>VXBA01002171.1:1062097-1718785 GCA_013399895.1 Serilophus lunatus
CCTCCCTGCCCTGTTCTGTGCACACATTGTTCTGCATGTTCCTCTGGGGACTCAAGGAAATCGCGGTGTTGCTGATCCGATAGCTCTGACCTGTCTGTAAATGTGACTGCTACATTTTTTCAAATTCCACAGTTGCTTAGAAGATGATTTTTTAAAAATTGTGGTTTCTTTTATAACTATGCTGTTGACTTTTTTTTTTCATAATGAGCCTTCATTGTACAGAGCTGCTTATTTAAAAAAAAAAAGAAAAACAAAAAAGTTTTTCCTCTGTTTAACACCTTTATTTTATTCTTCAGCACCTCAAGGTTTCACATACAGCCAATGTAATTTTTTATATATAAATATATAAATATATTTAATTTTATTCAATGGAAGCCAAGCTTTTGTTCAGGTGGTTTGGTTTTGTTTTTTTTTTAAAGTTTGTTGCTATGTAGACAACCCCGTCCCAAATAATGTTGTTTTTCTCCTTTTTTTTCTTTTTTTTTTTAAATAATGAAACAGAAATTGAGTCTTAACTCATGTAGTGTGTCAGGTTTTTTCCCCCCTTCAAATCCCAGACTGTATGAGGATGCAGTATGGGAAGAAAGAAGAGAAAAAAAAAAAGAAGAAAAAAATAGGCCAACATTTTCCTTAGCACTGTTGCTTTTACCAATGGTTTACTACTACTGTTCTGTAGCTGTGTACAAAGAGATGTGAAATAATTTCAGGCAAAAATAAACCGTAAGTGAATATCTTTTAGCTGCGTGCTTTGTGTTTTCTTTGAAGGAGGCTTTGGCTGGCTGGTGACAGGGGATGCTCTGGGAGGTGCAGATGCCAGAGCTGTTTGCTGTTGGGGACGTTTTCCACCAGTCACCAGGATTTGAGGTAAAATCGCCTAGAAGGGATGAGGAGGAGGATGAGAAAAAGGACAGCTGTGTCTCTGTGCACTTGGTTCTTGCATCCCTCCCTGAGTCTGTTGATCTCTGCACTGTCCCCAGTCCTTCAAAGGCTCGAGGAGTCCTTGGCCATCAAATGTTGCATTGATGGGGGGTTTTCTAGTACTGGTTGCCTGACATAGGCAGTGCTGGAAACACTGGGGCACTTCCAGGCTCTAGAGGGGTTTTTGTATTTTAAGGTGCATCTCAGGGCACCATCCAAGTGGAGGGAAGTTCCCTGGTGTGTGGGCTGGATGCCAGTGGGAGATCCAGCTGGAGGTCCACAACTCTGTCGATTGTCTTGATTTTCTCCACTGTTACCGAACTTCTTTAGCCTTTAAACAAGTGGGCCCCACTTGAAAAGAATTCCTGCAGATATTCTGAGAGCTGCCTTTTATCAGCTGGGTTACCTGGCTCCTATAATCTTATTTTATCTGTATTTCTCTTCTGTTCTACAAAAGAGACCTCAGGATGTAGAGAAACATAAGGGTTTGTGTTGTGCTTCCAGCCAAGCTAAGAAGTGCTCGCAGGATGGCCCTTGATAAAGAGAATGAACTGTGCCCTCATCTTTTTTTTCCTCCACTGAAACCAGAGAGCTGTAGCTGAGGCTATTGGGTTTTTAGTCTTTTTCCTTTGAGCACTCCCTGCTGTGTATGGGCTGTACTCCCCTGGCAGCAGCAGGGACTTCACAAAGCCTTTCTGGACCCTGAATTGCCAGAAATATTCTCACAGTGTTGCATGAGGGACTCAGAAATTGCCTAAGGAAGGAGTGCTTTAGGCCTTGGTGAGATGAAGGCACATGTTGGACAGAGCTGCTCTTCCTGCTGTGGGCAATGACCTCGTCCCTGAGCTCTCCAGGCTTTGCCTTCGAGGGAACCAGCAACAGCAGCTGGGCCCTGGAACCTCAGCTGGATCATTGGGAGTGGGAGAAGCCTGAACATCCACCATGCACGAGATGCCATGTGGGTGACTTTGAGTGAGCAGGGAATAGATGTGCATGAGATCCTGCTCAAAACCTGCTCAAGTCCTGCCTTCTGCAACAACCTCCAAGAAATTCCTCCTCTGTGCTTTGTTCCTGCTCCTGAACCAGCAGAATCTCACCTTGCATTGGCAGCAGGCTGAATAAAACCTGAGCGAGCCTGAAGATGAAGCCTGAAGATGATCACTGTGTTGTTAAGTGAAGTGGCACCTGAGGTCTGTCCCTCCTGGGGGAGTCATCACTGTGCCAGGGCAGGTGCCTTTGGTCTCCGGCCTGTGGCAATTACGGAGCAGCATTGCTGGAATCCTTCAGGATCGAGTCAGACCAAGGATTCTCCTGTGGGTTACAAAAGGTGGGGATTAGACGTGCTGTAACAGAGCATGTAATAGAGCTGTATCTCAGCTTGCACTCAGAAAGGTTTTCCTGAGTTTTTTCTGCTAGAGCACTGGGCCTTGCAGCAGGCTCCGGTGCTTTCCCTGGATAATGATGCCCAGAAGCTTCTCGTTGATAACGCAGCCATTCAAAAGCTGCCTGGTTCCATTTGGGAGGTTATTGCAGCCCATCTTCCTGTGGACTCTGAATGCCAGGGGTTTGTCTAACCTACAGATTTTGCCTTTCAACCTGAACTAGTGCAGTAGCTCTGATGCAAGTCCAAAGAGCACAAAGCCGCAGCACTGCCGCGTTTCAGGAGCAATTTTCTCATGTCCTTTTTAAAACCCTGCAGTTGTCCTACCTTCCTACTGCTGCTTGCACTGCTTGCAGCTACCTTTTGAGTGTCAGAAGTCCAAACCCAAAGTACCAGTCGCCTCCAGTTTCCCAGCTGTGTGGGTACAGGTTGGTTGTTGCTCAGAGAGTAAAATACATGCTTAAAATCCTGACAATTCAGCATGGCTTTGCATATAGGGGAGTGCTGAAAGAGCTGCTGCTCTGGAGCATTGTCTGATTGTATTTTTACCAGGTAAGAGTTTGATGTGTCTTGTTCTTGTGATCCTTTCATACCAGGCTGGGTTATCCATGAGGACCTGAAGCTCCTTGCCTAACACTGGCTGAGGGGCCTCATGGGGAGGTGTGGTAGATGGTGGCACTGGGGCAGATGTGGAGCATCTGGACTGTCCTCGGGGAAGATCTGCAGGTTGCTCAGTGCCCTCCTGAGGTCAGTGGGTGTCCTGATCTCCTGAGAGCCAACTGTGTGTCCCCGGGGCTGTGACCTGGCCTGGTCCCCGTGCCAGGGGGAGGCTCCATCTCTGAGCCTCAGCACTGAGCACGAAAAGTTTCTCCAATTGGCTTCATTCCTTATGCTTCCCAGAGAGCATCAGGTCTCTATTTGGGTAAAGTCCTCTCGGAAAGAGAGCAGGCTCTGGACTAGCAATCCTTAAATGCAGTAAAGGAATAAAACAGTGAAGAGCTAAGAGCAAAGCAGGGAAATGCCAGTTCCACCCAGGCTTGCTGCCTTTTGGAGGACAGCAGCAGCTGGGTCTGTTCCCATCTTTGAGATTTCCACTCCCCTGCTGGCTGGGAGCAGCAGTACCTTCCTCTCTAATGTGTACAAGGATTTTTAATCTGCAGAAGGAGCTTCTTGAGACTTTGTACAGGGCAGTAGTGCTGCCACCGTTCTCAGGCTAAAGGCCACGCTGACCTCTCCCAGCCCCTCTAACACTGAGCAGCTGTGCCTGTTAGAACACATCACTCAGTTATATTGCTGTGTCGTGAATTTTTAATGATTTTTTCCAACTAAATAGAGTGCACGTATCAAAATACTTGCTTTAAGTGGATATTCCAATGTAGGTTTTTTTCCATTTTCTGTTGACTGGGGAAGAGTTTAAATATTTGAGATAAGCCATTTTTATTAATAACAGATCTTGGAATGTCCTTTTTTCCAGTAATACCAAACATGCAGGTATCGTTCCTGCTAGCTTGATACCTGCTTTTTTATTTATTTTTTTTTAGGTGATCTCACTTTCATGCTTTTCACTAACCAGCTAGAACAAGTACTGTAATACATTAGTAATGTTCTAATAGGCCCAGTAAGATTTTAAATACACACATACCCAAACCCCACAGATATCTGCTGGTCTTTATTGATACAGCATTGCTAATGTAAATATGTGTCTTTTTTTTTCCTACCAATCTTCACAAAGATCCAAACAGAGCTCTGTGTAGCAGAATACAGTTTGTGTTAAGACCATTCAATTGGTCTCAACACTTCACACTGATCTCAACACCAGTTTGCTTCACAAATCTGGCAGTTGATATAGTAACCACTTTCTTGTTCATTTTTCTTCCAGCTGGGATAGGATATCAAACATTAATCCTTTAATTCTAACGCAGCATACATTCGAAGTCGAGTTGCTCACAGTAGCTGACTGAGATACTTTTAAATCTTAGCAGTCTCTCCCACCCAGAATCTCCTGTTTTTATGTAAGCCTTTGCTGTGAAATCAGTGTCTTTGTATTAAATTACATAAAGTTCTTTTAAAAAGACAAGTTTGCTTTGGTCAGAGACCCACTGACTGTCTTGGTTTAATAGAAGTGTTGCTGCTGTCTTTGGTATGCAGAGCACCTCGTTATATTGAAATACAGAAACCTTGGCTTAGGGATACTTTCCTTTCCATATTTCACCAATTACAATGACATTAAGGATAACTCATGTTAGTGACTCATTTGCCAGGTGCTTTGAGATCTTGGGGCTAGGTTTGGTTATTTACTGCTGCAGAGAGGCAGAGCATGATCCTCAAAGGTTACAAAAATACATTTAGCAGGAACACTTTGAATTTCAGTTTGGGTCATAATGTTAGAAACACACAAGTTGCAGTTGGTGGTTGTTTATAAAAGAGAAAAAGTATTGTAAACCTGTCTATTGAGTAGATTTTACGTTGTTCTGTGATAATGTTTCACCAGCTGCCTCTCTTCCATGTGGTTCCCCTTTCAGCCCTGATGTGGGATGAGCAGTGGTGGTGCTGGGGGAGCATCCCTTTGCCCATGTGCCTGGAGCTGGGTGGATGGAGCCCAACGAGGTCCCTTTCCTGGTAAAGAAATGAGCAGATTCTGCTTTGCACAATGGCCTCGTGTAGAAGCAGGGCTTGTCCAGTGTAACAATAAAAAAACAAATCAGACCTTTATAAAAATCCCAGCTACAGCTAAAACAAACCTCCTTGTGAATCAGGGCTGTGTGTGAGAGGGGCAGCCAGGACAGCCAAGCTCAGCCTTAGTGCTGCCCCTGCCCTGTCACTGAGGTGATCTGCTTGTTTAACATTGCAGTGAACTCAGTAACATGTATTTTTGGCTGGAACAGTCTGACCCAGACTTCTGCAACAGTCCACTATTAATGGCAGTAGCCCTGATAAGTTAAAGGAGGCTCCAGGGGAATCAAGGATGTGTCTAATGGGATTGTGTCCATCCCTGGAACTGAGGCCAGCAGAGGTCTAAATCTTCTTGCTGAAGCCTGCTGAAGAAGCCAGATTCCCCTTTTTCATGGACCTTTTCTCCAGAAAATGTGCTGGCTGTCATTTTCAGAGGGATTTTTGGGTCAGAGCTGGGGGGGCCCTGTGCTGGTGCATGGGGGAACCTCACCTGGGTGCCAAGGGCAAAGTTCCACCAGTGGCCATCAGATGCTCATGCAGGCATTATGTGCCTCATGGAGACGTGGAATTTCCTCTTGGGTGGGTCTGTCTGGCTCCTCCTGACAGGAGAGTGAGTGGCAGTGGCTCTGCCATACTGCAAGTGACAGTGAGCTTGTGTTGTTCCTGCATGGTGAGAGCTGCAGGCGCCATCCAAATCAGGTCCCTTGGCATCAGGCATCTCCTTGGGTGTGAAGCCTCTGCCTAGATCACCTCCTTTACATTTTGGGAGCTTCCAAACTATCTTCCTTGGAATTACTGTCGATTTATGAGGACGGGGAAAATGGGTCAGTGTGTGCAGGGCAGAACATAATCCTGATGGGTGTTTCCAAAATCCAGCCTCATCCCACAGCTACCAGTGACGGGCTCCCCAGTACCCCCAGATGATGTGAGGAGGGGTCTGGGCTGGTGGACAGCCCTGGATGCTGCAGTGGGGTCACCTCCTGTGAGAAACATGCCAATAAATAAACAAAAACCCCAAAGCAGGGGGGGAGGAAAAAGGGAAAAAAAGTTGCAGTTGAGGTTGAGGCTGCTGCAGAGCCGATGACATCAATGTTTCCATGGTGACAAAATCTTCACTTAGGTATGGTGAGTGCCCTGAGCTTGCGGCTGCCAAGGAAACCCGCCTGAGCGCCAGCACAGAGCCACTGCGGTCCTGGGCCCTTCCTCCTCCTCCTCCTCCTCCTCCTCCTCCCCCTGCCCCGCCACCGAGGGGCTCTGGGCTGCACCCTACTCCCTGTTCCTCATGGAATTTAGCTGGTGAAATTGTTCATTGTTTGCCCCCACTGGTGTCCCAGCAGCTCCAGCGTGTCCCAGGAGCGATGATGGAGAACAGCCATCGGCAGTGACGTGGGGACGTGGCGCCTCTGTGGCTGTCCACTGCCAGCCACGAGTCACCTCCTGTCCATTGCTGGGCTCCAACATCCTCGTGGCAGCCAAGCAAAGCTGTTGGCCTCCTCCAGCTCCTGAGTGAAGCCACTTTGGGTTTTGTGGCCTGCTTTGGATGCCGTGTCCGGGGGCCACAGGGAGCCCAGCTCAGTGTGGGGCCCCTTCCTCTCCCTGGGAATGGTGTGGTGTTGCCCTAAGGCAGCAAATGGCTGGAGGGGATAACATGGAGGAGCAGGTGAGGAGACATCTCCCAACCCTCCATGGCTTGAAATGGAAGCAAACCCATCTGCGACCACTCCTTTGCTGGGGGGCTGTGCCAGCACAAAATGGGCCAAGGCTGGGGCTTTTTTTTCCTGTGATTCACATTAAAAACTTGTGAGTTGCCACAGCATCAGGGACCACCCCCCAAGGAGCACTAGGGGAAATTCATGAGATGACAACAATGTTTATCCTCCCCTCCACCATGTTTTTCCCCCTGTTCATTAGTACAAATGAGAAACTTCTGAAGTTTGGTTATTCTTTTGAAATGCACTGAATTCAGACAAGAGCAGTCATTAGTCACCAGGGTGAACCCATGGGCTAATGAGCAGTGAGTGAAGTGAGGAAAAATATTTGGTGAGAGGTTTGAGTCTGAATAAAGTCCTGATTTCAGTGCTGTGCTCAGCTGAAGCCATGCCATAGCTGGGCAAGTGTGAGCATCCTGACCAGTGCTCCCACTTTGACACCCTGCAAGAACCCCAAAAAGCTTCCCAGCATGGTGGCAGGTTGTTTGATAGCTGCTGACTGGGACGCCTCTCCTGCCATAAATTCACTTCTACTGAAAGAGTATAATCCAAATCCCATGAAAGTTGATGGAAAAGGATCTTTTTTTAGCTCACTTCAAGGCAGACCTCAGTGATGAATAAGTAGTCTGGGGATTTTTGTTTGGGTTTGTGTTTTTAAGTGGATATTGAGTACAGGCTTAAAGGCTCCAGTGACTGATTGTGGCAAGGGAAGCCACTTCACGTGTGGCTGTGGCCAGGCCTGTGAGAGCCCAGTGGGGACCGTCTGGCTGCCTGTCTGCACTCCAAGGTATGGCTCTAGCTTTGATTTTAGAAGTTGGGGGTTTGAATCTTGGTCAAACTGTTGTTATTCCAGGGGAAAAAAAAAATAGATGAAGAGCCAATCTATCTAAAAGAGAAACATCTGCTGGCATGAGAATGAGAGGCACTGCTGGCGTTCAGGCTCCAGGGTCTGTGATTAATCAGGCTCCAAGTCGTGTTGCTGCTGAGAGAGTGGCTGAGTTGAGCCAGTTCCTGGAAAGGAAAGGAAAGGAAAATCTTGACAGTGGCACAGCACAGGAAAGCTGCCAAATCCCACATGGCAATGGGAGCCAGCATGGTAACCCCCACACAGGGAGCAGCCGAGGCTGCAGAGCACGTACCCAGCATGAGAATCACTTGGTGACACCTTTATTTTTGGGGAAAAATACATGATTTACCAGGAGACAGAGCTAAGGTTCAAGGAAAGCCCAACCTGCTGCTTGAATGCTAAAAGAGGCTTCATAAGTAGTCTAACAGTTTTGTCATAAAATTACTCAGTTATATCCCACAGCTGTGGCAGGAGCAAAGGCAATTAACTAACAGCAAATCTCTGGAGAAAATGAAGGATTTTTTGGGGGCCTGAATTTTTTGAAAATAATTATTGATGTATTGATATCCTTTCAAAATAATTATGAATTTTACAGTACCAGATCTCCACTGACCTGATTTCTGGTCACAAGAGAGGAGCATAGTCAAAGGGAAATGACTCATGGCTGCCTGTGGTTGAAATTAATGAGATATTTATCTGGAAATATTCTTGTCAGTGGCTTTTCCTTGTATTCCGAGTCAGGATAGCTGCTTGGAAATCATCACTGAACACAGCAGTGCCCTCACTGTGGTGGCTGCAGGGACTGGAGGATCATCTCTGGTAAGTGGAGGATCAGAGGAGTATTGGGGTTTAAGGCCAAGAAAACCCTGTCAGACTGTTTCAGCTGACTTGCTGCAGAAAGCAGCCTGGGATGACCCCACCATTGGTTTTTATGGAGGATGAAAGAGAGAAAGGAGATAATGGGAAAAAAAGAAAACGTCAGCTGAGACCTTGTGTGGGACTTGTTCTTTTTAAAAAAATTTTCTTTGCCTATCCACAGCAAGCCCTTTCACATCCTGCATTATCTTTTCTGCAAGCAGCAGCTCTTACAGGAGATTTAAATAGACGTGCAAGAGAAATCCTTCCCCTGCCTGTGCCTGGGGTTACCCCACACGTCATCCTCCCGGGGAGGAACAGCAGTGGCCGTGTGAGCAGAAAGCTGTGCTTCAAAGCCCCGCTCTGCCAACCAGATTATTGATCAAGAGGAAACGTTGGCGTTTCAGAAGGTTCCCCCAAAAGGCATGGAGCCTACTCGGCTCCTGTGCGTCACCGGGGATGTTTTTATCCAGGATTTTCCGGGTCGTCCAGGAGGGACCCTGGCAGAATCTCCCCGTCGAGTGACTCACGCTCACACATCATGGGAATATGGGTTGACTTCAACATACTGCACTTTTCAACTCTGATTCATGCCACCCCAGGAGAGTAAATAAGGCAACTCCACACACATCTCGGCCGTGACAAGTTGCCTTCCCACTGAAAAGGTGTCAGGGCAAATGACACTGCCAGGGAATGGTGTCACCTATAACTTAGCCAGCAGCTTCCTAAAAAGGGAAAAATGTCTCTTTGCACGTGTGCCACGAGTCCCATTGCAGCCTGTGGTACCTGCCTTTTGCATGTTGTAGGAGGTCTTTACTAGACCAAACATGCTGGGCTAATTCCAGCAATTTTTTTGGCAGATTTCCTAAAGCCTGGGGACACTTATTAGCAGTCTGGGGTTATGAATTTCCAGGCAGATCATTTCTCTGCAGATCACTTCAGAAGGCTGATTCAGAAAAGCAGAGAGCTTTACTTGTCTGGATGATTCCCATATGCAGGGTAAGCCAGGTCACTGCTGCAGAAGGAGTTACTTCATGTGTTTAGCACCACAGAGACAAAAATAAGGAGCAGATTTTTTAGAAGGGATCTAAATGACTTACGTATCTGAAATCAGTTGTTTAGGGAAAAACTCCAGCTGTCGTTACTGGTACCTGGGTGGTGGTGAGTCACCAAATTACATCCTTGGGTTGGGGAAACGGGAAGCTGGGTAACTAGATGTCTAGATGCCTGTTAAGCCAGGGAAGAAATCCAGCTAAAAAGCCTCATGTACCAGTCAGATGATTTCTTCAGTACGATTTCACTCCAATCCTGGCTTGCAGTTTTGCCAAGAATGCCCATGGAAAGTGCCCAGGTGCTCCTTACATCTCCCATTCGGTCCCTGCAGGCAGTGGCAGCCCTTACCCTGGATCAGCTCTGGCAGCTCCCACCAGCACATGGCACTGCAAACCCAGTGACTCAGCATGAATATCTTGGCAGAAATTATCAAAAGAAGGAAGTCTTGGATATCTCCTGATAGCAGATTGTGAATTTTTGTTTTTTATTTAGCCTAATCTGTTGTTAAAACCATGTAGCTATATGTCTGTGGCTGGAGGAAGCTGGATCACAGGTGCTTTTTCTGATTGTAGGTTGCTGATGTGAAGAGGTGAATGTGCTCTTAGGCAGGTCAGCCAAATGGAGGAGCAAAAGCTATTGAATAAGCATTAAGTGAATTGGGGGCTTAATTCCCAGTGAATGCCAGCTCCTCCAGTTCTTTTCTCCCTGAGGCTTTAATAAAACTCTCAGTTTTATCCTCAAACTTGCAAGGGAAAAATATCCCCAGCAGCATAATTAGCACATGCTATGCCACCTCTTGCAGTGGTGTAATACTGTCTTTCTTTCAAAATAAATATATAAAGAAAGAACCCCCCTCATTTGATTACATGTTCTGTTCTTTCCCTCAGCCTTGTCAACATGAAGCACAGAGATTGCCTAATCTGTTCTTGTTATTCAATTACGTGGCTGCAGTAGCTGCACTGGCTTCTGGCCGTATCCCATCACAGCTGGCACCACATTCCTGCCCAGCCTGCAAGCCCTGCAAACTCAGGTGGGTGAGGGAAGCACTGTCCTCGCGTTTGGAATTGTGTCCTCACGTCCTCTGCCTATCGGGTGCTGTGAGTGGTCAGCAAACCCCAGAGTAGGGACATGAGTGAACACCCAGCTGAGTGAAGTGCTGGGTCCCCAGCATCCAGGCCTGTGGCCGCACAGGGACATCAGCCAAGCCCCTGAGGAGGAGGAGAGTGGAGGCGTTGGGTGTCAACACCCTCCCTGGCATGCCCGCTCCCTGGGCGTGCAGGCTGGGATTTGTGCTCTGGCGTCCTCCCTGTGCTCCCGGGATTCCTCCCAGCCCCAGGGTGCAGGACAGCCAGGCTACACATGTGCTGGGGCTGGGTCCCAGCTGCAGGGTGCTGGCAGCTCCCAGTGGGAGCTGAACTCCAGCCCTGGCACAAGTCCTGCTCTGGCCAGCCAGGCTCTCCTGCCCTCAGGGGACAGCTGCAGCCCACGTGTGTCTGGGGATGGTGTATTAATCCAGCCACTTCAAAAACCCCAAAGCAATAGAAAAGCCCTTCTGCTAAAATGCTGCTCGAGGAAGGACAGAGAAGCTCAGCTGTGTGGCTCACCAGCACAAAGGAGAGTTGAGGTTCAGTGAAGTTATACCAGATGAATTTATCCTCTCATCCTTAGTCAAAATGTCTGCATACCTGGTCCCTAAATCACTGTCTCCATTGTCTTATTTATCTATCTCCCTCACAGAGCTATTAAAATCCTGGGATTAACAACATAAAATGTCTCTCCAAAACAGTCTGTGCCCTCTGCTGTTGACAGTTTCCCCACGTGAGGCCCTCAGCCATGTAGCTGTCTATGCCAGAGAAGGAAATAAAGAGAATTTGGTCCTCCTGGCTTAAGCCTCAAGACACAAGATGCTTTCTTCCCGTGCCACTTGCAAGGAAATGAGTCACCATCTTCTGTGTGAGGTTGGTGTGTGAGGCAGTGTGATGGAGGTTTGATGGAGCTTAGAAAGAGCCACTTGCATCAATAGCTTTGCACAAGTGCTTTGGTTCTTTGCAGCTTTCATCAGGTGAACACCTGCAGAGGCACAGAGCAATGTATTTTCCACTGAGTCAATCCCGTTTGCCTGTATCTGTTTGCCTTGGGGGTAACACAGACCTTTTGGGGCTCTTGCACTGGGGCTGAATTCTTCCAGCTCTAGGACTGTAACAGGAACTGTGACTGGAACCAGGGCTGTAACTCAGAGAACTTTGAAAAAGAAGGGATTTCAACTGGAATGTGGTGCATGTGTTTCTTAGGCTTTGAGCATCCCCACATAAACTCACAGGGTGCTGAAGGGTAAGATGCCTGTTTTCCTCTGTTCTCACTTTGGTTTTTTTGTTTGGGTCCCATCATAGCAGCTCTTGGGCCCAGACCCAGCACTTAGCAGCAGTAGCACAGGAATTGATTTCAGCAGAAGCAGACAATTTCCTAAATTATTAATGTTAATAGTGGACAAACCACAGGATACAAGCAGAAATATACAGGACAAAGAGCTGAAGAAAAGCATGAGGGTGGCACCTGGAACCATCAGGGCAATGAGAGACAGAACAGGGATAAGAGAGAGAGATGTCCCAGGTGACTGAGACCAAGGCAGAGCACACTCAAATGATTTGGGGAAACCCAAAAGCAAAGCAGTGCACCCCTTGGAGATGTTCCCAATTGCTATGGATACATTCACTCTTATTATCAGTGTTTTATAACCAGCATCAAGCAGATCACATGCAAAAATTTCTACATGGCAAAACATACGTGTCCCATGCCTGTATTAGAAACCTGCTGGGGGCCAGGGGACACTGCTGTGCTGTCCCCACCCCCTGTGTGGGGGTAGTCCCTGAGGTTGCCTGGTCCCCAGAACCTTAGGTAGCTCCCTGCCAGCCCTGCCTGGCACGTCCCAGTTGTGTTTCTCAGAACCCCTCCGTGTTTTCAGCTGATTTGCTTTGACATCAGCAGCCGGCAAGAAGTTCTCTGTGTCGGGGTGCGTGGGAGTGCTATGTGACACCTTAATCATGCTAAACAGGAACACACATTCAGATTTCCTCGGCGTTTCAAAGAAATGTGATTTCCTTTGTGCTGCAAAGAAAGAGTTGACTTGATTGCGACTCTCTGTGGAGAGCAGCTCCGGTGCCTGTGAAATAGGGTGCCAGGATCTCATTCTGGGGAAAAAAAAGAGAGATAAAACATACCGGGCTTTTGAGCTGCAGTCATTAGGGTTAAATTTCTTGCTGGTAAATGGGAGTCATTTTGAGGAGGGCTTGTTTCATTTAACTGGCCAATGTATCAAGGAATCAGATTTTGTTAAAAAAATAAAAATCTGTGTAGAGTCAAAATATCAGGAAATCATCACACTGAATCCCAACTTTGCAAACAGTTGTTAGTCATTTAGCACAGGCATTAGAAACTAATGCAAAGTCCAAATGAGGGATTCACTTGTTAACTTATTTCTGCTCCCTGTATGGGTGACAGACATTTAAAATCTCAGTGAAAACTCAACTGGGGATAAGTAAAAATCAGCATAGATATAACTAAGCATTTGCTGACCCAGATGAGATGAAGTAATGGCAGACAAGAGTGATGAGAGACCTGCTAGCACAGGGTTGGGCAAAAAATGACAGTGACATAGGATGGGATTTTATAGCTGGTGTTATTTGGGGTATGTGGCAAGGCCGTTGGGAAAGCTGGATTTGCTGGTGTGTTCATCCTGCTGACAGCCTCACTCACTCAGCCTTGCTCATTCAGATGCACAGGAATGCTTGGATGCTCAGCATAAAAATGCTTTTCATTTTTTTTGTGATTTAAGAGATAACATTAAAAGCACTATATTTGCTAAATTACCATGCATGGTAATAAGAAAAACTCTTGTTGGAGCTGATAAATGAATTTGAATTATTATGTTCAATTTAGCAAAGGGCTGTGCTCCTGCTAGATATGCACCTAAAGCCTAGAGCTGAAAAGGGGTATTGCCCAGGAATATCTGTCAGGGGCAATGAGGTTTGTCACGGGGTTCACCAGACGTGTGGTAATTGTTGCTGCCCAACCGTTTTTCAGCACCAAATTAGCTGTTGCCTAACCTTATTCACGTAGCGTGCAGAAAAAGTAGGTCACTAAAGGCAGCAGGTATTGCTTGGTTTGGAAATCCACTTCTGCACGTTCACAGTTAGCAGCTCCTCTAGAGGAAGGATCACGTCCATTGCCACCAGGCTCCTGCCCCAGCTGCTGCTTCAAAAGAGCAGTGACATGCATTCTTCTCCCCAGTGTAGTGTGAAGGTGCTTTTCCTATTCCAAATGTAATGCTCTGAGACAGGGAATGTGCCCTTTTATTTTCAGGGGCAATGATCTTCCTGTTTTAATTGAGAGTAATGATAGGCTTGCCTTGCTCTCTGAATCGAGATCTGGATTTCCAGTCTCAGACTGGGAAATGACACCTCTGCTCAAGGGTAAGCTGAATGGAGGATGAATTCCTCCTCCCATGCCTTGGTCTCCTATTCCTCTGCAACGTCACAAAAGCCAGGTGCTGCCCTGCAGCAGGATAAGCCCTGCTCCCTGGGGATGCCAAGGGCCATTGGGCTGCATAGTGATGTCCAGGGTCCAGGGACAGCAGATTAGTCCCCTTGGAGGTGGCCCAGGAGCTGGCTGCTGGTGGAGCAGCACTGCCCTGGAAAGCAGCACAGTACAGACCAGTAGAAGCAGGGTGGGCTTGTCCTGTCAGCCTCTTAAGAGGAGCTGAGCACTGGACTGACAATATTGGATGTTTATCCACGATGAGCTGCTCTTTCCCACGGTGCTCAGACATTCTCCTTCGCCTTGCTCAGGAGGATTAAGGCAGTTTGCATGATCATTTCTTGGCACCCAACCCCTAATATTTTATGTTCTGCATCCTGCCTGCTGGGTTGAGGCTAACTACCCTGATCATCTGCAGGAAAGCAGACCCAGGAGGAAGCTTTCCAAAACTCCTTTGCTGTGTTGCCACACAGTCCCTCCTCACCTCCTGCTCTTGTTTGAGCTCTCCACATTGTGTGCCTGGCTGCTGGCCTGTATGGCAGGAGGGAGACTCGTGGAGCAATTTCAAACAGCAAACGGTTCTTAGTCCCTCAGATAAAACACATCCACTTGCATCTTTGTACATCTTTTGGCATCAGGCCAGTGCTCATCACTGCTCTTTGTCCCTGGATAGTGCAAGGGTCTCTCCCCCTATCCATTTGTCATAACTTGGAGATCAATATCATTTTGGAACTGGGGTTAAGCACTTACACAGAATTACCTGTGTAAAAACACAGTGCAGGGATTGTTAGCTAAGCTTCACTTAGATCACTGCAGATGTGTTATTTTGGGACACATTCATACTGTGCAGTCCTTATTCAGACAAAACTGCAATTGACGTAATTTTTTCCATAATGTTGCTTTTATTTGAAATCATATCTATACATCTTGTACAAATCAAACTAATAATAAGCATTTCCATGTCAGACTCCACTTATGGATTAATTTTGGAATTTACTTTATAGACGTGATTTGACTTCAGTGGGATTTATGTCCTTAAAAGGACTGCAGCAACAGGGGACAAACGCTGGAAAGTGGCTTTTTGTCTATAACTCAACATATTTGTTTGTGGAACCCCGAATAATGTTCTAATCTTCCATCTGAAAACTGCCTTGTCACCTCTTGATTTACAGCGTTTTCTTTTGCCTTCCCTCTCTACGACTCAGTTGGTATTTCTTACAAGGCAGGTATTGTCAAATCTTTCTTGAAACATATAATAACCACCTTTTGTATTGAACAGGCATATAAATTACTCAGCTTATATGACAGAACAGAAAATAAAGAGTTGAGTATCTGGCAGAGATGCTGAAGAGTGATGTTATTATAACCTTACTGTGAAAGATTTGCCAACAGAAAGTTACGTAGCAGTGAGGTAACCAACGACAATATTCCCTTTATTACACCAAATCCCTGAAAACATTATCATGGGATGTATTTCCAGACAAATCACAGCTCTCTTATTGTGATGCTCAGTAGCCATCCTTGTGCATAACAGATGGGATTCATAGCTTAAATAGACCCCAGGCATGGAAAGACACATGATCACAGGGGCTGCCACTGTCAGTATCACAGGCGTATTATTCAGATCTTCTTGGGAATTTTCCCAAGATGTTTGTTTATTAGTGGGAAATAGTGTTCTTGCAAAACTAAAATCTCGCAGATTTTCAGATTTTACTTCATGAAAATTATACCAGGAATAGAAGACGCTATTTCAATAGTGCAGCAGTTCAATTGAAACTCACAGTGCTTGGCTTGGGGCAGTTTCAAACATCCACCCATCCTTGCCTGTGCTGCCGACAGATGTATGAGGTTTATGTTCAGATGCTTTGTCCTTCCAGTTTCTGCAAACAGGTTTGGCTCCACTTCTGGGTGAAGCAATGCACCCACCCTGGTAGCCAGGAAACACCACAGCCCTGGGCAAAGAGGCAAAAAGAAGCAGAATGTATGCTTGTAGGAAAAGCTGAAGATTGCAGTTCATGAGGGAAAAGAAGATTATAGGGTTGAGAGGCAGCTTAAAGAAAAGTACCTGTGCACACCAAGCCTTTCACTCAAACTGCTCAGCCCTCTTTAAGCCTCAGAATCAAATGGCCCGTGCAAGGGTAATCAGGACAGCACAACACAGACATGGAAACAGAACCTCAAGGCATTATCTCACCAGCTCTGTTCTCAGTGGCTGACTGCATCCCGAGGCAACCCTGTTACCTGGGAATGAGGGGAATGGCTAACCCTCCCCTAAACATCACCTGCAGCACCCGATCAATAATGAGCAGCATTACCGTCAGCGCCTTCTGCTTGCTTTATCGCTGCTCATAAACATCAGCTGACTTTGGATGGAGGCTTAGGATCAACCTGGCTGAAGTGGAAAACAAGACGAGCTAAGAGCGCCGTTGATTCGCAGCTGGGATTTTGGTGCATGGCTCCACCTCATGGCAACTGCACAAGTGTGCAAGGGAAGAGTCGGAGCTGTGGTTTGGCTTCGTAGGGTGACCATGTTTTCGTCTTTATAAAATAATCTCTGAGTTCCACCAAGTCAGACAGACTGAGGCTCTGGAAATCGGGATCAGGGGCAGCCGCATTCTTAGTGTTGAGCATTTTCTCTTCAAGGCATGAAAGTTTCGCGCAGGCTTTGTCTTCTCTATATCCTATTCCTTCTCTGCATTATGGGTGGGCGAATATCACAGAATCATTTAGGTTGGAAAAGCTTTTTAAGATCATTGAGTTCAACCGCTAACCCAGCCCTGCCAAGCCCACCACTAAACCATGTCCCTAAGTGCCACAGCTACGTGTCTTGTAAATGGCTTCAGAGATGGAAAAGTTTTGAGTGTTGTGGCCTCAGGGGAGACTTTTTTAGTGTCGGTTCTCCGGACACAGGCTCCAGTTCCTCCCAGGCTCCCCACCCCGGGAGGTGCCCAGCACGGATCCCAGGAGTCCCGGAGGCTGCCGAGGCAGGAGCCAGGGTGGCAGGGGACACCAGGGACCCCTCTCGTGCCACCCTGGCCCCGCAGAGCCCGCACACCAGCTGCCCGCTCCTCAATCTCTGCTGCCCTCGCATGGCACGTCTGGGAAAGAAAATGAGCCTGTTTTGGGAAAACCCAAAGGCAGGGTTTGAGCAGGACATCTGCCGTTAGTGACTGTCTGCGCGGGCTCCAGGCAGGTTGGCAAGTGCTGATGGTCGTGACCCTTTCCGCAGTAATAACACTGAGAATTGATCGTCGCTGGACTTTGGCACGTTTGGCTGTGTTCAGTAATAAACCTCAGCTTCTCTAAGAAAGGTCTTAAAAATATAGACCTAAAAAACCAACCCATCAATCTGCATGTGTCCAGGCAGGGAGTCCTTGTGTGCTCCTTGGTAAGTGGTTTTGTTTTTTTTTTTTTGCTTCTTTATAATACCATTTTGCTCTTCACTAATGCACTCTATCCAAGGTTATCAGGAAACTAATCAGCTAGACCTCCCAAGAGCAAATCATTACCTAGGAAAATATTACTCATCCTGAAGACCAAACACAGCCTCGAGCCCTGCCTTGAATAGATATTAAAGAAGGCTGTTCCAACCTAGTGATAATAATAAAAATTTCTTTTGCATTAGGATCTTCTTACTGCTGTTACTAGTAAACATTTCATTTTATAAAAATATCAAATTATATTTCTAATTATCAAGAAAGTCTGAATTGAGTCTGTTTCTCAGAGCTCTGAGAAACTGGTACTCTGAATGTGCTCAGTGCAATATCCCACATCCATTTCTAGTTATATATTTGTAGACCTTTGTTTTCATTTTATTTAAACTTAATTTTAGTACAAGGCTGTTCTTACTGTTCACATCCCTGTAGTTAAATCCCAAGATAATACTTGCAGTATGATGCACACCTGTGTGTGTGCTCTTGTAGCAATTACTAAACCCAAAGAAAGCTCCTGGTACAATGGGTAGTAATGCACAACATGCAAAGGACTAAACCTGCTATCCCATGGGACATGTGCCATATGCAAATATAGATCACATGTGCAAGAGCAGATTTGAGAAGATAAGCTGCTAAACTGGCCTGTCTCTGGGAGAAAGTCAAGCTGGCAGACTAGAACAGCTGAGCTAATAGTTAAATTGATCTTTAATCCATCTTTGTTGTAAACTATCCAGAAGAGATCTCTAGGCACTGAGTAGCTTGTGTGGATGTGTTAAATGATAAGGAAAAAACTGAGAAAGTCAACGTTTTGAAGCATCAAAACTACTGGAATGGCATAACTGTAGCCAGTGCAAAGCAGAAGAAAGGCAGCCCTCTTGGTGCCAGGCAAACAAAACATGGTTGGGATCACTCTGGATTAGACCCTTGAACTGGTTTACCATGTGCCCATGCAAATGTAGCAGCTTTGGGAAGGGAAGATGTAACTAATGAAGGTGAGATTGAAGTGTTCTGTTGTGTTGTACAATTCCATTTCCAAGGATGGATGAAGGGCTGTGTCACAGACGGAAAGAGAGGATCTCTGGTTGTTGTAAGGTTTCACAGCTGTCAAGGGCTGCAGTAGACATTGTGCTGGTGGCTGTTGGTGTGTCTGGAGGTTACTTAGCTAATGCAGTTACATTTAACTGCTTAATGATGTGTCTTTTGCAAGAGACCAGTTGAAAAGGTCCAGTGGGTGTGCAGCATGAGGAAAGGCCCTTAGGAGCCAAGCCCGAAACTTGTATGGTACTGCTGCAACACTTCTACTAAACGAATCCTGAGCAGAAAGTCTGCTAATACTGGATGCAGGCAGTGAGTGGCATTGTGGTATCACAGAAGGAACAGCAGAGCCACAAACTGAGATGATTAGACAGAGCAGAGACAGATAGGAGGTTGAGGAGGGGTTATTCTCAGGATGGGGATCCTACCTGTGTTCAGTGCTGTGTTCGTACACCCACTCACAATAAACTGTTACACTGCAGCTTATGGGAATAAGGACCATTTGCCAGTGAATCTTGTGTTGCTCCTCCATCTCTGCCCTGCAGCCCCCAGAGATATGGAAAGCAGGCATGTCTCTCCTCTGTCCCTGTGGGCTGATTTGCCTCCTTTGTGTCCTGTAGAAATGCACTGTGCAAGTAACAGATCTTGGTGACGGAAACACCTGGTACGTTTGGACCCACTGAACCATTACTAGTTTATCATTAAAAGGGAGGATGGCATAGATAGCACTAGAAGAAAGCACACAAATCCTGGCATGTGTAACAAAGCAGGTGTCAGAATGCTGAAAAATAGCATGGGTGATGTTTTAACCTCCTGGGAGAGGAGAATTTTAGGAATCTGAGCCATGCAAAGATGTTCATTGCTGTTTCTGGGTCACTGGCTTGAAACTGGGATGGCCAGGGGCTCCTGTAAGGCTTGCTGAGGGCTCTAGGCAGGAGGATTGGAACTGAAGCTGGAGCAGGTTTGCTGACTGAGGCTCACAGTCCACACACCACAGCTTCCATCTTGAGGAAATACAGCAGAAGGGACATACAAATGTAATGTGACGTATATGAATAGGAGTATTACTTTCCCAGTCTCCTTCTGTGTTATATTCTCAATGGCAGAACCCATAAATCATCAGCTCTTGTTATGCTTTACTATCTGCAAGTACAGGATAGGGCCAGTATTGTTTTAAAATTCAATTTATCATGTTAATTCCGAATCTCAGTGCTGTAATATTGACTTCTTTTTATTACATAATCCTTTGCCTTCAGGAAACCAGTATAGAAGATGTTAAACTTGCCATAAACAACTGATGCTTTTAAATTTATTTCTTTTTTGCTAACATAATTGTATCATATGGTGGTTGAGCAAACAAAAGGCTAAATAAGTATGGTTGACATATTGGCCTCAGAATTACGGCTTTTTTTTCAGTGTAACACCCATGCAGATTAAATTTCTAAGTACAGCAACATAATTTTTTGATAGCACAGATTTCATCTGCAGTAAAATAATAGCAATGTTAGTTGTAATGATAATGGGACCTGGTACCACAAAACCACAGCACAGCCTCAGTGATGCCCTTTGGTTTATTATTCTGCTCTTTGTTCTCAAGAGCCTGTAACAAACCCTACAGAAAAAAGTAGTGCCTCTACTTGGGATTTTAGGGTGTTTTTTTGAACAAGTCATTGCAACTCAGATGCTAAAAATGTGTCTGTCATTTCTTTAAAAAACATTTCCTGTAAAATCAGCTGGGATTTTTACCCTGCCTGGACTTTCTTCTTCTCTGCAGTAACCCAGAGCTTCAATATAAGAAGTGTGGCCATTTTTATCTTGTCTTTTCTCCACTAAAACATATCCAGAAAGACTGCTGGTCTTCTCCGCTTCGAGGGAAGGCTAATTTAAAAAACATCTTCATTATGCTGATAGAACCAGCCTATCCTCCAAATATTCATCTTTCCTTTGAACAGTAAAAGTGAAAAGTAGGTAAGGTTGGACCAGAGTGGTTCAGAGGCTCCACATACACCAAGGAGTAACTGCAGATTGTTTTCTCTTCAGCTGATCCAAACTTTTCTGTAGAGTCTGATTTCTGATAGTGTGATTGAACACCACTTTTGAAGAGGCCTGGGAAGGCAGCAAATTTGTTCTCAGCACACACACAAATAAATCTATGATGTCTGAAGGTCTAAAAAGTATCTGTAAAACATATGTCACCAAGAAATAGCATTTCCAGTGCAACTCGGCACTCAACTTTTTTGCTTGAGTATTTCAACAGACATGATTAGTGTGAATTTTTTAAAATGATTTTGTAGGTTTTAAAAAAACCTTAAGTGATCCTTTTCCTGTTTGCTCTGTTTGCAAAGTGTTTTTTTTAGTGCATAATTGACAAATTTACCTTGTTTTCTTTTTTTTTCCAAGCCGACTGTGATATATCTTAGTGTATTTTAAGGTATTCATAGATGTCTTGGCACAACAGATTTTTCCTCTTTTCTTTGTCATTAGAGGAATCAGCCATTCGCTGGCTGGAGGGGATTTTTCTTTAAAAAAAATTCACAACACACAATGTTGTGCTTAATTACAGAGTCTCTTTTTCAGCTTCCTTATCAGAGGATACATATAACTGTGTAACATGCAGACTGAATTCCAGGTATTTCAGCCAAATAAGCTGTTCAAGGACTACTGTTGGGAGCTTCTGAGTGATTCTGTTGCATTAATTTTTCATGGC
Source organism: Serilophus lunatus (assembly GCA_013399895.1). NCBI lineage: Eukaryota > Metazoa > Chordata > Aves > Passeriformes > Eurylaimidae > Serilophus > Serilophus lunatus. The sequence continues at coordinate 1,083,243 of VXBA01002171.1, forward strand.
TGTTTGCAGCAGTAAAAATTATCAGCTCATTTACTGCTAATAACAACCATGAAAAGCCAAATTAAAAGCTGTTTTGCAACTCAGAGATCTCCCTCCAGCTGATTCTCTCATTACTTGCCATATTCACAATGTCAGTTTTGGACTTGTGTTTTCAGATTTCTTTCTTAGCTACATGGACCAAGCCAGGAGAGAGACAGCAAGAGGCAGACAAGGACAGCAGAAACAGGGATTGCCTTTTATCACTGTAAGTGCTTGATGGAAATATATGTGAAACTTCAGCTTGAAACCAATTATGCCTCAGCTCTTCACCTGTGAGAACAGAGTTAATAATCTCTCATTGTCTCCCTGTCTAGTCTTCTGCTATTATGTGTGCTACAATCCAAAGGAGCAATGGTTTTAGCTATTTAGTGTTTCTATAATAATTGTAGCCACAGATGCAAAGTATTCCACATAGTGACATTCTTTAGAGTGAAACATGACATTAACACCTCAGCTAACTATAGAGGAACTCAAACTTTGCATTTTTAAACTAAAAACAACTTTTCTTGTATGCCTTTGTTATCTGAGAGAACCACAAAACAAAAATACCTGTCTTTAAAATCCCCAGCCCCACACTTCCTGGCTGACCCCGTATGAACCATTGCTGCTCTGCACACATTATTTCCTCTCTTTGAAAAAAAAAAAAATTAGCCACAGTTTGGCAATACCTTACTTTTCCATTGACCTTATCTCTTGTCTTCTGGGGGTAGCAACCTGCTCTTCTCAAGAAAAGTAGCTAAAGGCTGAGCAGGGCACTCAGTGCAATGTGGTGAGAAGAGTTGGAGTCTTTGGCTTCTCCAGCCCTGGCCTTTTCTCACTCTGGTTACTGGTCTCCTCCCTGACAATAAAGCACCTCACTGGTGTCCTCTGTAGTGGAAGGCTGAAAACATTTTGTTTTTCTCTTTTGAGCTCTTCAGGATTGTTCTTTTGCTGCCTTTTCATTTTGGTTATTTTCTCAGCAAGAAAGTGCTGCAGCACTACTGCTGGGGCTAAAGCCTGGCTGTTGGCAGGCTACAGAAATCATCACAAAGCAACTTTAGCTCTTGTCTTTGCTGTGTAACTGAGGATTTCCTGCCACAGCAGTAGCCAAGGTCTCTTCAGCCCACTGAAAATGTCTGCCAGCAGCAGCAGCTCTATGTGTTACCTCCATCTGTGCTGCCAGACCAGGGAAAACAGGTGACTGTCCCTTACAGGGAACAAGATTTTCTTATTTTTCCCTAGAGGTCCTATAAAGAACCACTTCTTCAGTGATATTTCTGCATATTTGTGTTTTGGTTTTTTTTTTTAAATTTCTTTTTAGTTTTGTATGATTTTTTCCAGTCAAATAGTATCACAATTTGTTTTGTTTTCACAAAATGCCTCAAAAAATAAACTCTGTTTTGCCATATTCAAACACTGCTTTGATATTTGGATTTCATTTTAATATGTTAAAATTATATTTATTTCTAAATACATTTATTTATAGATCTAATTATAATTTCTGATTATTATTTTCATATAAACCAATAGAGAAAGTGGTATTATTCAGCTTCAGGATATTCAGTATTTTTAAAATTAATTTAAAAAAAAGGTGTCAATTTTTGAGACTTTGACAAAGCCTCCTTTTAATCTGTTTCCCTCCAGGGTAACTAATCAGGAGTTGCCTTCTGATCTAACTTTTAAATCCTTGGTTCCATGGATAAGCCATTTTTGTCCTGACAGCATGTGGCTGAACACAGGCTGCATGTCTATATAGATATTTATATATATGTGTATTATAATTTCATATCTTAATAGCAGACAAGAGTGCTTTCAGTCCTCATGGTTTTGATTTTTTTTTTCTTCCTAAGGATTAAAGATATTAGATGTGTTCCTTAAATCCCAGCTATTGGAATCAGCAGAGTCCCTGAGACTCTTGGTGTTTGTTAAAAAAAGTAAATTATGCACTCCTTGGTTACAGAGAAAACTTAAAATAGGAAGAAAGGGCATCCCAAAGGGTTAGAAACCAGAAAACAGAGAATTCAAAATTTGCCTAAGACAACCAGAATCCTTTAAAGTTGTTGGTTGATCTCAGGTGGGGGCATTATTAATGTATTACCATGTTATTAACATATGATGCAAGTGAGCCAGCCTGAAAAGAGCTCAGCCCATGAAGACAGGAGAGAGTCCTGCTGCTTGGAAGTGACATATTTCAGATTAATGTTCCACTTACTTTCTTAGGACTTCCTTTTTTTTTTTTTTTTTCTCCTGCTGGCAACAGCCATAACAAAATCTGTCCTTGTGAAGAAGAGAGTGTCATCAGAGGTGGCAACTTCTTTTTCTTTTAAATTTTAAATTAACTAAAAGGCCCAGGCTGTTGAAAGCTTGATTGGAGATTTTGTATGCTTAAGGGGTCTTAACAATGAGCTTTTACCCAGATGGAAGCAGAGTACAAAGAGGAAGAAACCTCCGTGTGACACTGTCTCACTATTCTCAGCAGTGTATCGCTCATTATTCTGCACAGGATTAAAGGTAAGCTCTGTATTGCTGCCTTTGAGACTCAGCAGGGCAGCTATCCTTTCCAGAATGGGGTTAAATAATTCCTCATGTGTGGCAGAAAGGTTCTAGAGAGAAGAAGTTGGGTTTAAATTACCTGGCAGAATCTTCTGTATTCCAGCCTTTGTCTTTGTAAAATATTGTGTAGCTTAGCTCCAGGATGAAAGGAATTTCTTAATCATAAAGGAAATTTAAATAGCATTTGCTTTGAAAGACAGGATGGTATTTTAGAACTGATATTTCAGTCTAAGGAATTAAAAAGGAAACAATTTTTTTTTCTATTCGTGAAATTTTTAAAATCATGACAAGCACACGCAAGTCCTACATGCTCAGCTGAAACTAAACGAGCTATTTTCAATTCATTCCAATTGGAGACCAGGCCAAATAAGCATTTGTAAATTCACATTGTTGGGTTCTTTATTCTAGTCACTGTCTCCTGTTAAATGAGGGACTTGTTATAAATTTTCCATTGAAATAAGTTTGGTTATTTTTTGTTGTTTTTGTTCTTTTTCTCTCTGTTGGCAAAGTTCAAATTTTGTGTTTATTTTTAAAACATCTCATAGAGTGTCTAAGTTCAGATTTTCAGACAAGGGTTACTGATGGAGAGGTGTTGGTAGCTGGTATTTACAAACACATTGTGAAGTTTCTGAATTTTGTAGCACAGCTATAATCTGTTTGGAGATATGAAAGGCTTCTTATGTATGCTTTTCAATATGATAAATGAAATAACAGGACTCTAACTACATATCTAAATACACATGGTCTTTAAGATCAGCAACTACCTGTGGCTGTTGATATCTGCCTGAATTTCTGAAAAGTGGTCCTTTGCCAACTGAGGCTCTTCTGAAGAAGCAAAGTTAAATTTGTGCCCCATGGTACTCAGAAAACTGTTATAACAGATCATGGGCCTCAGAGACTTGGCACAGGTTGCAGCATCACCCACCTGCCCCAGAGCACAGCCCCCACCAGACTCTACCACAGCCACTCTGGTTTGTTCTGCAAGCTGGAAGGCAGGTTGGGAGACCAGAAAACTTAAGCAGCCTATCTTGAATATCTAATTCACTCAGGATTTTGCTCATTAGTACATATATTATCTCAATTTCCCCCCCTTTCCTTCTTTTAAATCATTAACAAATATGTTAATAAGATTGGGTCCCTGTGCCAGGGTCTGTAGATCACCCAGTACCAACTCCTGCCTCCATCAGCTGACGCACGGGGTCTCTAACACTGTATGATAAAAAGATGTTTATCATAAAAAGTAGAACAGAAGGTTTTGACCCTTTAATGTGACTCACTCAGTTACAACTACAGTGCATACAGATAACAGCAGATGCAATAATGATTTGCATTCTATACAAATATGCTGATCCTGGAGATACACCAGATGGATGCTCTTCCAAGGCACAGGCGTGTCCCTGAAGAATATCTCACATTCTACCCCTGTTCAGAAGTTATCACTCAAATACATCATGAATTTTTCAATCCTATTTTGATTTTAGTGAGGTTTTGACATGTGTTTTGACATGATTACATGCTTATCTGCAGTAGGACCAGCGTGTTCTCTCCATCCCCAGAGAATTCTAGTGCTTTGAGTAGCTAGAGGGTTTTTCTAAACTTTTCTGATGTAGCAGGCATCAGATTAAAGGTGGTCTTTGCATGACTGAGCAGAGATGCAAGGAACTTCTCCTCCCTTCCTGTGTGCCCTGAGGGAAGGCCTCAGTCTATAATAAATCCCTGCAACCAGCCATGTAGAAAGTAGAGAAAGACCTGGGCTGTCTCTGTTTTATGGTCCCAGAAGAGCTTCCACCAGAACAAACAAAATCGTTGTTAAGAAGAAGAAGAAAATGGAAAATAAGCATTGAGAGAGCCCTTGGTGTGTGTTCTCCCTGAGAGTGCAGCACACTGTGAGACCCCACCGTGGCTCCCTGGGACGAGCTCAGAGCAGTGGCTCAACACTCCAGTTCAGCCCTGCTCATTGCTGAGCCCAGCCTGCCTTAAGCTGCCCTCTCTGAGCCTCTCTGAGCTTACAGAGATAACGAGTGAGAGCGGGAGGTTAAAGCAGATGGTATCAGAGCCTTTTCTCTCCTCAACTCACCCGTGGTGCTACTCTGTAGTGGGAAAGAAACGAAAGGTTGAAAGTTAGCAAGGAGGAAGAGCCAGACTGTTTCTTACACACAGAATTAGCAAGGTTGGAAAAGACTGTAGAGATCATCAAGTCCAACCTTTTACCTAACTTAGCAACCTATACCTGCTGAGTTGCAACTCACTTCATTCGAAACTATCGTCAAATGCTGTTTTTTCCCAGTCTTTCCCACTCAAAATCACATTATTTTTATGAAAGATTTTCGTGTACTTGGCTTAAAAAGCACAAGAGAAAAATTTTCCAGGTTCCCTGCAGAGCCTCCTGCAGTTTTCCTGTGCTGCTGAGGCCGTGGTAACATTGATATCAACTCACTGTTGATAGAACTAGTAATGAGCTGCTGGCATTTTATCCCTGTTGATGTAGTGGTCATAGTATTTAACATCTCATCTGAAGATGTGATGACAGACCTTTTAAATAAACCGGTGTTTTATGCAGCCAAGACTTGCCAATACACCAAGTAAATAGTGTGTGTATAAGATAATACACTTTGACAATTTTGTCCAAATTGTTCCACATATATATTTAAAAAGGTTTTTATTGATCATCCCAAACCACACAGCAGAGTTTTTGCTTAACTGAAACTTTTGAAAACATAATTCTGACAAATGAAAATTTTCTTCTGGCGTAGCAAGCTTTGCTGTGAGGAAATGCCATTCTGAAGTCAGGACATTAAATATAAAACCTGGAAGCCACGTTCTGCCCAGGCATGTTACTGCTGTGAGATCTTTGGCAAAATTCCTTACTCTCTGGGCCTAATGCCTTTAAAAATGTGAAATAAATACTTCCATTCTTTTTTAAAAATTGTTTTGGCATTTATGAATTCAAATTGTTCCAGAAATTGTAAGGGATAGAACTGTATTTTCTGTATTTTAAACACAGGGCTCACAAATAACAAGGGACAGGGTGACTGAACGGAGGAGAAACTCAACATTTGAGGACTCAGACAAACATTTCAGCAGGCAATAGGCCAGCCACTTACAAATACAACCTCCCTTCATGTCAGCTTTTCCACTAGTGACTTAAATAGTTTACTTTAAGTCAATATTTGCTTTAAATATTATGATTAAGTGACAATAATTTACCAAGATTAAAATGGAACTCTGATAAGAATGGAGCCAAGTATACACCAGAACACTTTCTATGAGAAACACGCTTTTCAAGGAGACTGAACTCTGTGCTGAGATGTGCTGGGGTTGTTGGACCTGTCACACAGTATTTCCATGTCTGGAGGTGGGTCCCCTGCAAAGTTTTTTACTTGACTGCAGGAATTGTTGCCATTTCAGCTCTGGAACAGGGCAATGACTGCAGGACCACCACAAATAACCTTGAGTCTAGGACTAGCTTTGCTTACTGTGTCCTATACAAAAGTAATTCCTTTTTCTTTGGCAAGGGAAAAATGTTGACAAAATAAATGAGTTTTTGAATAAAAGCTACAAAAAGTTAACATGTTCTTTGCCCTTTTCGGCCCCTAGAACACCAGTGTCCAAACAGTTCGTGTGAATGTGTGTGCAAGTGCCCTCTCATAAATCCATCCAAGAAGCAGTAAACAGTCCTGCAGGGTAATACCACTCCACTTAGAGAACTGTTTTCAGCCTCTCCTAAATGATCACAGACTTTTTCATCACAAATTGGCACTGCTTTCTGATAGGAAGCTGGATTGAGAGCTAATCCTGAGACGGTGATATGATGAGTTTAAAATCAGCTTGAGTTCTACAGATGAAAAGTTTGTAAATGAAAGGCTTGAAAATCAAATTTCTTTATGAAATGTCTGGTTATAGGTTTTCCAGCTCTAACCTGAAAATGTAGCTGAGCCAATGTACATCTGCTAAGGAGTGCAGATACTGTGGTATAAGGCACGAATCCTTAGGCTACATAATGTCTGTGACAGTCTCTAAAATATTTGTTCTTCCTGCATAATGACTTAAAGCTGTTCAAACTCTATCTTCTCCACAAAAGCTGTATGTTCCTTGTAGCTCCTGTGAGGAAGTGGCACCAGTTTTGTGACCATTATTTACAATATTCATGAGGCCTCCTATCCAGTTCTGCGATTCTCTTTTATGCCTTGCTTTCTTCTTCAGGGGAGGTAATCAGCACTTAATTACCAAATACAAGACAGGGTTGAACTTTTCAATGCTGTAATTAAGAAAGTGTCAGTGTCAACACTATAAATTTCAGAGGGATTTATGGCTGAAACATAAAAATGTATTCACAGCTGAAAAGCTTGTTTTATAGATCTTACAGTAATAATTGCGATTATATTTTTAATGTTTCAAGGAGCTTTTTAAACTTACAAGAAGAAAGTTAAAGTGGAAAAAAAGAAAAAAGAATAAAGGAAGGAATTTATTCTAATAGCTAACCTTCTCTTTAAACATTCAGGCTTTGCTGAGGCCATATTCTTCAAATCAGACAGAAAACTAATTTTCCCACACCTCTCCTCAGCATACATACACAGGATTTTTTGCTACAAAAAAAACCCCTAAGGATGTCACCTGATAATTATCTGTGAGCTCCATCCTTCTAACAGGAAAATCTGTTGTCTGCCTGGAAGGTCCTGCTTTTGAGGCTTGAAAGTTGTATGGCAGAGTTGCTGAGTCTGAAAAGAAGTGTTCTATTGTGATTGTGAGGCTGTCTGAGTACTCTTATTTCTGGTGTGATGGATGTCCTGAGTGACAGCTGTTTCTAAGAGTTACTGTTGTACTGGTTTGGTTCTAAGCTTCATGATTGTACCAGGGCTTGAGCTGCAAGCAGCATGTCATGTCACCACTCTTCCGAATCCCGAACTGGGAAATGCTTTTACCATTGCCTCTTATAAGCTGAGATACAGCTGTAGAGGATCACTTGCAGTTTTAACTTGACAACGTAACTCCAACGACAGTGAAGTTTGGACGCCTTTTCCTAATAAGCTCCAGATCCTGCTCCATCCTCCATCAGCTCCAACTGCCCGGCGCAACCAGTGGTCCCAATTGTGCATGTGGTGCAGGACACCGTCACAGTTTACCTCCGGTACTTCCTACAGGCAAAGGGAAAGAGTCCTTATCGGTGTCTGCGTCTAAACTCGATCCTGTGCCTCATGGGGGCAGCGGCGGTGGCAGCGGGGGCCTCGCCTCGACACCAGCCGCGGGGGAGGTGGAGGGACGGGGCGAGGAGTCCCAGCCGGGATTCGCCGCTCGGGCAGGGCACGGGCAGGGAAAAGGCAAGGAAAGGGTAAGGAAAGGGCAGGGAACGGGCAGGGCCGGTCCCCGGACGGGCTGAGGGGCCCCCGCGCCCTCGGCCTGTGGGCGCCCGCGGGGTCAGGCGGCGCCGCCCCTTCCCGGTGACGGCAGAAGCAGAAGTGGAGCCCCGGGAGGCGCCGCGGGAGCAGCGGGACCGGAGGCGGCAGCGGGATCGCCCCTGGCAGCCGCCGGCTCGGCCTCGCCGCCGCACGGAGCTCCCGCCGCCGCGCAGGTGAGGGCGGGTCCCGGCGGGTCCCGGCGGATCCAGGGAATCTCGGCAGATCCAGGGAATCCCGGCAGCGGGGCGCTCCGGCCGCGGCCCCGACGGCAGCAGGTGCTGCTCGGCTGGGGCGGGGCAGCGAGTCCGGGAGGGCCCGGACAGGGGAGGCGGCGGCTGCGGGCTCGGGTTTGGGCTCGGGGGGGACGTGCCAGGGGGCTGCGGGTGCTGCCTTGGAGGGGACATTGCCCCGCACCCCGTGTCTGCCTCTCTCCGCCGCAGCCCAGCCCGGCGAGGAAAGAAGGAAGGGAAGCTCGGCGGCGCGGTGAGCCCCTGACAGCTCCCCTGGGGTCTTGGCGACCCTAAGGGTGTCACCAGAGCTGTGCATTAATTGTTCGTTATCAGTGCCGTGGTACTGCGCTGGTGCTGATGGGGGATATCCGCGCCGGCGGCGCTGCCTGCTGGGGGAGGAGATGTCCCAAATGCCTCCGAAGGCAGAGCTTGGATGCAGCGCCCGGCACACGTGGGGAAAAAAAATACGGAGTCAAATTTTGGATTGCGCTTCATGGTTGACCTTGTGTGCCTGAAAAGCACCTGCTGTGTCATCTGGGTGAAATCGTAAAGTATGGATTCATCAGCGCTTATCTGAGGTGTTCTCTGCTGGCTTGTACACCTGGAGTTTACCACAGTTACTCCTTGCTTTCTGTTAGCACAAAGAGAGTTATGAACTGTACGCTGATCTTCAGATAAGAAAGGTTTGTTTCTGAAAGTCTGAAGTACTGTAGTGAAGTAAAACTAAATATACAGGCTTTTGGGTAGATTAAGTAGGTTGGTTGTCTTTTTTTTGTGACCGTGTCAAGTTGTTTGCAGTCTGATTTTTTAGTCCAACTCAGTCAGGCTTTTCAATTAAAAAAGTATCAAAACTACCCTTACACAAAGAGTAACAAGTGGTCCCAGTTCTGCAGGTTCATCTCCTGTAGCTCCTACAGGCAAAGGGAAAGAATCCTGTGTCAGTGTCTGTGACTAAACCGGAGCTTGCGGCAAGTTTTTGTATTAACTCACTTGCTGAATCCTGTAAGTGATGCCGGACCTTTCTACTTTAGGCTTCAGTAACTTTTCAGTAGAAGAGCAGTAATGGTTCTGTTGCACACAGCATTTTATTGTTCACACTCTGCTGGGTTAGAGGCATCCAGGGAATGGGGTGATGAGGGTTGTTAGGAAATGCTGTTGCACGAATGCATAGAAATATTGTTAATTCAAGGAGCTGTGCAGTAAATGGATGTGGGGAGGCTGAGAGGCACCCGTGGGTGAGTGTAACTCTTCAGGTTTTAGAGGCTAGGTCTAATGCCAAGGGCTTTTGTTAGTTTAGACAGCTCTCTGTGTTATTCTTTACCTGGGACAGGTAACCAAAACGGTCTAGAAGTGGCCAGTTGGGTTGGTCAAATACTGTGGTATTCCTTCCAACTTCTCTGATGAAGTTGATACCCTCAGCTACAACATTGTTTCACAGTAAATGAAAAACTTGGTTTATGATTTAGGGTTTAAGTTAGACTAAACCCACCGTTCTCTGTGGTTTTGGAAGAAAGAGCTACTTTAAAAGAGGAAGTCCAGTATATTATATTCAGCGGAAACTGTTTAAGAAGCCACCTCAGAGAAGCAGTTCCTTTGTTCTAAGGGACTTATCTCTTAAAAAACCTGCTGCATTGCCTTTTATTAAATAGCTGTACTTAGAAACTCCTTCTCTTGTTGTTCTAAGTCATGTTTCATTTTACAGCTACACGTTGTACTGCAGAAGGCAGAACTGATGTGTATTTTGTTGTAGGCTCCTAAAAAACGACACTCATTTAAAAGTTCAAGTATTTGCTATTGCAGCAAAGTGCTGCAAAAAGAGTTAAACCTTGTTGTAAATCACAGCATATTCATTTTATTACAATTCTTAATGAAAAGAGCAAAGTGAGAAGACAGGTTTTCTTTTTTTTTTTTTGTCAGAAAAATGGACATTGTTCAAAGATTTTAATTCAATGTTTTATTTTCTCCTCCTTTCATTTCTCGTTAGTACAAGTCATTGTAGCAAGGCAAGATGACTATGGCTGTCTTGTTAGATGCAAACCCGTGATAATTCAGATGATTATCTGCCTAGTTCCAGGGAGTCTGAAAGGATCAGTCACATTATGGCTAAACAAAAAAAAAATCTGCCATTACTTATGATACTTAAAAGTTGTTCACTCACTCTCAGTGATTGGAGTATACATATTTTTCCAGTATTAAAGTGAAAGAATAATTAATTTTCTTACTATCATGGTTATAAACCAGCAATTAATGTTTTGCAAAGCATGGAGTGAGATGGTGGCAATAACGAGAGAGAGAAAGAAGGGGCGGGTCAGGAGGCAGCGCGGGCTGGGAGAAGTTACAAGGGGAAGCGAGAAGGGCCCTGGTCGAATCAGCATCAACAGGGAAACTGAAATTGCTTGTGAGGGACAGGGGCGGACTGAGGAGCCGGGGAGAGACCCCGAGGAGATGCTGGGCCTGGTGGCTGCGTGTGCACAGAGCTCCTTAGCACCGTCCTGCTCAGGATGGGCTTTGGGGCCCCTGCGGCTTGTGTGCGAATGATGCTCGTTCCCGGAGGGAAGCAGGCTCCGGAGCGCCCTGTTTGTAAATGGTGCCACTGAGGAGTACTCGAGCTCGTAATTAGCTGTGTGATACAATGAGGCGGCAGCTCAGAGCGCAGAAACTTGCTGATGTTATTTGGGAGCTGCTGCATGAAGCTTTAAAAGTTGGCTGCTGTCAAGACGTGTCCCAAGTGTCTGCCTGCAAATATCTGCCACCCCACATGTGGGTAAAGAAAAGTACACTGGGCAGGAGAAACACAGCCATGAAGCTTTAAAAGTGCACAAAAAAAGATGTAGCCAACACTTCATTGTTTGTATTGACTCAAGTTTCCCCCTCATTACAGTTCTCCAAAGGAGAGTTACCTGATTTAAATTCTCACAGAGATCTCATGCAGGCTTGATGAATTCTAATACAGTGCATGAGTTTGTGCAAGCTGATATAATTATTTCTTGTGTTTTCTTATCGTTGGATTGCCTGGCTTCAACCCTCAGCACTTCCTTGCTCCTCCTGGTGTAGCATCAAGGAGACAAGAGACACTGACAGCAGAACCTGTGAGGCTTCTCAGTTTTTAGAGGTCTCTTCAGGCAGCAAGATGCAAGAGCAAACCTGCTGCAGTTCACCAGACATTTTGGTTATTGGAAGATAGCATTAGGCCTTTTTTTTAAAAAAAAAAAAGTAATCCTGGGAAAGTAGAAAGATTTTGAGTCTGATTCAAATTTATTGCATGTATTTCCTTTTCATGGGTTGACATCTGGATTGTCAATACTTAGGACAAGATGGATTTCCAGGTATTTCTTAAAATAGTCTCAGCTTCAAGAATGAAAAGTTTTAAATTCCACCTTGCATAGAACTCATGAGGTTTTTATAAAACATAATCTACAAATACCCTAAAAGAATCAAGGAATTCCTATAGGAATGATGAATTCTGGTAAGAGCTGCTTTTGTCTCTATTCCATTCTCTGGGGAAAACCTGATGTTGCTGCTGGAAGGCCTCAGAGAAGCATTCTTACTTCTTAGAGCTTTGAAGTGCTTAAAGTGCATTTGGACAGAATATGTGGTGTGTAATACTTACATTTTATATTTGAGGTGCAGGGTTAATTTGTACGGGATACACAGTCACCCTGTTGGGTATTACAGAAGAGACTTCTCTTCATAACTGCACTAGGTGCCATTTTTGGCTCTCTAATCAGGAGCTGCTTGTGTCACCATCCCAGGAAGTGACAGGCTATGCTGGCAAAAAGGTTGGACTTTTGGTAAGTGAAATAAACTGCCACAGCAATTTGTGCAGCATCATTTTATTTACATTATTTTTTGGTTTTGAGAAGGTGTGGGAAATGTGACAGAAAATGCTACAGAGAAACCAAATGTTGCTACTTTAAGAAAGGTTCTTAACATAGTTCTGCTTTAGTTTGAACACAGTTTTTTCACGTTTCTGATGTTCTCTTTGGTTTTATTTAGGTTTAAATTTAGACTTTATTCGTTATGATCTCGGTACTGGGTTTTTTTGGTGTTTCAGTAGTTTGCATTCACTGTGTTTTGCTCTTTTGTCTGTAATACTCAGCTATTCTTAAGCTGCAGGAAATACTGATTTTTTTTTCATGCTTTTTATCCTGTCCTAATGTGGTGACTTTAGAGATGTAACTCTGTGTCTGTAGGGAGGGGGCTGTACATGCATAAAAGCATATGGGAAGTTATGCCCCTTAATGTGATTTTCATGTGTTTGGGCTAAACAGACCTTGGTTTACTTTATTTTGGTCTGGAACATGATGTCCTTGTGTGTGAGAAGACTGAGGGAGCAGTTCAAGGTGCAGCCAGAAGAGAGCTGTTGGTCTTTGCTTGAGAAATTTAGGTGCAAATCCATTGCATGCAGTAGCTGCTCCATCCAGCTCTAAATTTTTAGTAGATTTGACAGCAATTTGGCTACCAGAGTGTCCCTGGAATGCCCTCTGTAAAGGCTGCTGATGTTGGAAGTGTCCCTGCCTAGTATTTGCACGGGCAAGAGTCTCTGTTAGGTGTCTAACTTACACAAATGTGATCTCTGAAGAAATGAAAATGCTGTTTCAAATATTGATTTATCTCCCTTCTCTTTTTCTTTCAGGACCCTGAAAACCGTAAAAGTTTGATAAAAAAAGAAAAAATGCCCAGAAAGAGCATAAACTATGGAGTGCTGCCTGAGTATGAGAAGAGCCAGATTAAAAGGACCTTGGAGTTGGGAACTGTTATGACAATATTCAGTCTTAAGAAGAGTAGCCCAGAAAGAAGGACTATTCAAGTCATAATGGAAACCAGGCAGGTTGCATGGAGCAAGACAGCTGACAAGATTGAAGGTGTCTGTGAGTATTTCAACGTGCACTTGGGCTTGGCATTAATGCTTAAAGGATGTACTTGTCAAATACGGATTTAATGAGCCTTTGGTAACATGATGGAGCTTTTGGCTGAGAAGAGTTTGATAATTTGCCAAGAATATTCTGAATTGTTGCAGGGTAGATGAAGAATCTTCAGCAGCTCATTATTTGGGTATCTAACACTAGTTAAATATGGTTAACATGCTTTTATTCTGAGCCTTGTTCTTCAAGTTTTCATCTTGGTGCTTATGTTCTCTCAATTAAGTTACTGAATGACAACTATTTTCCATCCTTTTGTCTTAGAAATTCAAGTGAATAATTCTTCTTTACCCCTTCTCCCTCCAAAAGGAAAAAAAAATCACCTTCAAATGCAAGGAAACCGAATTCCTATTTCTGTTTTCTTAGGCAATTTTTGATTTCAGGGTAGAAATCATTATTTAGGACCATTATTGGGAAATAGCAATGACACAGGAGGATGAAGCTGTGAGATAGAAGAGGTGGTTTCAAGGTCCTGACTTGGTACTGTCTTTTTAGCTGATGTCAGAATTGACTAAACCCCCTATTTATAACGAGGTCAGGAAATAGAAGAAGAGTGTAAAGCCACACAGGGCTGCAAAAGCTATGGTAGAAAATTAAAATGAGACTAATTTCCAGTTTTTACTGGACATGGCTGATGTCAAAGAAGCCCAGCCCGTGCTTTCTGGGATCTGCACAGCTCCTGGTAGTGCAATGTAATTACAGTACTGACATATGATATATGATAATATTTTTTATGTATTATGGGCATGATTTTACTATACAACTGCTAAATACTGTTTGGCTTCAATAAAGGAATTGTTCACCTGAAATGACAGAATCATTTGCTAATCTTTTGAGGTGTGGATTTTTAGAAGGTTTGGTTTTTTTGGTAAATAAATGGTAAATTAAAACCCCATTGATTGTAAGGTTGCAGAGGTAGGCACTGAGAACTGGATGATTTTTGGGTTGTTCATTCACTTTCTCTTCATGCTCCTTACCTAAAAGTATTAAATCTCTGCTACTGTTTCCACTGGTTCCTGTCTCATTCCTTGTGCAAACTGGGAATGTTATGCAGTGGAAATAAAGACTGGTTGTCTGGGAGGGTGTTTTTATCACTGGTGATGAAAATAATGGTCTTATGCACCATTCTGGGAAGAGGTGGTTTGACTCTTACACCTTGTTAACCCAGCAGGGTAATGATTTGCCTCCAGATCCATGAGCATCGTTACTGGAACAGGGATTATACCTACAGACCTGGGATTTACCCAAACACCATCTGCCTCTCTCCCCCCAAATTGTGATAATGTAGCAGTTCTTCTAATTGAGCAACACTTAAGTGGCCTGTATGAGGATGGAAACTTCAGGTCTGAGAATATTTCACACTTTAAAGCACAAATATGCAAAATCTTATTTTATTGTCTTAAAAAGCATTAATTCTGCTCCAAACAAACTGTACTTTGCAGTCATTGATTCAGAATATGATAGAAAAATTTGCTACAGTTCACCATGAACTGTGTCTGGTTTACTTGAAGTGAAAGTCACTGCAGCTTTAACTTGCTGATAGTGTTTTTGCTGAAGAGGAAGGAAATATTTTATTTATTTATTTAGTTATTTGCATGTTACTGTTGCTTCTTTTGACTGAAATTCAGGTTTTCTATTTGCTTGAAAAGTGGAAAAATTATGGATTTGAAGCTTTCATATTTGATAATTGGAGTGGCCTCTTGAGTTTAGTGGTGAATTGTATTGACTATGACAAATAAAACCCACACTTTTGGGTTTTAGGGTATTTTTAGTGGCCAAGGGCAGCAAATTATCATCTCAAGTAATTATAATATGTTAATATACTTGTGCTGTACAGGGACTAATGTTCATGATGTGATCTTAATGATTGCTATTTGCATATGCTTCAGTCAAAAAAGAATTAATATTCAGTATGAGTGGGAAAGTTAAGATAGTTTCCTGTTTTGTGTGTGCTATTTTAACTCCAGTTTGGCAACTGCTCTTTACAGAAGGCAGAAAACTCCATGTTTGCATCTACAATGGGGTTTGTGTTTCTATATCAGATAGTGAGGAGAGTTCTTAAGCTTTGAGCCACAAAAATAGGCTGCTAATGGATACTGAAGATGGAGCCCAACTTCTATATTTTATTTTAATACTCTTTCTTTGGAGATTAAGAAAAAAGGTTTTTTTCTTCTCTGTATCTGCCCTGTGTAGTGTTAGGAATTTTGGGTATCATAGTGATGATTTTCTTGCTGATGAACTGTAAATGTTTGAAGGACACTCAAATTCCTCTAAGCCAGAGTTGCTCATAATTATTACAAGGGCCTTTTTCAAGTTTGGTTAATGTCCTTTTGGAAGTGATTTAAGTTGAGCCTCACAATAACAAAAAAGGCAGCTACTGTTATTCTGGAATAAATTGACCCAGGAGAGATGTAGGATTAGCTGTACTGATATAAATGTTTAGACAACCCCATGCCCTAAATGTGGCACCACAGTGTATTTTAAATTGCATCACTCACAAAAGGGTTCCTTCTGTTAAAAACCTGTCAGCATTTCTGTTTAGAACAGAGTGAAAGAATGATGGCTATTTCCTGCTCAGTGCAGATGTGTTTCACTGGATGAGAAACTTTAGAAGACCCTTTCAAGATCCAGATCTTTGGTGTGGTAAGAAGTGAGGACTTACAAAGGCTGGGAAATGTTGTTTAGGCAGTCTCTGTCTTCATTGCGTGGTTCAGATCACATGGTGGTTCATTGACCTCTCGAAAGACTTGAGTTGCCATACACCAAAAGAATCCTAACAAAAAGGAACTGGGAGGAAACCTCTGTGTTTTCCCTTAAATGCAAAAATACAGGTTGGTTGTGTCCTTTAGAGAAGGATATACTATTTCAACAGCAGATCAAGAGGCCAAATTTCAAGCTGGTGTGAAGTAAGACCCCTCACTTTAACAGAGCAACTGAGGTTTTTGGTCATTCTTTTTTCTTTAGTTTGGGAGTTACTGCAGTGCTGAGAATGGTGATGCAAAATTTCTTAATTCTCCAAATACAGGATTTTATTTTAGGTTCTGCTGAGTTCTAACTTCACAAATCAGAGAGGGAGCCTTAGGTACCAGCTCTTCTACTACTGCCAGTCCTCCCTGCCCACCTGCAAGAGAAGGGAAGGAGCAGCCCATCAGTGTCTGCTCACACCCTTCCTGAGGTCCCGAGGGAACCTGTGCATCAACAGTCTTTTTTTTCCTGTACATCTGTGCAGCCAGGAGCTTTTCAAGTCAAGGGAGTTCTTGGATGGCATTTCAATTTTCAAGAGGTCTGGAGAGCTTGTCCAAGCTGGTGAGACTTGCTGAAGGCAGGAGATGTTGATGTTTGTAAGGAAACTCCGATCCTATTGTACAATCTGCATTTTTGGATTTACTGTGACTCTGCTGTGTTGTAAGATGCAATGGTTCATAGGCCCAAACAAAGCTCAAGTGATTGTGAGGTGTCTTCCTTTCTTGTTGACCTATAAAGTTAGGAGAGACTGGTAAATGAGCACCTTTCAAGAAAAGCTAAATAAAATTTACCTGTTTTCCATTTTTTTGGCGTATGAAGTTCCCTTTTAGGTGAAAGGGGAAAGATTAGCAATACAAAGAGAGGAGCTGCCTATCCTGTTTTTTTTTTTCCAGGTTTAGTGGAGGCCAGGAAAGTCAGTACCTTACACTGCCTTTCCTACATCGTTTGCTTCCAACACAACCCATCCTCAAACCAAACGGATGGAAGGGAGAACCTTTGAGAACTGTTTTCCTCAGGGATGTTTGAAATGCAGGGTTTCATTAGTGTATTGAAATGAATGGCAGCACCACGTGCTTCTCTGGGGGGGCCTGCAGAGAGCCATGCAAATAGCTGAAGGGAGCAGGTCTGAGCTACATGTGAATGTGTTCACCCATGCTTGGGCTTCTTTCAGTCATCTCACTATTGTTCCCTGCATAGAGACATTTTAGATGCCCTGACAGCTCCGAGGTCACTGAAGGAAATACTTGTTAGATGTTGCCTACAAAATGTCGTAGTCTTTTCTTCTGCCTCTTACTTATTAGTGGCATTTCTTTGTGTTCTTGTCCTCATTTTGAACTGTTGAGGATAGCCTGTAGTTTATTGGGTGGGCTGTGGGACTGTTTGTGGGGCTCAGAATCTCAGCATTGTTGATCCCAAGTTACCTGAGTGCCAAAAGATTGGTTTGACTTCTGGTGAAAGATGTTTTTCCCTTGAGGAGATGTGTAGGGTTGGTTTGTTGGTTTTTAGTGGTTTTTTTTCCCTATTGTGTTTTGCATGTTGCAGTGTGATACTTTTCATCAGATCACCCATGATTTGAAGCCATTGTGTTTTGGGTTTTTTCCCCATTTATATTTCTCGTTATGTACACTAACTGCGATTTCAGTGGAGCCTCTATCACTGATTGCAATAGGAAAAATTTTCTGTGTTTCTTGAATGCAAAGTAAGTTTTGACCTGGTGAAAGGTTTGTGACTGGGGACTGAGGGTTATAAACAGGAATGGTACTTCTGGCTGTGTGTGAAATAAGTTTGAGGGAATGTTTTCACAGCCTAGTGCTAAGCAGTTAAATTCTAAGGTTAGTCTTATCTGTTTGTCCAGATAGTCATTTGACAGAATGAAATGCACCTCCAGAGGGAAGTTTAGTTCCTGCTCTGAATTACTGTCTGCTAGAGTCTCTTGCTCTGGCCATTGAATATAAAATAAGTGTATGGATCACTTATCCATAGGTTTTATTGACCATTGTATGTTCATGCAATTGTAAGAACTACAGCTCTTGATGACTGTAGTAAAGCTGAATTTATTTTTACTTGGGAGAAGGAAAAGTTGGTTTCTGTGTACAGTGGGATTTGATTTCCTTGTTAATTTGTAATGGGCCCTTTCCTTGCAGAAACTAATTTATGCACATTAGATGGATGACTGTGGAGCTGGGACTTGCCAGAATGATCTATTGCAGTGTGTTGCTCAGTTTGTCCCTTCCTGATGGTTCTGCTGTGTGTTTTGAGTGCATGTTTAACCTTTAAATCTGAGCGTGGGTGTGGGTGGGAGCCCTTGGATCACACACACCCTGAGTTGGTTTTCCCCACTTGAAACTGTCCCAGGCTGGGCACACAAGGAGGGTGTGGTGTCTAGGGGTCAATTCTGCCTCCACATCAGCTACTCTGCTGGGCTGTTGCTTTGCTTGGATACCAAATATCCCACAAACAAGGACAGAGTCATAGCAGAGATGGTGGTGGTGGGAACTGCTGGACAGCAGGGAAAGGCAGAGGGGAAGGAAGGGGTGGTGTATTGGTTTTTCTGTGGCCAGGTTTTGGTGGCAGTGGGGGGGGGCTGAGGGAGAGGCTTCTTCGAGAAGCTACTGGAAGTTTCCCCCATGCCCAGGCTGGGCCCGCTGCTGACCAAGGCCAGGCCAATCAGTAGTTGACAGAACGCCTCTGTGATAACATATTTAAGAAGGAAGAAAAAAAAAAAAAAAGTAGTTGAAAATGAAGATGGCTGCCGGAGAGGAGCAGGGTGAGAGCTTGTGAACAACAACGCAGACACCAAGGTCAGTGAAGAAGGAGGGGGAGGAGATGCTCCTGGCGCCGGAGCTGAAATCCAGCTGCAGCCCATGGGGAAGACCATGGTGAAGCAGTGACCCCCTGCAGCCCATGGAGGACCACAGGAGTGCAGAGATCCACCTGTAGCCCGGGAAGGAGCCACGCCGGAGCAGGTGGACGCTGGGGAAGGCTGTAGCCCGTGGGAGACCCAAAGTGAAGCTGGCAGGGGACTGTAGCCTGTGGGGAGAGGAGCCCACTTAGAGTAAGATTCTCCTGTTAGGATGCGTGGCTCGTGGGGCCCACGCTGGAGCAGCCTGTGCTTAAGAGACTACACCCTGTGGAATTTTCAACCATGCGGCAGCAGTCTGTGAAAGGCTGCTGCCCATGGGATGGACTCTCGCCGGAGCAGTTTGTGAGAGGAACTGTATCCTGTGAGGGATGGACCCCATGGAATGCGGCTGGAAGGACTCCTCTTCCCAAGCAGCGGCTGAGAACAGCAACTGACCACAGCAACACCTCCCCCCCCCCACCTCGCCTTTTTCCCTTGACCGCTGCGGGAGAATAGGTTGGATGTAAGAAGGAGGGGGACTGGGAGGTAAAAGGTGTCTTTTAGTGTCTCACTCTTAGCTCTGATCTTGTTAGTAATAAATTTGATTATTATTCCCACATAGAGTCTTGTTTTGCCTGTGACAGTGATTAAGAAAGAATCTGCTGTAGTTGTTATCATAAATAGCGAAACCTCTCGTTATATTCTCTCTCCTCTATAGCTGGGCATGGGGGAGTGAAAAGGTGGCTGTAGTGGGCCCCTGGCACTCAGCCCGGGTTAAACCACTACAGGTGGCCAAGGGTGAGAAGGGCTGGCAAGGACTCTGCTAAGAGATGTGTCTGTGTGACTAGCACCTGGGGTTTGCTGTCAGAGTGCTACCAAATAAGACCCCTCAGGTATCCTTGTATTGTGCTATTTGTATGCATGAATAAATTAGGGCCCAAAGAGGTTATATGGTATTTAGGCTTGTTGAGCAAGCAGGTGGCAAGGTGTGAATGTCCAGGAAGCTGATCTGTAGTGGAGATTTCATTCTTTATCAGATGCAAAGTGCTTCAAGGACAATTATTAAGGGAAAGTTGGTCGTGAGTGGAGTTTGATTATTCACTGGAAAATATGTGAGTTTCTGCTTATTCTTCCAAATATCTGTGAGTGAAGGGATGATTCACAGCCAGGAGAATTTATACTCTGGTGCCTTCTTTGAATGTGGAAGTGTGTGAATCTCTGCAATACAAGCATGCTCATTTCAAGGAAGGTTCTATTTGAGGACATAAGATAATTTCTCTTTTTTTTTGATGATCTAGGAATTTGGTTGTTTTTTTTTTTCTTTTTCTTCCCATGCAAACGTCTCACAAAGAGGTGACCTCCTTTTGTAAAATGATAGAAGAAAACATATTTTAATCCCTTAATATTTGGAAAAGGAAGATCACCTATTTTTCAATGTTCTTTATTTATTGCAAAAGACTCAGGTATAAAAATATCTATTGATAATTTAGTTGTGCAAGCACAAAATAAGTGGGTTTAAAGCATCAGAGAGCATGTTTAGGAAAAGTCATACAATATATGAGTTGTTAAACTGTTCTTTCTGTATATAGACCAAGGGTTCAGGTTGTAGGTAAGGCTGAAAGAGAAAAGTGAAGAGACATGTTGTTGTGAAGTCCACTTGAGATATTTTCCTTGCCGAAGCATGGAGATTGTACAGAATTTGTCCTTTAGAACATTATATTTAAAGAAACCCCATAAAACCAAGTTGAATTTTTGTGCTTCACAGGTATGTTAAGAAAGGGAGATGGAGGCAAAGAACTAACTTAGTAAATTCACGTAATAAGCAGAATTAGAACCTGTGGGAGTTGCTCTGTTTCTTCTCGATCTGCAAGATTGCCCAATGTTTTTGGATTGTGTTACATTGCCAAGCAGAAATCACTAGTTTCTGCCAAATGTTGCACCTGGATATTTAATGATCAGAGCTCATTATAGAAGCAGTTTGTCTATAATATAGTCAGTGTAGATAACAGGACCAGATCAGGCCACATTCAATTGCCAGGGTGAGGTGAAGTGTAGGGATCTATAATGAATAAAATGACAGTACTCCATATATTGCCACAGACAGTGCTGTTCTACCTAGCAAGAGTTGGTTTTTTTTAACCTTCGTTGTGGTTTGTGAATTTTACCCAGCCATGAAATTGAATTTTGATAATTCTGCTTTTAAAATCTTTGCTAAAATGACCTCCCAAAGAGAGCAAATTTTGGTTCCACGCATCCTTTTGACTGCCAGATACATTGGGAAGCATAAAATCTAACACTTAAGAGAGTGTCTCTATAATTGGCTTATGTTCCTAACCAGCTTTTTTTCCTCGTATATGCTAAACAGCTAAGTCATTTAATTAGTAGAAGTGTTAATGCCAGTGTAAATTTCCTCTGTGGTGGAAAACTTATTTTTTCCCATTGGAGAAGTTGGTATAAACATTTACAGCTCTTTGTCTCTCTTGGAGAAGTGATGAATATCTACATATTTTGCTAAGGAATGTGAAATGAGAGCTTCGTTTGGCTTGAATTTTAGACTTGATCTTGCTACTTTCTACTAGTGACTTTTGTTTTTCCTTACTGCTAGCTGAATATCTTTGTCTGAATTTCTTTACTGTTTCAGACTTAAAAGTAATAAATTGAAAACCCCGAGTCTGTATTTTGTCATTTGCTTTCTATGTTCTGAATACTGTTAAAGAACAGTATGTCATTGGAAAAGTGAATCCACTTCTTCCTCTTTGTAGACTCAAAGGAACATTAAAATTCACCTTTTTTCCCTGTTCTGAAGTTGCTGTGTTTCAGTTGTTACCCAGGGGATCTTTGTGTAAGTCTTCAGCTGAGAATTTAGAGCTTGGTTTCTGTGGTCAAATGAAAAAATGAACATGTGTAGCTTCTAGCTCTTTTCAAATAATTTCTTCCCTTTAGCAGCTCAGTTCTGCAATGTCTAAAGCTGACTTACAACGACCAGACTTCCTGTCATGGCCAGCCAGTGAAACGGGGATGGAATGAACTTCACAGACCTGACACCCCTAAAGTGGTTGATCAAAGTGAGTGTGAGATGTAGGTACTCCCATACACTTTCCCCAAAGTCAGTGGTTTGGTCTTGTTTGTTGCTTGGAGCAGAATGTAAACTTTTATAGGCACAAGTGTAAATTGTATCCTATTCTTCTGTCATTTTGTGGAGGTGCCTTTCAATTTTTAATATGAAACCAGTATCTATTGAGATGTATGGCCTCTTGAATTCAGAGCTCAAACTGGGAAGACTGAAACATGTTGCTTGACTGAGCAATCCAGTGAGAAGTTATTAATTTAATGGTAATTTGTTGTTCCTGTACATGGCAGCTCTGTGTGACCTGATTATGTAAAACCCTGTGGGTATAAAACGTGCACTTCTCTAAAGCTTGTGTCAGTCACTCAGCTGAATCCCCAGAGGACCCTTGGAAAGGTAGTCATGGGTGCTTTCTCAAGCTGTTCCATCCTTGTAACTGTGTTTTGAGATCTTTTTTGTGGCTTATCTATAATGACTTCCTCGGGCCACTGAATGTCTCAGTAAACATCTCTGTATGAGCTGAATTATTTTCCCTGCCACATTCGTACTGCCAATGCTGCAGGATATTTCAGCTTTGCCCTTCTGTAAGAGAAGCCTCACCTTGTTCCCTCTAGAGTCACACAAGATTCATGTTTCATTGCTGCTCTGAGTAAAAGAGGCTGTTAAAACACACCTTGTATAGTTAATATTTAATTCTGCAGAAGTGAGGGCAGAGCCATTGTCCTCACTAACACCATGAAGTGCATTTGCAAAAGGTCACTAATGGCTTTCTTCATTCACTGGGCTCTTGTTAGCACATTGCCTGTGTTGAAGGGGGAAGTTTCTGCCTTTCTAAAATGAAACCACATTTTTGTTGGGAAAAACAAAAGTATTGTGAAATCTGGTTCTTAAGTGTGGAATGTTGCCATACATGTACACACATGAAAATACAAATGCTTTCATAGAAGGAATAACCACCCCATGTCTCAGTGCACAGCACCTGGGTGATCCTCTGAGACATTGCCAATAATTTCCCTTTAGCCTTTTGAGACTTACTGAGGTAATGCTTATAGTGACATTTCTGACTCTGTAAACCACCCCCTAAACCTCTCTGTAGGCTTTTTCTTCTCCTTTTAAGTACATTACTGAACTCTTTTCCAAACATCATTTGTGACCACAGACACTGACAGACACCTGGGGAATTTGGGCTTTGAATCGGGACACTTATCTGACATGACTCTGTAGTCCATAATGTCACACTCAGGTAAACTACACTCTTAATGAAGACTTTTCTATCAAGGATACCTTGCTAGGTTGACAGCCTCTAAGGTTTTTTGACTTACCCATTTATATGCAGTCA
The DNA here is from genome assembly GCA_013399895.1 of Serilophus lunatus. Taxonomy (NCBI): domain Eukaryota; kingdom Metazoa; phylum Chordata; class Aves; order Passeriformes; family Eurylaimidae; genus Serilophus; species Serilophus lunatus. Next base: position 1,106,355 of record VXBA01002171.1, read on the forward strand.
GCCTGACTTTACAGCCTAAAGTTACCTGGCTTGACCAAAGATGATCAGTGCAAACTTGTCTTTCTAGAGTGGGCATAGATGGGCACTTCGCCCTCACAGAAGGTGCTGTGCTTTTGGCTGGTTCTCAGCAGGGTCTGTTCCCTAGACCTCTTGTCTATTCAGGCGCTGAATGATTGTGCTCCCAACTAGAGGTGGATGGTGTGTGACCACCTGGCAGATAGAGGCAGAACTTTCCCCTTTAAATGGCAGTGCTGGTTTGTTCTCTCCCTCTGGGATCAGGAGCACTGTGTTGACTACAAGAACATGTTTTTTTTCATGTGTTTTTTGTAGTTCTCCCGTTCCCATAATTTTCTACCTGTGCTTACCATATGTCTTGTCTTCTGCTCAGCTTGCACAGCACCTGCTGTAGTGAAATACAAGTTCTGTTTTACCATCTACCTCTAAGTGTGACTGAAGGAAATGTAACAGGATATTGTACCTCCACGTGTGTGACTGAAGGTGATCACTGCTGCCAGGTTATTTGAGTGGAGATGTGGAAGATCAAAAGTTTATTGTTAAGTTCATGGCAGTAAAGAGCTCTAGCAGGTGCCCTGGAAGGCACCAAGCAATTAATCTGTGCAGTCTTTGGAAAGTAGCAATGTAGTAGTGTAATGATCCATTGAATTAACTGATTTGCCAAACAACACACAACAGCAGGAGTTGAAGTTCAGCAGCTTCAGGCTCTGAACTGCCAGGAATACTGAACATTCAGATCAGAGCCTGAGACAGGATGGTAATTGAAGGTGTCTTGGAGTCCAGTCTTGTTAAAGAGCCACTTGAGGGAGTTGTCAGAATAAATTGGAGACTGATGAGGCTGCCAAGAAGATCCTTTCAACCTGGTGAAATAACCACTTGAAGGAACGGTTGAAATGTAAACCAGTGTTGTGGGTTTTAGAGTGGAATTAGACTTCTAAAAGCTGTTTGGCTGGGGACTGAAAGTGCTGTGAGACTCCTCCTAGTCTTACTGGATGTGATTCAACTTCTCTACAGGGCATACTTTGATTTATGTTTCCTTGGGAAATGCATTAATCTTCTTTCACTTTTTTTGTGGAAAAAACTGCACCTGTGAGTATATTGGATTTGACCTGACTCTACAAGCTGCATGTGCCCAGGTCTGTGCTTTTTTCAGGTGCATCAGGCCCCAGAAATATGTGTCCATGAGGCCGGGTCAGGATGTATCTCTGCAATTTGCAGATGGGATTGAGGAGGAGGAAGGCTCCAGGGCTTTAAGGTAGCACAAAGATAGGGCAGAGTGTCCGAGAGGCTGTGCTCGTACTTGTGGCACAGCCATGAAGTTACATTTTAATTGTTCAGTGACAGATTGTGCTATTAAAAGCTCACAGTAACTGTGTAACAGCTAAGTTGGTACAGTTGATTTACTAATCTGAGTCTGAAACATGTTGCAGCTTTTCCTGGCCCGTTCCTTTCTCCCTTCACTTGGGAACAGCCATTCTATAGTTTGTGGGCATCATGTGGAAGGTGCCAGGTGACTCCAGGCTGCCAGGGGAGACTGCAGAGCTTAGTGTGAGACCAAAATTTATACTTGGTGTTTGCTTGTTTCTCTTTTCTCCTTTTTATTTTTTTGCCTTGATTTTTCTTTCAGTAATACAGAATAATACACCCCAAATGACAGTATATAATGTCATTAAAATATGCTCAAGTAGTTCCTATTCATTTCCTGGAATTATAACATGTATTATATCTGTAATTTATTACAATTATTATTTAAGCTATCTTTCCAGAATTTTGTAGGACATATTTAATATGTTGTCTGAAAAGTAGAGGAATGTAAAATTTTGAGTTTGAGGGGGGGTTATAGAGATATTTCTGTCTCTCCTCACCTTCCCTCAATTTTGTTTTCTTGCTGTGCCATTCCTTCATCTACTGAATATTTAGTGACTAGGGCATACTGATCTCTTTTTCAAAGACCAGTTGGAGGAGCAATAATACCCTGTGCATACAAATACCCTTGTGCCTCTGAGTATATACACACACATTCATGCAGGAGAAAGGCATGGTAGGGTTGAGAGGCTGTAATGCAAGGAGGAGAACTGGAGTGAGTGTGTGTAACTGGGGGGGAGGCATTGAGTAAGTTTGTGTGTTTATTTCAGAGGACAGTGTGAGGTAACAGCCCCTGGAAATGACAACAGCAATGCAGGTTGTGAAATCTGTTTTATCACTGCTTNAAGGGAAAGCAGAAGAGGTGACTGGGGTTGCTCTTGCCAGTGTTTAGAACGAGCCACTGTGCAGTCCCACGACATTTACTGCAGCTGTGCAAAAAATGCAGCAAATGCAGCATCCTTCCTCCTCCATTTTTCTCTCTGATTGTTCTCTGCTGGCATTAATGTGAATTGGTGGGCTAAGATCAACTTTTTAAGATGGTGGCATTTAGGATGGTAATCCAGATACATCACTAGGGAAACTCTGGTGAGAGGGTCAGAGTCACCATTAGGAGCTTTTGGTTCTTGGTTATTTTTGATGATGACATTATTTTAAAAATTTGCATCTAAATTTAGGGGCCTTAGACCAGTCAGCTATGCAGATCTTAGGAGAAGTTGTCATGGTCTGAGGGGGTGGTTGAGATATTAAAATCTCTACTTTGAAGACCATGACGCTTGGAAAAATTAGTTTAAGATAGATGTTGTGTCCTATGATTAATTCAGGTTAACCTTTGAGGTCTCAATTTCCCAACATAAGTTGTTTAGTGACGGGAAGAAAGGAGCGTCTGGTGGAAAGTTTGGCCTGGGATACTTTGAAGAAAATAAGAAATCCCAAGATGAGTTAATATTTCTTTATCAGGATTTTGCTGATGAACTTCCTTGCTTGTGTCTCCTTTCCATGTTGGCATTATAGAAACCCAGCAGGCAGAAGTTTTACCCATCATTCAGCTCACTCTCCATTGGCAGCAGTTGCTGCTTCATTATGTTATTAGCTGTCTTCTGTTACTGATGAGGTGCTCATTTTAAACAGCCTTTTTACATCATGGCATTCTTAAATGCATGGACAGAAACCCTCATCTGTTTTACTTGGCTCCTGCTTGGTCTGATAAACACATTTCAAGAGCAGCTATGAAATGTTTTTCTTCACACTTCATCCTGTAGCTCATAAGTCAAAAGTGGGAAAAGCTGCTTATTTGTCTGGTCCACAGGCAGAACAAAACCACTTCCTCAGTTTTCTAATAAGTATCTTATCTTGAGAGTGCACATATTTCTATTTCAGTGCTGTCTTGCTCCTGTTGTAGGCCATGTAGGAAGGGTTTGATAAAAAGGGAGCTGACTTGGGAAAGCATGTGCTTGTACAATGTTCCCATTCTGCTGTACACAGATATGCACCTGTGTTCTTTGAAGAGTAACACATTGAAAGTGATACAACAGGTTATGTTAAATAACAGAGATCTCTTCAGAGTTGACCATGAGAAAACTCACAAACTTTTTAATTATTAAGGTCAATTTTCTCTTTATATTCCTACTTAAAATGGTTTTTCTTACAAGTGCTGGTGGCTGGACAAGGTGACAAGGTTAGCTGACTGTTTAAGGTATGATGTGTAACTTGTAGGTGGGTAAGGAGGAAGTTGTAGCTTTTTTTTGGTCTCTGAATGGTTGTCATGGCAACTGGAAATTTCTTGCTTAGAGTTAATGTCATTTATGAAATCATGTCTTCTGTAACCCAAAGGGCTGTGTGTATGCATGCTGTCCATGGATAATTAGTGAAATAATAAAAATACGACAGGTTTTCTTCTTCTTCTAGTCCTTCTCTATCATTGTCCATAATATATTCAGTAATATATTTACTTGTGGATTCATGGATTGCAAGCTGGTGCAGTTTGCATTTCTTGAGCAATGCAGGTCTGTAAGTTTATATATATAGCTATTTTATGTGTGTGTGCATGCTTGGAGTTCTTCATTTTACTGTTTCAGAGCTCTGCAGTTGTACTGACTGAATGTTGTTTCCTTTCAGTGGATCTGATGGAAATAAAAGAAATTCGCCCAGGGAAGAATTCAAAGGACTTTGAACGTTGCAAATCAAGGCACAGAGAAGAACATTGCTTTACTATTTTTTATGGCACCCAATTTGTACTCAACACCTTAAGTTTAGCAGGTACTTTTTTCTTCTTTGTTTCTTCTTTAAAGCTAGCAATTGAACAAATCAAAGACATTGATGGAACAGTAATGCAAAAATGGTTTTAACTTCAGTTCAGATGCTTAAAATCTGGAGATAGACCTTTTACTTGGCCCTTTGTGTCTGTGAACTGCTGCATTTATAATGCTTCACTTTCAAATAGTCCATTATTCAAGTGTTTCTGATTTGCTTGATCATTTCTTGCAAGTTAGACTTTTGCTGGTTAAATATCTCAAGTAATGTTTTCAACACTGAAGAGCAGGGGTGACATTGTCCTCTTTAAACTCAGCTGGTCAGTGTAGCCAGAATGTTGTTCTGGTAGTTTTAGTGTAGCCACAATGATTCTGGAAATAATAGCCATAAAAAGTTAGTCTACAGCTGTGTAACAGAAATTTTCCTATCATGCAGAAGCAATTGCAGACTAACTTGGAAAAATAAAGTTCTAGTTTGGGTTATATACATGCATGCCACCTGATAATACCAAACCTCTTCTAAAGAAGTACTAGAGGGCCATAAATAAAATTCTAAGGTGATAAATTGAAAATGTAGAGATCTATATGAAGCAGAGGGACACTGTATCCTGTGTCTGTGGAAAGCATTGGGGCACTTCTTGTTTCAGGTGAGATTATCCAGGGTCACAAAACACAAGATTTTGAAATGCAAAGGAATATAAATTCTTGGTGCAGGCTGAATACAGTTTCTAACTAGTGGAGTTTACAAAGAAATTTTTCTTCTAAAAAGTTTGTAATGAAACCTTGGTTTAGAATCATAAGGACAGTTTATTTGGAGTCATAGTTCTCTCTGAGCAGGAATGTGCTTACCCATTTATATCATTAAATTCACTGCAAAATCTCAGTGTGAGAAAAAGGGAGTGCTTTGTAAGTGTTTTAATGCTGATAGCTTTCTTTTAATGGAATAAAGTGCTTATAGATTGCAGTACTAGAAACCAGGTTTTTTGCAATCTGATGCTCTCAAAAGATTTCTTGTGACCAATCCACTGGTAGAGGCTTTTAACTTTAAATAAAGTTTTACCATTGTTGACTGAAGTCTGTGAAAATTTTGAGTAAGTGGCTGTGCTTATGTGCAGCTGTGCCAGGTACTTCGATTGACTTCCTCTAACAACTCCCCCAGTCCCTCCTCCATAGCAGTTCTCAAAAGAGGCCTCTGCCAGCACTTTGAAAACACTTGCTGCCATGAGATATGTTGCTGTAATGCTGAACTGCAGAACAACATGACATAACTTCCAATTAAAAGGGAAATCCTTTTCCTTGTTAAAGTGCTTTGTTGTGGTTTCTTAAAACAATAAAAAATATTTGTTACTTAAAGGGAATGGGTAGCTATCACAAAGGGCACAATTACCTTGGGAGAAGAATTGCTTTGGCAGTGGGAGTGGGTGTTCTGTCTGAAATTGTAACTAATTGAAAAACATTTCCATGGGGAGCTGAGGCTGGGCTCTAGCTTCATCTTTGGGGGATAAAGCATTGTTTGAAAGTATGTTTAAATAAAATGTAATCTTCATCTTTCGTGAAACCAGTTTGCTTTGAAGGCCGTTACAAGAATTTGCACAGATGACAGCTCCTGTGTGGAAATAATTTTTCAGAACTCATTTAATTGAAGAAAGCCTTCATGAAATTTCACAGCCTAGGTGCTCATTCAAATGGGCTTTGCCCAGCTGAAGGCTGCAATGATCACATCTCATCCAAGGCTCAGAAAATTGGTTTCAGCTTAGCTGATATTTCCTAGGGAAGGCTATACCCAGCAGGCAGTTCATTGTCTTGCTTCTGTTGGGATGAAGAATTTCCAAATGCAATCACAATAAATGACCAGGAAGCCTCTTCTGGTTTGGGAAATGGAAGGACAAACTAAATTTAGAGTGAAACAAGACAGTGATAAACTAAATTGCAGGGTTGGGAGTGAGATGTACCTGACCTGTAGTGTTAAGCCAAATAAGGAATTTTAGACCTTTTTTTTTGACTTGTATTAAAATGGGTTCCATATGAGCTACACCAATTTTGTATGTTGCTCCCTTCCTGTTCCTTTTGCCCAAGTTTAGACTGGAACAAGCTGTGTTTAGAGGCATGGTTAGGACAGACAGGAGGTGGTTATGTCCATCGAAAGCCAGTATATTGCAATTTTCTTGTAGGTTGCTTGGAATTTAAGGGCCCAGGCTTATGATATAGTGCTGAGTTCTTTTGCCTGTGCACTTCAAGTTGCCCTGAACTAGGTCCTGGACCTTTGCCACCTGAGAGACAGAAGATAAGAAAATGAATTTTGATTGTATTACTACAGGAGATCAGCAGTAGTTTCATTGTCTTCCTGCTGAGATACTGAAATTTTTCTGTTGTGATAAGCAGACTTTTGAAAGGAAGTATTTTTTGCCAGAGCTTCCCTACTCCCAAATTTAGGCTGTTTCTTAGTAGTTTTATTGTTATCAACATGAAGTTATGCAATGAGATTTATCAGAGAGAAGGGTTAGTCAGCAGCTTTGCATAGCAGGGTTTATCTAAACATCACAAGTTTTGTCCTGGTTTTGTGATGATTTTGTTTTGATGTTTCTCATAGCATATAATTTTTTTTTCAGCTGACTCTAAAGATGACACTGATAAATGGTTGTGTGGCTTGAATATCTTGTATCAAGAGGTCATGAGTGCTCCCACACCTGCGATCACAGAGAGGTATGTGGACATATTTCCACCTTGTGAGACTGGACGCTGCTCTGGAATTGAAAGTGGAAAAATCTGAAAGAAATGTTTAAGGTGCAACCAGTGGTGCTTGTCAGTTACCCTGAGAACAGTTATTTTCCAGTCAGTGAATGAAAGAGAGAGCTCATGGAAATTCTTTGTCTGTTCTGCTCCATACATGCTCTGCAATCACACTCTTGTGTCCACCAATATGGACTTGCAGTTTACCTTGTTCATTGTACCCAAACCAAAATCTTCACATGAGACCACAAGAACATCTGATGTAGATATGTGTTGGCTTCTTGGAAAATTCAGAAATCACATGCAGCCATAGGCTTGCTCAAATAGATGTCCATGTGTCCTGTGTCCCAATAATTCTGAGGCATATTTTTGCTGTTTCTCCTTTCTGTTGGACCCATTACATTGAATGGCAATGTGATCAGCTGACTCAGAGAGCCAGGCTGAAAATGCACATTTTTAAGGATTACTTTTTAGCAGCCAGCCTATGATAATGAAACTGTGTCCTGCTTTTTATATATATTTACTATTGATGCTGCTAATAGTATTTTAGTGTACACCTAAAGCTGACATGCATGTATACATCTAACAGATGTCTGAGCCAGCAGCCTCAGCTGGCACAAACCATTGACTTTATAGAGTTACTCCAGTTTAGATGAGCAGAAGTTTTGGCTGGCTTTATCCACCTATGTCTTTACAGCTTCTGGTTGCTCATTCTTTTTAGTCCTGCCCACCCTTCCCTTTCCTGTGTTGTTTATATGACTTTGGTTGTTTTATTGACTTGAACATGCAGTATTAAGCAGCAAAAATATCTGTATTTACAAGTGTGGTTATGAAACTGGCTGATTCCTTAGATGTTGGCCTGGAAATGTTTTTGTTTTATTAAAAGAGATGTCTCTTAAGCTTAAATATTTCTACTGAGTTTTGTCTGTGGATGTAAATGATTCTTTGGTTGTGTTTTCTTTACAATTCTTATATTAACTCTTTTTTTTTTTCTCCCTCTTTTCCACAAGCTGGCTGAGAAAGCAGATCTATTCTGTTGATCAAACTAGAAGAAATAGGTAAGAAGTTCTATCTTTGTTAAGTTGGCCTTAATGAACTTTTTTTGCAGATTCTAACATGGAATGAAATGAAATAAATAATTCTTCACCCATGATGTGAAGTGTGGAGCCTCTGAAAACAGCATTTGCTCTTTCTTTAGCAATTTTGGTTTAGTTTTTTGCTAAACACAATATATTCATAGCACTCACTCGTGTTCATATATGTAGTGTACTGAGGAAACAAATGATGAAAAATATATAGATTAACTTTTAGCCTAGAATTACTCTGCCAGAATGAAGAAAGAGTTGTCATCTTCCAGTCTTACTGTAGAGATTGAGTTCAGCCGTGCAGGTACAGTGGGTTATTTGCTTTATAGAGGTCTGTGCCCTTTCATAGCCACATTGGAGCCCAGCTGCTTGGACTCTGTAACCTACTGTGAGCTTTCCTGCACAGCTGTGCCACCAGGTCATCCCTCATTGCTGAACTGTGTTTGCGTTGGAGTGACCATGTTCTGACTTAGACCAGAACTAGCAGTTGGCCTGGAAACTTGGGCTTGTCTCTGCCACATATTTGAACAGACCAAGGCTGAAGAATCAACTCTGACCTGGTGCTTCTCATGTGGAAGAAGAACCACAGGGTTTAGCTCCCAATGTGCTATGTGACTTCATGTATTTAAATTTCAGTAGTTCATTTTGAGTCCATTTATGATGTGGGTTTGTAGTTGTTGCACAGCAAAAGAGGCTTTTTTTTAAAAAAAGAAATAAATTCAGCTGCAAACCTCTCCTTAGATTTGCCAGAAATCATGGGACTCTGAGATGAATGGTAACCCCTCCTCCCCTGTCTGTTATTACTTTTCCATGATTTTTTTTCTTGGTGTGGAACATGTGTTTTATTCTGAAGTGTTAAGTAAGTGTAGAAGAATACATGAGGCTGTTTTATTGCAGGAAATCACACCCTTGTGCAGACAGCCTGTGGCACCAGGCAGGGTGAGCTGAGACACCAGTTCAGAGCTGTGTTTCCTAAACTAGCTACAACACCCTCCTTTACTGGATATTGACTTTTACCTCCTGATGTACTTTGAAAAGTAACCTTGCAGTGGAGATCCCTGTTTGGGAGCTGGAAGCAGGATGGAGCAGCTATGGCTGACAAGAGATGTTTGCTGAAGGGGTTTCATTTGCTGCTTTAGGGTTGTTCCATCACTGCAAGGCAGGCTTGTTGGGATCAAGGGGACTGGCACTGTGGAGAGGGCAGTTTTTCATTCTCTTCCAAGATGATTCATGCTTTTAGAAAAATTCAGGAAAGGAGTCTGGACTATGTTGCATTGTGTTTAGAGCTGCAGTTTCTGGGGAGGTTAAATTGTAGAGGTTAGGCTTCCAGGCAAGTCCTGTTTCTCAGGTGGAGTTTTTTTCCAGTGGTAATGAAGTCCCAACTCTTTGTTTTCACTTGCATTTGTCTGGCCAGAGGAAACTGCTTGTGCTTGGTGTTTAGGATACAAATGGAGTGCTCATTCTTGCTCCTAATAGTGTTTTTTCCCCAAGGTCTGTCGACAAGACGGAAAGCCAGGAATTTCCTGAGTTCTAATCTGGCTTCGGCATGGACTTTGGCTAAGTTCCTTCTTGCTTTGCCTCTTTCCCTCTCTACACAATGGAGATGAGAAGATCTCACAGGGTAGCTACTTGTATGGACACTGTACAATAGAAGTGTTCCTTTCATCTAAGTGCTAGTTGGTTTCGTTGTTTTCAAGCAACTCTGTTCTGCCCCTGTGTTTGCAGAGAGTTAATGGCTCATGAATTGCACTGTAGGTCAGTTTTTATTTCCTGTTTCTGCTCCTCTCTGGTATCTCCTTTGTGTGGTGTTTTCTGTCTGTAGTCTAGTTTCAATGAGGCTGGAACAGTGGAAGAAAGGCTGCAGTTCATCTGACCATGTATAAACATCTACATTTGAGCTGATCACCTAGATCTGATTAATTGCTGAGAGAGAAATAGGTGTCTCTACAACATGGTGATTTTCATCCTAATATGGATGTCCAAATTAATTGAAATGCCCGTTTCTCCATGTCCAGCTTGCTTCAATGTAGGTGTTATTATTTTGGAAGTTTACAGATGGGAGATGAATGCTACCCAAAATGTTTCAATAGTCATATTTTTGTGTTGATAGAAAATACATGAGTATCTGACTAGATACAGCAGAACTGTGGTGGTTTGGCTATATTTTTTCATCTTTTTTTTTTTTTTTTCTTTCTTAGTATCAGTCTTAGAGAGCTGAAAACTGTCCTTCCACAAGTAAACTTCAAAGTGAGCAGCATGAAGTTCCTGAAAGATAAATTTGCGGTAATTTCCTGATTACTTAAATGTGTTTGGTGTTGTCTGATAGATGTTGATGTTTCTTTTTAGGACACTGTCTATATTTTTGATTCTTACCTGGTACAGTTAAGTAAATTATACTGATGAATTTCTCAGCTTGGCTTTGCCTATATCTAAGGTTCCAGGAAAATATAGACATAAATGTTCCTTCTTTTCATTGTATGGTTGACAAAAATAAAATTCATAAGAAAAAGACTTTTTTTTTTTTTGAAATGTGATCAAATAATAACCTCTTTCCCCCAACTTAGACTAATATTAATAACTTTTGAAGATCTTTTCCTATGGGAACTTTAAGTATCCCCACCTTTTCCTGCTTTTTAATTCTCCACCATTAAAGCAGACATTACATTCTTGCTTTTGCTGAACCAGCCAACCATGAGTAAATGAGGCACTACTTCACACTCTCAGTAGTGCAAATGGAATCAAAATGCAAGGCCAGTGATGGGGTCTCGGAGTATTATGTTGTAAACCAACATCTATTTACTTGTTTGTATTCTTAAAATATAAATTAAAAAATCCTACATGGTTAAAAGCAAATGAAGCTGGAATAGAACAGTATCTGTGAGGGGGTGGCAACTGGAGTAACTTGTTCATTGTGCAAGTGCAGTTCAGGGAATTCTGAATTCATTGAGTGCTACTTTCCATTGTAGGAAATAGGGGCTCACAAGGAAGAGCTTAGTTTTGAACAGTTTCATTTGTTCTACAAGAAAATCATGTTTGAACAACAGAAATCGGTAAGTTTTTCATAAATAGTCTTCATACTATTCAGCTGCTTGATCAGAATGAGAGCTGATTATCTTTGTTTCTGTTTGTTATTAATTTTCTTTTTCCTCATTCTTGTAACAGAACAGTGTAGTGCTCTATTTGATGTGTAGATAACAGTCACCATCAGCAATTGATGTAAGAAGATGAATAAGTCATTCATGTTGCTTCTTGCTTGTTGGTAGTAGAGATATGCACAGATATAATGGAGTTTTTAGGAAGTAATTTTTTTTTGTGAGTTTGTTCAGGATATGCAATGTCCTTTCATTAGGCTTGGCTGATCTTTTTACTGATAGAAGCAATTCCATATTCCAGATTACCAGCAGTGTTTCCATTACAGGACATTAATCAGACAGTCCTTGGGAGGCGTAAAGGCAGTGGAATTACATTTTAGCTAATTAAAGTGGGCAACTGCCTAACTACTGTTTCCATGCATTCACTGTACAGATTCATGAAGCTGATGTAAACTGCCTGTATTTAGTGATTCTGAAAGTTGGGAACACTTTTAAACTGTGTGAAAGCACATAATTTGAAATTACTTCCATGAATGTCTTAGACTACATGCTTACTGTTGATTCATCTTGCAGATGCTAAAATAGAAGCTTTGATAGTCAAAGTCAGTGCTGGTTTTTTGGCAATAAACCTTGTGCTGTTTAAAAGTGGTGCTGAGACCATGGTGAAGAGCCTGAATTTACTGACAGGATTTTAGTTTTGGCCATAAAAGTCTTGTTAATTAGCTTGAGCAGAAAGCTGAAGAGTAAAACACAGAGTAAGGAGACTCACTTGACTTCCTTAAGCTCTTGTTATTGCCTCTTGTGAGTCATTTCAAAGAAACTTCTCAGTTTGCTTAACAAGTGTTTTGGGTCAGTTGAAAAGTTTCCCGTGATCTGAAATGATGCTGTGCCAAGGTGGAAGCAATTTAGGGTTTTTCTTTCACATGAATAAATGTGATGGATGATACTTAATTCCAGTTTTTCTGGGATATCAGACAGTAAAAGCTCTCCAGAAATTTGACTGTGTGTATAAGGGGCCTTATCAAAGCAAGTGTTTTGCATGAGGATTGTGTGTTCACACTGAAAGGCCTGAAGTGCAATTGCCAGCCTTGGCAGTATTCTTTGTTATGCCCTGTATCTTGCCAACTTGTATATTACTTCTCTGGAGCAGACAGGTATTTATTTGCCCTTCCTAAACCAATGGACATTATTAGATGGAATTAGAAAATTGCATATTGTTTTATTATTTATAATTTCCTCATTTTTATTTTTTGTTTGTTTTGGTTTGTTTGTTTTAAGATTCTTGATGAATTCAAAAAGGATTCCTCTGTGTTCATTCTTGGGTGAGACTCTTCATTTGTATTATCTTTCCACATTTCCATATGGTTGTAGTGCTGCAGGATTGTTTTTTAATTACATCACTTTTTTGTTGTTTTGTTTGTTTGTTTGATTTTTTTACTTACTAAAGCATCAATACAAAAAGATACATATTTTTGCATTCAGAAAAGTGAACTTACTTTGGAAGTAAGTCCTAAATATAATTTGATGAATATTCTTTATTTCTGACTACAAAAATGGTAGAGACTTGAACAGCTGAAGTTGCCTATCATCTGATTTTTTGAAGAGCTGAATAAAACTATGGAAGGACCATTTGATATTTTAACTTCAGTCTGGAGAATAGTGTGATGCACAGGCTTTGCTTAGACTTGAGCAGAATGCTGATAGTAACAGTTTCTGTATCTTTCTCTTGGTGGACTCGAAAATTTGAGTAAGATATGTACAGCATGAAGAAGTGGGTCACAGGCATTCCTCACCTTTTGACTGTGAAATAAACCAGTTTATCTTGGTTTTGGATGTTACACTAACAGATTAAGGAAGTAATTTAAGTTTGCTCTGAGTGTACCAAGTATTTCTTTAGCCCTGGGTCATGTCATATGAATGAAACTTTGTGAGACTTTGTGCTTAAAAGCACATATTTATCAAGGGTGGGTAGGTTGTAACTACCTTACTGGTACCAGATGCTGCTGCATTCATGTCCTACAAAAGGGAAATCAGTTGTGCCACTTTTCCTTAGTGCAGCTGCACCCTGCCTCCTTTTTCAGAAGTTTTGATCTATCACATTGGATCATCTAAACATTACACAGAAGTAGTTATTTGTGGAAGTGTGGCTCTGAGATAATTTAAAAGAACATTGCCTCAGCTAAACTTCCTTGTAAAGTGAATGTTGCTCATTTGCTACAAACCAATGAGCACAGATTTGGTACTTTTGCCAGTGAATTACTATCAAAATACACCAAGAATCAAGGAGGTTCAAAATACAGTAAATTGGATGATACAATATTACAAGCCTACTCTAAATTCCACTGAAGTTATAGAAAGTCTCTTGGTGGTAGCAACACATTTATCCTCTGAATGCAGGATACAAATCCATATCGTCTTCTGTTGTAGTATTTGATCACACTTGCTCTCTTATTTCTTTAGCTTCACTTTCCCTTTCTTTTTTTTAAAGAAATACTGACCGTCCAGATGCTTCAGCAGTTCACCTTCATGACTTTCAGAGATTCCTGCTACATGAGCAGCAGGTGGGAAGGTTACAGAAATACTGAGTTCTTTTTCTTGAGGTTGTCACCCAGAATTCTGAGCTCATTAAAAAGAAGTGTGATGTGTCATAGGATATGATTTATGCCACTGTAATACTGGGCCTTGGAAAGATTTCTCATTTGTTGCCATTGAAATTCACAAGAACTACTATTTTTCATCTATGTAAAGCCTCTGAAGGTGCACCAGAGGACAAGAAGGAGGACAAAGTAAATAAGGCTTTAATAAGCCTCCACTTATTCCTGTAGATAAACAGACAAGTTTAGAAATACAGAGATGGTTGCCTGGCCTGGTTACAGCTGTCAGCAGAGGTACATCAGGGTAATGCCTTGGCCATGGCCCCATTTTAGTAGCTCTCCCAGAGCTTTGACTGCATTCCAGCCAAAGGTAATTTTCCATTGAATGGAGCCAGTTAGATGTCTTGTGCCAGCCAGCAGATAAGGATGGAGGCAGGGATTGGAACTGCCTTTGTGCATTTTTATAACATTATTTAGCACAGACTCCATGGGAGAAAATTGTGTGATACTTGCTGGGCACTGCTGAGCTCCACATTTGCAAATATGATTGAAAAGTGAGACTTGCACTTCCTGTATAAGCTTGCTACTTTCTTTTTCTCTCAATTTCACTCTGTTCAAAGGGCATTCAGATTGCACTGAGAAAGGAGAGAGATTATAGTTAAGGCATATCCAAGGAGGCCAGCTTTTTTCTGTGTCAGTGCATATATGTACTTATGTAGTGTGTATCTTCTGGACCTCCAAGCTGCATAAAGGTACTTGCATGGAGATCTTATATTGTCCCCCTTAAACATCATAAAGGAAACTCTTAAGATATGTGGGTGCAATAAAATATATTGGCAGTAAACAAGTAAAATAAGTAAAAAAAAAGAAGTAAATCACGTCTGTAGTTCTCTCTGATCCTTGTTTGATTTTTATATTGAATAACACCACTTGTAAATGTTTTTTCTACTGTATTTTTATTATCTGAAGGAATCTTGGGCACAAGATCTCAATAAAGTCCGAGAACGAATGACAAAATTTATTGATGACACTATGAGAGAAACTGCTGAACCTTTTCTCTTTGTTGATGAGGTGAGAGAATGGTACTTTGTAGTACTTCTCATGGACTTCTTTTCTTTCACAGCATTTTCATTGGATGGCAGGCCCTCTAGGCCTCTCTTGCTACATTGCTGGGGGTTTTCAGTCTTTCATGGTAAAAACATTTAAATTCTCTGTCTTTGTATTGTAGTTCCTTGCTTACCTTTTTGCAAAAGAAAACAGTATTTGGGATGAGAAATACGATTCAATAGATGTGCAGGATATGAATAATCCTTTGTCCCACTACTGGATTTCTTCCTCTCATAACACGTAAGTTACCAGAAGTCCCCTTGTCTGTCCCTGTTCAAACAAGTCTAGGACCTGTTAAGAGACAGGAAATTATGCCAGAAATGTGCTGTGTGGTTGTGTGAAACCTTTCTAAAGTGTGATTTAAATGTGGCAAATAAAGTTACTGGGACTTCTTTTTCCCCTTCTTAAATCGAAATTCAATTGCCAGAAAACCCAAATCCTGTTACAAAAATAAAAAGAACTATTGAGCTGAAACTGTTCCAGCCTCTTTGCTTTCATAAATTTAAATTATTGAAGGAGCTTCTGTTTTTCCCAAGCACCAGCAGCCTCGCTGAGCTCACGTGATGATGAGTTTGAACTGTCTTCAAATGAAGAGGATTTCTTGTCTAGCATTGTAAGGAAAAAAAAAAAGAAAGTGCAAGAAGAGAGAGGATTGATGAGCAAATAAGTATTGCAAGAAATGCAATAAAGTGGATAGTTGTATATCTTACAGGCATATTTTGAAGTGTAAGATGTGGTATCACTCTAAATACTCTCCACATCCTTCCAATATGATCATGGTGAGGTTTAGATGTATTTCAGAGCTCATGATTTTTTCTCTAGAAGCATGTCAATTAGAGTTGGTTGGTGTTGAGATGGAGCCTTTAACCTATAATTTTGTCCATTCAAAAATCTGATAGCATCATGTTCAGCAGATTCTGATTCTTCCATCACAATTTAAGAAAAAAAAATCAACATATATTCTCCATGACAGGAGGCAAAATATCACCCATTGAGTGAGTGAGAACTGGTTAAAATTGAGTCCTTGTCTTTTACCATTTCCTTTAACTCCTTAGATATCTGACAGGAGACCAGCTTCGAAGTGAATCCTCCACAGAAGCTTATGCCAGGTGCCTTCGGATGGGATGTCGATGTATTGAGTGTGAGTAAAGAGCTTGTGGAATGGTTTGTAACCTGCTGTCTGTAGAATTAGTTTCTCCTGTTTACCAAGAAAGAAAAAAGAACTGAAATCAAGAACTAGTTTGTTTTCTGAATTTGAAGTTAGTCATATAAAAAACCCTGATTCCCTAAATGCTTTTTCTTATGTCTCACTACTGCACTGGTCACTTCCTCTGATTCTTGTTCCCTTGTAGTTTTAAGAAAGTCTTACTAAACCTTCTCTCACTCTACACTGAAAATACAATCTTGAATCTACATGAAAGCTGAGGGTTTAAACTGGAGTACTGTGTACCACAGATAGTTTATTTGCCTTTATTGTAATACAGACAAGCCTATGGCACAGAGATTTTTGTGATTTGGTGCCATTTCTGATCCTGTCTCTTTTTACATTTGTTCTCCATCAATTGTGTGTGTAGTCATCCCTGTGCTTGTGTTTCTTATTGAGAAGTTTCACTTTAATTTAATGTTATTTATTTGGCTAATGCAAAATGTATCTCAAATTAGAGTTTCAGGGTTAAAATCAAGAAAAGACAAAAGCTCTCAACTTGTCATTTATTGGAGTGTTTTTATCTCTGGAAAATTATTGGGAATTTGTAGACTGACGCTAGAGTTGCCTGAATTTTTATTTCTAGGTTCCTACAAAATAATGCTTTGGGAAGGCTTTATATTGTATTTTATTTGTCTTGCTCCAACTTAAATGAACTGAATTTCCTTTGTGAGAGATATGAATTCATCTAACAGAATATTTTATTAGAACATTAAAGTCTATGAATCAGTATATAGAACACTGGAGTTTTGGGTGTATTTTTTCTGCTAGAGTAATTTAAGGAACTGCTCTCCTCTGTTTTCCTTTCCTAGTGGATTGCTGGGATGGTCCTGATGGGAAACCTATCATTTACCATGGATGGACACGGACAACAAAGATCAAATTTGATGATGTAGTGCAGGCAATCAAAGACCATGCCTTTGTTACATCTGAGTAAGCTTTGTTGGATTTTCCTTCAGCCTGTTTTCATAGCCCTTTTTGAACTTACTTTCTCTGTAATCTGGAGCAAAAAGTAACAGGAGAATAATGACATTCCAGTAGTCTTCATTATTGCTAGGTGTGGATCTTTAGTAGATTAAATTTTGAGGAAACGTCTCAGTACATAGTGGCTTGTTGCTAATGAAGATAATGAGTACCCTAAAGTGGTTTCCATCTCTTTGCTTGGGTCTTTTTTTATTAAGTTGAGAGTAAAACTTCTACTGCTTTATGTCTTACATTTTTTTAAAAAGTAATAAAATAGTACAAGCGACAAACAATATGGCTATCAGGTGATGTTTGTATTGTAGGGTAGGTCTTAGCTGAGATGTAGAAATCATAGCCTGCCTCCTGAACTGATACCATGGGTTTAAATCTGTATCTTTCTCTTGGTGGACTCGAAAATTTGAGTAAGATATGTACAGCATGAAGAAGTGGGTCACAGGCATTGCTCACCCTTTGACTGTGAAATAAAGCAGTCTTCTTTCCCCTTGGCTTCCTCCATCAAAGATACCCAGTCATTCTCTCAATTGAGGAGCACTGCAGTGTGGAGCAGCAGCGACACATGGCCAAAGTGTTCAAGGAGGTATTTGGGGACCAGCTTTTAGTGAAGCCTGTTGAAGCCAGTGCAGATCAGCTTCCATCACCAACCCAGCTGAAAGAAAAAATCATCATCAAGGTAGGTTTGCATTGTGTGCTGGGAGATAAAGTAGGAAAGCAGGAGCAGGAGCCAGAAATAATATTTCTGGCTTTACAGCTTAATTTCTGTTGAGATACAAGAAACTCCCTGCTTGATGTGTGTACTAGTTGTGTTTTGCAATAATGTACAGTGTTCTGTAAAACTCCATATTAAAGTGTTTGCTATCGGTTTTCTTTGCCGTAAGTGTTGGCAGTTCAAGTGCCAGATGGAGTATCAGCTCTTTTCTAAAGGTCTTCCAGCTCCTGAAATGCCACTGCTAAATTTCAGGCAAGGGTTCACTGCTGCAGGTGCTGATCATAGACATTTTACACAAAGTGGCCTGCTTAAAAATGATAAAAATATGTTCTTGAATAAAAAGTTAGTGTTATTAACTTCTTTGTTTTTCCAAAGACTGCCTCTCATTCAAGTGAATCCCAAAGAACCTGTGGCTGCACACTGAAGTTGTCTGGATTAACTTGCCAACTTCACAAATTGATGAGTGTTTGCAAACTCAGTGTGATTTGAATATGCAATTTAGTGAGCCATTTGTGAAACATGGAGGTGCTGCTATAAGAAGGCAGACATTGTTAGAGCACTGTACCCTCTGGGCAATGCAGGTGCTCTGCTCAGCTCTGTTGTGTAACAACACGAGGCAAATAACTGAAAGAAGATTCCTCAGACTGAAAGTGCAGTAGAACTTTCTGAAAGGCAATATTTAGGTGAAGAATCTGAGGGGCTGCTCATGATTTCTTTACTGAAATGAGAATCACTTTTGTCCATGCTTCAGTTTTCCAGCTCTCGTAACAGTACTGCATCCTATGTATTAAAATTCTGAAGGGAAGAAATAAGGGTAGATAAGCATCCAGCACTTGAAGTCTGGAAATAATAGCACCTATAAGGTGCAAAAGTTCTGTGCTTAAATTTTTTCTTTTTTCTTTTGTTTCCTCCAGACTGTTGTTACCTTGCAGAGCATGGAAGGGATTTATATAGGCACATGATTAATAACATGACAGAACTGGTTTTAAAGGGAATTACAAACTACTGTGAGTGTGCACAAGAGAACATCCATAACACTCAGTGCTGTCTAAGAGCATTGACAAGTCTTTAAATAGATCAGCACCTGCCAGTGAGCTGGTTGTGTTGTTTAGCTTTTGTTTGGAAAATCTTGTCAGTAAACAGTTGGAGGCAACTCCTGCTTTGCTGGCCTGTGAGATTTTTCAGATAAGCCTGTCAAACTGAAACTGCCAACAGTAGGCTATGCAGAACTGAGTGTGGTTAAGAACTAGATAAAAGGTGATTAATCCCATTATTAATTGCAGTTAAGTAATTGATATTACCTGTGGCCCCTTGAGATACAGTTTTTTGTGAGCACTCTCAAGAAAGTAGAGCTTGACTACAAAGATTTCACTTATGCTCATTTTTCTTCTAAAAGAGTGAATTCCTCTTTCATTTTAATTCCTTATGCTTTCATTTTGTTTTGATTTTTGTTCCTTATGTCCTGCTCTCTGCAGAAAGATTCCTGTTTTATCCTTATTTCTTGGTATGTGTCACTTCATGTTTTCTGTTCTCCAACAGTGAGATCTTATCATACTAGTTGTTTCTTCATTGCTTGAATGCTACCTCTACTAAATTTTTAACCTTCATTATGAGACCTAAATTTTAAAGAAAGAAGTTCCAGTCCTGTTGTTCCCTGTAGAACAGCTGCTGTTTTTGTAATAACACAAGGTGGCTGTGCAGTGGAGGGAGTTCTGAGTGTGCTGAAACATTAAGATCAGTTTTGTGTATAAATGTGGTGAGGTTTTTTTGTTTTTCTCTTTTTAAGCACAAAAAACTGGGGCCAAAGGGAGACATTGATGTGAACTTGGAAGATAAGAAAGAAGAAAAGAAACAACAAGGAGAACTTTACATGTGGGACACAATAGAACAGGTACTATTTTCGTGACATTTGCTAGTTTGTTACTCAGTTCTGTAATGCTGGAAATTTGCATGACTTTTTTAATATTTATGTAAGTAATATTGTCAGTTGAACAGGTGAATGAGGGGAATAAAGTATTTTGTTTATTGTCACACCTTGTTTTGAGACTGTGGTTTCTTTCTGCCTTGTTAATGGTTTCAATATCTCCCAACTTTCAGAAATGGACTCGGCACTACTGTGCTATTTCTGATGAAAAGCTTTCATTCAGTGATGACATAGAACAGAATGCTGACGAAGACTCATCAAAGGTGATGACTGTGTTTATTGTTGAAGCATGTTCTTTTTATTCTCTCATTTATTCTCTCTATTTTAGTGTCTACAGATGCATAATTTTATGCTGATGTTGAAATTATAGAGAAGCCATGTCAGATAACAAGTGTGGAGATAAAAAATTTAAAAAAGGGCAAAGTGCCACAGTTGAGCACGTGTTACTTGGCTGTTGTGCATGGTAAGCAGGGTGATGAAAAAGGTGATTGGCTGGAGAGTTCAGGCCTAGGAAGAGCTGAAATCCTGAATTAGTAGATTGTTTTATCAAAAACAAGTACTTTGTTTCCAAATCATAAAATTAGAAATGCATGACAAATATTCTTATTTTCTGATCTAGGAGGTGAAACGCACTGAACTGCACTTAAAAGAGAAATGGTTCCATGGGAAAATGAAAGGAGGGAGAACAACTGCTGAGAAACTGCTCCAGGAGTATTGTGCTGAAGTGGGTGGAAAGGATGGGACATTCCTAGTTAGGGAAAGTGAAGCTTTCCCTAATGATTACACCTTGTCATTTTGGTATGGTGATTGTCATACAAGTTTAATGTGGGGTTTGTTTGTGTGTATTTTTCAAATATACATTTATAGCTGAGAAAAAATAGGAATAATACTCAAATGTTATTGATGAGATTGTGAAAGACTACTTTCTAAATGAAACTTCTGTGTAACTGCATTTTGGCAGAGTAGGATTTATTTGAAGTGTTAGGGTTGTCAAGAGAGGAATGACCAGTTTGGTTCTTCCCCTCTCAACTTTCTTGAGGTTATGGCAGGATATAGGACCTGCTATTCCCTCAATGAGTGGGCCACAATTAGATCATTTAATTCAGGTATAAATTGCTGGTTTCTGTACCAAAAAGGTAGTCCCATGAGTGTAGCTTTTTTAGCAGAGATTGTTCTTTTCGGGATCTTTTCAGGTAAGGGTCCTCTAGAGGGAATATAATAAAGAATTTTCAGGTTGTTTATTTTGATAATCTGGGGTGGGGGGTGGGGTGGGTTTGATGTGTGGTTGTTTTTTTTCTGATTGGGTCATTATGAAGAATAGTGTCAGATGAATTTATGACCCCAGAGAGCTGTCAGAAATATTTTGCAGAAAAAGTGTATGTCAGATTTTAAAACATTGCCAGTTGAAAATGATTATTTTTGGTTCTGTAATCTCCCTTGTCAGGATTTTTTGTTGTTGTCACTTGATTTGCTTTACAAGATGGCACAGATTTCTTGCCTCTTCACAAGCTCACCAAGCAGTGGCCAGGAATGGGTGGGGAAGGGCTTCAAAAGAAGACAATCTGTTATAAAACCTATATTTTCCTTATGCCTCCCTCCATTTTTCAGGAGGTCAGGGAGAGTCCAGCACTGCCGGATCCGTTCTACAAGTGATGGGGACAGTGTGAAATACTACCTGACAGACAACCTCACTTTTGACAGCATCTATGATCTCATCCAACACTACAAGGAGGCCCATCTGCGATGTGCTGAGTTTGAGCTGCGCCTGACTGATGCTGTGCCTAATCCCAGCCCTCATGAGAATAAAGAGTATGTACTGCTGAAGGCAAGCACCCTTGTTATGGTAGTGGCCTCTGCACTGTTTTAGGTGGGCTTGGAATTTTGCATAGAGAATTCCCTGGATTCAGAAGCACACTTGATGTTGGAGGAGTAGCAATCCCTGAAAGATGCTGAGTAAGGCCACTGACTTTGTGAGGACCTGGTACAGCAAAGAGCAGTCACTGGGAAAGCAATTTACTAGCAGCAACTAGGAAAATCAGAGAGAACTGTAATGTTGTGGAAATGTGCCAATTCCTTCTTTGTATGCTCAGTGTTTTACAACACCCAGTGGGTTGGATTAGATATTTAGTAGTTGGCTGTGGTTTGGCAATTTAAGTGGTCATGGTCTGTGCCATCTGGAAAGTGTTGCTGGGGCAGTGAGCCCAAACAGTTTCTTTTTCCTGATCCTGCCCTCTACCTCACCCCTGTTGGAATCAGGCTGATTTCACCCCATGTGGTAGGAACAAGTGCAGCAGGGAGTTTGTTTCCAGCTGGTATTTGTCTGCTGTAGATCCTGAGCAGAGCTTGCTCTTGCTTGCTGACAGAACACTGTAATCACTGCCCTTAGTTCTGTTCTTTAAGAATGGGAAAGATAAATCTCTTTTGCATGTAAAATACTGATGTGTGATTTTAATCTTCTTTTTTTTTACCCCCCTGGGGTCTGGGAGTCACTGACCACTCATAGATAACTTTGGAAGCCAGTGGGAGGGGAAGGTAGTTAGATTTTTCTTTCTGAATAGGGTGGAAATACACTGCCAGTATAAGTGGTCATATCTTCACTGAAGGCACATTAGATCCCAGATAGATTCATCCCTACAATGAAAGATAAAATCAAGCTTGGAATAAAAGAATTCAAATGCCTAGTGTCTTTTGTCTGCATTTGGACTTTAGCTTAAATCTGCTGTGTCAAAACTGAATAAAGTACTGAAAACTGAATGGCAGACTAAAAGAAGGCTCCAATGGCTTTTCTTCAGGAAGAAATGTAGATTTATGTTTTATGCCTTCAGACGTACAGGATATTGTGATATATTCTTGATGCTTTCATCCAAAATAACCTTCTGTGTTGCAATGTTTTGTAATAAACTGGTGTCCTAGGTGGTAAGATGGGGAAAATCCAATGCATTTTTTTTTATAGTGTTTGAAACTGTATTGTTAATATTGCTGTCTGTTATTCTCCCTGAATGATGTTTGACAAGCATTGTAATGCCTTGTCCATTTTGGTTTTTGGCTGTTGTAGTTGGTACTACAGCAACTTGAGTCGGGGCGAGGCAGAAGACATGCTCATGCGAATTCCTCGAGATGGGGCCTTTCTGATTAGAAAGAGAGATGAACCCGATTCTTTTGCCATGACTTTCAGGTAAGAAAAGGCAGATATGACTACCTTAGTAACCCAACACTATCCTGGGTTTTGTTATTTAAAAAATAATGGTCTTTTTAGAGTCGCCATATTCTGGCTTTCAAACTTTGAGTCATTAGCATTTGAGTAAATGGTTTCTGCAGCAGGCCCAAGTATGAGAATGTGTACAAGAGTTAATTTGTGGCATAAGCTTTTGATTGGTGTTATTTTGTGGCATAAAGTTCATTGGCATAAACTTTTATACCTTTATAAAAGCTGTTTGAGCACCAGCTGTTCCTTTCTTCCCATACAGAACTGTGCACAGCCCCTCTTCGCTTCCTTGACACTCCTTGCTAGATGGTGTTATTTTGAAGTTACCTTTGGTTCAGATTAATCAGAGATTCTGTGTCCTTATCCCCTAGAAATCCTGACCTGCCATATAACTGAAAAGACAGTTTTGAAACTCTGGTTCTTGTAAAACTATTAATAAAATATAAAGAATTGTGGTGTTCTCCATCGTGCCTTCAGATCAAATCGCATTTCTCTGAAAATACATAATTTAGCAACATGCAAAATTGCTTATTTACATGCTCTATTGTGTATTGAAGAGGTCCAAAATTCCCCAGTCTCCTGTGTATTTTGGGTTGAAGTTTTCTGCTATTACCAAGGTGTACATTGAGGTAACTGGATGTGCAGCATCTCAATAAAACCATTTCACAGTGGGGAAAACAAGAAGTACCAAAACTTCAGCAGCTTGAAAAGGATCTTTGTGGGTGGAGTCATTGTCAGAGGATGGTTTTATTGTTATCAATGCAAACACAAACCTTGTGTTCAAGCATGAGATTTTTTTGTTTTTTCCTTTCAAAATTGATTTCTGTAGTTATCAAAATAATTATAGGGAAGAGAGAGCTACTCATTTTAAGGGGAGTGTGTCTGGTGCTTAGGCACAGTGGCAGATCAGCAGCAGCAGATTCCAGAGGGACTCTCAGTCTGATCGGAGACATTTGTATCAGTATGAAGGTGACAAAATGCTTCTCTGTAGGGGGAAAAATACGGAAATTTAATCTAAGCAAAACCATGGATTTGTCCCAAGGCTCTGTACACTGTAGAAAATGAGAATAGTTTTTTTGTGAATTTAATCAGGCAACTGTAATTCAATTGGACTAAAAGAGGCTTTGTTTGAAGGGGAAACAATTTCCTGTGATGAAGATGCACAAAGCAGTGCGGTCCGGTTTAGAGCACTGGTGCTCTCCCTGCGAGCACCAACATCTCCCACAGCACGTGCCCTTGCTTTGCAGAGCCGAGGGGAAGGTGAAGCACTTCCGAATTCAGCAAGAGGGGCGGCATTTTGTGCTGGGAACCTCGGCCTACTTTGAGAGTTTAGTGGAGCTGGTGACGTACTACGAGAAGCACCGGCTGTACAGGAAGATGAAGTTGCGGTACCCGGTGACGGAGGAGCTGCTGGAGCGCTACAGCACGGTATGGGGGGCCTTGGTTCTGGCTGGGGGACATCAGCTCTGGGCCAGGTGAAGCAGGTAGCTTTCTTTTCTGTGAAATTGGGGTGGTTATGTTAACTTCCCTCACGGAGGTTTTGAGACGTGTGAAGGAATCTTTGATTACAGGTCAACTCTTGCCTTCCTCATGATTTGATGAGAGAAGCCCCACTGTGAAGTTGGAGGAGTGTTGGTCTGCTAAAATGGGCTTTTGTCAATAGCCTAGCCTGCAGTTGGCCCTGTCTTCTATTGGTGGAGTGGGCAGAGATCCTAAAATGTTCATGCAAATGCCAATTGCTGAGCATTTCAGAAAAAATGAAATATGCTGCTGTTCCTCTCCCTGTGGATGGGCAGTGGCATTGCTTCGCCACCCTGGAGCCATCTCAGGGATGGGGAACTCCTGCCTTCTGTGGTAAAAGGTGAGAGGTACCTCTGAAGGCTCCCTCTTTGGTATAAGCATGAGGAAACCTCCCCAGGAGATCTATCCATTGACTAAAGTAGGAGCCTGGGTAATCAGCTGAGGATAAAGATGATCTTTCTGGATGGATGTCTTTCATTATGAGAGAGCTTTGCTGAGGTAATTGTCTTTTAGACAACCTGAGATGGTGTCTTCTGTTTCCAAATATATATGTCTGTTAGAAGCTGCAGGAGACCACACTTGGTATGTCTGAGAAAATCAAAACTTGAGGATTTGGGTTTTTTCTGGGGAGACTAAAAGGGGCTGAAAAGGTTTTAGGCCTTTTTTATAATCTTGCCTATAGCAATGGTTGTGTATCCAGGTCCAAACAGAGTCACAAGGAGAGGATAAAATGAAAAATATACCCGGTTTTAGAATTTTTGTCTAATATTGAAAGCAATACTACTACTAAGGTACTGTAACACAGAAATCATATGTGTAGGTATTTCCTTCCTGGTGGCACACAGAAGGGAACTCAAAATCAAAAAACTGTTTGACTAATTAAGAGATACCTTTGTGAGGTATTGCTGTTTCATTGGATTTTCCTGTTCATTAAACTGGGGCATGGACAGATTAAATAACAAACTCATGTTCAGCTGTTCAGCTATAGAAGTGAACAAAACAGGTGTCTGGCTTCCCTCCTCTTCTGTTTGCCTATGTATTGTCAAAAAAGATGGATACAGCAATGAATATTTTATTAACAATAAGTATAATTTTTGATTCCTGAAACTTCATTATTTTTTTTCCTTCTTGTTTTTAGGAAAAAGATATTAATTCCCTCTATGATGTCAAGATGTATGTGGAACCCAGTGAAATCACCCCCACAGTGGTATGCTTAAGGAGATACATTTGCTGTAGACTTCTGAAAATTATGAAACTTGTTGGTTTCCTGTTAGTAGTGATGAAAAGGAGAATTGAAAGGATAGACTGCTTGATCTCTGGGGGACTGGACAGCAGAAAATGAATTTTTTTTAAACTTTTAAACTTTGTGCCGACACATTCTTTTGAGTGCAAATCCTGTATTGATTCATGACTATATAGGGAATTTGGGCACTTTTTGCTACTGGGCCTCTGGAGGACATTTGAGTTGGCTTATGCAGGTCTGACTCCAAATTAAATACCTGTGAGTATTTGGGAAGGCCATATTTTCATAGGAAGTACAACATACAAACCCCATTTCTCTGCCTGTGGGTGTCCCTACACAGCCACTTGTCTGTGCACAATCTCATTCCATTTCCATTAGCAAACATGCCCTGCATGCACAAATAGGTGCAGAATTTATTCATGTGCTTTCTACATAAAAATGGCACCTTTGTTTCATTGATGAGTTATTAAAGTTTCTCTTCTTTTAAGGTATAAAAACTGTTTTAAAAACAAGTGGAACAGCAAACATTACTTATCTGTAGTTCCAGTTAGGCCTGCCTACTGTAAATTCTCATAAAAATTACCTGCTTGTAAATTTTGTGACTGTAATTCTTTTTAGTCTTTTTGACCAATGACTTTGCATTGCTGCTGAAGAATTTGGGAGTAGTAAATTCAAGATAAAGGTTTAGCTCATCCTGCTGAAACTGCATGTCCTAATGGAAATGTGACCAGCAGGATAGCTGATGTGGTTTTGAAGTGGAGGTTTTGTGGGCATCTAAGCCTACAAACTCCAAATCCTTATAAATAAATGCAATAAAAATAGAGGATTTATATTTCACTGTGTGGGTTTTGTTTTTTTTTAAACTTTTTTTCCTACTATAATTATATTGCAGCACCCATAAAAGAAAGATTCTTTATTTTTTTATTTTTTTCCAAAGCTGATACTTGAATAACAAAGTAACATCACTTGCTTCCACCAATAGATGTCACTCTGGAACTTCAGTATTTTGCTTCCTAAGCTTCATAACAGCAATAAAAAAATCCTAAACTTCATAACAAAAACAACAAAAATAATTCTTCCTCTATTTTTTTTTTAAGATTTCATTATTGATTATTTTGTGACCTGTCCCCCCTAGATGACCCCTTTGCTCTGTTTCTTTTAAAGCCTCAGAGCACAGTGAAAGCCTTGTATGACTACACAGCCAAAAGGAGTGATGAATTGAGCTTCTCTCGAGGAGCTTTAATTCATAATGTCACAAAGGAAACTGGAGGCTGGTAAGGACAAAGATTCCTCATGGGAGAACTTCTGGTGACTTACTAGAATGGAGTTAAAAAATGAGCTTTGAGTATTAGTTTTTAAGAACTGCCTGTTGTCTGATTGCTGCTTATTGCCTGTGGCCTTATAAATCTTAATGCCAGTGTATTAAAACCCCCTCAAAACTCCTTCATCCTCAAGTCTCCTTTCATGTCTTTTCCATTTTTCTATCCCACAGCAACAACCTCAGCCTACACAACTCCCATAACCCAGTGTATCCAGTATTTTTCCTTTACTACTTTCATCCTTCCTGAACATTTGTGTATTCTGGAAAGTCACTTATCCATTACTATTGCAATTGTTGCTCTGTTTCTGTCCTTGCTCTGCTAAACACTTCTTAGGAATCAACCCAACCTTTTTTTGTTGTCTGTACAGTCTCCCTTCATAACAGGTTTTCTTCTTTAGCTGGCTTGTAAATTGCTTGGAAAGCTTGGGAAGCTAATGTTTCCCTGTAGTTTCTACAGGGTAATCAACCAAATAATAGTATTTTTAGTACTGAAGGGGGAAAAAGCCTCTTAAGTCATTAATTGCAGTTTACAGTAACTGTAATCCCTTGGAAATCATCTGTTACTACAGTTAATGATCACTTTGTTAGAGCTTTTAGCTACTTCATCATTTATATTTTGGTGATAGCCAGCTACACAAAGCTAGTATGGGGTATTAATGACCAATTTCTTGGGGATTATTCCTTCCTTAATGGCCTATTGAAGCTCTTTAACTTTTTTTTTTTCCTCTCGCTACTTTTCTGTTGAAATTCAGGTGGAAGGGGGATTATGGAGAAAAAATCCAACATTATTTTCCATCTAATTATGTTGAAGACATGTCATCTGATAATTCTACTGAGCTTGAAAGTCAGGTGAGGGTTATGGTTTGTTCACTAGATTTCCCTGGCTACCTCCTTCCTGGAAGTGGAAATCTGGTTTATAGACTCACAACTCTGCCTGCTGTATTTGAGAGAACACAAAATAGAGAGATTAATGCATTCTTCATTGTTCTCTGCTGCTGAGTATTTTTGTCAGGACATCTCATAGAAAACTGTTTAAGGAGGCAGCTGATTTGGTGAGGTTTTAGAAGATTATAATGGTTTCCTGATAGTGAAATCATACCAGTTTAGATTTTTCAGATAGTTTTGCTAAAGGATAACATGCCTGAAACTAAATTTTCTTGTATAATTACTGGCTTAATATTTGCAAATAAGAAAACTGTGTGTCCAAACAGATCTTACCAAGTAGTTTACTCTCCATTATTAAGTTTTTATGCATAACTAACCTGACACTGTTTGTCAAAAATATCTAAAAAAAACTAATCTGGTGTCTTGGACAAAGAGCTCTTCAACAAAAGAAAACTTCACAGTAATCAGTTTTGACATTTTTGAGTTTTAAAAATAAAACATTGAATTCTTTTGTTGTTCTGAAGCACTTCCAATGATTTTCCAGGAGTCTTTGGAGGAGAACAAAAATATTAGATTTCCTCCCCCTGGTCATTGTAACCTTAAGCAGACTTGAAAAATGAGTAGTTGTGACAGGTCAGAAGCTGCACTCCTTATTTTGACTCATATGTTTCTCAAAATTTGAAGTTTTGATGTGAAAACGGGCTTTTAAAATTGGCCTTTTAAATGTTATAGTTGGCATGCTTTCAGTGAAACTGAGGTTAGATTTAATGGTGCATGTTTATTATTTGTTAATGTCCTGTGCATGTTCACTCAGGAGAAGGCTCAGGGTCAGATTCAACTCATGTTTTTCAGATTATTGAGGACAACCCACTGGGCTCCCTGTGCCGTGGCATACTGGTGCTCAATACCTACAATGTTGGTATGTATTTTCATGTGGAATCCTGAGCTTTCTGTGTTGAGTAGACTCTTTTATGTTTAGCAGGAGAGATTAAAAAATCCCAACCAACCAAAAACCTCAAACACCTTCTTGTACTAATATAACCAATACAATTAACACATTGAAACCTTATCATCCTAACTTGTTACCATAAATCAACAGTGACAGTTTAGAAAAAGAACTGTTGGATTTCAGTATAAATTTCTTGCTATGGTATTGCCTAACAGTGAAAATGCCACAAGGGAAGCACAAAAAGCCTTTTGTCTTCATTTTGGAACCTAAGAATGCAGAAGATCCATGTGTTGAGTTTGCAACTGATAAAGTAGAAGAACTCTTTGAATGGTACCAAAGTATCCGCGAAATCACTTGGAAAACTGCAGAAGAGGTATTTATAAAAATTTATTAATTGTTGTTTTTTTATAATCTACTGCTATAAATTTACACTCGTTTTTTTCTTTAGCTGCCCTACACTGGTAATTGTTGAGAACACATGATTCCCCATTCTCATGCATGTTGGTGTTGTCTGTTCATTTTATTGATGCTGTGAATCTTGTTCCATAAAATCTTTGGGGAATGGTATGTGAATTAGCATTTCGTGTAAATTTATGTTAAAAGGAGTTTTTCTGCAGAGTGTTGTCTGTGTTGCATCCTGCACCTCCCTGAAGGTACTTAGCAGGCCAAAGTAGATATCATTACAATTTTACATCTGGTGACATTGGTTCATCCTGGTGTTAAGCTGCAGAAACTCAGTTATCTGACCAGTGAACAGACTGGTTCTGTTCAGAGTTGTGAATCCACTAGTGAGTATGTGGGAAATCTGAGCTGCCATTCTGTAAAATCTTCTTAATCCTCTTTACTAACTCTGCTTTCCAGTGAATGCAGTGGTACTGATAGGGAGTTGTTCAGCTGTTACTTTATTTATTTATAACTAATAGATACATTCTGGATTTCCCAGTTCTTCAACAGTAGTATTTCCAAACACTTGCCTAATGATTCAAGGATTCTGCCTAAATTTAGCTGAGTTTATCTTCTATTGCCATTTCTATTATTCTCTACTGCTGCTTAAAGACATTCTCCAAGATTTTCTTGTCCTGTTCTGATGCAATAATTTACCTCCCTGTCATGTTTTCTAGTATTTAAGAAGGCTTTGACATGACCAAAAAGTCCTTACAATGGCTATGCTTAAGAATACTCTTTCCTGGTTGCTTTTATTCACTTTTTGTTGTTAAGTGGATGATGTGACTGATGGAAAATGTGTTTCAGTATCATGTTTGTTCATGCTGTTTATCTCTCATATGGAGTGGTAATGCTCTCTGAGGGTCGTCCTAATCCTATTTATAGCAGACAAGTTGATGTCTCAAGCAATGGACTACAAATTCACTAAGGGGAGAAGCAAAAGGAGCTGTTGACCTATTGCTGGGGAAGGAGAGATACAGTTTTTGTACCAGGCTTTCATTTAGAAATAAAAATGAGAAAAGAAAAATATGACCTAGAAGAAGTGTCTCTAAATTGAATGGTTTTTTTTATGGTGCAACAATGGCTCTTCAGGAGTTTGGCAGCTTTTTCTCTCTCTATACAGTTGGAGAAGTATTAAACACTCTGTGTTCAAAGTGCTTTAAAACTCATTTCTATCAGTTGGGAGGCTTTTCTCACAGCCTGGCCTCTTGGAAGTTCACATGACAGACTGCTGCATGGGGAGGGGATAAAGATGAGGAAAGGCCCTTGTTGCCACCAGAGTTAACAGACTGAATTTTGGAGAAGGAAAAAGCATAGTGAGTTAACACTATGCTGCAATGTGATATAGGGTTATTTTAAATGTTTAAATGTCTTGGGCAGTGTTTGTTATACACAAAAAGTAAAACTAAGCTTCGTGTATCTTGCCATCTCTGCTCAATACCGACACTTGCCATGCTCCAGGAGTGGTTGTTCATTGATAGTTCTCCTGCTTGGTTATCATTAGAGGGTTTTTTCTAGAGATGAGCCCATGCCATCTAGAAGTGGTCTTTTGCTGTTTGGAGCTCTGGTTACTGTTGAGCAATGTCTGTGAAACTGTGATGGGTCACTAAGTACAGTGGGGTTTGTACAGCTTTTTCTCCAGGTTCTTTCCAAGTCTAAATACTGTGTTCCACTTTGCTTTTCTTAGACTTCAATGCATAATCTGTGATTCAGAGAAACATTCTGGAAACCTGTGGCTCCCTAGTTCTGATTTTCATTCCTTCTATGTTTGTCTTGTTGAGGGAATTCTTCTTGGAAGACTTCCTAATTGCTGCTGCTTCATGATCTTTTGTGCCAAAACTAATCACTGTTCATTGTGGGACTCTTCTAACATGTTTTATCCTGTAGTTGCTTCTTATGTCTGAAAAGCCTCCAGCTCAAATGTCTCCACTCAGGACATGTCTTGCTTCTTTCAGCAGTTCCCATTCTCTGCTGGCAGGGAATGTTGCTCAGCTTCCACAGAGCAGGTGCTCGCACACATCAAAGTAGAATAGTGGGTTTAATACTGGTGCTGTCAACGAGGTTACAGATGATTTTCCATACAGAACATTATTGGTTTGGTGCACAAATAGAAAACTGCAGGGATGATGCTCATAGGATTTGAATTTAGCTGTTTGGGATTTACTAACAAGACTTAAGTTCTGCTCAGGATTGTAAATAAATACAGAGACACTTCACTACCCTTTGTATTTTTTCTGCATACATTTACATTTATATGAGGCCAAGATTTAAGAATGTAACAAAAATTGAGTTGAGTAGACCCACATTAAAAGCAAAAAAAATGTTGCCAGGATTCTGAGCAGGACCGATCAGGAAGCACTGAACCCTTTGCTTAAAAAATACCTCAAACAACACTTTTGTCCCTGCTCAAAAAACCCCCAAAATGAATCTCCAACTAAACCCCAAAACCACCTGGTTATAGCCTGTTCTTTGAGTTGGGTCTGAAAGTACTTTACATCTATGCAAGTGTCCAAAATATCAGATAGGAATCTGGGCACCAAAGAATGCATTCATTAGAGTACACTTGGGAGTTACTGAGTACCACAATACTCAGCATGTCTGTAATCCATAGCTTTGTTACTTTTTCCAGGAGAACAGGAGGAAATACTGGGAAAAGAATCAACTAATTGCTATTGAACTGTCTGATCTGGTAATCTACTGCAAACCAACAAGCAAAACCAAGGACAATTTAGGTATTGCCTTTAATATTACATCTGAATTTTAACTCTTTCTGCTATCTTCACAGATGTTGAGATTTTAGAACTAAAGATAAAATCCATCTGGAAAACAAAGTTCTCTCTCACCCATACAATTTTCAGTGGCATTTTGAAATTGTTCACTAGGGAACCTGATGCTGCTCATCTGTCACAAAAAAGCTCTCACAAGTTTCTGACTAATTAACTAGAGACACCCTCTTGCATTCCACAGGGGAAGCTCACTAGCCATGTGTCAATTGACTTTTTTTGAGACTAAAAACTTTGGCTGAACACTTGTGATTTTTTGGTAAAAAACCTTCAAAAATGGATTTACTGTGCATTATATAATTTTACTGTAAGAACCTGTTTGGCAGGTCTAAGCTGTTGGAATGGTATGTGACTTCATAATATAAATAGGGTTTGTGTAATTGCAGGTGTGGAATCTGACACTGAAATATGTGCTTTTTATTCCATTTTTTTGTCATGGCTGTTGGAGAAGCCAGCAAATGTGCCCTTTTCTTTATGTTTCTTTGCAAATGTTTTTAATAAGCTGTCAGTGCAGTTAAGACATAATTATAGTCATTGTTTGAGGTATTGGCTAACCCTGGCTCGCCCTTTCTTCTCCCCATTTAAACTCAGTAAAAGGTGTCTCATTTAACTATGTGTTATAGTGGTCAGAAGTACATTATTAGCAATGATGAGATGAGAACATGACTATAAGCTCTTATCTGCCCTCCTGCAAAGCGTGTGGCAGGCAGGCAATTTTAACTTTCAGACTTGATTTTCAACCAATTTGCTATGTCTGCCTGAAAACTCTGCCAATTATTGCATTAAAGGACAAAGCAAAACAAAGTAAAACAAATTGTTGGTGAAAATACAGTATAAATGTCAACTTTTCTTCCTTTGGTAACCACTCTTCTTCCTCCTACCCCTGTGTAGAAAATCCTGATTTCAGAGAAATCCGTTCTTTTGTGGAAACCAAGGCAGAGAGCATTGTGAAGCAAAAGCCAGTTGACTTGTTGAAATACAACCTGAAGGGACTGACACGTGTCTATCCCAAAGGACAGAGGGTTGACTCCTCCAACTATGACCCTTTTCGCCTCTGGCTTTGTGGCTCCCAGATGGTGGCTCTTAATTTCCAAACTCCAGGTAATATTCCCTTTGAAAAAGGATCTAATCCACCTTCTGTTTCACCAGAAATGAGCCCTTTTCTGGCCCTTCTGCCCCTCTAGTTACTGTCCTATTTTTTGTACTTCCCTGCAAGAGGGGATGTTTGAAGCTAATTCTTTAACATATGGATCATCTTACAGAGCCCTGTCTCTGAGCCTAATTAGCCCTAACCTCTAAAGGATTTATTTCACCCCGATCTCCTTGTGATAAGCAAGCAGAGGTATTTACAGTAAGTTTCAGGTGGATGAATAGTTGCTCAGCCACAGGGAAGGCTGCACTTCCACTTTCTGATGAGGGCCAGCTATTTTGTGACACATTGATAGGAAGCTAATTGTGGCTGGAGATCTATTTTTGGGGATTAAAATTGGTGAGAAATGGCCTGTTACTGAAGAACCAAATCCTTGAACCTACCTTTCCAGCTCTTTCTGATAAAATAGTGACCAGAAAGAATTGCAGAGCAGAGTCTAGTATTTCCTTAGCTTTATTCCAATGGGGATCTTCTGTTATGACTGTTTAACTCTCTCCCTAGATAAATACATGCAATTGAATCATGCCTTGTTTTCACTTAATGGACGCACTGGCTACGTTCTGCAGCCAGAGAGCATGAGAAATGAGGAGTATGACCCAATGCCAAATGACTCCAAGAGGAAATTGCAGATGATTATGACAGTGAGGGTAAATACCTTTTGTAAATTATGTTTTTTACAAGTCATAAATATCTATAAAACTAAAAATAAAGCTATTATGTTTCAGAGCAAGATCTGACAGATTGTCAAAATACTGTTTTTAAATGTCAGTGTGTTTGAGAATAAAACTAAATTTACTGGTTCCTGAAAAGAAATATGTATCATTGTCATGCTAATGAAGCACATGCTTTAGGACTGAAAACACAATCCAAGGATGATTTTATGTAATTGCTAATAAAAACTCCAAATGAACTAACTCGCATTTCCAACCTAATGACTTATCAATAGAAAGATCCTATTAGAGATTGGTTAGCAGCAGACTAGCTAGTGATATTTTGATTGTGGAAAAAAGGTATTTATAATGAAATGAAGAAACTAAACAGAAGAAAATAATAATCTGATTCCCCCCTCCTTGATAATATTTAATACACAATGACTTAATCTGAATGTCATTCTCATTTTCTTCAAGAGATGGGTTTATCATTTGTAAATTTTGCCATGTTGCTTTTGTAGGTTTTAGGTGCTCGTCATCTCCCTAAACTTGGTCGAAGCATCGCTTGTCCCTTTGTAGAGGTTGAAATTTGTGGGGCTGAATATGATAACAGCAAATTCAAGACAACTGTTGTGAGTGAGTATCTGTGGGTTTCTGTGATGTAGGGATTATGGTTATACTTCCAGTGTACTTAAATA
The DNA here is from genome assembly GCA_013399895.1 of Serilophus lunatus. NCBI lineage: Eukaryota > Metazoa > Chordata > Aves > Passeriformes > Eurylaimidae > Serilophus > Serilophus lunatus. The sequence continues at coordinate 1,140,760 of VXBA01002171.1, forward strand.
AAGTGAGTAGAGGATGAACATGTATTTATGTTGTCTCTTACTGGCTAGCAATTTGTAATATAGAGAAGAGTAAGTTAACTGTTGCTCTGGACTAATAAATCAGACAGTCTTATTCTCTTGCTTGCCTCAGGGCCAGTTAATTCGAGAAATATCAATGTATATCAAATGTAGGGGAAAAAGTACTGTTGCACTTTGGAAAAAAAAAGTCCCATTCTGTTATGTTTTTGCCTATGCATAAGTTTATCTATTTGCATACTTTAAAAAATGGCTGTCTTGAGAGTGCTTCCAACAGTGCTAGCCAGTTCCCAAAAGTCTGGCTCAAACTGAGAGTTACAACTGTGAGATCCAGACTATGTTTATTTAAACTCAGCTTCTAAGATTGGCACCCCCTTGGAGACAACTTGGGTGCATAGGGCTGTAAAACAGTATAACTTGTAACACAATAGAAGTTTGATCAAAGCTCACTCCTGGGGACTGCTGGATAAGAAATGTGTTTGTGTGTACTCTAGCTTCATTTAAGTGAATGTACACTGAAATAGGGCAATACCTCAGCCACTTCATATTCCACCATTTAATATTTCTGGATGCAGAAGATTCCTTTGCTAAACAACAGGCTTTGGTTCTGATTATCCAAATCAGTGAAAGCAGTGGAAAATAAACACAAAACCAGGAGCAAGAATGTGCGTTGTGGCACCTTGGTACTTCAGAGAAGAGGATTATGATTTAAACTTTTTGTGGGACGTGACCAAGACTTTAGAGAGTAAACTTCCTGGTTGTGTCATATATACCAAATGTTGGTGTTCATACAGGACTACAAAAATTGGGCCAGGGTACATTAGTCTTCCTAGTGCTTTTCCTCGTTTTGCTTGGATATTGAGCATGAGGCTTATGAGTGTGAGCAATGAATTAATTTTATTATTTTTTACAAATATATGTTCAAGGAGATTTTACAGGTTTAGATACAAATAATAAGTTTTCTTTATGGATTTGCATCCCTGCCATGTTTTCCTCCTATCTCCCTCATCAAGTAAACAAATGCAAACATTCTGAAGCAAGGTTACAACATGAGACAGATGGTAAATAGTATTTTTGGGCCTTCTTATCCCTAGAAAATGTCCTGGGATACATACCCATTTGTGAATGAGGTGAAATTACTGTTTTTTACTGCAAATGTTTCCTTTTTGTTACAGATGACAATGGCCTTAATCCAGTTTGGGCACCCTGTGCTGAGCAAGTGAAATTTGAAATTTACGATCCAAATCTGGCGTTTCTGCGCTTTGTTGTGTACGAGGAGGACATGTTCAGTGATCCCAATTTCCTAGCACATGCCACTTTTCCCATCAAAGGAATCAAATCAGGTAAGATCAGTAGTTATAATGAGGGCTACATCAGACAGACAGTGCTGAGCATTGTGGCACTGTGGCTTTCTCTACGATGCCAGACTCCCTCCTTCCTCTGGCTTTAGTTTCCAAGAGCGTGTGAAATCTCGTGTTTCTCAGTGTTGCCATTCTTGCCTTTTGCTCCTGTCTAATTGCCATAGCAAAGCCTGCTCTCAGCAATGGAGCATTGGAGCACTGAAGAATCTCCTGTGTGCCCCGTTTCTCTGACTGCAATTGACTCTAATTGTCCTTTTTTGTATGTCCCCCCGTGCCAGGTTTTAGGTCAGTTCCTCTCAAGAATGGCTATAGTGAAGATATAGAGCTGGCCTCACTTCTGGTTCACTGTGAAATGCAGCAAGTTCAGGTGAGAACCACTTGTTGTTTTGTTTTTTTGGAGGGGGGGTATGTGTGTGTGCACTTAAGGTCTGTCATCAGTTCTTTGTGGAAACCAGGAACTGAGGATTTAGTTTTCTGTTCTGTGTCTGATATGCTATTGTCAGGGATTCCTTCTGCAGGTACTGGGGAAGACAACTAGCACAAATTGAGTTACTCTCCCTCTGGGTGGACAGATTACACGGCTGTTAAAAGAAATAATGCATAAACAAAGCATCATTACCTCCACTAGTTTTTGCTGTAACAGCATGGTCGTTGTCTTTCCCTGTTAACTGAGTGATGCCATGAAAAGCTAGCTAAAATCAGCTTTGCCTTCATAGAATAATCTTCTTTTTTTTAAGGTCGTACATAAAAAGAAATCACTTTAGCAAGAGAAGATAGTAATTTCTCCCAGTATTTTATTAAAACAAGCAGCCCATCAAGTGGAAGACATATCTGGTCCCTACAGAACTGCTAATTCAGTTCTTTTAAACCTCTGTAAAACACCTACTTGAAGTACTAGTATTTTAAAACACACAGGGGAAAAATAATGATGCATCCTTGCTCACGAAGCCAGGCATTAAAGTGGCTGATCTGTGAACAGTGTTTGTTGGTGTTCCAAAGGTGCTGTTGTATATGTTGATTTGAAGCAGAATTATTCTCAGACTCTTTCTCAATAATATTTTGTGTAATTTAAATACACTTGTGTAGAGGCCATGTGATGAAAGTTTAAAGATGCTTCTGGGAAGTGGTTATTTCAGGGGGCTTTCCAGCACCATTTGGATTAAAAACAAAAACAAGAAATCAATTTCTTGTTTGTAGTCTGTTACAACCATCCAGGCCTACACTGCACTTCACACCAGTGTACATTATTTTTCTGATTAAAACACCAGCTTCTGTGAACTGAAAGTCATGTCTCTGTAGGCCAGCAAAGGGTCCTGAGAGCAGGAGAGGCCTGGAAGCTGAGACCAGGGAGGTGTGTGTGTAAATAAGAGAAAACAATAAAAATATTTAAATTGTTCATGGTTTATGGACACAACTGTGAAGGAGGAGGCCTGATAGAGAAAACTGACAGCAAATCGCCATCCCCTGGTGCTGAGCATGGACATCACTTGTAGATACACTGGGAATCCCTCCTGCCATGGTTTCTCTTTAGGAATTCAGTTTGTTGTTTGCCTGGGGCAGGAGCAGCTCTAAAAGTGTTGTTCATAGCAGCAGAGTGTCTCCCAATCTGCCAGCACTGAGCCCTTTGACAGTAGCACGTTTCACATTCTAGAAGACCCTTCTGCTTGTTAAGCCAAATGAAGGTGCAGCTCAGCTCTGTATTCCACCATGTCTGATGTCTCTGGGTGGTAATGCTTCAAAAATTTTCCCTTTTGTTTGTCTGGAACAAACCCATAGTTATCAACTCCAGAACTTGTGCCAGATCATTCAGGAAGCATCAGACAAGATCAAGGCTGTCTTTGTTCTTCTGCCTCTTTTTAAAAAATGATGACCCTCCATAAAATGATACCCTTTAATAACAGGCCTGTTTACACACAGAGCCCATCTGCATACTCTTGGAGATGAAATACAAAATCGTAAAGGGGAATTACAGATGGCTGTGGAATTTCTCAGGAATAAAGAAGCAAAAATATTGTAGATGTAAGCATGCCCATTTGTGAATTATTATGTGAGGCCTTATGCACTTCCTGTAAAAATTAATCAGTTCTCTTGATACTGTAGAAACTGTACTATACTGAGGTAGTTGTTGCATTTATAAGCATGTCTTATTTACTTGAAAATTGATTTACTTCCTTCAGGAAATTGTGTAACTCCTCTGTATTTTCTGATTACAATCAGCCTCAATGGTGTATATGCTTTTGACATAAAGATTGAAGTGGACATTCCTAAATGCAGTTTTAAGGTCTACCTTTGTGGATACATTTATTTACAAGAACTAATAGTAGTACATATGCATCTTGATGATTCCATCTGCAAATTGGCAATTAGCAATCTGCATTTCCTTTGTGATTTGGGAATACAAAGTTTCCTACTGCTTTACAAAAAAAATTAAATAAATTACTTTTTAAATCTTAATCAGTAGCATAACACTGAAGCTATTTCAGTTGCTTCAACCCATTTCTGAGTAGGAAAGTGTTTTGGGAGGAAAAAGTATGTTTAGGAAAGGATCTTGTTGCCATAAGTGAAACCCCATGGGTATGTTGGTAACCTATCAATTTTCCTAGATCTGGACTGAATACAGAAAGAGGCATTCTTATTAGTATGCTGCCTTTGAAAGGATTTATTACATTTATTGATTGCATGTCATTTCTTGTAGAATGAGTATCTTATTTTGCTGCTGATGTGAAAATTAAGACTTCAGTCCTGCCACTAGTAACTCTACAAAGAGACAGCTTTTGCATCCAAAGTTGTGAAGTATTAAAATAATATGAAATCCTAAAGGGAGTCATGATGATTATTTTATGCTTGTGGAATATTTTGAGACCTTCTACTCTGGGCCACATACAACAACAGAAACTCAGATGTAGTTCTTCTGCAAGTACTGATTTGCCATAGCTATGAAGAAATACAGGATCTGTTCTTCTTTCTTAACCATCTGAGTACTTGTTGCTATTGGGGTCCTATTTACTAGTCAGTATTTCGACCTTTATTCTAGATTTCAACAGAAAATCTCCAGGATTGACAGTTTGTTGCATAATACATAAATATGACGAGAGAGTGAAAGATTGATTTTAAAATAAAGTATTTTTAATCATCTTATAATCTACTAACCCATCCTGATGTGCTATTTTCTGTCCTTTCCTCGACAGACTGGTATGATTCATTGGGGAAAAATACTTCATAGAAATGTTTAGATACACACATTTTGCGACCTGTGCTAGAATGTCCCCGATGGCTGGTCATATTGTGGGGCTGAGGGGTTTTTCGGTGCTTTCTTAACTAGTTTGTTTCCATAAACATCCCAGAGGCATCTTACCAAACCAATTTTATAAAACATTCTTTGCAGTTATTAAACTGTATTCAGAAAAACAAAATAATCCCCCAAACTATAACGATTTTTTGTAATTTTGGGTATGTGTCTTACAAGTTACCTTGATATTTTCAATATTCTTTTGAAGGAAAGTGAAGAAGAACTTTATTCCTCGTGTCGGCAACTTCGGAAGCGCCAGGAAGAGCTTAATAACCAGCTGTTTGTTTATGACACCCATATGAATTTAAGGAATCCTAACAGAGATGCTATATTGAAAGAATTCAGTGTGAATGAGCACAAACTACAGATATATCAGGAAACATGCAACCGCAGGTGGGTTGATTCTCCTTTCCAAGGCAGCTCTATCTACACATGATTTGTGGTCAGGAAGCCTCAGATGTATCCAGCTGATCATCTAAAGGGTGGTGAGGGTAGAATGAGCCCATTTGAAGTGAGGGAAGGCTGAGAGAAGCCAGGCTGGACTGGAAGCCACTAGGGGCCAGCAGAAGCTGTGGAATGTCTGCTCAGTGGCTTCTCAGTTTCAGTGATCACAGTGAAACATGTAATCCTGTGAGGTTTTATAGTCCTCTCTTCTTTCCAGGAGGAGAGCCTGGAAGTATATACAGACCAACAAATAAATCTCTTCAGTCTTTCTGCACTATCAAAGTTATGTCCCTGGAAATGTCATGAGCATATTAGTTATGTAGGAACAGAGGATGCTTCCAGATAAGATAAAACCAGTATTGAGTTGTAACAGCATAGCACTGTCAGTTCAGTGTCAGTACATTATCCAGGGCTTAGGGGAAGGTTCTTTCTCCTGTGCTGCCACCATTGGGATGAGTGTGAGGGAGACAGAGAGAGGCTACATGTACCAGGAGGAGGTCTTGAGTAGATATCAAGATATTCTTACCCTTACAAATATTATTGTTTTCTGTGTGTGCTGAACAGCTGCATGAATCACTGGTTTACTCCCATTTACTGAGGAAAAAAACTACAATGCTTTTCACTGATACATGACTCACCATTGGTATCTAAATTGAATTTGGTAGACTGTTTTCCTCTAGTAGACTTGACATTTTCCTTTTCTTTTTCCATAAGATTAAAGGAGAAGAAAGTCAGTAACAGCAAATTCTACTCTTAAAGCCACCATTTTTTGATGCTGCTTTGTGGTTCGATGAGGAAGAGATTAATTTATCCTGGTCATCCTACTCAGTGATGGTCTCATCAGATGGAATGAATGGAAGAAGGAAGAGGAAAGATGGTTTTCCTTAATAACTTCTTGTTATAAGAAAAACTGTTGTAATTCCTAATAATTTATGTTCTGTACAAAGCATACCCTCTGTGCAGGCCAGAGCTTCTGTGTATTCCAGATTTTTAAAACTTGAGGATGTGTAGTTGGATAGACCTCTCTTCTCATTATCAATACCTGAAGTACAAGTATAAATCATCTCCTATATTTGTGTATACAGGCTGTAGAGAAGACATGCACAACAATTTGCATGCATGGAATCACACCACTTTAACAATCTGGCTTCTCATGATGAACTAGTAGTGAGTTTTTAATTTATTAAATGCTGTCAAAACAGCTCTACACCAGCACTGTCATGTCATGTATGTTATAGTCTCAAAGACAGCAGATTGTGCTTCTGATACTGTATAAAGTGTTTTGGGCAGCTGATAGCTTGTACCTTGATGTCCCGTATTAAAAGCTTTCTGTTCCTTTTTTTAAGAACAAAATAATGTTAATTTTGTTGAAAGTAAATACCCCATGTGATTGTAGTTGTGTTTTTCCTGTTGAACTCTCTGTAAAGATTTAAGAAAGGAATAATGTGTGAACCTGTATTCATGGCCCCTGTGAACTTATGTTAGCAGCCTCAAGGCACTGGAAGGAAAAGTTTTAAGATATGCAGTAGGAGATATCAGTTTGTTTGCAGAAAAGGGAAGGTATTTAAAATTCTGAGAAGCATTTACTTTTGTATAGTGTCATTTTTGCAAATCCTTTCAGCTGCTAATGGGCTTAGAAATGGATTTTTAAATGAACTGTCAATTTTTAATCTTGCAATCCTCCTTAGATGATAGTCAAATGATAGTGTTCTGTAAATGTGGACTGTTTTCCCAAAATGTAACTAATCCAAGAATGATAGTGTGCACAAATATAGAGGTACATCATTCTTGTGCCTTTAATCAAATCAAGGACATGGAGTTACAGATGAGAAAATTTGTTAGATTAGCAAGTACATTTTCCTGCCAGAGCAGAACTAAAGTCCTTCAATGGAATATTTAACAGCAGTTGTCATATTTTGTGTATGTGTTGGACCTTTGTGCTGGCACTGTGTTAGTATTAGCAAATTCCTAGTTGCTTTATCTCTACATGGGTGGAGTTTTGCTTTCTATATCCCTGACTTCAACTTTCAAATGCCTGCAGAGGAGTTTATTGTTCTGAGTGACTGCCTGAGGCATAAAATGGTGCATGCATAGTGCTGTATTTGTGATCACAGAGGACTTGCATGGATTTGGGACTCATAGCCTGAATGCAGCTGCCTCAGCAATTTTCAATTTCTCTTGCTCCCCACGCTATGACTTCTGTTGTTTCAAGAGGCACTTAATTGATGCCATTGTGCATTCACAGATGATGGTTTGAGGAACCCCCTTGAGGTTTTAGTTATTCTGTAAAGACAGTCTTGTCTTGAAGATGAAAGTGTTATAATAGTGTATCCCACAATGGGGTGGCTTCTGTAAATTTTTTATTATAAAGAAATTAATTACTAATCACCCAGCTGAAAACCAGGGCAAAGTTAAAGGCAATTCTCTGCTTTTCATCCTTCTGCCTGAAATCTCTTCAGTACCCAGTTGTGACTGACCTGGTCAAGGATTAGTTGGGTGCAAACCTCCCTCAAACAAAGAAAAAAAAATCACATTGCCTATAGACTTGGGAGGTGGGGCTGTAACCTAGATTGCTGAATAAAGCTGGGCTTATCTGCAGTATCCAGGTCTAGTGAGGTGATCCAGTTGCTCTCCCTCAAGGGAGGGATTCACCTTTGGTGTGCATGTATTCTGTAGCATGTTCCAGAAGGTGGTTGGTTTGTCATAGGAACAGTCCCTGTGCTATTTATTTCTCTCAACAGCCTCTGAGATCCCCATCCAATGATATGAGAACAGTGTTGTCAGTGTTGATCTGAAATGGTGGCCCAAAGCCTTGTCTGGAAGGCTCTGAGGTTGTTTCTGCTGTAGGACAGGATTCATAGGCAGCTGAATACCAGCTAGGTTTGGGCTGATCACAAAAAATAGGAGACTACAAGATGCCAGGGCTGAGGGAGCAAAACCCCTAGAGATCTGGTTTTTTGTTCTGTCTGTGGGGACTTTTTTAAGCCCAGTTTCACAGACACAACCAAACTGTCCATTTGTCCTGGCTTGCTTTGTTGGTATTCCTGACACAGCCATGGTGTAATGAACACAGGAGTTCCTTGTAGTGTTGTTGTTCAAATATTTAAGAATTAGCACATTTTGTAGTCCTTTGAAAAATTCTGTACACATTCTCCACATACATGTAAATTCAAAAGTTATGAGGCACTCCTTCAGTATTTCTGAAAATGTGTTTTGTTTTACAGTAAGGTTGTTCCCTATAGTTTGTTACACTGTTTGCAGAACGAAAGTTCTGCAGTGACTGTTTTGTTGACTTGCTAGTGATGGACAAGGCTATGTTCTAACTCTTGTTTCTTTCATTCTGTGTTTTAACTCCAAGATCTCACCTCTCAAGTCTTTGTCAGGGCAGACTCTGTAGCAACTTTGTCACAGTTGCAACTGTTTGAATATGAAATTAGGTTTGAATGTGTGTGTTAATTTTTGAATCTACGAGGAAAAACATTTATAAATTTTTGAAGTTAACAACTGTTAAATTATAATATTCTTATAGAAACTGTATTAAATCATTGAAATAACTTATTCTAATAAATAATTTTTGATATCCCAGTAGTGATGTGAATGATACCAGATGCTTCATTGTTTAAGCATTGCTCATTGAATTTCATTAATTTTGCTAGTTATTTGAAGCAGTGAGTGAGTTCTTATTGAAAAGTGGTCTGCTGATGTGTTATAGTGTGTTCTGGTAGAGGTTGGAAGAAGGGCATTTCTGTGTTTTTAAGATAAACTGACTTAATGATCGTTTCCATAGACAGGACTATTGTTGCAACTCCATCTGGCAGCAAACACACAGGGCAGAAGGAAAAGGTCAAAGATCTTGTTTAACTTGTGACTCCCACCTGACCTTTTTCAGTGAGAGATACAGACATCAACCCTAGTGAGAATCAGATTTTGTATGTCCTCTAACAATAAAGTATGAAGAAGGCAAAGATTAAGTTTACAGTAACTTGAAAGAACAATAATCTTAATGTTTGGCAAAAACTGTTACCAGCACACTTCCTGCCCATTAGTTTGCATGGGCTGAAGTGCTGCTGGGTGAACACACAGCGTCTTTATGTTGTGATTTTTTTAATTGTTGGGGGTCTTGGGGACAAAATTTTTCTCAGTCTTCTGATAAAAATTATATGTTTATTGAGCATGTATCAGTATGAGTATCTGCGGCCTAATTCCTCTAGAAGGTCAATAGATAAGCCAAGGGGACTTTATCACCTTTGCATTTGTGAGTATTGGTATGCATGAGTTCTGCAGTCCAAAAAACTGATTAATTTATGTGTTTTGTTGCCTATATTCTCACTTTTTTCTACCCCAATGCATCTGTATGTTTCTCTGTTGGAAGTATTTTTTTAGTTTTGCAGTTCTTTACCCTCCTAGATGGTGAGATGGTGTGAGCTGTGCACCAGCAATCTTTAAATTCTCCAAACCAGTCGTAAAAATCTGAATGTGGCGTGAAAGCTGAAGTGCAGTGTTTGACTTCTGCTACAGTTGTGTGTCAGCATTTCCAAGTGCAGTCCAACTAGTTGGCTTTGTACCAGACTGAAATTCCACTTATATCATTACAAGTTAAATACAATGAAAATTAACCTTCAGAATCAGTTTGAGACAAATTTATTTTCTGATCTATAAAAGTATTTATAAACATGCACAGCTATTAGTTTTAATAGAATTTAAATTAAATTAAAAGCAGTTTAATTCATATTTTGGAAAATATGTAGCAATCAGCAATGAATAGAAATGAAGGAATATTTTGGTTGGGTTTCTTAGGAGAAGGCACTGTAAAATCTTGTCTACTTCAAAGTTGATTAAAAATCTAAACTAAATATATTTAAATATACAAGTGTAAGTTGTTCATGCATAACAGGCAAATTTGTACCATGACATGCTGTGTCTGTGAGGTTCTCAACTGACTGAGAGTTCTTGAACTATTCACTTTAAGCACCAGCATCACTCTTCATAGTGAGGCACCAATCAATTGTTCAGTCATTTTTGAGGACAAGGAAAAATTGAATCTGTGCTATATTTTCATTCTGCTTTTTCAGTTTTTAGATGCATTTCCAGTAATTCAGTTTCAGGAAAATAGGTGATAAAATTTGGAAACAGACTCAACACTTGAATTAATTACCTTGATTTATTCAGCTGTTCATGCAAGAGGAGTAATACCAAAAAAAAAAACAACAGGAAGAAGGAGGGAGAATTCTTGTGGTGAAGTACTTAAAGTAGAGCAATTTTAGAGTATCTCCTTAAGCCACAGATTGCCTGTTTTCCTTTTGGAAAGAGGAAAAGTATCCTTCGCCTCTTCTGCAGTCAGGACTGTGCTTTTTTTTACTGGATGGAGCTGAATGAGAGGGAACCAGTGAATTTACCAGGGCAGTCCCCTGTGCTCCAGCACAGCCATGGGCCATCAAACTCCTCTGCTCTCAGTGAGGAGTTCTGTCCTTGACTCCAGACAGATGAAAAGGTTCATGTGTTGAGCTCAGCTGCTGGAGGACTTTGGGTATTTGTGGGTTTTTTGGGCTTGCTTTTGTCTTCTCAGGAGTTTCTGCTGCTGTTGTACCTCAAGAGCTGTCCAGGGCTTGAGCCTCAGCCAGTAGTGACAGCATGGATTTAGGATTCTTGATTTTTTTTTTCAACCCTGTTGTTGAGATTATTATAAATAGCAGTAGCTGAGTTTTGCTAAAAGCTTACAAACAGCAGAGGAAATTCCCCTGGTGCACAGGAAATAGGTTCCTTTTCTTAAAAAGATGGTTTTAAAAAAAGATTTAGCATGAAACACTGATACTGTTTCTGTGCAACAGGCTTGTGCAATTTCTCGTACATTTTGGTTTTGTCTTCTGTTGGCATTAAGATTTCTTAATCTACTTCTGATAACATTGTGTCAAGCCCAGAGAACTTAAAGGAGAAAACAACAAAATGGTTTCCACTTATAAAAACAGGGCTGTTGGAAAGACAGCAGTGGCCCAGTGCTTTCATGAGGTCATGGCTGTCTCTTTTCTGTTTTATTAGAATGTTTCTTCTTTCTGCAGATGATGGTGTATATTAATGACTTCTGGAGAGAGGCCCTTTTGCCAACAGTGCTCAGTTGAAGGCACATAAGCTGTTTATAAAAGAGTGCAACAGTCCTGTTATACAATTTATTTGCTATTAGAGATAAAAAAGTGAGTTCTCTCTTAAGCTGTCCCTCAAGCTAAGTATTAAATTTAGCTTCTTTTATGGTGTACTTACTGGTAGGGGAAAGGAGGAGAAAAGTTAAACTTCAAGCCAAACAATACAAAAAATTACCAATACTGTGTTGTTGGTTGTTTTTTTAAGGTAAACTTTTTTGGAACATAACTTAAAAGTCAAAAAATAATGCTGTCTCCCATCATCATTAACTACAAAACCCTCCATCTTCTAAGCAGGAGTGGCAGTGGACTAATTTTATCTTGGTTCCTCTATTTAGGCACTTGTGTTTTCTGAGAATCCTTCAACAGTGCAGTACAACTACTGGTTGCCTCTTCACTTCCCCATTTCAGTAGCAGCTGAAGTATCTGGAAGTTACAATTAATTTAAAAGCAGTGTAGTTTTAGCTATTAAAGTTTATAAGAAGTGTGAAATTCTTGAAGGACTCTCCTTTTATCAAGGGGTAGAGAAAGTGTAATGCTGATGGATTAAGACAAAACAACCTTGTGATTTAACATTTTGAAGTGAAGTTTCTCAGTGTCTCTTTTATATTAAATTAACAGAGGGAGTTTCTTGGGACAACAGTGACCTGTACTTAACAAGGTCTTATCTTCCATTCTTAAAACTCTACAAAATTAAGTTTCCTGGTAGCAAGTGTTTATCTTCCTACTACAAAGGTAAAGTTCTATTCCAATGGTGTCAGATGTAAAATAAATATTATTAAGGCTAAAAACGTTTTATAAATAGTGGAATCACTTACCAAATGCCTTTGATGGATTATTTGCTTAACCATTCAATAATACTGGGGAAAATCATAGGTTTTATTTATGTATGCACTTCAGCTAGCTCATTCATTTTAAACAGGCATATTTTGCTGTTAGAAAAATCTACAAATCTGTGGTGCTTCAAGCACTTTGCTATAATTTAGATTAACCACAGTGCATTTTCCAGAAATGCCATTAAGTATCCCAGAGTTAACTCAGAAAAGGGTACCAGAATGTATTTAGGCAACAAAACCACATTTGTTTATTGTCTGCAGTTTATCAGTTAATCTTGGTTAGGCATATATACATCCAAACTGGAAAGCAGAATTGGGTTTTGGAATGTGATCAAAGAGTAAGTTTATTCTCCTCTGAATCATGTAGCATAAACTTTTCAGGAATAAAGGTCAGGGATCAAGGGTATAATCCCACCAGGCAGGAGGAAGAGCCAGCCTAAGGACATTTGTTCCATTCACTGTAGTATGCTGTTGCACCTGAGAATAAAATTCTATTTGCAGTAATACTGATCTTCATCTTGTAGTGATCTGATCAGTTTTGCTTTGAAGAGAAACTATATATGAAAATTACACCTCTTTACTCAGCAGTTCCGTTCCTTGGGGATAAAACTGCTAAAGATATTTACCTGAATCACAAAAATGTGTATTTTGTTTTAAAGTCTTTCCTACCTGTCTGTCACAACCAAGAGTATGCAGAGAACATAACTAAATCCTGTCCTCAGCATTTCATCTGTTAGAGCGAAAGTGTAACTGCAGATGGAAACCATGAGACCATCACAGCAATCAGCAGCAAAAGCAGTCCTCCATCCCTAACAAGCTGCATAATGGTATAATGTCTTGGCTTGGGTCCACATCCCCGGGATCTGAACCACTCCACCACTTCATTCAGGCTGTACTGCTGAGGCTCGTACCCCAGCTCCTTCCTGGCCTTCTCCATACTAAAATAATGAGTGACACCAGTTTTGTAAACCTCTGTGCGAGTCAGGAGGGGCTGAAAATTATAAATGTGTCCTACAAGAAAATGAACTACTTCAGTAAGGAATGCAAAAAAATAGACAAGGGAGAGAGGAAGGCGCCAGGTTGGGAACTTGTAACCCAAACCTTCCACCAATGGTCGGAAAAATTCAAAGTTATTTACAGGCCTGCCATCTGAAATAAAATAGGCTTGGCCTGCAGCAATGTGCTGCTTGTTGGCTTTGAGAGCCTCAAAGGCAAGGATATGAGCCTGAACCAGGTTGTCTACATGTACAAATTCTACTAAACTAAGAGGATCTCCATATACAAATTTAAACAGTCCCCTTTCAATGTAACTGACTATTCTTGGAAGGTGTCTCTGTTCTCCAGGTCCATAGATACCTGCTGGTCGGAGAGCACAAGTCCTTAGTACACCTTTGCCATTCCCAAGCTCAGCGCCATTTGCCTCCAGCACCTTCATTTCAGCTAAAGATTTGGTTCGGGAGTAGTGATCAGGATGGAGGTGAAGAGGTAGGTAAGGCAGAGATTCATCCCCATTTTCTATAATCTGGCCTCCAAATATCACATTGTATGTGCTTGTATAAACCAGACTGGGCACTCCTGTGCTCTTGCAGGCTTGGATGACATTTTCTGTTCCTTTCACGTTAACATCTTCGATAAGTTTTCGGTTCAGCTGCTCCCTGCCAGACATTCCATAGGAAGCGATATGGAACACACAGATTACATCTCTGAGAGCCTCTTCCACTTCAGACAGGCAACAGATATCCCCTTGCATGAACTTTATTCCCTCTGGCACGGTTTGAAGTGGCTTCACGACATCAAAGAGAATCACATCAACTCCCTTTTGATATATGGCACAACCTAAACTAAAACATGATAGAAACCATATGTTAGGATTCATAGCACAACAGTGCATGAAATATTGCACCTGGAGGGAAGAGGAGACTATTAACTGTTTTAATGCTGGTTCTTTTTCTGCTGGGAGTCTTTCAAATATTCAGCCACCTACTATGGGGAAGATTCAGCTCTGATATTCCAGGTACTGACCCAATTTTTCACACTCCACCAATACTTAGAGAAAAAAAAAAGTGGCAGAACTGCTGTGAAGGAAAATTCTTAACAGAAATAACCCAAGTGCTTTCAGCAGCCTTTGAGAAGAACACAGCTATTTCTCTGCTTCTGTCCTCTTCAGATCAGCAACAGCAGACCCCTCAGATGTAAATCTATTGCCAAATATTACTGTTTTTATTTTACTGCTTTTGCACCATCTCAGTTTTGTCAGAACAATGGGCTGATCTTTGCTGTTGTGTTTGAAATTCATGGAGAAGAGGAATGGGTGAAATCCTGTTAAGGATTCACATTTTACTCCAATCCGTGGGTACAACACTGGTATTGACACAAAGTATAACTCTGGTGTTCCTCTCCCCCTTTCCTACTGTTGTATGTCTAAGGTGCTTTAAGGGGATGACAGTGGAAGAAAAAGCCAAGCAGAAGTTGGATAGGAATCTTCTGAGATTATTTTTTCCCTTTCCACATTTTGACATTTACTTTTTGGTCCTGACTGTGATGTCTCTCTCCTCTGTAAGCAGCTGTAACTCTGAAGGTACTCAAGATAGCTGAAGGCTCAAAATAGAATTTTTAATTTACATGACCTGCAGAGCCATTACAGTAAGAGGAAATGGATTTCACTGAAAGATGTACCTTATTAACAACTCTAATCCTAAAACATCACTGTCCATGAAAATAAATGTATTCTTGAGAGATCAGCTGGAGTAGTTAATCTATAAAACTGAGCACATGTGTAAGTATTTGCAGGTCCAAACAAAGATGTGAGTACACAAATAAAGAAGTGCAGGCTTGTCCTTCAGAGGAGGCTCAGAAGTAGTGATCTGACCCTCACTACAGAGGTGACCACACAGGCAAATGTCTGAGTGGCAGCTGATCCCTGATATTTGGAAACAGACAACAGAGTTATACCTACAAAGAGGGTAATGGTTGTTTAAAACTGAGGTCCCAGATAAACCAAAAGATGGGATGTTCAGGCCCATACTTTTCTGTTTTACAGATGGATTTTGTCGCCTCCCCAGCAGCAATCTCTTACATTTACTCCTGTGTGTAATAACTCTTTAATGCACTAACCGGAAGCCAAAATAACCACCTCCGCCGGTAATGAGGACTCTTTCCTTGGCGGTATGTCCCGGTTCCATCCTCTTTGCTTCGGCGCTACAAAACACATTGCAAATACACACACTACGTCAGTTATTCACTGACCGACTGCACGCCCTCACGGAAGCCCTTCATTCCACCCTCTGCTGAATGCGGGGCGAGGGAGGACACTGAGCCCCGGGCTTCCTAAAGGTTGTTGGCGGAGGAGAGGGGGCTGCAGCGACCAAAGCAGGTCTGGAGCTGGGTGTGATGGATGAGCTCCCCCCCGGCCGTACCTGCCGTGCCGTCCTTGCCGGAGCTCAGCCTCCCCTGGGATCACGGGAAATGGCAGCGGGAGGGCGGGGGCCGAGCGCCGAGATGGCGGCGGGGCGGTGTCAATGCCCGGGGGATGCTGAATGTCCCCTTGGGTTCCCCTCAGCCTGAGGCGCTTTGAGACGGGGACTCTGGGGTTGCCTGTGGAATCGGAGCCTTTTCCAGCTGCCGCCAGTCTGGATGTTTGTACGAAGCGCTGCTGCTGTACCCGGGTTGGGGCAACCCCCGGGATCGGCCCAGGCTGCGGATGAGCAGATGGAGCTGTGATAGATTAACCTAAAGTTTGTTCACTGAATCATGGGCAAAGGTATATACATTGTTTGTTCTATAGGAAACTAATGAGTGTTTTGCAGTCTAGCCCATGGTGTAAGATATGCTTGCACAGTCACTTTACCAGCTTACAGGTCCAAAGTTGAAACATGCCGGATAAAGACAAATCACTGAAAAAAGGGGCAAAAGAAGAAAAGTGCTGATCTTCGCCTAACAAGAGGCAGGAAAAAGACCCTCTAACAACTGATAAAGCATGGGCAAAGTACAAGCAGGAAGCCTTGCAGTGACACATCGACAGAAAACAAGACCACATAAAAAGGGACCTGTGAGAGAAGGAGCCGCGCCGTTGGTGGAGCGGTGACTCCCCGGCTGCCCAGCGCTGTTTTTGCTCCTTGCTTGCTTGCTAATCAAATAAAATTGTATTTGGATTTAGACACATTAAATTTTGTTGGTGTCTCAATTCATAACAGTTCAGCCCTGGGGAGAAGGACTTGGGGGGCTGGTGGGGGAGAGGCTGGACATGATCCAGCCCAGAACTGCCCACAGGGATCGGCAGGGAAAGGAGAATTCTGCTCCTCTGCCCCCTCGGGTGAGACCCCGCCTGGAATGCTGCATCCAGCCCCGGGGAACCAGCACGGAGCGAGTCCAGAGGAGGCACCGAGACCACAGGGATGGAGCAGCTCTGCTGGGAGGAAAGGCTGGGAGGATTGGGATCGTTCGGCCTGGAGACGAGAAAGCTTTGGGGTGACCTAATTGTGCCCTTCCAGCACCTCAAGGGAGCCCACAGGAAAAACGGACAACACTGTTTAAAGGAGTGTGGAGTGACAGGACAAGGGGGAATGAGTTCAAACTAAAAGATTAGATACTAGGAAAAAATTCTTCCCGATGAGGGTGGGGAGGCCCTGGCACAGGTTGCCCAGAGAAGCTGTGGCTGCCCCATCCCAGGGAGTGTCCAAGGTCGGGTTGGATGGGGCTTGGAGCAACCTGGGATAGTGGAACGTGTCCCTGCCCAGGGAATGGGGTTGGAATGAGATGATCTTCAAGGTCCCCTTCCAACCCAAACCATTCTACAATTCCCTCAGAGGGTGCCTGCAAGTGTCTCCCCAGGGGCACCTGAGGGAGGCTGAGGAGCCCCCGAGCCCTGTGCAGTTTGCGTGGACAGGGGAGTTTCCAGTTTCACTGCTGAACATTTCCCTGAAAAGGTGGCTAAATGTTGGAATGGGCTGCCCGGGGAGATGTGAGCCTGAACCATGTGACACGCACAGAAATCTGCTGTGCCTTGTGCAGAGGTTGAGATGTTTTTGGCAGTGGGAAAACACCCCACAGAGCCGCCTGACTGAGGCAGAATTGCTCCTGAGTTAAGCACCAGCAATGCACTGCGAGCTGTCTGCGAGAGACAGATGTAATAGGAAAACAATGAAGAATTGCACTATCAAAGTGTGTTTTGTGGTATATTCCATTTTTCTTTTGCAGAACTGCGTCACTTGGGGAATGTCAGAAAGTGGATTCAGTGTCAAAACTACTTAAACCCTCCCCGATTTTTGTTTTACAAAACCTTGATAGAAGTAGACACGGTGTGCTGTGTTGTTATTTTGATTGATGGCTGGCAAGAATTAAAGCTAGACAAATTCTAAGAAGAATTCTATAAGTATTAAAGAGGTGGATTTTTTAGCAATGATTTCTTTCTGTTTAACCTCAGGGACTCTTAAATAACAATTTCGAGCTGGTGCTGTGCCTGACTATGCAGAACTGATGCACCCATGGAGGTATGCAGAGTGTCTGGCTCAGAGGGCATCCCTCAATCATAGCTGAATTCCCTGTCTGCTGTCTGTATAGCAGGAGGCTGGGTCTGAGGCAACCTTGAAGCATCCCCTAAAATCCATCCAGACATTTTCTATGGTGTGTTCACAGTGGTATGAGAATTCTAACTCACAAGCTGAAAAATCACTTTTGTATTCCTAAGTACTAAATATAAGAATTCCATAGGGCTGCATATGCCTTCTGAAATGATGCATGATCTCGATAAAGATTTTGAGACTATTTTCCCAGGTGTTTAATCACCTGCACACTGCAGAAGAACCCTGGACTTCCCCTGAGATCTGCGGCCACAAAGTGTTTTACCTTCGAGGAGTCTCCCCGAGATCATGTCAGTTGGTGTCTGTCTTCTGACCAAACAGATTGTATTTCAATAGAATATTGCAGGATCACAGAATAGTTGAGTTTGGAAGCATATTGCCCAGGCACACCCCCTCCACAAAGCAGGTTCAGCCACAGAGGTTACATGGGTTCATGTTGGAATTGAACATCTCCAGGAGTGGAAACTCCAGATATTCAGCCACTTTCTCCTCATGGCTCTGAGAGCTTTGTGCTGTCTGAATGGTGTCTCTGACCTTGCACTCCATGTTGTGTGAGTAATCTTTTCTGTTTGAACAGGCAGCTGGTAACCTCGGGATGACGTTTTGTCCTCTGGACTTTGTTGTGAGTCCATGCAGGAAAATTTGCAGGATCGAGACCTCTCTGGACATCCTGCTTTTTCTTTCCCTCTGCCTGGTATGTCATCTACAGCGAGAGAGTTGTGCCAGATTATCATAATTATGGAATTTAGGAAAATAATAAAGCTGTAGTTTAAATACTGTAAAGATTTTCTCTTAAACCAATATCAGTTTTAGTTTTCATTATAGTGAACTGTCCTTTTTGGCTTCAAAGAATAGTAAGGAACATTCATTCCTTCAAAATGGTGACATCTACGAAAGCTGTGGGTAAATATTGTCCTCAATTTACATTTATGGATTTGATGTTAAAGACTTGACACTCTTAGATCTCATTGTTCTGCACAACCCACTTGTTCATGCTCTTTCATTCCCTGTGAGATTCCACTTATCCTCAGACTTTATGGACTTTCTGAATGTATTGTAAATTCTGGTTTGCCATCAAATAAATGGACTTCCAGTTTCACTTTATATCTAATAAAATGTTTGTTCTGAGATTATGACTTCCAGATTCTCTTTTAAAAGAATCAGGCATTTTGGAGAACGCCTTGCACATATTCCAGCATGCAGAGAATCAGAGGGTTACAGTCACTTGAAGAGATCACATTGATACCTGGTATTCCACATTAGGACAAGCTGTGTCAGGATAGAAGTATTTGCATGTAAGTGGGAGTTATCTCAATATCATAACCTGAATTGAAATCAACCTGAAATAGGCTGCAAAGAAATCCTTAAATCAGCAAGGAAACAGAGCTAAATAAGCAGCTGTTGTGAACAGTGGAAGTTAGAAAGAATGAACACTGAAATCATTAATTATTCTTTCATAGTGTGTTAGTCATCTGGTTCCCTTTGCAATTTAAAATACTTAGCTAGTAAAATTATTTTTGTCATCAAAATACAAATTGTGCCAACAGCACTATTTCAGGAAACAGGGCAATATTTCATTGGGGGAAAAAAACTTAAGCTTGTTTTTGTATTATTTGATTGTTTTCTTTTTAGTATTACTTAATTTTGCTTTTCTTTTTTCATTGAGCAATGGCATGAGAAAAGAGAACAAGATTTCAAACTAGGTCAGAACCAACACATTTTTGGTCCCACTAAAACATATTAAAAACCAATTGGTTAAAATAGTACTGAAGAGGTGAAAACAGACATTGTGAATGTAAATAGAATTATAATGTTCAAAATTAGAATCAAGCATTCAATCTAGATTAGATTGAAATACTTTTCAAGAAGGACAGGATTATGGATGAAAATGCTGGTCTGTTTTAGTCTTGGATCTGACAGAGGTTTCCTGAGTGACCTTGAGAAGATTGATTTCTGTTCAGTGACAAAGGTGATGTTCCACTTCCTCACTGCCCGAGGTTGTGTTTGCTCTGGTTTCATTTGTGTTTCTGATGCTCAAATGGGAGCTGCTGTAATATTATTAATAAACCAGGAAATCAGTGTTATGGGATTTAAGGAGTTTAGGGAAGTATGCAAGTTATACCCTTTGAAAAGGTTAGCAATGACTTCCTCTTAGGACACCTGTTGACTCTGCAGTATTGGCTGAGTGAAGTGTCATACATTTGGTGACATGGAGATGACACTCCAAAGTGCTTCTAGTTGTTTTTTCCCATGAGTTACAGTAGAGGAGAAACTTAGCCTATCTTTTCCACATTGATGAAGGAAAGGTATTTCAACATTAATTGTATTTACTGCTGAGTGAGCACCATTCACTAAAGCTGATTAAAATTGTTCATCCAGACAGTTGCTTTATATCATTTTCCTAATCTAATTCTTCTGTGTTCCCTCACTTTAGGAGATACAACTTTATAACCAATTCTAGTCTTGATTAGAAGGAGATGCAGGGAGTAGTGGATTCCTTATCAAAGTAGGAATCCACAGAATGGAAGGCAGCCTCTGCTCAACAGAGCTCTTGCAAAAGATCAGACTGTTTGCAGAGTATTTGAGACCCTTGGGGAAAGGAAAAAGTTTGGTATATGTTGCACTGAGGATATGTGGGTTTTGTTATACAATTCTCCCTATACTGTTGAAAAAAAAAATTTTGGTTTTGGGATCTTAAATGCAGATGTGGATTTTGGGAGGAATGTTAACCTGTAGCTACCAAATTTCCTTCTCATACACGTTCAGAAGGAAGGTCCAGTGAAGAACCCAAGAGGAGGGATGTTGTCAGCAGTAGTGCAGGGCCCTGCTCACAGGTCCTGCCCAAGGCTGCACAGGCAGGAGCCTCTCATCACTTCCCTTCTCCAGGCAGTGGAGCAGCTCTGGCCTGGGCTGGTGAGTGTAGGAGGGTGCAGTCAGCTCATCAGAAGCTACAAACCACTCAAACTTTGGCTGTTTTCACTCCAAAAGAACAGGTTTGGTGGAAATATCAAGCAGTTGCCAGTCAAACCAGCTACTTGAAGTGTCTGGACTATTCCTTCTGCAGTTATTTATTCTTCCATGTGTCCTGAGAGAGGGTGCTGTTGTAGCACAGCTGTCTGACAGCACTGGTGTCAGTGTTATACTTAATGTCAAAGTTTAGTTACCAATGAAGTATTTCATGCAACATCTGTGCACTGTACTGTGTAAACAACAGGATTACACAAGTCAGCTTTCATTCCAGATAGCTGAAAGAAATCAGTACAATTTAGGCTCAGTAGTCATGCCTAGGCTAACTTGGATTTTATGGATGGCTTCTACTATGGTCGTCTCCAGTGTGCTAGTTAGGAAAAACCATTACTGTAAAAGACATCGAAAATGCTTTGAATTCTTTTTGCAAAGATTCTTAAAGAACAGGCTTGATTCAGAGGCGTGCATTCAGCAATAGGAAGTGATACATGTATTCTGTGAAGCCCTCAGAATCAAATTCTGTAATGATTTAAAAATGTAGATTATCATATTTTCAAAAGTAACATTTATCCTAAAGGAAAGGAAGGAAATTTTGCATATTTTGGGATAAGCGAATGGTTGAGCACCAGACTGAGAACAGCCCGTGTTCTCCCTTTTTATTTTGATAACAAATTGCTGTTTATTTCTGTGTCTCTTTGTGTACCCTGCAGAGCACATCAATAACCCAGTTTTCTGAATGAGTTTATATTTATCTTCATTACCTCCAGGGAGCTAAACAGAGTCTCAAGGGACTCAGCCACTCCTAAGCATTTCTGTCCAGGTGTCTGAAGTAAGTATTTGCTCTAGTGATATTGATCTTAAGCTCCCTTAAGCCTTGTGTGTTGTTTTTTTTTTTTAAGTTGTAATTTGCCTGATGTGTTACCTGATGTTCTGAGGTGCTGATAGCTGTTTGCAAAATATGTTGCATAGGTATTTTATACTTAACAGTATAAAACAATATTATCCAACGTATATTGAGTCACCTCAGAAGTAAAAGCCAAATTTTAGCCCATCTTGTAACTTCCTCTATAATTTCCATACTGCAGAAGAGGCACACAGGAGAGCAAGGGCTCCAGGTTTGAACCTCTTTGTACCTGAGAAGATTATATTCTTTAAAAGTTAGTACATTAAGGAATATCTTATGGAGGAACTAGCAAAATATTATTGAAAATAGTTCCACAGATGTTTTTGCTCTCACAGTCAGGGAGGACAGCTTTTGGAATGCAGTGCTGAATGTCTTTGATTTTCTTACTTAAAACAAGTCTTCTATATTTACATAGGCAGCTATTTCAGAAGGTAATTATATACTTACTTTTCATTAATTATCTGATTTGGTTTCAAATATGATTGATGTGCATCCATCTGCCTTTATTTATCACCCTGATAACAAGGAATGGCTTCCCTGTTGTAGTGATTTGTAGTTTAATTCAGCTATCCACAGATTTACAGAAACCTCACCCTTTAGAAAACCAAGATGAGGTTGGTCTGCTGTGAATCCTTTGCACTAATAATTGAGTGTCCAGTTGATGGTTGGAGATGTACTACTTTGATCTTTTGGAAGGATCTAAGGGATCTTTTCAGCTTCACAGGCAGCTAATTGTGTGCTGTATATACCATATGTAGAACAAACTCAGGGCAGAATGTACTCATTAGTCTGTATTTTGCACTGTGCTAATTTTCTCTCTGTGAATAAGAACTCTGCAGACACTGATGGTGAGAAAGAGAAGAGATATGTCAGCAAGAACACTGAAACCTGAATTTGCTGTAGCATTTCTGTGTATTTTTCAGTGGAAACTATTTGCTGACAAGAAAAGGAGGTCTATTGCTGAAGAAATGTTGTCCGACTTTGCACTTCTGGTGCTTTCATATTCATGGTTCTGTGTTCAAGATCTAGGCAGTGTTCTCTCATTTTCAGGCACTTAGAACTGCAAGAAAACAGAACAGACTCTGGCTTAGGCAATGTTACTACCACTTAGTTCTATAATTACTTTGAAATCATTGCAAAAATTACAAAATTTTGCAGTGGAAGGATTAGGTAAGAGTTTGACCAGGCAAGTAGAGGAAAACAGCCTCAAAAAAGACAAAATCACTTTCTTGCTTCAGCTATGCTTGAATTAGATAACCTCCACAAGGCTTCCTTAATGGCATCTTTGTATTTACAAGAGCACCATATTCTTATGTATCTGTGATGCTGATTTATTCTCTTCCACTGATTGTAGAATTCAGAATTCATAAGCGTTTTATCGTGGCCTGATGTGGGACTGAATTCTGAGCTATTTTAAATTAAGAGATTCTGACACAAGCCTGAGTTTTCCTTTGAAAGAGATTTGTTCAGAGCCAAAAATTTTGAAGGTTTGAGGCACTTAGTCAAAAACCAAACCAAACCAAACCAAAAGAAGTCAAATAACAATAAAAGAGGACAAAACCATTGAAGTTACAAAGATGAGATAGTTACAACATGCATTTATCTTCTGTTCAAAAGCCTTATTTGGACATGTTTTATCGTGCAATGGTGACATGGAGAAGGTGTTCAAAGTGGGAGCTATTCCACTGGGAGTGTGAGTGTGCTATAACTTAAAGTAATTTACTGCAAGTTATTCTTGCTCCTCATTTTCATTCCACTTAGCAGAAGCTGTGGTTGCAGCATCTGGTTATAACTAATTTTGAATTTTTGCTGCTTTTGAGGGAGAAGCAAGATCTGAACAACCAAGGAATTGAAATAGCTGATTTTTTGTTTGATTCTTGCAGTGAAAGAATTCTGAGTGAGCTTTGCATTTAAAGTGCTGCTTCATTATCTTTCAGAGACTATCCAGCTCATAGGAATAGAATTAGTGCCAGTTGAAAATGCTGGATTAATTCCAGGTCATACATCAACTTAATTCTTCATTTATCCTAGCAACATGGAAGAATCAAACATGAAATGCATTATGGACAAGCTGCATAAGCTGAAATGTTCTTCTAAATGACTTAGAAGAACAACATGTTCTAGTAACTGGCTTTCTTGTATAATGAAGGCTTCTCCAGTCTAATGTGTAATCTTCAAGTTACAAAAAAAATTAAAATTTGTACCAAAGGAGTTCTTCATACTAGCTGACTAAAATTGTATAGAGGAAAATTACTCACTTAATCAATTTATAATTAGAATTATTAGCACAAGAAGGCCTGTTTTAGCAGTTATCATTTTAACACTTTCCAAGACAAAGTATTATCCAGAGCAATTCTTGCCCCAAGTCTCTCACTGACATTGCCTGAGCTCATTTGCCCTTTTGAAAGTTACTCTGGGAAAGCCTGAGAAAGGGGTTTGAGTGTCCAATGAGAATCCTTTCAGTGCCATATTTTTAATAGTAAGACCAACAGATTTTAACATTTGTGTTTCTCATGTAGTTTTGGTCCTGGCTCCTTTCTCTACTTTCTCTACAAAAATAAAGGTAATCTCTTCTAGGAGCAGGCAGTTAAACACACTGAAACAACACACACATTATCAGGCAGAACCATCTCAGCTCCCATGATGTTTTGTCTGTTTATGAAGAAAATGTCCTCCATAATTGTAACTGGGAAATCAAAATGACTCAGAGTTTGTAAGTGTCAATAGGGGTATATTATGCAACCAAACTCCCTGTGTCTTGTTTTCAAATGGGTCACTCTGCTTTTGCCTTTTCAATAAGATTTTGTCAGTGATGGACTTCCCATTGTGTACTGAAGTTTATTAACTTGAAGAGAATTTCCAAGTTCAGATGACCCTTGAGAGAATAGGCTACAGTCATTCCTCCCATTTTGGCTGGAATCCTATTATCCTATTCCCCTTATTATCTCTGGTCTGAAATGAAGGAGTCTTAGCAGGCCTGATATCTTGGGATGAATGTCCTGTGAGTTACAAATTTTTAATTTACTTCCTTCTTTTATGGAATAAAAACAGGAATATTTAGTATACAAATTAATGCTAAACTAAAACATATGTATGTAAATTTAGATGGTTTAGATGGATTAGATGATGGATTGGTGTTGGATAGGTTGTTAAGCTAGGTAAAAGGTTGGACTTGATGATCTCTATGGTCTTTTCCAACTTGTTAATTCTGTGTGTAATTCTGTGTGTAAATTCTGCAGAATATACTTCACATACAGTGGCTACAGCTTGTTTAGTGCATCATGCTGGAGGCTGCACAGCAGCACTCTAAGGAGGGTTGTCAGAGTGATTTTTTTCTCTCTGGTACATGTGTTCTGTGGCTGCATTTGCAGTCTTTGAGTTTTGGTTTTTGTATTTCAGCTGCACTTTCTGAAGTCTCTGGGTGATGGAGCTGTCCAATTTTGACTCTTTTAGTGGCTGAACTGTTCTCTTGCAGTGAGGTGCTAAATGTAAAATTTTTATACTATTCACCTAAGTCTTCATGTTCCTTTACTGTAAGTACTGATTTTATAAAACCTTTTTGTGTTCTCTTGCATTTTAGAGATTACAAAAGGACTTATTTATAAGAGCACAACACACAAGTATGTGATGACATTCGAATGAATGGATGAAAATAATTGTTGCCACTTTTCATTAGAAATCTTTGTATTTTCCTCTTAATATTCTGGCTTGCATTACTGTAAACCTGAACTTTCATTTTCACGGATAATTTGTTGAATACATCCCTGTTTGTGCAGGTGTGTATAACGCTGGAATGTCCTTTAGCCTCGGGAGGGTTGCACTAGCTGTTTAACATGCTCACAAAGTTTCACAGAGCTCCAGTTTTAAAGATTCCAGTGTTATTAATTTCTGTAATGAATCTGAGAATCCTAAGGGTCCTTTCCTACCTAAATGATTCTATGATTCTTAGCCCTTAAATGACTCATCTGAGACTCAGCTTTGTACTTTTTCCATCTGTGAGATATTTTTTTGCTGACCTCTCTTGGTTAAATCCAAAGAATTTGGCATGGGGGATCCATTCTCAAAAGGGACACAGTGGGTGGCAGTCCTACCCAACTTCTTGTAACTACACTTGGATTCAAGGAAGATGTGTGGAAGATGAATAGAAAGGGTAAGAGACAGGTGCAAAGAATCCCTGCCAGGATTGTGAAACTGAGGAAGTGCTCAGGACTGAACCTGTAGCAGTTCTGCAAAACAGCATCTTGTAAAGAACCCCACCTGGATTAGCATCTCACTGCTACTTTTTCCATAAATTTTAACTGAATGTGCCACTGCCACAATGTAGGAACAGTTTGTGACTCAGTGAAGATCTTGGATTTGAGGCTTGTTCTGGTGGCAAGTTGGTTCAAGTTGGAACAATTTGTGCCTTCAACAAAAGAGTAGGAAGAACCTCACACTCAAAATTTTCAAACTTTTTAAAATTTAATTTTTTTTAATTTTGAATTTGACTAATGAAGTTTGGCCAATATCTGTTGATTGCTGTTGATACTT
Organism: Serilophus lunatus; assembly: GCA_013399895.1. Lineage (NCBI taxonomy): Eukaryota > Metazoa > Chordata > Aves > Passeriformes > Eurylaimidae > Serilophus > Serilophus lunatus. The sequence continues at coordinate 1,166,819 of VXBA01002171.1, forward strand.
CCTGTGGTCCAGTTTTAATGACTGCTTGGAAAACCCACCCCCTGTTTCTCTTCCAGAGCCATTTTTCTGTGGGATATTCTCTCCTTATTTTGTACATCTCATTTCAAACTGCATTGTTTTATTAAATGTAATTGTAATCAACTCTTCTATGTAACTAGTTAAAAGGGCAAGAACTTTTAAACTTCAGACTTTTAAATGACACTGAAATTCTAATTTTATCAGCACAAAGATATATTTGACATGAAATTTTACTTTATTTAAAAGTGAAAACCCAGTTTAAAGGAAGTAAAAATTACTATTGTGCTGGTACATTTAAATCCTAGTTTCAGTCCATAAATTTGATTGTAAGGGTTAAATTGAAAAACCAGAATATTGAACAAGTAACAAAAAATCCCAGGTGCTCTCTGCTTTAAAATGTTAGAACTCAGAAAAAGGGAATCAAAACCATATATAAGCTCATTATTAATAGTAATGGAGATCTAAAGCCACCTTGGATACTTATGTATATCCTTTTGAAGTTGATAGAAACTGTGTCATATATCTGAGAACTCTCCTAAAAACTCATATCTGAAATAGTTGTTAGGCACGAACTATTTAATGATATTCCAGCGTGTTAGAAGAAAGCTCCTGTAACTTGGAACATTTTTACATTGTTTCAGAACACTGTCACCATGTTTACAAAAACTTTTGTCCCTCAGTTTTGAGTAAAAACGTGGTTCAGCAATGGTGGCCATTTGCATCTCATGTTTCAGTCCAGTCTGGAAACATTTGGTACTGTGGAGGAGCTATCCTGACTGACATCTCTAACAGAGAGAGAAAAATATACCATTGACAGAGAATGAGTTAAGACCCATAAAGAGGTATTAACTTTAATAATTGTGTCCTGAATCTCCCCACACATGTGTGTATATATATATATACACACATATACCCATGCATATATATATATTTATATATAAATATAAAAATCCCAGAAATCCCAGGGACAAGACACAGAACCTGTCTGCCATCTGACATTTTTGACAAGCTCTCCAGAATTAATCTGTCTAGGAGCTACTATGCTCAGCTTAATTATGGAAAGGCTGCATCTGTGTTCAAAGCTGTTGAGAGAGAAAGAAGAAAGTAAAAATGTCCACTAGGTTTGATTAACTGCTTTCAGCCTGATGAATAAAGACAGATGGTTACTAGTTATTTTTCCTTAATGGATTTTGGAGCTCCATTTGGTGGATGAATTAAAGTTAGAGGTCCCAAATCTGCCTTTGAAGCTACGCCTGCATAACCCTTAGTGATTCTGGCAAAGTTTTTATGCCTCCGAGAGAGAGGTTTGCCTTGAGGCTGTTGTATATGTTGTTAAAAAAACAGTTTTGAAATTAAAAATAGAAGTGAAGTGATAGTTTAGAGTATTAATAAAACAAGTTATGAACTCTGCATAGCTCAGGAAGAAATCCCTTACAAGAGGTGATTATTTATCCCCATAGAATGTGTGCCTGTTCAGGAATGGCCTCCACCTGGAACTTGACAGTATTTTAATACTGACTTTAAAACTTGGAAAAGTTCATTTTAAAGTTGTGCTTGACAGTTGTGTCACCTGGAAAGTGAAATAAGTAGTTTTATGGTGTAGGTTCATTAGCATGGATCCATTAGCATATCTCAAATCCAGGTAGAGGAAGTCTTTAAGGCAGCCTCTAATTCTGCAGGTGTGCACTGTTAAGAACATGGCTATGAATTGTTCTGTCCTTTACTTGCATACAAATGTATGTGTTTGTTTTTAAGAATGTACATAAGTGTCTGAGTTTGGGCTCTCAGGGAACATTTAGACCTAATGGGTCTTGGGACTGTCATTCAGCAACATATTAAGTCATCTCTTTGGTTTTATGTGTGGATAGTCACAGTGATTTTAATGGGATTAAATATGCTTACATCTAAACAATTTTTGAGTCAGGGTTAATGTCTAAGATGGACAATATAATAAAGGGAAACAAAATGACAAAAAATGACATTGAATATACAGATTTTTCCATAGTTGGCAAATTACCTAAAGAAAAAAATGCTACCTGTCACAGAACCATCCCGAAAGGGACCTTGAGAGACCATCTAGCATGTCCCACTACTCCATGGCAGGGTCATCTGTCACTAAGTCATTCCTGACAGAGAGCTGGTCTCACTGACAACATTCAAAAGCAATTGCAGCAGTTTACAAGCAGCACAGACATGGCTGGAAAGCGACAGGGATGGGAATGTCCTTCGGGCAGCAGCACTGAAGGAGAAATCGGGGACATCCGGGATGTAGCAAACACACACTCAATCAAAATAATAGCGCAAGTCGTTGATTGCACACAGAGTGAGGTCATGATTCCTCAACAGGAAAAATACATGGCTTCACTGTTTGGAAGTAAGGGGCTTGTCCTTCAACTGACAGAAAACAGAATGTGTTTAGGGCAGGTGATGCTTTGTTGTGGTTGATTGCTTAATGCCTTTTGAATCATTGCTCATTTTTCATCTCATTTTGCTCGGGCTTTCATTTCAAAGACTAGCTGATGTAACAGTGAGGGAAATCTAAAAATAAGTGAATTCCATTTATGAGAGGCAGAGATGTTTTTAAGAGTTTGCAGATGGGAGGGAAGGCATGTTGCAGATGGGCATAGTTAATAACCCAAGTGATGATGGGGATGTGCTACCACTCATTTTCTTTCATCCCATTTGCAGAGCCCATGCTCAAAGCTCAGAGACATGTTCTGGAGCTCTAAGTTGTGTGTGATTTATTTTTAATGTTGTCATTATCTATGATGAATGACAAGTTGTGTTGATGGTGTTGTAATCCCCCCGTTTTGAAGGGATCCTTTTCTGGGGGCAGTTTCTCAGTTTGTCTACACACACTTTAATCAGACTTGATTTCTGTGTATGCTTGACTTTCTATTTTACCTCTATATTTGCTTTGCCATTTATGAATTTAGCTGCACCAAAAATTATGTGACTTTTGCATAGATAATGCCTAAATATTTAGTGGTCTAATATTAACATACATAGAAAAGGTTGGATGTGAACCAGATGTTCTCCAACCTGACAATGTTTGGAGACAAAGAGGAGAAAATTATACAAAAAGAAGATGCAGAAGCGTGTTTTTTATGTGATGAAGGTACAGTCAATATGACTTTTGTTTAGGGGAAACCATCTAGAAGAAAGGCAGGCAAAACTGCAGTTGCATGTCAGGAAGCACCTGCAAAGAAACAAGCAGGCTGTGGGCTAGGAAAATGTGGGAATTCTTTGTCTTGTGGGTACAGAGATGCATTAACTTCAGAGAGGTAAAGCTGTAGAAAATGGGAAGGGAATAGGGAGCTATAATAAAATCTAGTTGGAAAACAAACTAATCTTCCAGTTTAGAGTACAATTTATACCTATAATTTCTCATGTATTGAGGAACCACTATGCTGTGGTATGTTCAAGGCAGGGTTGGAATTTTACTCTGAATACACCAGAGGAAATTTTAGGGAACAGTCTGTTCTGTCAGAGAAGTGGACTAAGATAAACTGATACCTTTTCTCCTGTGAAAGCCGTTTCATGTTACAGGATGACAGAAAAAAGACAGGCAAGTGTAATTTCTCATGAGGATAACCTAGGGATAATACCTGGCTGACTTCCTAAAGAGTACCTAATTGCCTTTAAGTTTTCTGATTCTGTCCTCTTCTTGGAAAATAATGACAATTAGGTTGATAAAAATGACTTATTTTGGAAAGAGTGTAATCCCCTTTTAGCTTTTCCTGAAAGCCCAGAGATACGTAGATGTCTGGAGAGTTCAAGAAGAGAACCTTCCTTGCAAATACGAAGGAGTGCTCATAATCTTAATGATTGCTCTGATTTAAGATGTTTTGTCTATTGCAGAAAATTTACAGAGGGTGATTAAAGTTCATGCAAAGACCAAAGTAGAATTTACAGCCCTTGGCTTCATTTACAGGTCCAGTTTGGCCATCGGTACAAAAGTTCTTTGCTCTGAGGTTCTTTCTTACATTTGAGAAAGTAATGGGAGATTTAGCTGAAGAAATTGTTGTTGTTGTTATTATTTTTATCATCATTGCTTGTTAGAATTGAATGTTGGGCAATGATGGACTACAGGTTTTTCTTCACTGCCGAGTGAACACCTTCAGAAATTACTCTCTATCTCCGAATTTATATTATTTACTATTATTATACTTATAAAACCAAAATCTTCAGTAACTTAGAGGTAAAAGATATTTCTTACTTTTCTTTCATGGATGCACACTTTATTTGATGGTAATTAGTTTCCCTGAAGGTCTATTAAATAAGTAGCTTGAAAACAAAGGAAAGGTTACACAGCCTTATTTTCATTTGCACATAATCTTTTTATTGCCTTAATTCAGTTCATGCCTGTGAGTTCAGAGATTTAATTCACAAGGGTACTTGGCTGCATTCCTAGCTTTAGGCAGGGTAATGGTTTTGATGTCTTTATTGGGACAATTCATGTGCTTCAAGTTGAGTGCATCAAGACAAAACTGGCTGAAGGCAGAGGATTATCTCAATCTTTTTACAGGAGTTCTGTAGTATTTGTAAGAGGAAAGTCTGTTTGCCCAAATGAATTTTGTGTAAAGTTCAACAGCTTCTGCATCCAGGACTAATAACCTGACAAATTGTGTAGCCATGGAGTCCATCAAAATCCAGATGTATGAAGGTGCTTATGTACTCGCAGAAGCTGTAGTAGCCAAAGTAAATAATTTTTTTTCCCTGCTCCTATATGTATTTCCTTGTTAGAATCATGTTTCTGTCTTGGTTAATGACTCATTTGTTGAAACAGATTCCAACCTGTTTTATGCTGAAATTATTTTCCAGGGAAAGCCTTATGTACAAGAACCTCCCTACAGAACCTGAAATGCAGATCCTTCACCCAAACCACAAAAGCACAGGAAGCACATGGAGCAGGAGCTCTCAGGATCAACAGTCATTGCCTTGCACAGCTGAAAAAGCCTGAATCAGCAAACAGAATAGGAAGCTGAAGAGTTCTGTGGGAAAATCTAAACTGAGATGAAAACTGACTGGCAGAGGAAGCTGAAACAGAGATCGGATGTGTAGAAAAAGTACTTTATGCTCTAGACAATGTCATTCATGTTGCAGTTGGGTCAGAAGAATGCTTGGGTGTCTTGTGGTTGAACTGCAACCTCCTACTATGCTAAAAAGTCACAGAGGCCTTGGACAAAAATATAAACATCAGGAAAATTTCTGAAGCAGAAATGGAGCCATGAAACGCAAAGACAGAAGAGTGTTCATTACCAAGATAGAACCATAAAAGAGCTTGGTGGTGCATTTCAAAAAAGTTGTGACCAGGCTCAGCTTCACCACATTTCAAAGTACCTGGGGAACCTGAACATTTTTCCCACTCCCTGTGAGGCGGTGTCTGAGGGAAGGGATGTGGACATGCTCATACACATTTCAGTGGAGGATGTGGCAGGGGAGCAGAGGGGTGGAATTTGGAGCTCGCTCTGCAGGGCCCAGGTGTGGTGGCCACCACAGCTTGGCCCATTGCCCACCTCTGTCCCATCCCCGCAGGCTGAGGGGAGCCAGGGCAAACACCAGGCTGGAGGTGATCACTTCTGCCCCTCATCCCACTATGGAAAAGCTCCATCTCACTGTATCCTCAAGTATGAGAGCACATGCTTTGAATGCCAGCAGGCTTGAGGTCATCTAAAGCACATGATAAATACCAGTGATGGAGAGAGCAAAATTCTCTGAGACAATGGAGAGCAAGGTATAACTGGCCTCCAGACCAGAGTGCTACTAAAAGCAGAAGCAGTAAATGGCAAAGAGAAGTGAAAATAGTTCACAGTTTGTTCACCGATGGGAGGATGGGTGTTCACGACACTAATAAATAACAAGACATTGAGGGTAATGGTCCTTTAAGAAAGTGACCTCATCTCTAATGTAAACTACCTATAGAGGTATGTAAACGTTTTCACTGGCTGAAAAATGTGTATATTCAATAGATCTGTAATCCCATAAAATCCAAAAGGCATAATGGAATGGAAATGTACTGTTTCATGTCAGGTTTGCTGGCATTGCTTGAATCTCCAGTGTATGAAATCAGGTAGGTCAGCACTGAATTGTATTTTGGAAAAGCAGGTATATCATATTAGCTGGGTCTGTGATAGCTGTCTCTCAAACTAATTATTAGGGTTAAATATGCCTAACTTGTATTTCAATCCTTTTGGATGTCTGGATTTTATTTTTTTTTCCTAGTTTAAATAACTTCCAGAATACAGCACAGTAGGTGCTAAATGTCTCAAATAGGTTTAACTGTTTACCCTTTTTTCCCCAACTTGCTGTGAGTATCAAACCAGTGATTCCTGTCAAAACTAAGTGAATGTCATCACTGGAGGTCAATTGAAGACTCAATCTCAGGTGTGTTACATTTGCTGACTTAATGAAGTGTCCCTAATGGCAAACCAGCAATTACCCCTTCCCAGGCCCCCCTGAATGTTAACTAGCTGTAGGTATTTGCAGAATGTGGAGTAGGTAAATAACCAAAGGTGGGCTCTAAAGCAGGCAAGGTCATTTGTGAAAGAGAAGGGTGGTCCATGTGTGATAAAGCCCAACACTAACCACACAGTTTGTGCTAGAGATCAAACAACCCTATCCTGACTCATTTTTGTCACTGCCCAACAAAAACCAGTTCCAGTGAAACTACACTGTAAGTTTTTAGGCAGGAAATTCCAGCTACTTCTCCTGAAGGCAACCGTTCTTTTTTTTTTCACTGTCTAGGAAAATATTCTTTGAAGATATAAAAAATTCAGTAGTTAATTTTTTTCCTGGAGCCAGCACTTGTTACATCACATCCATTCCCAGTGCTGTCAATCATTATCCAGGCAGCACATTGTTCAGAAGGTGGAGCTGTCAGGCAGAAGGAGCGAAAGGTAAGAAAAGGAAGGCTTCTGGCTTCTTGCTGATGCCAAGGGTAAGTGAGATTATGTCAAACCTTTAAACAGAGTCCCCTTTCCGTGCAGCCCCACCCCCTGCTCCTATATAACACACACTGCATTTGGCAACACCTGCTTTCACCCAGCCGGTGGTGGGGTGTGAGTGCCTGCTCTTCACCCCTGCTGATGGATGCTGTGGCCAGCAGCCCCCTTGGGTGGCTCTGTGCAGGTGTCACCACGCTTTTTGGGGTCATCATGCTTTGCACAGTCAAGAGGAGCCCTGTGGACAGAGCAAATGTGTTGTTCTGGAGCCTCTTGCCTGCCTTGCTGGGGCTGCTGTGTGTACCCATGCTGGGGGCTGGCGGGGGGCTGCTGGGGTGTTTGGCTTCGTGCCTCGTCTCCTCTGTGTACCTGGGTGGCAAAATGCTGCTGCCTGTGGGTGACAAAGCTGTGCTCATCACAGGTAAGGTGCTGCAGGAAACAGAAACTGGCTTTTCTCACAAGTGGAGTGGAGAACTTTGTATCTTCAGTTTAGGTATCTGTAAAGTGCATGCTTGTAAGAGTTCTTTTAATTTATTTATTTATTTATGGCTTGGTTTATTTGCTTTGGCAGAGATGGTTTGTTGTTGTTTTTTTTTTTGCAAGTAAATAAATGTTCTGAAATTAAGTAGCAAAGCATCTTAATAGATGCTATTATTTTTTAGTGTCTCATTTAATCTTTACAAGTAGCTTTTTAGACATACTTGTGAAATTAACTGGTGCAAAAAGCATAAAAACACTTATGATGGTCTAATTTTTTCGGAGAGACTAATTTCTGGGAGCCCTCAGAACACTACATTCATGCATTAATTTTGTTTACTTGAATTTATTGTGCTGGTTATGGATGTACAGCTCTCTTTTGAGGGGTGTGTGTACTGTGTACATCATAGATATGTTTCAAGGCACTGATTTGGTGCCATCTCTTTGAAACCGAAGTGAAATCTTTCAGGAGGCAGTAATTTCCTTCACTGGCAGCGAAAGTTCAGAGCTAATTAATTCAGTCTCTATTAACATTCTCATCTACTCAAAATCCACTCTTCTTTTGCAGGGATGGCATTTTTCTAATTTTGTGGCTTTTCTCCCGTTTTTTCTAAAATTTTAGAAGTTTGTTGTTTATTTGTTTTAATCAGACTTTTAAACTGGAGTGCCTGCCAACTACTTCTCACATTGTTAATTTGCTGGGGTTTGTTCTATCTTTTGTTGTTTTTTTAATCCCCTCTGGAAAGCTGAATTAAGTTGCTTTGGTTTGTATAGCAACTTCTTGCAGAATTTTATTTTGTTTTATAGGGACACCTGGAGTTAATTTAAATTTGCCTAATAAGCTTTAATATGGGGATTAAATGACAAAGTTGAGAGAGGACAAGAGGAGCAGCAAGTTCTCCCCTTGCAGTTTATCTGCCAGCTGGGTTTCTACCTGCAGGTATATCAGATGAAGATGGATATTGGTAGGGGGAAATAGGGAGCACTCCTTTCCTATCCCTGCAGATCCAGGGGTTGTGCTTGTACTGGGGCATCTCCTTGCTCTTTGTAAGACTGCAAATCTTCAGGAAAAACCTGAGAAAAGCTCTGGAAGCTTACCTGTTCTGGAGAGTCTGAATTAGGACAGTATGAGGGAATGAAGAACATTCAGGTATAGTCCAGTAAGTGAATGTGCTTTCTTTTTACCTGTGTTGCAACTGTCCTGAAGAAATGCAAGTTTGGACATCTCTGACTGCTGGCTCATTTGAAGAGGCTCTTTTTTTATCTTTATTTGAATCCTGTACTATCAATCAACTGAAACAAAAGTTTTATTCCACATGTGTCTTAGTTGAATTGCTCTGATTGTAGTGTTCTTCCCCATACCAACTCTAGGATGCATTTACTAGTGCAAGGCACCTTTAAATAGATTTTCTTGTAATTTTCTCCAATTTAGACAAGCTCTGAGGCAGTCACTACATGGAAAATAGTGATTTTTAATTCTTTTTTCCTCTCCCCCTTTCACCCCTGCAGGGTGCAGGAATGCAGCTGTGTTTTGGGCATCTGCCACATATTGCTCATGAGACAGCTGCCTTTGGCCAGAGGCTGGAGGAGGCTCTGCTTTTCTCCCTGGATTTTGTCCTGGTCATCTCTGGATGTTCCTCATGCAGGTGCTGCTGCATGTTATAGAATCCTGCAGTTCAGTGGAGTACCAGGATAAGGGAAAACTGTGCCCAGGTGTCCGAATGCTTTTTCATGTGAATAGCACGTTAGCAGGCTTAAAGCCATTGCTGGAACTCTCCTGCTGATCTTCTTGCTGGAGTGAGTGCTCCAGTGTCCTGAAATAGGAGCTCCTGGGTATGTGGACACTTCAGTGTAGTTTGGCAAATCCAACAGCCACCTTCCCTAACAATTAAATTGCTACAAAGATCTGAAGTAATAGGAATTGTAAAATTCTGTCCTTGTTTATTCTGTGTGCAGTGGGAGGAATTTCTCCAGTTAATTTGGTCATTTCATTCTTGGTGTGTGATTTGGCATTTGATGCTCAGCATGAGTCAATCACAGATTCTCAGTAATGACCCAGTTACAGTCAGTAATGACTGCCTTCCTTAATAAATCTTCTCATAATTCATAAATTATTTTTGATATAGAAGCAAGAGTGTGGTTGGGGAGGGGATTGTTCTCCCTCTCCCTGCTATGGAGACCTTGCTACTGTTTGAATTCTAGAAGTTGAAACATAAAGTTCTCTGTTCTTCAGTAATAGGTCTGAAACTCAAATCACTTTTTCAACCAAAAAAAAAAAAAAGCCAGGGGCAAACCCAGCATCGGGCACAGATAAACACTACTTTTATTTACTTCTCAGGGTCGTTATGCCCATCCCAATTTCAAACTGCATTCTACTCTGCCCATTCTCAAGTTTAAGCTTCATTGTAAGACTTGATACATAGCTGTGGTTCTGTACTTGCTGGGAAGGGTGAAAAGGGCAAGATTTAATCCAAAAGGAAGGTTTTCCACTAAAGGAAAGAAAGACGGATGCACCACCCCCAAACCTAGAAATCTGTCATATCTTTGGAATATTTGCAGGCCTCTTCATGTCTCTCTAGGGAATTCCAGCAATGCAACCTGTTCTTTCAGGTCAGGACTGGAGAAGCTTTGTGATATTTGTAGTGCTCTGGTGCATCTCTAACAAATTGCAGACTTTGAAAATGCCAAAAAAAGCTGCTGCCTCTTTTTTCTTTTTTTAAGAATTAACTAGAGCATGAGTAATTCTTTTCTACATCTTGCACTGATTGATCCAGGCATGTGGTACATGTTTCCTTCAAGTCACCTGGAATTAATTTTTTTTCACCTTTTAGGACTAAAGCCTCAATTAAAAGACAGAATCCAGAAATGAAGATCTAATATGATTATGATGAGTCTTCTTGGCAGTCAAAATCTATTGACTATGGCTTTCAAGTGTAGGAGCAGACCTGTGAATAACTATGATAATGTCTGCCTTGGAGTGTTGAAATCGCAGGCTAACCCTTAGAACTTTATGGTCAGGTTAAGTAGGGAGTATTGCAACTCTTTCACAAAAAGGAAAATAGTAAAAAACTTGGCAGGAGTTCCATTCCTTTGTCCCACATTCAACTTCTAGGGTTTGGAAGCTGAACGTTTATGTGGTAAATTGCTATTGCAGGGGATAGTCGAGCCCTGGGATGACTCCATGTATTTTGGTGCACAGCAGCATCCGAGAGCTTTCTTTGCTGTAGTTATGGTGGAGGGTGTGGTGCAGTAGTTTGGAGCAGGCTGATGTGTCTCTGCTTTACAGTCTAAAAACTGTATTAATTTATGTAACTCCTCATTTTCCTCCTAGTATTATCCCTTGCAAAACTCCTGACTCTCAGTCCCTATAAACTCCTTCCTTGTTTCAAGCTGTGTTGCTTCAGTGGGAGTCTTGGGTGGATGAGTGAAATGTTTCCTCCTACTATCTCTGTACATGGGAAGGATGGAAACCAGAATTAAAAAAAAAAAATTGAGAGGAAAATACTTTTAAGTATCTTAGGACAGATACTGGTTTTAGAGCAGCTCAGAGGAAGGAGACTTGAGGTTGGTGATTGACAAGACGCTCAACATGATCCAGCAATGGGCACTGGCAGCCCAGAAAGCCAAAAGTGTCCTGGGCAAAGCAGTGTGGGCACCAGGTCCAGGGAGGAGATTCTGCCCTTCTGCTCAGCTCTCATGAGACCCCATCTGGAGTGATGTGTCCAGCCCTGGGGGCCCTGAGATGAGAAGGAAATGGACCTGCTGGAGTGAGTCTGAAGGAGGCCACAGAGATGGTCAGAGGGATTGAAACACCTCTCCTATCACTACAGGTGGAGAAGCAATTTTGAAGCTTTCTTAGGGTTTGAAAGTACTGAACTCCTTTGCAGGCAGTTGTTTAGCTTTGGCTTGGTCACACTCTGTAACCAATCTTTACAAAAAAGTACAGATCAGAAGGATCTTTGTATTAAGAAGCACAACCCAAGAATTTGAATTCCAATGCCCAATATTTGCTTTGTCCATCAGATTCCAAACTAAAATATTAGTGTGGGGTTTTTATTTTTTAAAATACTTTTTAATGAAGTTTTCATCTGAATATTTGTATAAAACCCATCTACATTTTTATATCCCTCTGTGTATGAACTAAATTGTACAATCTATCAGTGACAGAGCATGAGCTCTGAGCCAAGAGAAACATGGTCTATCAATCTTCATGAAACATTCAAAGGTCTGGCTCCTCAAACCTTCAGGTCTGAAACTTTCTTCCTACTGACATGTGTTTCAGGGATTTTGTCATCATCTTTCTGTTCACATTTGCATGGATTTCCAATGTGTGCATTTCTGTCTTATATATATTTTCTTGAGATGGTAGAGACAGACTCACTTTTCAAGTGTCTTTTTGATGCTTTCAGGAAGCGACACTGGGATTGGACATGCACTGGCTAAATACCTGGATGGCTTAGGATTTGTTGTGTTTGCTGGAGTTTTGAAGAAGGATGGACCTGGAGCTGAGGAACTGCGACGAACCTGTTCTGGGAGACTCTCTCTTCTGCAGCTGGATGTAACCAATGCCACTCAAGTCAAGGAAGCCTATCTGAAAGTCTCAGAGAAGGTGCAAAATACAGGTGCAGCTTTTATTCCATTTTAATGGGAGTAGTAATGTGACTTCTTACCAGGTGCATCTCAAATGTTGGCTGCATCATGGCTTGTGCGTGTCGGCCATCTCAGTGGCACAATCTTGGGCAATCAGGGTATTTACATTGATGATTCCTGCTTTCTGGGACATAGGAAAATGGTAATGACTGTTCATGAAGTAGGGAATGTGTATCTGCAGCTGCAGATCTTCTCTACTTTGACCTGATCCAGCTCATCAATGTAATCCTTATGGAGTTGGTTTCCTGATGTACAGCAGCACTGTGCTTTTTCCTCTTCCCAGGACTCTGGGGTGTTGTGAACAACGCAGGAATCCTGGGTTTCCCTGCTGAGGGTGAGCTGCTCCCCATGAGCAGCTACAGGCGGTGCATGGAGGTGAATTTCCTTGGAGCTGTGGAGGTGTCCAAAACCTTCTTGCCATTACTTCGGAAATCACAGGGGAGGCTGATTAACATGTCCAGCATGGCAGGTGAGCTGAACTAAGGCATCAAATATGTTTTTGTTGCTCCAGAAACTATGAACTTCCTTGGCAAAAATGCTGAGGAAAGCGTCAGTCAGTCTTGCTTGTCTGTACACCCAGGGGATTGATATTAAGGTAGTAAGTCTGGGTTTTAATTTTGTTTGGGAGACTACTTCCAGAAAACAGCCTTTAAAGAAGAGTTTGATGTGGCTAAAAATATGCTGTGACAGAAAAACCAGCAAAATTCAGATCTTGTGTTGTAGATGACGTGAGTGATAACTTTGTAAGCTTCCATCAAGATGAGTGGTACATCACAGATAGTTCTATAACCTGTCCAGGCACAAGTCTGTGACCACCTCAGTTTGTGATATCTTGTGATAACCTGGGAGCTGAAGAGATTGTGTTGTTTTTGTTTAAAAGCATTTTGGATACCTTCTTAGAAATACTTAGGCTTAACTTATTAGCAAAGTGGTATTTTTTCATTAAAAAACCCTAAACTTTAAAAAGTTAACATATGCTTGCCAGGTTTTTTTCCCCATAAATTGTGCTTACTGTGTATATATATATATCTGCCTACATAACATGACCTATTCTAGGAGGACAGCTGAGATGCTAAGATGTAAGAACTAATGCAATACAGTATCTGGTAGGCAACAGCTGAGGAGCAAGAATACTCCTTTGAAAATGAGACCTGTTAGAAGCAGGATGTCATGCTGCTGGAAAGCATTTTGGTTTCAGAACTCTTAGATGTTTAGTGTATCATATGCTTCCCAACTTTTCCTTTACTCTGTCTGCTTGGACCCCTGCTGTGCAGTTGGAGTTCACCGAAATCCTGCTGTATTGCTGGGGTGACTTATGAAGGTGTCACTTGGTGTTCAAAGCTTATGTGAGGATGTGGCTGCAGCCTGGCCCTGATACTGTCAGCTGTTTTCTCTTTATAACCCCAAATATGTTCTGTATCTGCATGTCTAAAGTAAGAACTTTTGTTTTCCTTCATGCACAATTTTAGAAAATATACAAAGATTTGCAGAAGTGTAATTAGAATTTGCATAAGTGGAATATCTCTGGTGGTTGCTATAAAAGAGTCCAGCCCAGAGAAAGCCTGAGAAGAGAATTTTGAACTCAAAATGAAGATCCAGCTGTACAACTCTGGCACTAATCACACAGGAGCTTTGTTTTAGAAGTTATTTTCTCCAAGTTCTACAACATTCCTTGCCTGGTTGGATGGATGGATAAGTGAAAATGAAAAGTAAATTAATTTTAAAAAAGGGGTGTGAGAGTGTGAAAGGAAGTGTCTGTGGGGAAACTGTATGGAAGTGAGAAAACAGAGAAGGCAGGCTGAAAATGCTGAGTAAGAAAAGTTCCAGGAAAAATGTTGCCAGTTTCAGTTACTTCTTTCAAAGTTTCTCCATATTAAAACAATTGCATCTAAAAAAGCTTTTCTTGAATCATACAGATTTAAAGTTACGGAGAGTTGTGAAAAGACTTAACAAGGTCTTAAATAGGCTTATTTTAAAGTGCTAAAGAATAACTAGTGTATTCTTCCCACAGTAACAGTATTAACAAAGATCAAATTCTCTTAAGTAACACTTGTTATACGAGTCTGTGTTTATGGATCATTGCTGACAATTTAAGAAATCAGAACTGAAATATCAGAAGGACTTTTCTGGTGTGGCTCTGCCCACCAGCTCTTGCAAGCACAGAGGCTGAGGCCAGACCTCTGAGCAGCCAAGTGAAACTTGCACTTTGAGTGTTTTGGGGCAGATGTCTTAATTCTTGGCGTGAATCCCTGAGTTGCCTTGCAGGGATAAATGGAGAGCTTCCCTATGCTGAGTGATTTGCCCTTGCAGGAGTTGATAATAACCCTGATTAAACTATAGCTGTCTGCAGAGATGTTCTTGCACATAGGCTGCTTTGAGTGAATAGCTTCCTCCTAATGCAAGGTCCTTTGGTAAAACATTAGTGGAAGAGTTGTTGAGATCTCATTGTGCTGAGTCTCTTCCTGTCTGTGTAGAGCTCATTTAACTAGTCTTGAGGTTATCCTGACCTCAGAGGGAAAGGTATGTGATTCAATTGGCCCAAACCAATTGAAACTCCAGCTTATTCAGATGCATACAGAAGAATAATTAACATATAATTGGCCTGATCTCTTGAAAGGAATGACTGTATAAGAAGCTCCTGTGATACTTTGCCATCACAGGACACTATCCCATAGACGGCACCAGTGGCTTACCTAAAAATTCCCCTCTATCCAAGTATTTTCTTTCAGAGGACTCAAACACATTGAGATGAACGTGCAGTATGTGAAACAGAGGCTGTACTGGAGGATGTGCCCTACTGGCCATGCAGGCAGGAGAAGGGCTGTCCATTCTGTTCCCTCCTCCCTGCTGTGCCAGCACAGGTGACTGTGCTGTGATGACCCTGAACCTGGCAGAGAAAGGAGAATATGCTCAAACCAAAGCATGGATTTTTCTGAATCTGAAGAAGTGACAGTCTCTCTGTCTTTGAGACAGAGGAAGTCTCTGCATTTAGAATTTATTGTTTTATGGAAGCTTGTGTTTGTAAACACATAGATTTCTTTTTGAATCACCTGAAACATTGGCTGTTTTCTTAGCTTTTTTCATCTGGACAAATTCTTCTGGGGTTGGAGAAGATGAGATATAACAATAGGCAGGAGATCTGCTTCTATGATGGGTCTCAGAAATCCTGTCACCTGCGGGGTGTGATTCCATCTTTGGTTTGTCCACAGAGGTTTTCTGCATTATTGTCTCTGCTCTTTCTGAAACTATCTGAAAAGAACAAGAAATTAAGTTGGCTTTCTAAAGCTAGACTTAAGGCTACTTACGCTGTTCTATGATTTATTGTAGGAGCTTGAAATTCTTGATACAGTGACAAGAACAGGAGCATAAAGCTACTGCTTCACTATTTATATGAACTAAAACATTATCTGTGTTTCTCAAACCAACAATCTTACCTTCAGCCATTTTTACCCTTAAATGCAATACAGTTTATTTTTCTGCCTTGCAAGGTGTCTTATCAGGTGTTATCAAGCACAACTGCTATAAGGAACAATTAATTTACAACTTTCACTCTTTTTTTAACCTCTGGCAAGAAATGATTCCCTCACCGATTTGTCTTTAACCTCAGTGAGAGAGGCATAGTTTTGGTTGTGCTATAATCTTCCTTCTAAATCATGAAAATAAAGGCTGGAAAGAGCCAGCATCAAGGTTTATCATGTTTGTGTTGCTCCTGCAGGAGGCATCCCACTACCGAGGTACGCTGCGTACGGTGCATCGAAAGCAGCTCTGTCCATGTTTTCGGGAGTAATGAGGCAAGAGCTTTCCAAATGGGGAATTAAAGTTGCTGCAATTCATCCATCAGGCTTCAGAACAGGTTGGTGTTTGACATTTCAGGTTATTCTTTCTGCCTCTCCTCTTTCCCTGTAGCCCAGCATCCTTAAACAGAGCACTGAGTGCTTCTCAGGAGCTGGAATTTTTTTTCCCATTCTTCATGTTGGTTATGGAAATTAAGATGCATGTTCTTTGTGAGAGATACTCCCTCCAGTTCTGCATGCTGCCTGCCTCTGCATCTCCTGGGCAGAGCTGTATTTGGTTGGAGATAGGGCAGGGTTCAGGCAATTGATGCCTACCCTTTGCTCTGTCTTTGGTGCTGAAGCATCACAGTGTGTTTGATTTAGATGTTATGGCTTGTCCTCCATAAGAGCTTCAGGTCCTCCTGTCAGTCCTACCTTCCTCAATGTCAGACGTCTCTTTCTTGAGCTGCTCCATTTTGCATCACAGTGTCTGTAACAATACCTGTCATCCTGCTTACTTGCTGTCAATATTGCCCTATATAGCCTCTGATTTTTCCACTCCTTCCCTCTGTTGTCTCCTGCTGCTTTCTGTTCCAAATCCTTCTCCTCCTTGCACTGCTTTGAGTACTCCTTGCAGAGCCTATCTGTGTTCCAGACTCATCTCCTGCTGCATGTGCCCCCTCTGCACCCTGTGCCTGCCTGGGGCAGGGTGGGTGTCACACAGGTCCCTGCTCTGTGGACATGCCTGGCAGCTGCCTCAGAACACCATCAAATCCCATTGCTCCCCACTCAGCAAGTCCTGGTAACTTCATAGAGACAATTTTTATGGTGATTAAAAGCAAAATGGTCTTTTCCATAAAATACCACTTCCCCTCATGCTCCTAAGGGGCACTGGGCTCTGACAGCCTTGCATGGTCAGTGGAACCTGCTGAGGCTTTATCTTCAGGGCCCTGCTTAGCATTTATCAGACTTAAGGATCAAAATTAATCCTGGGAATTGAGATTTAAATATTTATTTAAAGATTTTTCTTTATTTGCAATGCTTAATTCTTGATAGTTAGGCAATAAATGCCTTGGAGAAGACACTGTTTTCATTCCTATGTGATGCAGATGGGGTAGGAGAATAGATTTATTTGTAGTTTTAAATCTATCCTAATATAAGGCTCATTCTTCATGAAATTAGTTATTGAAATACTGATGTCAGCTGTGAAAGGTGAGCTCAGCACTTGGCCAACCCAAGTGAATCCTACTCATCTTAGTTTGCCTGTCTGTCCTCAGTTGCTGACATCTGTTAATAAATACAGATTGGACATACCCACGAAATGAATAAGGACAAAATAGCAAGGGGGGAGTGGGAGGGGAGGGGAAGAAAAGATGCTGACTCAGCTGCGAGAGAGCCTTTTTAGGTAGAGCTGGTAACCAAATGATGCATGAATCTTGTGCTTTTTGTGTAGTCCATACTTGGTGCTTTCCCTTCTTTTTCCAAGTAAAAGCCCTCACTTTAACCAGTTAACCAGCTGCGCTGTTTGTTCTAAACAGTGAAGAACAACTGTGAATCAGGGTGGTGGTGGAGAACAACTTACTATTAATTGTAGATGATTGGATTTTTTTTTTTTTAAAAATTCAGCCCCAAACCCATTTGCTATTCTGTGATGTTGTTGCTGCTGCAGGTATACAAGGCACATCTGACCTGTGGGATAAGCAGGAAAAGGAGCTGATGGAGAACCTCCCAGCAGACACGAGGCAGGCCTATGGTGAGGGCTATCTCCTGGGGCTGAGGAGTTACCTCCTCCACCTGCCCACCTACTGTGACCCTGACCTGTCCCCTGTGCTGGGGGATGTTCTGCATGCTCTGCTGGCCAGGAGACCGCACGGCCTCTACACCCCTGGCAGAGGGGCTTACATGCTCCTCTGCATCTTCTGCTGCTTCCCTCTCTGGTTCTATGACTTCTTCATTAGTAGGATGCTGAGTGCTGAGTCTGTTCCAAGGGAGCTGAGAACATCAGAAGGTGAAAGCAAGAACCTCTAAGGGTGTCTGTCAGCATTTGTCTCCCTTGATGAGATTGCTGAGAAAAACTCTCTAAGACACTGCTATTTATTGTACTGTCTTCATTAATTTGCATTTACACTGCCTTTCAAAGAGGTAAATCTTTGTGTTAAGACTCATGTTCAGGAAAAGCAGTGGATAAACAGAAATAGAAAATGATTCCCAGATGGGGCATTTTTTGAGGAGTTTCAGTGTTTTCCTGATGTCTTTGTAGCCTGCCTTCTGTGTAAGGTACCTAATGAAATTATATAGTTCTTATCTGCTTCAAAAGGCATCACCAGCACACAGACAGATGCATAACCTGTTTTTTAAAACAAAACCAAAAAATCCTTGAGAGTCAATAACCTTCTGAAATGCTACAAAGAATTTGTTTATTCCTATCGCTGGAGCGATCCAGAAATGTCCAATGCCAGTCTTTCTCATTGAAGCTTCAGCCTCAATATGTTTGGGATGTGGTTTTTTGGTTCTGCTGCACTTGTGAAATGATTGTACATTTTTTCCCCCGAGTTTTGTGATGCATAGTTGTGAAGTTTATAATGTGTTTTCTTTGGTAGACTAAGCAACAAAAAATAGTTGGGGGGAAAAGGGAATGAAGACAGATAAAGAACTATATGAAGAAAGGAACAATTTCCTTCCTACTGTAATAGAAATAGTCATAGTAAGTGTATCAGCTGCTAGTTTGATATGACTGTCTGGGTCATTCTGTGCATTGCCTGTATATACCTGTGCATATCTAATTATTAGTAAAGTCTGATCTCACTTCTGCTTCTTGTACAATTCCTTACTCATTTACAAAGAGCTCATGTTTTTGCCCATTTCTCGTGATACCTTCTTGTCTCTGGTTTGAGGGGTGTCTGTGCTCACTCGTCTGAGATTAGTCAGTCTCTGTGTTGGCTTTACTGGAGTCCAGTGTCCACCTTCTGATAGATTGTGGTTGCTCTCCTTCCCTGAGTTCATTCTAGGAACAACAGGTGCCCCCCCTCCCAGTGCCCTATACCATAAACCCCTTGCCAATGCCAACTGGTTGGGCAGCTCACCTGTGTTTTTCCTACCTTAGTCCCTTTTTGCACTGCCTGCCACATCCTTGGGCTTTGAAATAATGATATTTTGAAAGAAATCCTCATCCCCCCCAAGTTCCCTCGTTTTGCCATCTGTCCTCTGCCTTGCTTTGACAAGATGCATTTCTTTTGTGATAATGGGAAATTAAAAGTGGTCACGTCCTGGGCTTTAAATGTAGTTGCACTTTTTTCTTTTCCTTTCTGAGCAAATTCTAGCTCTTCTGTCATAATCCTACTGGTGTGATATGGTCTTGCAGTCAACAGAACAAATACTATTTAAATAGTTTCTGATCTTTTCAATGCAAGACTTCTGTAAATGCACAGAAGATGATCAGAGGAATTTGGCCATCATTTCCATCTGTACTCCACTGGGGAAATCCTCCTGTCCTGTGTGTTTTGTTCCTATTACTGCTTTTGCTACTGAGGTTTATCACCAGGTGGGTTTCTATCAGTCCCCTTATTGAAGTTTTGCTTTCCTTTGAAGAAGTGTGACAAAAAAATGTTGTAAACTCGGAAAATCCAGGACTATTTCTTTCTCTCTCTGCAGATTTCTTCCTTTATTTCCCTAATTTTTTATGTGTCAACAAAAATGCCTAATAAAAAAAATGTTTAGTAACTGGATGGCTGTGACTCTTTCTGTCTTGTCTGACCCTTTGTGCTTTTTGGGGACTAGTGCTCCATTCCCTCCCTTCCTGGGCTGCCCTTGGTCCCTTAGCAGGAGAGCTCTGAGGAGGAAGATGGTGATCCCAAAGATGAAAGGCCAGTGCCATACTGGGTGGCAACCTCTGAATATTGGCTGCAGTCAGGATGAGGGAACTTGCTGCTAGGCAGCCTGTCTGTGCCATCAGGGATCAAGGTGGTTGTTTTTCCCTTCACACCCAATTTAGGTGTAAATTCTGTGGGCTGGAATTTTGCCCTTAAACTCATTGCACATTATGCAACCAAAATTCCCCTTAGCAGTCAGTTAGCTGTTTTGCCAACCAATCTTTGTTACAATCTTTAATTGTTGCTTTGTTATCTTGTTGTGGCTGTAAAATGTAACTTTTTTTCTCCTCTTGACTTTCTTAATAGGAATATTATCTTGCACACTACAGACATATTAAACTAGGCATTTACTTGGAAGGTTTGACTTAATTTTATTTTTTTTTCACTTTTATTTTCCCAAGAAATTTCTGTTCTAAATAGGTGAAGAGATAAAATGACTAAGTACAAAGGTATTTTAGCAAGTCTCAAATAACTGTGGTATCAAAGATTGTTATTGTTTTTTTTTCCTACAGGGATCTTACTTTGTGTTTTAAAGATAATTCTGTTGTAACACATTATTGAATTTTGTGTCCTTTAATGAGCTGTATTATTAGAAGTAAATTTCTTTTGCTGGTGGCTTACATTGCAAATAATCCCAACAGTGAGACTGGGAGAGCTGCAGAATAAATCGTGGATGTTTGGGGCCAACAAGCCCACGTGAATGTTTGTGCTGACCCTGGCTCAAGCTCTCAAGCACGAATATCTGGATGTTATGATCCTCCTTACCATAAAGAGTGATCTAATACAAAGGTATTTTAAGGGTGGAAAGAAAGGATGTTTAGTTTTAGCAGTGGAAACTGATGTATTAATAAACCTCAAACTAACTAGCATGATTTGAGTCTATTTTCAAAGATAACATTTCTAACAATGCATATGGTGTGAAGAAAAGCATCTGAGAAATGGAAGAATTTGGCTGTGGGCCTAAGCCATCACTTAATGCCCCACACTACTCAAGTGTGATATATTGCAAACACATGTCTATGGTTTAAAAGAGGTTATAAACTGTGGAAATCATGATTAAAGAGCAGGTTTTGTATACATCCCAGCCTCTGGAATGCAGGTTGTAACCAAGAAGTAAATGCTGTTGGGTGCTTTTTACCAAGCAAATCCCTACTCTGCATTCATTACTGTGGCTGACATAAATTCTAACTCCATGTGAAGAATTGATTTTAAGATATGCGGCTTTTGCGAGAGAGAAGGTGAATTATAAAGCAATTTGGTTTTATAACTTCTTTGTTTTGGTTCCATTTGCCCTCTTCATGGGGCCCCTGGTGATGGCCATGCAAGCTGGGCAAGAGAGGTAAAATATTGTGCATTTTTGTGGTTGTGTCACTGGCCTGGCCGTGGTGGGGAAGCTTTGGTGGCCACTTTCTGAAGGATCATCTCTGCATTTCAAGGAGCATTAATGTGTGGGAGTGTCCACATGGCTGGAGGTAAGGAAAAGGGCTGAGAAAGTTTCAAGTGTGTTCAAATGATAGTTCTCACATGGGGTTTTGGGTTGGAGAAAGTGAGGAACTCAAGGTCACTAAGAGCTATGGATTTGTGTGGGAACAATAATTAATCCTAAAACTACTTTCAAGGTCTGTAGGAGGCTGTGCAGGCAGATTTTTTCACTAGTAGGGGGCAAAACCAGGGGTGGGCAGAAAGGGAATTGTCAATTCTGTTCATGCTCATTAAATTATTACTAAAATATTTCAGATTTGCCAGTTTGAGCCTGTGCTACTTTCATGTACCTCTGAGTGCATGCCCTGGCATGTGTAGGTTTTGGGTTTTTAATAGTTTCATATAATATAGTCATATAATTTTTGCATATATTCTTTGTATCAAGAGGATACTTCTAGGAAATGCTCATATCTGAGTGGTGTCAGAACACACTGCATTTGCTGTAAATTTACCAGCCTGGACAGGTACAGCCAAAGTGGGTCACATTTCATTTGCTTGAATCCAAGAGTCCACATCTAGCCATCATCACCCATCTGTGCACCAATGGTATTTGCAGCATGTTTGGGACAAATATGTGAGTTTGAACATTTGTCCTAAAAATGTGGGCCTTGGATCTTTTCTGTTGCCTGCTTTACCCTGTTTACACCTGTGGTTTGGAAGTCAGCTGGATTCCTAAAATGCTGCAATACAAATTGCATTGTGCATCATGGAATAATTCTATTTCTAGGAACTCAAAAAAATGTCTTTGAAGCTTGCATGAATTTTATTTCAACAGAAAAGTGTTCAAGCAAATCTTTGTGCTTGCAAGGAATTTGGGTGGTGTTGTTTTTTTGCTTTTTTTTTTTTTGCTTTTCACAAGTCTGAGGATACACAAATGGAAAGTATTGCCACTGCCAGGAGACACCCTGCACAGTGGATCCTGGGATGTCTGAGTTGTAATTGTTCCTGCAGAAACTTGTCAGCTGGTGCAGTGCTCCCTAGTATGCAGAGACCATCACAGGCAGTATTTCAATAGTCAATGCTTTTGTCACTCAAGCTGAACATCAGAGCTATTGCTGTTCAATTATAGATGTATTCTGGCAACCTTGAGGCAGTGGGCTCTTCTTATAGTAAGAGAGGTAATTGCTTTTACTTTTAAAGTATGACCAAACCATAAATCAAGGCTCACTGGCATCTCATGAAAGGAGGTGAGTTTTAAATCCCTTTAATAGGATAAATGGATTTTAAACATGTTGTATAGGTCATTGTAACCTAAACTAATGAATCTGACTTTAACAACTTGTATGAAAATAATTACAGTGATACAAACCTTCTCCACAGGTTTAATGCCTGGAAAATGCAGGTTAAGCAATCCAAGTTCATATTCCTGTTCATTTTGTTTCCTTTAGTTTTGGAAAAAAGCACAGAACAAGCTGGAAAATAATCCTGTGAGCTTAAGAATTTGAATCTTTCCATCTACCATGAGTAAGAAAAGTAAGGACAGCTCAGTGGTCAAAGGATGATTCTCAAGTCGTAGTGGAGCCAGCTTGGCCTTTGCTGCTACTAGTCTGATAAACCAGAAGAGCTCTGGGAGGTGCAAAGTGTGTCATTCTTTCTACAGAGCCTGTCAGAATGACCTCCTGATCATGCTTTTTTTCTTTTACAAGCTTTGCATTCTGGACATGTTTCCTTTATTTGGAACTTTTCCTTTGTGGTATTAAAGGACATGTTTCAAACTTCAAAATAAGAGCTGAAAGATGAAGCAAAGATCAAGGGGTGTGAGAATGAAAGATCTAAAGAAAGCATGAGGATGATGGTCAGGAAATGAGTTTGGGCAGGTTCAGCTCCCTTGGCATGTCACCCTCTGGTTCATGTTCATCTACCCACTGTCTTCCACACCTCCACCACCTCCTAAAACACTTGACTTTTCAGAAGTGTTATTTAAGAGACTGTGAACTGTGATAAATTTAATTACTTTGAAGCCTTACTCATGTTACTTGGTCTTGTGCTATCCCATCCCAAAAAACCCAGGGACTGGCATGTCTACATGTGGCTGGTTCTGACATGGGGTGTTGTAGTGAGGATGGGGATGGATGCTCCAAGCTTGACCTGCTTTCAGGGAGTTTGGGTGTAATGGGAGACATGGATCTTATATTCCATATCCCTGTGAATGGGAAAATGGAGGTGGTGAGGCAATGCACATCAGTTCTCCCACACTAAGCCCACACAAGTTTGGCAGCGCTGACTTCTTTGCTCTATCTTTGGGGGAAAGAATTACATGGTGTACTTCATTTCATAATGAAAAAAAAATAATTTTGGCCTTTAGCCGTAGTAATTTCTGTATCAGCAATCTGTGAGAGCAGGCATTGTTGTCTGTCTGGGTTTCCTGTGGGCAGGCACTGTCAGCAACAAGTGCCGACACTGGTCCACCAGCATGTGTGGAAATCTCTGATGTGTATATGGCACAGACAACAAAGCACACAAGATAATGTGCATCTGAGAATGGCCTGAGGGTGTTTTATTCCCCTGATGTTTGGATTGGAAGGGACCTTAAAGTTCATCTTATTCCACCCTGCTGCTGTGGGCAAGGACACCTTCCACTAGACCAGGTTACTCAGAGCCCAATCCTACCTGTCTCTGAATGCTGGATATGCATTAAAACATATGGGCTGTTTGTTCTTCTTTACCCAGTTCATATTTTTAATTTAGTGTTCTAGTATTTTGTCCTTCAGCCAGTGATTGGAACAGATTTTCAAGAGAAGTTGTGGATACCTCACCCTGGAAGCAATGTCATCGTGTTGCATGCCTGCCATAGATAAATCAAGGGAACAAGAGGCTTTAAAAATAGCATTTTTTAAAAAATGTTTAATTGTGTAGAAATGTGTTAAAAGTTCATGTTGGGAGCTGGCTGTTTTGTTGTGGGGTTTGAATTGTGTGTTCATGCAATAGTATAGTGTGGTTTATATCCCGTTGCCACTCTGGTTGCAAATATATTGCTTTAGATGTTAGACTGGAAAGCACCACTCTTAAAGGTTAAAAACACCCCTAAGAACCAACCAAACAATGCTCCAATCCATCCCCAAAAGGGATCCACTCACCAGCAGTGACCCCAAAACATGACTGTGGGCTGTGCTATTGCTCCCTCTGTGTTTTTCAAGTGTTCTTAAGGATAAGAAAAGGCTAATAGTAATATTGAAAAAGAATTGATGTTAAAAACTAGAAAATAAATGATTCTGCTCAGCCTACTGGTTTAACATATGGTGTGGAGAAGCAAATGGGATGTGGTGACAGACCCATGTGCACTGTAATGGATTGTTTTGTTCCAGGGTAGCAGCACAGAGCCCAGCTCCTGGGGTGTCAGCTGAATTTGAGTATCAGGGAGGAAGGGGTGCCTAAGTATAAATGAGGGCAATGTGATGGATGTGCCACATACCAGGCAGAGCTCAAAGCTAAAATCTAGCAAACTGGCTTTGTGCAATGGAGGTACAGGGAACTCCTGGTTTGGCAGAAGTTTTGTCCTTGCCAGTGCTGAGGTGCAGCAGCTGGGAGTGCTGAATGGAGGGGAAGGGCTGACTGAAGTGGATTTTTTGGTTTTGTTTGTTTCATTAATTAGGCTAAAGCCTCTTGAAAGCATTGCTAAGCATCAGAGATTTCCTCTGTGAGGTGGGAAGGAATTATGGCCTTTCACCCTAAAGTTATCTGTGACTTTTAACCTGTAGTATGTGGTGTTTTCACCCTATTGTCTCTCTTTTAGGGCATTAATAACTGAAGATATGAATCCTTTTGACTATGAGAACAAGCTTATGGGGAGCTTTCCTGACCACTTATCTGATCTTATTCCAAAGAAATACCCAGTGCCTCCAGAAAATAGTCAGCTCCAACCATTTTCAGGGAATTGGCTTAGAAGTGCCAAATGCCTCTGGAAGGGTTAATCTTCCCTGCAATGTTTGCACAACCTCCCAGTATCCACTGAATGTAGGCATTGCTTTTGCTTTTCTTCTGTCACTCCATCATGCTTGCTCAGCTCAGAGGACACTCCATTCTGGCAGTGAGTGTATCTAAACAAGGAGGCAAAATGAGGCTGATGAAAGAGGGGTTTGCCTGTGGTTGCCCATCTGTTAAAGCCTTCTGATGACCTCATGTTCCTGAGGTCACATATGCTGCCATCGAAACTGTTCCCTAGAGCTGCTGCTTGGTCTTGATTTGGGCTGGTCTTGACAAATCCTTGCATCTCAAATGCATGGCAGGCAGCTGTACTTCTTGTGGAAACAGTACTGCCTTGGCTAATGTGAAGAGAGAGCCACTGTGAGGCTGATCCTAGCTCCACTACAGCCTGTGGCAGTGGTGAGGGGCCTGGCAGGGTCCAACCTGGGTACCTACACAGGCCTTTTTCTTCTCAGAGGGACATTAATACTCTTTGCTCAAGGAGGACAACATGTGCACATTAGAGCTGCCTTCATCTGAGAGCTCCTGGGTGTATTTGTCTGTAGGAGTGGAGTCAGTGGGAATGGAGATAAATGTTGGCTTTCCTTTGGGAACTGGACAGTTAGATTATGTCCACCAGTGCCAGTGGCATGTTTGCAGCTCAGCAGGAATGCTGCCAGAGCACCAGTAATGCCTGCGGGGTCCCTGGGCACCTGCACCAGGATGGCCAGGGCAGCATTCGATGCTCACTGCAGTCGCAGAAGCTCCTAGAGATAAAGTAAATGCTTCCACAGAGAAGTGGAAGCGCTTCAGGCTTGGTTTCCTTAACCTTTTGAAGCCCTGTTGTTGTTTGGGTTGTTCCTGGTTCTTAATGGATGTTTCTACATCTAACAAATTCCTAGTGCAGTAATTAGTTTTTCAATACCAAAGCATTTAAGTGTCTTAATTTTTACAGTAATGAACTGGGATTCCCCGTGGATTGTCATGCAAGCTGTTTCAGTATCACAGAAATTCTCCATGCCAAATACTGGTGGTGTCTTTTGGAAAGTAGTAGTGGCAGCAGTTGCTTCTCCTGTGACCCTTGCATGCCACTGAGGTGATTGGTGTGTCCAGGGTGACTTTGACAATCCAATTCTCTTTAGGCAGCAGAGCTGGTCACTAATTTTTCCAGTGAGCATCTTTCTGTCCACTTCCAACCTAAACCAGCCCAAGCTCTTCTGTCTCCCTGATCTGATCCATCCAGTGTCTGCAGCGTGACTCGGGACCAGTAATAAAAGTGAAAAGTAGGTGTTGCTGGGGCACAACCCACCTCTTGTGTGCACTATAAGGAGAAATGTTGCTGGCACTTCTGTGCCACTGCTCACAGGGACTTGGGGGCAGGATTCATTGGTAAAATCCTCCTTTCCCTAAAAACCAGACAGCAAAACATGCTGCTGCCTGCTCGGCTGCAACCAGTTCGAAAACTGTTCAGACAGTAATCAGTCTGCATCTCTGTGCCAGCATATTAATGAGATAATTTAGTACACTTTACTAAATATTTACAGAATATTTACACCTGAAGTTTAACAACAAAGCCTCTTGCACACATATACTTTGGGCTGTAAGGAAAGAGTCAAAATACTGAAGAGGTAATAATCTCAAGAACTCCTAAAAGTCACACCAGTTTTACTCAGCAAAACATCTCCACTGCCATTGAGCTGTGGTCTCTTTAGCTCCAATAACGTAATTGTCAGAAGACAACATGAAGACGAGCAGATGATTTAGCTGTTTTTCTGTGGTAGATGAAGAGGAAAATCATGCCAGAGTGGAATCAAGGTAACATCTGGAGAATTTGAAGAAAAGAAGGTTATCTCCATGGCTGAGCTGCATTTTGGGAGACTGGTGTTTTGAGGATGTGTCACTTTAATGTGTGATGCCAAAAGGGACAGGTGAAATAGAGTCTCTGAGTGATAGAGGTAAAAATGCTAAGAAGCAAGGCAATGTGTCCTGGTGTGTTGTGAGGCGCTGTCAGGAGCAAGCTAATGAGGCATCCAAGCACCAGGCTCAGGAAACAGAGAGTTAGCTGCAGGACATCTCCCATCAAACCTAATGCTGCCTTTCCAAGGTGTCAGGAGCTGGCCTCGGCCCTGTGAGCACAATTCACACAGGCAGGGGGAGTACAAAAGGCTTAACTTGGTAATGCTGAGCTGCATCCAGCTCCAGAGCAGACTGGTTCTTACTGGTGCAATAATCTTACAGCTCTGGAAAACAGAGAAAGACTCTGGAGTTGGCAGTTTCGAGGTCATTTTGTAGGAATATTCTTTTGCTTTTATATGAACAGCATCATTGCCCCCACATGTGTTTTTGGGACAGGCCATGTGTCCAGTTGCTGGTACTACAGGTGTTAGACCTGCAACATGTAATTCGCACCATCTGCTTGGGTCTATAGGAAACTGTTTGTAATGAGCAAGTCTGGACTTACTTTTTCTCATTAAAAAGATTTACGTTTGTGCACTCCATGACCATAAACTTAGTGATAAAAGCAGTGGGAACCAATCAGAACGTACTAAGAAGGTGGATTGCAATGAGGAGCACAGTACGTACTGTCCCAGCTTAGCACCTTAATTACTTTGAACAGAAACTAATTGCAAATTTTCTTTCTTGGCTAAGGAAAGAGAAATGCCAACTATTCAACCTCCTTGCAGACACACAGTGTCCCCTCCTTTAGCTAAACACACCAAACTGAGGCAACTGAGTAAATGCTTACTGCCAGGAATATGTAAAATGGGGTTCACAGGGTGTTCTCATTAAAATCTAGATCATTGTAAACAGCAAAGGCAAGTAGGAAAAAAAGTAAGGGCTTGAATTTACGAATGAAATAATATTTCATGAAGAGTTGAGGTGAAGTTGTGAAATCTGCCCAGGCATGGGAAGTACCTGGAGTCTGATGTGGGTGCAGCTGGCTATCCAGAGTTTTGTCCAGGCTCCCCATTTGTTTATTCTAAGCAAAAAACATTTTAAGAGAGGAAGCCAAGCCCCAGCAGCAGCAGTCTCTTTCCTTGTGGTCATCTAGCTTCACCTGTCAACCCCTTGCCAGGACTTAAGTCTTTGTTCATAATGTCTGAATAGGTAACATAAGTAGGAATTAAACAAAACCAAAACTAAACATGAAGAAATGCGAAAAACTCTTTATCTATGTGACTGCCTGGCTGTGCTTCTTAATTAGATTACATACTTTCAAATCTTACCCACAAATAAAATTTTATGAATTCTGCAGAGATTCAGAGAAATATAAATGACAGTCTTAATATTCCATGATTTCACAGCAGCTGCCACCAAGGCCTTGTATGATGACACAGTTTATGCAGCCAGGAGGGCAAGTGGTGCTGCAGTTAAGCAGGAGATGCTGTAGTTGTGTCACAATCTGCTGTCACAAAAATACAGCAGAAAAGGCAGAAAGGGTGGAATTTACAGCGTGACCACACCCTTGCAGAGCCTGATACTTCTTTGTCCTGCAGAAATACCCCTTGGTTTCAATGAGATAAGACTGTGGTTGGCCAACAGTGCTGGATGTCCATGATGATGACACATGCTGTAAGGGATGGGTGTTGGCCATCTGTGGGCTAATGAACCTTTCTGGTTTTTCCTGAAGTTACTCTCCAGTGGCAGAGGGAGAGGCTCAGTCTTTCTGTATCTGGCTGTACATGATCCTGCCATGGATCAGATGGGCAGGGTATGAAGGGAGAGCTGAAGAGAGCACCAAGTTACCTTGCACCAATCCCTGCAAAGCCAGCCTATCCACTGGTTTGGACTTCAGAGCAAAGTAATCTTTGCTTTGTCTCACGCAGAGACTCTCAGCTGGATCAGGGGCATAAATTCAGGGTGTCAATAGATGCTCCTGAAACACTTAGAAAAACCAGAGACAGGAAAGCTCCTAGATGTTCAGGCAGAGCCAAGCTAGAGTCTCATATCCTGGATGTGAGATTCAGAAATGTGACTATCACCTCTAACATTTCCCTCACAAGATGTCAGGTGTGGGATTTGTTTTCTTTCTGGGACTTCCTGGGCAGCTGAAGGGGTGACGTGACCATGCCACAGACATTTGCACTGGGGCACACTGGGCTCTTTGTACCTGATCTTCTAAAGTGGTCCTCTACATAAGTTCCAATTAATTTAAAGGTGTGTGCATGCCAAAATTTCAATATATGCTAATGTGAGAGCCTGCAGTTCAGCACTTCAGCACAGCAAATGCCCCCCACGAGTTCCTGCCCACGAGTCCCGTGGCTGCTGATCTGTATCATCAGGCAAGTGGCTGCTTCTGAAATTTGTCTGTACACGACATACCCAAGCTCTCACAATATCCCTGCCATGGGAGATAGAACTGGGTGTCTCTCTCCAAAGTCCCATGCCAATGTCTCTACCACCAGGCTGTTCTCACCTCCAGCACAGCAATAATGCTGTTCTTTTAGCAGTGAGACTCACCTGCATTTTCAAGCATAGAGCCAGAAGGAAGCTGGATAGTGCAGTCAATTTAAACGGACTGGTTCACTTAGAAAATCCTCTGCTAATTCCTGCTGTTTTCCAAGCTGCTAAAAAATTTAAAAAGACAATAATGTATGCTGCTGTAAACAAGTAAAATAGCACAATTAATTTCGCTTTAATTTTTGTCTTGGAAAATTGCAAGAAAGTTGAAAACTAGATGAAAGGATGTGAAAGAGAATAATTAAGAATAATGAGAGGTAGGCTTTGCATCAGAACAGGTTTACTGTGGGATATGTCAGACGTCTTCATGTAGGAACATATAGACCATTTAGTTTTTGCTTGTCGAGGATAAGCCCAAGCCTCTGTTGTCCCCTTGAGCCTCCACCTCCAGGTACACCACTGGGGTAGTTCCTGTGCTTTGGACAAACCAATTCCAGCTGGACTGTGCAACAAAAAGAAAAACATTTTTTCACCTGGCCATGGTTTCCCCAGTAAATCTGTCTCCTTCATTTAACTGGAAATCTGATAATGTACTTCAATTATTCAGCTAATTGGGAGATGAGTTAATTTTTGTGTCAAGCTGTGCAAATGAGTCAATGGGTTTAGAATCCTCCCAGCCCAATACCAGTCTGTTTGACATGCCTCTGATAGCCTTTTCCTTTTTATTCTTTCCTCTACACTGAAAGAGAGGTTAACATTATTTATTCTTTCCAGAAAGAAAAAACAATATCAAGTGTTTTGAAAGCTGTGACCTGAAGGCTTTCATTGTGCTGTGCAGTCAAGGGCAAGGCTTGTATTCAGAATTACAGAAAGATAGACAACAATGTGGATCAACATAATAAAAGTTATTCAGTGAAAGAGAGAAAAAAAACTACACCAAAAACTCGGAGACCAAATAGTTGCTGGTAAATGCAGTGACACAGGTATAAAGAGGCGGTTGTGTTCAGAGTTTTAAAGACCAAATTACCTTCCCAGCAAAAGGGCTGCTAAGTGAGGCTTCCATCCCACCAGTAGCTGCTTTCTGCTGACGTTGGTGTCTTTTCTGAGAAATAATGGGGCAATTATGCCTCGTTGACCTCAGAAGTGTTTGTAGAGAAGAAGAAAAGAAACACAAGTTGGTTGGGGCGCACCGTCACGGCAGCAGAGCATCACCCACCAGCAGGAGCTCCAGGCTCTCTCCTCAATTTTAGTGTAATTTTTTTCCTTGCGAATAATGCCCCCAGCTGCTCTGACTCTGGCTGTTGAGACGTGTTCAGTCCCACACAATAGCTCTGACCCGTGCAAAATGAGCGAGTAGATCCTCAGGCTGAACTGGGGGATGGAGGCAGGAGTTGTCCCCGTGCTGTGGATCCAGGTGCTGCCAAATCTCCCTTTCCTGGCCACGAAGGGCAGTCCAGTGTGGGAGTGCTGCAGCAGCACAGATGGGCTGAGCTGCAGAAGGTAACAGAGCACTTCCCCAAATTTTCCCTCCAGTGCCTGAGCTTCCGAGGCTAATGAAGCTTTGAGGGATAATGTGAATTGCTGCATAAATTGATATCCTTTGCTAATTGCATCAGCATTTTGCTTTGATGAAAGTCTAGAATAAGGTGCCAAGAAACTAATAACATATGACATCAATAGCTATTTTACAAAAAACAAAGGTCGATGATTGATTGAACGGCTGATGATTCGTGGAGCTGTGTGTCGGGTCACCAGGAGATGTTCTTAAAGCTTGAGTGGGAGAGTATTTCAACATGGAAAAGGATGATCCCTTAGGAAAAAAGCAAAACCCAAATGTTGTCAGGACATCATTCAGGCTATGAAGATGGAGGTCACCTTGTGTCTCTTTGCTGAGATGAGACATCACCACCCACAAGGTGCTTCAATCGTCTCTTGCTTTTTCCCCTCCTTGACTGTCAGCCACTTGTCCCATTTGCAGAAAATCAGGTGGCCAGAAACACTGTTGAAGGTCTTCAGAGCCAAATTGCTCTTAGGACAGGGCTGCTATGAATGCCTCATGAGTGTTTTCATGGCCAAATTGGATTGAGGCAGATCATCTCTTTTTAGTGTGGAGTCTGACAGAAGGAAAAGCCCTGATATTCTTGCTCAGCACTGCCAAGCACCTCTGTGTCAGATGGTTTGTAGCAAACAAATTGTTATTACCTGGCAGTCGGTTGGAAATAGGAACTCATTCACTCAAATTTTCTAAGGACATAAAAAGCTTGGTGAAGTGGTGCCATTCCTAGAGGGCTGGGGGCTGCATCCTGCACGGCCATGATCTCCTTTGCTGCTGGCTGCCAGTTTGTTACCCCTATTTTGGACACTTTATCTTGACCTTGAAACAACCTCCTGTTACTTCTGCAGTGCTGACAAATGCATTTCTTCTCTGCCACTTCTGAGCTGCAGTGAGATCCCTCTCCATCACTGCTACCCAAACCAGAGGTGTTTGCATGGGCAGCAAGGTCACACAGTGTTACAGTGGAGACATGGAAGCCAAGAGCTGATTTTGCCTTCCCACCGAAGGGAAATCCAATAAGGATTCAACACCATTATTTTCTTAGGCATAATTTGTTATGGAAACTGGTGATGATGGCTGTGAGGTTGGCTGTCCACCAGTGTGGGGACAGCATGGATGCTCATCCAGCCAGCAGAGCAGGAACAAAACAAACACCCTGACAGATGCTGAGAACACGTATCTGCTGTAAACTGTGTCCAAAAGCAGCTGCTGCCTCCTGGAAATATTGAGGGATGGCAATGAAGCATGTGAAAGTTTAGAACAAGCAGAGAGTAGAAATGAGCCTAAAGGTGCAGAGCTGTGGGATGGTGTTTTGGCTCCCACTGTCTTGCGGGAGCTGAGGGTTAAAACACATGTCAGTGCTCTAGAAAAATGCACCCAAGTTGCATAAAAGCATCTCTCACATTTGAATGAAGCAAGAACCAAAGAATTCCATTGAAACCACCCAGGGAACCATGGAGAATTGTCCACCAGGGTGTCTTTACCCTTCAGCTCCACTGGTTCACCAGCATGATTTTTATTCCCATTTTTTCATTGGTACCAAGCATGTTACTGGAAAGCTTTATTGAATAATATATAAATATCTACAGGAAAATACATTGCTAAAGAGATTTCTGAGAGCAAATAATTTCAAGCCAATCTTATTTATTTCTAAGATGGAGCTGCAGTATACATTGATCTGCCTTGATCCTCACAGGACATTTGATGCTGTGCCTGTGACATTCCTTTATACCAGTAGAGGAAATACAGGATAAAAGAATTAAAATAAAGTGGATGTATTGAAATAGAAAGACTGTTTACAAAGAGCAGCCAGAAAGGGTCCAAATACTGCAGTGATTTAGAAGGAGAGATGTGTCCAGGGTTTGTTTAGTCCACGAGGGAGATAGCTGAGGAGGGGCAGTAAACTTTTTGGCTGAGATGACTGGAAGCAAGTGGTGAACTATGTGGAGTAGGAGGGAGAGCTGGCAGAGCTGAGGCTGATGGGTGGGAAGTGCAGGGGAGAGGCAGCTCACTGTTTCTTCATCCCCAAACTGGGATTTGGTATTACAATC
Organism: Serilophus lunatus; assembly: GCA_013399895.1. Lineage (NCBI taxonomy): Eukaryota > Metazoa > Chordata > Aves > Passeriformes > Eurylaimidae > Serilophus > Serilophus lunatus. The sequence continues at coordinate 1,199,942 of VXBA01002171.1, forward strand.
TGCAGAATTTCCTTAATTCTTCTCTTGCACACTGTCCGTGTGATCTACTTGAGTCTGCCCTGGTGCAGGGGGTGGGGGCCCATCTGCTCTTCCCTTCAACTGTGATGATCTCAGCTCTGAGTCCTTGAAAATCATCCAGGGAAAACTTAGGGAAGTTTTGTCCAGTGGCTCAGGCCATGATTGTACTGGAAGGAGTCAGTTCTCACTTGCATAATGGGTAAGCTGATTAAACTAAGTGTATTTGAAGTTTCTGTGGTCCTGGGCAGTAGTGTCTAAATCACACTGAGAATTGTCATTAAGTCCTGCCAATGTGAAGAATTTGCCCTTGTTTAATCTGACTCCACTTTTCACATTAGCTAAATGAGTGCAAGTTGCAGTATATTGAGAGAGTGACTTAATTAATTTTAAACCAGTTCCAGGTCAAATGCAATAACTAGGAAAAAGTCACTAAAACTGATATAAGTGCATTTGTATAGGGATTCCCATGATTAACTAAATGGGGTTTAAGTCATGCTTTTATTTAAAATGATGTAACTTCCATGTGAAAAGGTTTTTGCTTATTTAAGCAATCTTAAAAATTTAACTCGACAATCTTAAAAATTAATAAAATAATCAGAAAGGCCAATAAGAAAAGCAGATGAGAGAGACCCAGGACATCATTTTCATTATTCAGTTGGTCTAGACACTGAGTTTCTCTGTCCCTGTAAACCCTGTGAGCCTTGGCACTGTGGAGCTGCACAAGGTAGCTGTGAAGGAGCTAAAAGCTGGTCTTCAACTCTTCTTTTCCTCCACATTTCTGAAACAAAATGGATTTCTCTTGTTTTTCAAACAGTGTGATGAAAGCAGTGATATTGTATGCCCTTGGATGGTCTAGATTTAGTGCAGCTGGGTGGATGAGATTGATGTAAGTACATAACACTAATGTACCTTTTGTTGACATTGTGCAGGTGCTTTGGGCCACAAGGGTGCAATTCCCAAATGAAATCCAGGCCTTATTCCCCTACAGCTAATTATACAGCTTTTATTAACTTTATGGTTTGTTGGTTTATTTTTAACCAACCTAAAGGATGTGTCTATGTGTGGATAATTGCCAACAGCATCATTCATAACTCTTCCTCAGCTTTGTTGTCTTCCAGTTTATGCCTCAACACTTGATGTTGCCCATTATGCAGAGATCAATGTGTCAAAATGAAGTAGATTTATAGTGAGGATAATTCTACTTCTGAGTTTAAAAATAAAAGAGTGTAATATTTTCCTTGAATTAATCAAAGAAATTAGAAAGGAGTTTTAATCTTTCAATTTTCTTTGGCTCATGGAGAAGATGAAAAGTGTTTGACCTCCAGTAAACCGACTGAATTCATATGGTGGCTCTGTAGAAAAATATAACGTCCACCCAGACAGAATATTGATTACTTAGGTACTATTTGCTGAATCACAAATAGGACCATCAAACACAACAGCAAGAAAGAATCATAAAATACATCAGGGCATCCAAAGTGTTGGGCTTAATGCAAACAGACAAGTTAAAAAAGTGGTATTAAACTAACAAGGCTGAGAAATGGCAAGGTGGATTGCTCCATTCATGGAAGCAGCGGGTCCTCTACACCAGCCACGTCCCCAGCACCCATCACTCACTCTGGCACTTGCTTTAGAGGGGCAATTTAAAAGAGACTGGGATGCCATGGAAAATTTTGCCCACAAGTGCTTTTTTCGTCCACCTTGACAATATTTTGGCCAGGTGATTTAGTAGAGGAGAAATTGCCCATCTGTGCCACTTGCAGTTGTATTTTTTTGAAGTGTTGGTTGTGAAACAGAGTTCACACGCTGAGGTGACCATCTCCTGGGGTTTCTGGTGTCCCCAGTGCTTAGGGACAGAGGTTACACCAGTGCTGGTCCCTCTCATCCAATGGTATGAACAGCACATGGGGAGGATCCATCGCCTCTTGTTAGACATAAGGAATAACATGGCAGGCTTTTTTCACCTCTTAAGAAACCATAGCCCTGGAAGGATCCACCTGCCTGGTTTAAAACAAAATTAAAAAATCTCAGTGCCCAAATCTGTGGATGTGGAGTAATGTCTGATTCCTGAGCTGTGTCTCTGGGTGGACAGAGGGTACAGGATCAGCTTCCCTGCCTCCTAGGGGGACTTCTTAGATGCTGAATAGGGTGTGTAGGAAGAAAAGAGGATTGCAGAAAGATAAAGATGCACTTCCTTTTGTCTTCCTTATGGAAGTGAGCTCTGGCCAGTCCTGCTGGGTATCACACAGGCTTTACTATCATAACGAACTGCAGATATTTTGTCAAAGAAGGTAATTTGAAATTTAAATGAACTTCTTAATCTAAAAGAGGGATACTTCCTCCTTTCCTAAGAAGAATTGTGAAATGAAAGATAACCTGCGTCAACTCCATAAAGAGTAGCAGGTTACAAAGAAACAAAGTGACAGCTATTCTTGCATGAGAGAAATTAAGACAAGCAACTTTTGCTCTTTTTATATTTGTGCAAGACCTCACCATTAAATATAGACTGTGTTTCACCTTCTTCCCGGCAGAAAATACACAAAGTGCAATTAATTCTAAGTGCAGCAGCACTGCTGGAAGAAGTGATCATAAGACAAGCCTCAGACTAATAACTTGGGTAATAATATTTCTAAGGTGAGATAATTTTGGACTTGACATCTTTGGCTGAAGCTCCAAGCCAGACATATTTTCTTTTGTTTAAATATATTAGGTGTCATGAGGCAAAAATTAAAATAACCCTGGACTTCATTTAAAAAGCTGTTTTCAAACAGAGCTGTAAAATCTGTTTTGTTTAACTTTTCTTGGAAGACAGTGGACTTCAGATTGAAAGAACACGTGCTTTAGGAGGCCCAGAATGATCCTTTAAGCAGACATGGGTATCTCCAGTAGTCATTCATGTAGGGTAAAAACCTTTAGATCTGAGCAGAGAAAAGAGATGTATCTGGGGCTGATGAGGGTTATGGAGACTTTCATCCTGCTATGGAAATCTTGAAGGAAATGTATTCTGAAAGAGATCCCCATTTACAGTAATTTATGCCTTTCAGGGTTTATCCAAAGCCAGACAGTCTCACAGGGATATTCTGAATTACTGCATGACCTGAGGTCAATACCTCAGTTCCTTTTGAAGGGCTTTCATGTTGCTGGGCTTTGGTGTAAATGAGGGGGATGGACTTGCACAAAGATCTTCTTGGGCCCAAAGAAGCTCAATAACAGGGCAAGGATGAGCTGAATGGAGAATTTAACAGCCAAAGAGGAACTGACAGGCATTAGGGCTTGTGCTAGCATTTGGCCAGTGGGGTAGAATTATGAAAAATCTGTTTTAAAACCCCCAACAGTCAGAGATCAGGGGTTTTAAGAAAAAAAATAATCAAAGAATTCTGTTCAATTCAGTATTTAAATATCTTAAAAGTCAGACTGTAGGTTCAATGTCTAATGGATGGACACCTGAATCAGTTCCTGGCTGTTGGAGAGAAAAAGAAACACCAAATGCAAAGATGGGTCTTTAGGGTTCCCTGCCACTGTGAGAGGCTTCAGCACATACCTGGTAGGATTTGCACATACACACTGCTTTGTGCATCACATGTTTGAGCACATATCTGGGGAGGTTTCCTGCACTTTATGCTGGCACAGATGTAAAAGCTGGGACACTGTGATCATGCTCCAGGTGCTCATGGAGCTGGTGGTGGGCTGCCAAAATCCCACCTCTGCCTGGGGCTACCTTTAGTGACTTTGTGGCTGTGAGGTGAGAGATAAAATGGATCCTCCCGGGATTATGAACACACTATCTAATCTTTATCTCCCAGATTATGAATGTTGTGGTTACAGGTTAATGGTTAACAGTGAAGGTTGATGGAAATAAATGTGTCAGCTGCAGTGATCACTGGAGCCCTTTTTTTTGGCTTCACAGATTTTAGAGACAGAGGAACTCCCAGGAGTGGCTTTGCTGATTTTTTTTGTGTAGACCATTTGGTCCATCTCATCCTCAAATCTTCCCCTGTCCACTTAACTGCCCAAGTGATGCTGCTCTCCCGTAGCTGCTTCTGTCTGGGCAGGAATACCAAGTGGGGGGCAATAACTTTACAGATAACAAAGTTGCATAATTAAACAGGGGGTGGGGCCCATGAATGCATTAACAAAAGTAAGTTTTAGCCTGATGTCTAGCTGGAGAAACTCAGTTTTTGAGATGCTGAACTATCTTCCTGCCATCAAGAGACAAAAGTACAGATACCTCTCAGAGATTAGACATGCAAAGGGAGGACTCTGGGTTACTTCCCCCTTCTCTGAGATCTGTGTTCATTGTCATAGGTGGCTAATTTTTTATTATTAGTAATTAGTTTATTTTCCTTTTCTTATGGTCCTTGGTTGGGCACAGACTAACAAGCAAGTAAAATCCTGGTGACATCTAGTGGCTGCTGGGAATTCTCTGTGGCATTAGAGGTGAGCGTGCCTTCACTCTGGAAGTTTAAGCATGATTTGCACAAAACAGAGATGGAAACACTGAACCTTTCAAGACCCACAGACTTCCACAAGCTGAATTTAGAGACCTCCCCATGTTGCTCAAGGACAATATTGCTAAGAATTTCTTTTAGTAGTGCAGCTGTCCAAGCAGTCCTGTCCCACGTTCCTGGTCATACCCAGCACCTGCAGTGCTTTGGAGATGAAAAACAGGTGACAACACCAAAGTAGCCTTTTGTACCCCAAATTTTGTTTTCCTTTAGAACAGCCTCCCACATCCCACTGCCTGGCTCTCCATGGGCAATGCACTCACCAGCACCCACAGACTGGCTGGATACTGGAACGTTACCACAGGAAAATTAGCTTGCAGATGTCTAGTGAGAGAAAATTAGGCCAATTGCAGAAATATTTTGAAAAGCCAAATTGCAAGGAACAAAATGTGTTAATTACCAAATCCAAAAAGAAATTCTCTGTGAAGCTGGAAGTTTTGGGGTGGGTGCTAGAATAGAGGATGATTTCATGCCAAGTAAAACTGGTACTCAGACAAGGAACATCGATGGGACACACTCAAGTGTGAACACATAGTTTGGGCAGCCTGCAAGAACGGGGTACTGCCAATGTGTATCAGCAGTATGTAGATAAGTTTGAATGAGAAAAGGTTTGAAAAAACAAATGCAGAAATGAAGCAACACCTGTGTTTTGGAGGCTGGTAGCAGCTGTTTCTCCCAGGGCAGGCTCGGGGAAGGATTATCCTCACTAGGGCTGAGCACAAAAGCCACCTTGTTCTGTTCCCATTGCTCTATGCCTTGAATGGGGAAATATACTTGGATTTTTGTAGTGATGAGTGAGTGATATTGTTTTTGTTTTCTGCTTGAACAAATCAGCAGAAATTTCAGAGTGACTGATCCAGGGACAGGGCTGGCACATGTGGCAGCACCATGTTTCTGCTGGTGTGCTCTCCATGCTTCAGCACGAAACCACAGCCTGTGGTACAGCTGGGCCTCACCCAGCCAGGATTTCTCAGATTAAAACACAGAGTAAGTACACACAGACAACTAGGATCAGTAGGATGTGGTGAAATAAAGAGATTATCAGAGGTGTATGTCCAGGCAGGTCGTTCCTTCCCACGCACCATCTGTCTCTGCAGTCCCACTCCTCCATGTGCTCCCATGGTCATCCAGCTGGCTTGGCTGTGGCTTCCTGGCAGCTGGGCAGCAGCTTGCACGTGTCCTGCACTCTTGGTTTGCTGGGGCAGTTTAAAAGCAAGAACATTTGGGAAATTGTAAGGGAAACTGAGGCTTGTGATGATGAGGCTGGCAGGTTTCAGCACGGCCAGTCAGCACAACATGTGGTCCAGCTCTTAATGGGGGCAGATCATTATGTATAATTCATAAGGAAATAAGAGCTGCAATTATTATGTGTTTGCACAGCAATATGCCTGTAATTACTGGATATATTTGCACCCATTTACAGCTCAGTACAGAAAGAAGTGAACTCCTTCCCCTTTTTGGCTGAGGTGCTCCCAGCCATGGCACACATCCTCAGTGTAGTCAGACCAGCAGGATCTTTAGAAGAGGAAAAAGCAACAAGAATCCAGGTTAAAAGGCATGGTTAGGTACCATCCAGACAGCAGTTAGGCTGTGTGGGAATAAAAAAAACCCCTACAAATCAAGAGGTGGAAAGAAAATCCCTGAAGGGCACAGGTTGCAGAGGTGGGAATGCAGCACATCCAAGGCAACAGCACAAAATGTGGTTGCAGAAGGGTTTGCCTGCCTTCCCCTGGATCTGCACTGGGTGGCAGGAGTGGCTCCTCCCGATGGGAACTTGTCTCCTTCTGCTACACAGCAAGTGAAGATGGAACCCGCTGGAGGTGAGCGGTGCAGCCTCCTGCAGCACATGTAAGCCTTGTCTGTGCAAAACACTTTGATAAGTGAGATCTCTTTATGCAGAATATTATTTCATTCAAGGCCACTTGCATAAAGTGCCAGTCAGGGTGAATTAAGGAGGCAAGATCTGATCAGGAATAAAGGTTTTAAGACTAGGAATTCACTTTCATTTATGAACACATAATGTTATTTTTGCATTTAAGTCCAATTTTCAAAATGGAGTTGAGAGCAAGGCTCCCTGGATGCCTTAACCTCAGGGCTTGTCTGCATGAGGAACTCTACCCACATTTCTTCTGTAGTCAAAATATAAGTGAATTAAAATAAATCCAATTATGGCCACATTTTCTCTGATGGAGTGCATCCACACAGGCTCACCATCTGCTTTAACTAATCTGTGCTATGAATTCATAGCCCTGCATTGTTCAAGTTAGTCTTCTGGGGTGTTTCTGGGTAAACAAAGATTAAATCTGTTCAAAAATATGATTTACAGTAATGTTTATGTGAGGGTTTTCCACATAACTTTAGTCTTGTTTTGAACTGTTTTCCATGTAATATTAATCTGTTTTCCAACTGATTAAATTGATTGTGTGTTAACTCTTAATATGCAATTCCTCACTTTGGATTGACAACTGTTTATGTTGAGTTTTGTAGAAAGGGTTCCTGATTGAGTCTGAAATATGTTGAAATAAGTCAATGACCTGGAGACACATTCTATGTGTAGAGAGTTGCCTTTGTTTAAATGGGGCTTAAAGTTGTCACATCTGTCGTTGCACTGTTTCAATACATTTTATATATGTATAATCAGGCTCCAAGGTAATTTATAGACCTCCAAAAGAAATAAGAAAATTAATTCACTTCCTTAAGAGGAGCCTGCTATATACATGAAAACAGATCTAGGATGTTGTTTTCATTAGTTAGTTGCTTTAGTCCTTTGGTTTCTCTGTGCCTCTTTGCCTTTTATCTTGAGGAAAGACCCTTCAGCACTGTTCCTGGCTCAGGAATGCAATGAAGAACTAGCATGAATCCATGTGTCCATCACAGACATTGTCCCTCAGGGCCCTGAGCCTGACAGGTGGGTGTGTGAAAAGCCAGGATGCTGCACCCAGCACACCCCAAATCCACTCCTCCTGCCCCAGGTAAAGCACCAGTGACTCTATATTAGCTTTATTCCAGGACTATTGAGTCTCCAGTTAATAAGGACGTCTGTCTCCTTGGCACTAATCTAACACAGAAGTGGTTGCAATGTTTTAACAAGGTTCCAAGTCATGTTTTAGGGTCAGAAGCATAATCTTTTGTCTAAATTCAGTGGTAAAACTTTTAATAGTCTCTTTACCTCCTAATTTATCTGTTGCTTTTACTCATCACACAAAATACAGTGTGTGCTCTTGGGGACAGTTTCTGTGGAGGGAACTGTGTCACTTGATCTAATTAATAGAATCCAAAAGAAATTTCAGACTTTTTAGGCTGACACAGAAGACAGAAGGTGTTTGACCTCATGGGAACCAACAAAAAATTTGTGCCTCCTGAAGAGAGAGCCTCATCAAAAGTGAGATGGTGTCGATACCAGAATGTAAAGTATTAGAGCAGCCAATGTTGGGATTAATAGAGGTGGACAGGCTATATAATTTGGGTGAAAGCAGTGAGCCAGAAAGCGCCTTTATTTGTGGCATTACCCCCTGCACAGGCAGCCCAACTCTTGCTACACCTTGTGGGAGCAGCAGCACCCACAAGCCTTTAACCACTGCCTCCAGATCAGATGGCTACAAAGCCAAAGTGGATGAGTTCAAAGGGAAATGTGTTGTTACAGACACTGCACTTGGCTTTTACCCAGTGCACCTCACCCCAGCATCCCTCCTGCTGCTGTGGCTCCAAGTACTTGCTTCACAGTAAACTCATTTTTCTGGCTGCAAAGCTCCCCTGGAGGTGGCCAGGCTTTGCCACCCATCCCTTGCCACTGCAGGGGCATGGGGACATCTGTGGCCCTTGGTCCTTTCTCCCTGCTCACCAAAAGGTGCCAGCAAAGAGCTTTGGTTCCTCGGGCTCAGCTGCCAGTGCTGCACACCTGATAACTGATTTTTCTTGAAAGACCTGATTTTGGCATATTCCCCAGGGAGCCCTGAGTACAGAATGAAGTCTTATTCTGTTGATCTGGATAATGTCATCAGATGGAGACAAATTATTTTTAATAGGGCATTTTACTAATTTCAGTGGTGAATTTTTTCCAATTAAAAAAAAAGAATATATCCCCATGTGTGCACGTGCAGGAGTGTGGTCTATAATATTTAAATTGCCATATCCCAAAGGCTGAGTGCAGTGGAAATAGGGAGTGTGGTTTTGAGTTGGCCTTGAAGAAATATATTCTGTAGAATCTTCTAAAGCAAGGGAAAGAGGCGAGATACTTCTATGGAGTTTTCTGAGTTCTCAAACCTGTGGGATTAACTAAAGTTACAGTAGGAATGGGATGATTGGATGAAAAGGAAGGAGATGAGAGTGCTTAGATGATGGTGAAGAAATCAGGGCTGTGTGTTTGGGAGAGAGGTGGGGTGATTATTAAGGAGCAACAACAAAATTTCAAGGGTTATTTGGTCATTAAAACTACAGGGAAATCTGCAGAGGGTGTGTCAGCCCTGGTGAACTGCACACATCCAGGATGCTGTGGGCTGCACACACAGTTTGCTCCGTGCACACACCTGAGGGATTCAATAACTCAGCGTAAAATTAACAAGACTTTCATGTGCTCAGCAGAAACCCGTGTGTTCAATCTGTCCTCCCCTCCTGCCCCAGGAAACAGTCCTTTGGGATAGCAGCTGGGTAGTTTTTTTCTGATCACTAATAAATTCTTCAAAAGGATTCTAAAAGAAGCTTGCTACGGCCCAGGGATCAGGTTGGTTCAGTAGGGCTGGAGACAGAGTAAAATTACAGTGACATCTAGTGACCACAAGTATTTCACAGTGAAAAAAATTAAACATGTACTGTCAGTCAGCATTTTAAACACTTAACACAAACAATCAGATCATTAATGGAGGCCAGGGAAAGAGATGGGCTACGAAAGATGGTAGATTTTGTCAATTTAAGTGCTGCAGATCTGACAGAGAGCAAAATGCTGGTGCTGAGGAAGGGCTGGAGGTGGATTTCCACAGGGATTTCTCCTAGGTCTGCATTTCTCACTGTTTCAGTGGAGTTTGCTGATGGTACTAAATTGCAGCACATTCATATAAAAGAAACTCGACGTTTTGGAGGCTGGGAATACAACTAATAAAATGATGTGCAGCTTCGAAAGTATGTGCTAGTCTCCAGGGAGGGAAGAGCAAAATGAACCCTATTCCATGGCTGGAATAAGCAGTGTGGCAGCAGCTCTGCCTCAGCACTCGACAAACACTGAAGGAAAGAGCAAATAAAGAGGGAACACCAGCTGGAGATCAGAGCTACGCTTCAGGTTTGCATCTTGAATCAAAGTGGGGTTTGGGTTTATACTCAGAAGCAGTAAGAACTCACTGTTTTTTTGGTGTTTATTGAGTGTTTTCTGCTACAGGTCATGATTGACTGATGACAGTTAAAAAAAAATGAATTTTTCATGTCCTTCTGAATATCAGTCAGGCAGTCAGGCTGCAGTCATGCCCCCTTGGCAAGGCTGGGGTTCAATTCTGCTGTCCTGCACAAGTGCCCTCAGGTATGAGTGAATGGTACATCAATGAGCAAAGGATTAACAGAAAGTCTTTCTCCGAGGAGGATGAGGCAGAACATTGCCTATTAATGTCCTCATTGTGCAGTGATGAAAACCAAATCAGATGCGTTAGCTGAAGTAACAACAGAGAGACAGAACTGATGCAGTTGGTGAATTGATTTTGTGGATTTAAACCGGGTATCTTTGTGGCCATATAAATATACAGGCAAATTTTCATATGATGAAACATTCAGGAGCTGCTTTGACAAAAGTTGAGAAGGAAGTTCTCAGCCAATTTCCAAGCCCTTCCCTTGAGTCCCCAGCAGCCGGGCCGGTTTAGTTTCTCAATTATTAGCTGAAAGCAGAGGATACATTCCCACTGTCTGATTTTAGATGCCGCTGGAGAATTTCCCTCAGATAGATGCATAAGGGGAGAGAACAGATCCAGGCACATCAGATGCTATGGCTGCCTCTGACTGTTGTGAGAAATAACCACAGAATGAGAGTTTATTGAAAATGGTATCTCAAATTAACTCCTGGGTTTCTATGATTAGAGAGGCAGTTTTCGAGAAGGAAGAAATGTGAAGTGGGGCTTCAGTTGCTGCATTTCAGTAAAGATTTCTATACAGTGCTATCTGGAAAATTATTAGCTATGCTGACATAGGAATTAGAAGAATAATTGCAAATTGGATAAGGACTTGGCAAAAGACAGATGAGAGAGGAACAGCAGTTGCTTTGGTGAGGTTGCTTTGCTGAGTCCTGCGACATCTTGGAGATCTCCCAAAGGGTTTGCACAGCTCTGATATTTTAGCAGAAAGTTATCCTGAATTGAAAGCACTTCCCTCCTTCACTATCCTAGGCTCAGGGTCCCAGACTCCAGCTCCAGAGATAATACTATATTTGTCAGATCATGTTTGACTCCATTTGCTCTGGCCCAGGGGGACAGTGAGCTGTGCAGGGGGGAGCTGTGCTGGAACACAGCCGGGCTGGGCTCCCAGCACAGCTGCTGAGAAAGCAATTAAAAATAACAATACTGTGAATTGACAAATCTAGTGTTGAGTTTGATCTTAGAGGGACTTCACTGTGTGTGGCTGAACCGTAGGCTTTTCTGCATGACAGGTCTATTTGTTTTAAATAGAGGAGCGGAAGAGATGTGCCTCCAGATGCTTGAAAAGCAGGTGGTTACTTTTCCAGGACTGTTTGACCAGAATTTAATACCATAGCTCCTACTAAATAAAGGTTTGGAAGGTGGATGACAATCTCTCAGCATGACATCTTCAGCACCTACCTGTGAGGAAACACTGACCTGAGGGTAGCATCAATTTGAAATGGTTTGATGAGGAAAAGAAAGTGCCATCACCACTGCATGGAAATTAGTTGCCTTTTACCTTGTGGGATGAAAATGCCCAGGGTTGATGTCAATTTAATCTGATTCATCATTTCAATGCAAAGGCCAATCACTAGTTCATATGATTTAGGACCAACTTGCTCCTTGCTAGAAAAAAAAGTAATAATATTGTGGATAATGTGTGGGTCTGCACAGCAGGCTGGTTCTTGGGAAAGGGCTGCTTCTTGGCATGGCTTGATGCCTGGAAGATGATTAGATTCAGCAACTTGAAATTTGTTTTACAAGATTCATTCAGCTCCCAGCCAAGCAATGCAGGAGTGGATGTGATTTGAGATCCCACCAGCTATGACAATTTACCTTGAGTTTCTTTTCTCACTCTGCACTCTGGAATATAGCTCCCTGCATTGATCTAATCTAAAATCTGCTTCCCAGCTTTCAGTCCATCCCAAACTCCTGGAGGGCTGCATTCCTCCTTCCATCCCTCCTGTGCAGGGTATCAGCCAGCAAATCCATGGGCAATTCCTCCCAGCTCCATTTGCTTCCCTCCTGCTCCAGGTGTGAATACTTCATCTGTCTTCTTTTCCATAGACCTAAACACGATGCACATTGTTTTATGCTGTACATACCAGCTGTGGACATACCTGGGAGGCAAAAAAAACTTACATGTGAAAAGGGTATTTAGATGTCCACGAGTCCCTGCAGTGCCACTTGGAAGTCACACCAGTGTCCCCCACGAGCACATTGCAGGGAGGAAAGACAATAAAATCCCAAAAAAGGTAAGTCTAGGGGAGCATTCTGAATCCAGAGTATCTCCTCTTTCTTTTCCCCAGTTGCACTCCAAATTCAGCAATGGAGTGTCTGGAACACATTGTCATCCACAAGCATGTATTATTTCTGTGATGCGTGTTACTACATTGTAATGAAAAGGCACAGTTGCTTTTTTTCCCTTTGCTGTCACTGTAATGTTCTGTTTCCTACTCTTCACTGAGATAAAAGGTTTCCCTCCCACCTACCTGCAAAAAAACCCCCAAACCATCTGAGTAATGGGAATGACAGAACTCGTGTAATTGTTCCTGCTTTGCATGCTTCCAGGCTGATTGCCTAAATTATGACTGGTCCAAATTCCCACTGAAGTCCATGAGAGTCTTTGCACTGAAACAACAGTTTGGTGTTAGAGGAGAGGTTTGGAGGAGCAGGCTCAAAGCCAGGGGAGTGGAAGCAGCATTGCTCCATGGCTGTGGTGGAATAAGGACAATTTAACCCTGCTGAGGATGGGGGTTTGCAGTTTCACTGCTTATAAACAGTGACTGCTGCTGCATTTAGGCACATGAATACAGATTTTCTTTTTAGACCAAATAAATAAATAAATATCTCTCTATATATCTTACCCAAGGAATTTCAGAGGCTGAGTGAACTCTCATCACCCCCTTGTATTGATACACATACAACTCTCCTTTTGTCAGTGGACCACCTCATTAGCTGGGAATATTTTCCTCTTATAATATCTTGCAAGAGTCATTTTTTGCATGTGGTGCACGGGTTGGAATATCCAGCCATTTCTGTGCCTGATAGTGACAGAGACTGTTGACTTCCAATCCCTCTTTGTTAGGCAGCTCATACATAAATAGGTGTAATCACGTGTGCCCTGGTCACGGGCTCTTTTATGTATTTGTTTAGCAACTTCACTGAATTTTTTGCAGATGATCAGCTAATTAATTGTAACAGGATGTCTTACATTGATTTTTTGGACTAGATCAACATAACATCTTTATTTTCATATGAGGCCTTTTTGTCCTGGCACAGGTGACTGCATTGCCCTGCAATTACCCAGCAATGAGTGGTGGACGGTAAAGGTGAAAATGTGGCAAAATTAAAGAGAATTTTAAACAGGTCTTTGGCAACTGTGTATCTTCACATTGACCATTCACTTTGTTTACATGGATGCCCAATGTGCCTATCTGCAGCTCCATAACACCACTTCAGCCCCAAATTTTTCTCTTTGGAAATTGTCCAAAGTAGGCTTGTGATGGACAGTTCTCATTGGGAAGCATGAAATGGAACTGTCTCAGGTTCTAGCCAGAAATGCTGTTGCCCCATTACATATTACCCTGTTGTACTTCCCTTCAGCAGTCACAGTGCAACATCAGTGATTATGAAATGGTTAATTGTGGGAGCATTTATACCATCTTGCTCTCCTTGTCTTCTGCATCCTCCTCTCCAACACTTTCGCCAGCCCTCTCTGGCCCAGCTACCTGCATGTCCAGAGAAACCAGCATGACCTACTTTCCAAACTTCAGGACTTTCTCCTCAGCATTTTCACAGTTTGACAACACTGCTGACATCTCCAGGAGAGGAGCCCTATGACAGGAAGGGCTTGCTGAGTGTGTGATTATTACTTGTGAAATGGAAGCAACTTCTCCTTCTTCATAAGAGGCAGATGTATGGGCTTGTATTTCATCACAGCAGTTACTTAAAACGTTCTATTTTTTCTTCAAAACTTATATGAAATGAAACCATTCATGCAGAAAAGCCAATTGTTCCCCTTGTAATGGAATTTAACTGAATTATGACCATTTACATGTAAGAGATTTATGCTGAAACCCTCAGGGCTGGAAGGGCCTGCAGACCAACGTGGTCTCCTTGGTCTGCATTAAAACCCTCTGACTTTGCTTGTGTGAAAAACCTCATGTTGGCAGGGTAAAATAAGCAGAGGAGATAACTTTTGACACTCATCAGCCCTCAGAAAGAGGCACTAAAATTAAGATGTGGTCTCTTCTTCTCTGAGAAAAAGCCAAGGAATGTCTGGCACAGCTGCTCCATTCTGTAGTCCCATGGGCAAAAGTTGCTGCTGTAGTTGCAGGATCGTCCTTTGGTCAGTGGGATGGACACCACCCAAATGCACATGGTGGATGTTGCAGATAGAAATCCAGAAAGATATGCAGCTATTTGATATCTGGAATTACATAAGGAAGATCATGAATGTCAAGCACGAGGGAGTTCTACCATTATGAATATGTTAATAAGCATGAATATTATTTACCAGTCTTGGATTAGGGCAGCCTGCATCTATTAAATTCCCTTTGGAAAGCCAGCCATTTGGCTCAGGGTGTGCAGTGTTTCCTTCTCCAGGAACTCAGAGCTCAGTAAGATCTGACCTTGTGTAAGAATTTGAGATTTTATAAGAAATCCATTCATAACATCTCAATTGCTTTAGAATATGACATGATATACCTTACTTTGTTATACAGCATGCTAGAGAGGTGATTATAGAAGGGAGAAGACACTTGACTTTTGCCTCCCAAAGGGCACCCAATGCTTTTATTTCCCCAGGCAAATATTGCAGCATATAATACTCTGTTAAAACAAGGAGGGAGGGATATTTGCTGAGGCCTCTCAGGAGAGTTAGGATGAGAGACGGATTTCAGTAATAAATTAAATGCTGTCAGCAGTTTTAATTTATAAATAAATAAAAGTGAGTGCAATTACATTGAGGATCTTCTGGAAAAAGCTCAGTCGACTTCATCTCCTGCCAAGTTGGAAAACAGTGCTTCTGTGTCCAGGTGGACAGCAGTGTCCTTTCCAAGGACATTCCTATTTGCATGTTCCCCCTGTGGTCAGGTTCCCCAAAGCCCAGCTGGCCTAAGCTGGGCACTGCCCTTAATGGCTCCTGGGAAAGGGGGCAGGCACATCATGGCCATTACCCACAGCCGTGATTGCTGTTTATTGCCCCACCAAGCCTGGAATTAGCCCTGATGATCTGGCACAGTGCTGAAAGTAAAACAGAATCCAGCAAAGGCTCTGGGGTCAAGATCAGCCTTTCCTTACTTTTAGTGCTCATCGACTGAGCTTTGCCCTGCAACGGCCTCGGGCAGGGCAGGGGAGGATGATAGCTCATGGCTTTAATGCCTTGGGGAGCAAAATGTGCAGGATGGGATGAAAAAGGAGAGTGAAGCAGGAATGATGGCATAGGATAGTGAGTTGGGATGAGAATTTGAAAGACATGGAAGAAAATGCTCAGTATTCGCTATTTTTTAAGCAGAAATGCTGAGAAAATTGAGTATCAAAACATGGGTTTTGCTCCGACCTGTTTAGAAAACACAAGACCCTCCTCATTTAACTGGAACAAATCCCCAACCACTGTTTGCCTGAGGGAGCACAGCAAGTGTCCACTTCTGGCACCATCTGTGATCCCAAAAGACTCTGGGAAGGAGCACAGCCAGTGGCAGGTCCAAGCACTACTTTGAGTACAGTTCCCACCAGCGCTGGGGTCTGTTCAGCTTTTGGCTTCTCTCTGTCAAAATGATGGGCTCCTAGACTGTGGGAAGAGAAGGGATTATTCCATGTACTGCATCTGCCCAAAGGAGCCTGACAAGGGCGAGCTACCCATTCCTTCAGTTCCTCTCATCTTGAGCATTGGTTCTCCCTTGTGAGGTCAAACGCCAGCCACTGATGGGATGATAAAGAGCCAAATTTTGATATGGGAGTGGAGCTGTGTAATGGGCTACCACACACATCTGTTTAATCTGATTTATTATCTCTGCTAATTATCCCAATAAATCAGTGTTTGAATGAAACTTGCCATTGATATTAAATGTGAAGGACTGGAACTGCTATTGGGGAACTAAGAAGAAAGAATCCAGCTGTATAAGTCAGAGAATGAATAAGACTTACCTTGGCAAAATGCAAGCAAAATTGGTAGATAAAAAAGCATTATGAAACACACTGAAGGGATGGAGATCCCTATGTACTAGCACTTCATAGTCATCACTTTGCCAAGAGCATCTTCACCATCAATGACATCCACAGGTGATGCTTGTGGGCAAAGACCAAAGAAGACACAGTGCTGTCCCAGCGTTTTCTTATAGTCTATGAATTTACAGTAATAAAAAATACGTGTAGATCACAGAGAGCAAATGAAGCAAAGGTGGTGCTGAAGTTCTCATGCTGCTGACTGGGGCAAGGGGGTTGCAGGTGCAAGCTACTCTGCCAAAATCTCGCTGATTTTCAGTGCAAAATCCTTCTCAGATTGAATGTGTGCAAGATTTCTTTCACATGTTTCCAAACAAATAGCAACCTAATACCCAGGAGAAAAAAAAATACATCACCTGAATGCATCCAGCAAGCTACGGAAACACACCCTTTTGGTGAGAACCTGGGCTGGCCCCTGCAAGGAGCATGGAACAAGTGAAGATGTGAAGCAGCCTCTGCTCTAACAGCCTGGTTTGCCTGCGAATTGAGCCACTGCTGCTGGCTTTGCTGGCTCACTCCGGCTGTCATGCTCCACCCTTTGAGGTTGTTTTTTTTTTTTCTCAGCTTTTGCAATCTGACAGAGGCGGGTGAAAGCAAGTTCAGGGAGAAAACATTCCCCTGAAGAGCAGCTGGAGAGCAGTCCTTAAGCCCTGCCTTTACTAGGTAGAGGAGAGCCACGCCACTTGCTTTAGCCTAGAGCCACCCACCAAAGCCTGAAGGTGCCCTGGTGCCTGAATTGATTTTCCAGGTAAGCCTTTTTTTAACCCCTGGATCTTAGTAGCTGCTGTCTAACCAGGAAGTTAAACCTACCTGGAGAAAAAACACAGCAGAAATGGTGTAAGGGCAGAGTGGGGAGAGCTCAGCTGCTCAGTGCTCTTAGATACACCAGTTTATTTACTCAGTTATCAGCCTCAATCAACTCGGGCATTTGTGCCATCTGCCTTATTTCAGTTAAAATGGACTTATAAACACCTACAAGAGATAGACAGACAGACAGACAAAGCCCACAGCAACATTTTCCCTGTAACTGAAAGTTACTGCATGCTTTCTGCCTGCTGTGGCAAAAGGAAAAGAAGCGAGGAAGAAAGGGAAAACCAGCTCGCTGCTGCTGCTGCTGGTTTAAAATTCACATGGCAAGAACTAAGCTTATGCCAAGTTTTCAGAAATGAATAGAGTTGCAGTTCTGGGGCTTTGGGGAAAATCTTGGGAACAGCCAAATGCTGAACAGAGAGAATCCCCCGAATCTCATGGTCTTAACCCTGTAGTGGTTCTCCCAGGCCTGCTTGTTGGATGTTGAGACATGGTGATGGCCATGATGCAAGTTAAAGTTCTGTAAAGCTTCTGTCCTAAGGGCTAGGAAATGTGGGGAGCAAACAGTGGCACTCTGCTTCTGCCAGGATATTATGTCAAATGGGAATTTCATTTTCAATGCTTTGTTTATGTACAAAGTGTCTTTCCAAAATTCCCATACAATTTTGGGTGTGTCATTTTTCATCAGATTGAGAACAGTTGGAGTTTTTCTTATGATTTCAAACTTGAGAACATTTTGGGACCTCTCGAGTCAATAATCTGAAAAACATTGCTCCATATTTACAGATGTTTGCATTTTAAAAGTGCCTGGGGAGACATAACGGAAGTACTTGGCTTCATCAAAATCCCATTCCTTGCATCAAGGGCTAAGAGGGCTCAAACTGCTCAGGCTGTTTGTGAAACAGCCTCACACTGAGCCCTCAGACATCCTGGCAGGGGGGGCAATGCCTGGTCCCTTACCCATGGGCAGCCACCTGCTGCTGTGGAGACAATGAGAAGGGGCAAATGCATCCCAAAAAGTCATGTCAGAAAATCTGAGGCCCCCTGAAACTTGTAGTTTTGGATTCCTCCTGCTGCTGGCATAGGGCTGTGATTAGCAGAGCTGGAGAGCTAAGCTGTGCTGCAGGGAGGCAGCTCAAAGCAGAAGCAGCAAGAAAACCTCCCACAGCCTTTTCTGCCCTAAAAAAGCCTTTTACACTCCAGGTCACATCTGCTACCGCCAGCACAGAGAGCAGGAGCAGGTGAGACCAGCACGTGCCAGGCTGCCTTGGGTAATAAAGGAAATACCATGGACAGATTTGTTTCAGATTTGGTTACAGAGGAGGCTCTAGATTGTTCTGAAGGAGTGGGAGTGTTTGTTTTCTGCTTCTGCTTCGGTGAGTCAAACCATGAGCAGAGCAGTTCAGATCTGGAGAGTCTCAGTTCCTATAATTTATAGTAGGGAAACATCACTGCTTCTGCTTTTGTTCCTTCCTATGGAGATTTGTAGCTTTGCTGGGCAGGAACTCTGCTGAAATGTGCTTATCACAGCTGGAGCTTCTCATCACAGCTGTAAAAGAAACAAATAAAAATAACATTTGTGCTCATCAGCAGCGTCCCCTTGGCTTCTCTCGGCACTAACACTCAGCTGCCTTTGGTACAGACATGAGTGAAATCCCACTTCTCTTCTGAGCCCCATTGTGAGAGATGGGGAAGAGTCTTCCATTACTTCTGACACAACCTATTATTTTTTCCTACTCTTCTCTCAGAGGCTACATGGACATCAAGGAATATTTTTCCAGAATTTCTTACCAGGGCTCCCACAATAAGCCAGACCTGGGTACTATGTCAGATATATTCCAGCACCACATCCAAGCTGTCCCTTTTGAAAACCTCAGCATCCATTGTGGGGAAAGGATTGAGCTGGACCTGGAAGCAACCTACAACAAGATAGTGAGGAAGAAACGTGGGGGCTGGTGTATGGAAAACAACTACCTTTTATCTTGGGTCCTGAAAACTCTTGGCTATGATGTCACCCTTCTGGGAGCAAAAGTCTATGTCCCGGAGTACGATGCCTATGCAAAGGAAATGGACCATCTGCTGCTAAAAGTGGTGCTTGATGGCAAATCCTACATTGTGGATGCAGGGTTTGGGATGGCCTACCAGATGTGGCAGCCGATGGAGCTGATTTCAGGGACAGATCAACCCCAGACTCCCGGGGTCTTTCGCTTCCAGGAGGAGAGCGGGGTCTGGTACCTCGAGAAGGTGAAAAGGAAGCAGTGGGTTCTCAATCAAAGTGCCTCCGCTTCCCATAACGTGGAAGAGGAAGTTTGCCGGCGAGTTTATCTCTTCACCCTTCAGCCACTAGACATTGAAGAGTTCAGAGGCTGCAATGACCACCTGCAGACAGCGCCCGACTCGCTCTTCGTGACCAAATCTATGTGCAGCCTGCAGACTGCCCACGGCATCCGGGCACTGGTGGGGTGGAAACTCACGGAGATGAAGTACAATTACAGGGATAATATGGATCTTGTGGAAATCAGAATCCTTGCAGATGAAGAAATGGAGGAAACACTGAAAGAGAAATTCAATATAACACTAGACAAGAAATTTGTGCCTGTCAATGCAAGCAGGTTGTCTCTGTTCTAATTCACTGCCTGAATTGTAATTCAATTCAGTGGCATTACAGGCAATTCCTGCCCCTCTTTCTGAAAAGCATCTAAAGGTTAAGTTTCTCCTTCCATCTACACCAGTGTAAGCCAGAACGTACTAGCACAAATCTGGAAAAGAAACAGATTTTCACCACTACTCCTTCATTTCTTTTTGATTTGGGTACAAATAATTTCCTCCTAGCTCGATCAAATCAGTGCCCTTCTGTTTGTGCTTAGTGGGAAGCACACTCTGCCCATTCCCTACTCCTTTCATCTCTGAAAAGCTTTTCTAAACACACCCAGAGTAGCTGGGCAGAATGACAGAACTGTATGTCTCTTTCTTTATTACCTGATGCTGTCACCTGGGGAAAATCATACCCCCCTCTTAAATGAATACTATATTATTTTTGGAATTTAATAGCCAGAAAAACAAAGACATTCTGTGCTGAGTTTGCTCCAGTTAAGCCATAAACCTGACCCTCTTGCTCTTGCGTCCCCAACACCCTCTCATGTGGCAGTCAGACCATTCCACACCTGTGCTGCACTGTGTGAATGCTTAAGGATAGGCTATTTATGGCCTAAAACTGATTATAAGAAATATTAGTGGCAATTCTGTCTTCTTTCAGACTTTATATGACTCCTATTCTCTTGGTGACATAACCAAAAAGCAATTTTTCTTTGAACTGAAAGCATCTCCTGAGCATTTAGTTTGCCACTACCCAGCAGCAGACTGCTGGGAATAAATGTTCCTCTTGTCAGACTCTACTCTAAGTGTTATTGCACATTAATTATCGTGGCTGAAACCAAACACATGCACAGAATTATTTTTCTGAAACTTATCTGTTTTACTGAGGATGTGTTTCAGTGGTACAAATTACATTGATATAAGGAGAAATGAATCTTAATCACATACCTAACGGCTAAGATTTCTAGTAGGAGAAATTACTCACATATGATCACTTTGCCCTTTGAGAAGATGCTTGATGCTCCTTTATGTACAAATCTTGGAAGCATTACAACTATGCACTTATAATTGAGTAAATTATATAAGTGAATTACAATTAAATAAAAAAAAATCAAATGCTGTGAGGTAGAATTATACAGATTCTTTCCCCCCCCCCCCAAATTACAGCATGCATTCCCAAAGTAAGAAATGTTATTAATCACTGCAGTTGTCCTGATTATTTGTATGTGCTAATATTTTGCAGCTAAGGCTTTTAAAAAAACACAACTTACAGAACCTTTTTTACTTGGTATGCAGTTTGTACAGCTTTCTATAACTAGTAATTTATGGTTAATAAAAACTGCTGCTATTCTGCATGTTCAAAATTTATTTCATAGAGACACAGTGAGCTCCCCAAATCCTCATCTCCCCAGAGTAAAATTCATCTATAGCTGCTTGGTTTCAGGTATGCAACAGTCCTTTATAGTACATGAGGCTCTTCCATCCTATAGGGAAATGAAATGTTAATGCCATCCTGTAGTGGGTTTTCAGAAGAAAAAGGGGATTCTTATGTGTGGACCAGCAGCTTGCAACACAGATGGTCAGAAGAAATTGTCCCAGGATCTGATTCGTTCATGATCTCTTTCTGTTTTCTCCACATTAATGGAAGAACTAAAGGAGCAAAACTGTGAGTTTATCCTTGTAGCAACCTGACAGCTGGGGCAAAGCACTGGGATGCAGGTCCAGGCAGGTCTTACAAAGATGTGGAGGAGCAGAAGATCCAGGCAGAGCCAAGAAGTTCCACCCTTTGTGGGAACAGACTTAAGAAACACCTGGAAGGGGCTGTGCCTGCTCCTTGCCCAGTGCCTGGGTGTTTCTTGCACTTTGTGCAGTTCCACAGGCTCAGGGGAAGGAGTATAGAACCATAAAAATCATAGACCTTTAAGATCAGCATAGAGTGTTACATCCATTGCCCCAAAGGTTCAGCAAGTGGAGTGCAATAAAAGGGAAACCCATTTTTCTTACCACTGACTCATCTGGACTGTGTGCCCCAGCTGCTGCCCCTCCATGGCACAGCTCAGCACTTCTGGCCTCCTGCTCAGCACACCCACAGAAACAGATCTGATTGCTGAGCAACCAAATGAAACTTGCTGTTGGAAGGGAAAAAAAAAAAAAGAGTCTCTTCATCTCAGATTGCACTGGTTTTTTTTTTCCTTATCCCTAACTTTGGAGGCAAATACTTAAAGGCACAGCAGGATCAGGGAGCACAGAGTTTTCTGGGAGCAGCATCCTCGCTGCAGGACAGGGTTTCTCTTTGAACTGAAGGGGATTTAAACAGCTATATGGCTTGGCAGATTTGCCCTTGTTGCTTTAGGTGGTTGGTATCAGCCATGAGGGGTAGTGGTATGTGATTAATTCAACAGCTGCCATCCTCACCAATAGATCAGTGACTTTTTGCCTTGGATTACTCTCTCTCTTTCCATCATACATCACTTCCTACAGGGATCCAGGCCACATAAGTGTCAACAGTGTAAATCTATATCAAAGTTTGCATATTTTATTTCTGCTTTAGAATGGGAGCACCCATCAAGGTGCCCTAGAGACTGAAGCCCCTGGCTGAGCTGCAGGATTTGGGATGGGCTTATGATACCCATACTGTTTTTTCCCTTTGCAGTCCTGAAGGGCTTAATTTCTCATTCAGTAATGTGAAAGGTTAAAATAAAAATTGTACAGGTTACAATATTGCAAGCAATTTGGGGACTGGATCATTTTCAGGCTACCTAGTACAGCACCTAACAATGAATTGCATGACAGAGCTTTCTACACATATACCAATACAACTAAACCAATCAAACCATCAGAATATAAACTATTATAAAACAAGAAACTCCCCTCTTTTCCTGCCCTGCTGGAGGATCATGCTCTCCCTGACAGGCAGCAAAAGCAGCCTGTACCTTTAAGAGCAGCAGTTCCCAGTACAGCTCTTCCTGAGAACTTTGGAGCAAACGGGTGGAAAGTCTGAGCCGACTGCCTGAGAGGTAAGTGCTGAGTGCCTGATCTTTAACTTCACCCTGCAGCCTTGGGTGAGCCAGGCAGGGAAAGCCCACCCCTGCAGCCCAGCATACCCGTGCACAGCACTGCAGGCATATTAGCAAAGCATAAATCACAGGAGCACAAGGGCTGATGGCGTGCCTTGTGTTTGCATTGCAGGGAGTCTTCCAAGGACAACATCAAGTGTTTGAGAGCTAAACTAACCCCTTCATGCCGAGCCAGAGGGTATGAAAAATGCAACTACTGACTCACAGTGTAACTTAAAATCAAACAAATAGTATAGGCACCTGCAAGAGGACCTAGCCTTGGAGGTCCCTCAAGATTTTTAGCAGAGAAGTGATCCTAATATTCAGCCTAATTACAAAAGGACACAGTGATCCCCAGGGACTCTTGCAGACAGGCAGAACTAACGTCTGAATCTCTGTACCCACCACACTGCACAAATGCCGAGTGAAGCTCAGCTGCTGCAGGAACAGGAGTAAACAAGGCTGAACTGAGGCTTGGGATATTGGGCAACTCAGCGTTGGAACGCAGCTCTCCCCTGGGCGAGGGCTTCTCACTGCAGCAGCCTCATCACTCACACAGTGGGAATAGTTGTGCCAAGGAAAAAATCTGCCTTTGGGAAGGTGAGGAAGTAAACACTGATTCATGTGGATGCTTCCTAATGTCAATGGTGTTTTAGTGCAGCTTTTTCATACTTAAATATTCATTGGGATCGGAGCATGTTTTGTCAGCCACCACAAGGCTGTCTCTGATACAGGTTTTAAGTTGGTGAAGCCAGAGAAGGGGCAGCTGGGGAAACTGATGCACAGGCTCCAAATTTCCCAAAATATGTTTTCCCGAAGCCTCATTGCCAGCACCCCATGGGGACTCTCCACAGGGAGGTTGCTCCTGGCTGCAAGAGGGGAGCTGGTTGTACACTGAGCTCTCACCGAGGCGATGGGGACACCCAGACCCAGGAGATGGGTTATAGGGAGGGCATCACGTCTTCTGCTCCTGACCCAGGAAGATGTTTTTTTTGCCTGAAGGCAAATTTCAGGCGTATCAGACCCACTAGGCTGATGGACTCCACTGGAGCCCTCTTGGTCATGGAGGTTCACCTTGACACAGCCACAGGGAAAAGAAATTTCTATCTTGCTGTTGCTAAATTGCTAAATGTGGGAATAAAAAGAAAAACGAGGCAGAGGACCACAGGATGAGCCTGTAAGCACACACGTGAACTGTGCATTGGGGGGGGAATGGCTTCCTACAAGTGTTTCCAAGGAGATCTTGCCTGAGATGAATGCCCTTGTCCTAAAAAAGGGATGAAAAAAACCCTATAAAATGCAGTATCAAAGACACATTACTGTTTTTTCATGTAGCCTCTTTGGGTCCTTTTGAAGTGAAAATGTTTATTCCTTATTCCCTTATTGGAATAGTCCTCTATTCTATCACATTTTCCTGTGGTTTTACATCAGCCAGTCTGAAACCTGGTACCAGTGCAGACTAGGAGCAATACAGCTCAATCATGTGAGTTGTGCTGCTGGCATCAAGGCTGGGGCTAAAGTAAGAGATGAGGTCATCTGATGTGCTCACCTGCTGGGGCATTTCCATCTGTGGGTTTGAGGTGGGATTTTCCCAATCTCCCATGGACATGGAGGCAAACTGCTGGGGAGAGCAGTTGGGCCAACACTCACTGGAGGAGAGTTTCTCCCATCTCATCCATATCAAATGATTTTCAGAAAATCCTCCCAGGGAACATGTTTGATTTTGAGTAAGAAATCCTCAGAGTTTTAGAAATCATTACAGTCCTTGGCAGATTGTGAATTGTTCTGAAAAACAAATATCCTTGCATGGTAAAAAGCCAAATTAAGTCTAAACAAAAGGCAGAAGAAATCCTTGCAGAGACCAGATAATTCCATGGATTAGAAGTGTTACAGGGAACTTTTTGCATCTTAGGCACACAGCAAGTACCAATGACTGTCTTTCTGGTAATGAAAGCAAAGAGGATCAAGGACATAAAGACAAAATATTTCCAATAATTTTAGCTGAGATGAAGTCTTTTGTTTGGACAAGATGATCAAAGGAACCAAAAGATGATGATTATATCTTGTATGTATTCTTAGCAATTATCAATTTCTCTGATCCTTAGGTTAGAAAAATTAGCAGTTCCTTCCTTTCACAGCCAGGGCCAAAGCCCTGTCTAAACTCCACAGGGAAATTTAAAAGATTAAGAAAACAACAATCTACTTCACATGGAAGCTTGTCTAAAATGGTGACACACTGAGATGTTAATCCCAGTTAAATGAAGCCACGAATGCAAAACCTTCTGGTTAAATTACCTGTGGGATAAAGGAGGAATTGCTTACCTGGTACAATAAAAGAAACAGTAAGAACTTGCTGTGACTTTTATGCTAGTATGGTCTAACAGCTTTTCTGCAAACCTATTGTTTGTCAGTTTTAGAAAATTTTTGTCATGTGAGATCCTCATGTGTGGCCAGAGATTCTGTTATGGCATGTGCTGTCATCACCCATAGGAAACACATCCACCTGGTTTGAAGGCAACACCTGAAAGAGGGAAAGCATTACTGTCACCAGTTCCTGTCCTTGTGTCATTTTTTAAGAAATACAGATACCACAGGCAGGCCTAGCCTGCATTTTTCTCCCATCAAGGGCACAAGTTTCTTTCAAATCCCCAATAAAATGGCCCAGGCTATGTTTGCAGACTGGTCAACGTGTGCTATGGAAATAGGAATGAACCCCCTGATAGCTGCATAGCAGTAACTGGCTGCTTTTCTGCTCACACAGGCAAAATGAACATTCAAGAGTATTTCAAAAGAATATCTTACAACAAGCCCCTTAAGGATGCAGACTTGCAAACCTTAACAGCCATTTTCCAGCATCACATCCAGGCAATTCCTTTTGAGAACCTCAGCATGCATTGTGGGGAGACCATTGAACTGGATTTACAATCTATTTACAATAAGATTGTGAGAAAGAAACGTGGTGGATGGTGCCTGGAAAGCAACTACCTTTTATTTTGGGTCTTGCAAGAATTAGGGTACAACATCTGTATTCTTGGTGGGAATAGTTATGAACCAGCAGAGAGGGCTTACACTACTGAGATGAATCATATCCTAATGAAGGTGGTGATCCAGGGAAATTCCTACATAGTAGATGCCAGTTTTGGTGGTGCTTACCAGATGTGGCAGCCACTGATGCTGATTTCTGGGAAGGATCAACCCCAAGTCCCTGGCATCTTCCGCTTTATGGAAGACAATGGCACCTGGTACTTTGAGAAAGTCAAAAGGAAGCATTATATTTCTGAGCAAAGTGATACTTCTCACTTCACTGATACTCCAGGACTAGGAAATATCAGAAAAATATACAGATTCACTCTTGAGCCACGACATATAAATGACTTTCAGGCATTAAACACTTTCCTACAAGAGTCTCCAGATAACATACTTCAGAAGAAGTCAATCTGCAGTCTCCAGACCACTGAAGGGCTCCTTGCCTTAGTTGGATGGACCTTCACTGAGATGAAGTATAACTACACAGAGGACACGGACCTGGTGCACATCACAACTCTTACAGACGAAGAGGTTGAGAAGACATTGAAAGATAAATTCAATATAGTGCTGGAGAACAAACTTGTACCAGTAAATGTTCGTGGCTTGCCACCAAATCTAGTGGATAAGATGTAATTCTAGCACCGTGCTAGATGAATTTTCAAATGTTCAATCGAAAAGTTCTAAAATTAACAATTACAGTAATTGATTCTGAAGTTGAACTAGCCACAAAACTTGGTAAATTCAAGAGCATTTCTAGTTAACTGTATATAGAGATTGAATATTTTTTCTTAAGCTTCTCCTTCTTTAGAGACTAAGACTTCTTACTACTTCTGATTTGCTCATATGGAAATTGCTTTTTGACTCCTTAACATTTTGTTCCACCTCTCTGGAACTTGTTTTATTGCAGATATATTTTGTGTCCAAGGAGACCAAAATGATTGAGAAGGAGGAGAAGCTGTGTTACCATTTTCCACCGAAGACCTCTAACCTTTTTTGGTGTTGTTTCTAATCTTCCCAACAGAGCTTTAAAAATTATTCACTTTCTTTAACACTCTGAAATTTAAGTCGAATTTGGCTTTCAAAGACCTTGTAGGTAAAAAAGAAAGGTTATGACTTTCTCAAAACAAACCACCATTATCTTATGATTAGCTTATGATGAGATAAATTGAAATATTTGAGTCCTGTTCCCTTTTCAGAAATTGATTTAAATTGAGGTATTTATACAAAAATACCTAAGAAGCCCCAAGATATCAATAATTTTAAGCATCCATTTTTTCTAAGTCTGATTTTTCTGTGTCTCTGAATTCAAAACAAAACCTACAGAAGACAATTCAACAGTTCTTAAACATCAGGCTTTTTGTATCAAAACTGGAAAAACCCCCAAAGTTAGATCAGCCTTTGAAAATTATAATCTAAGCTTTTGGGACCAAACCTTCTTGGGAAGTCAAGAGGGCATGTATTATAGATACAACTCTTCATATTTATTTATTTATTGCAGTATTCTGCAAGAAAAAAGTGATACTGCAGATGCAAAAGAAAACACTGGGAAGTTAGGACATTACCATCAATGTGGCTTCACAGCATGATATACATAAACCAAAAGCCTTTTACCTTGTGATACCTGTGGCAGGTACTGCACAGGATGTGCTATGAAGGGGGTGACAGAAGGGCATGTCTTCAGCCAAGAAAAACACTTTGATGCTTGTTTTAGTCAACCACAGGCCCACAGAGCACTTGATGAGCCTAAACCTTGGGTGCTTTCCCAGATGCAGTCTAATATGCTCTTTGCCTTCCCAAAAGAGACCTACTGTGACAATCCACCTCCATCAAATGAAGAGGAGACGTACTTGACAGGGGGAGAATGAAATAAACAGCACTGCAGAACTGTGAGGATACGGAAGGCCAGTTCTAGAGAAGAAATGCATTACTTTGTGCAGATAAATATTTGTCATTATATTTGTTAGGTGTGTGACAGCTCCACAATAACCACTTGCTGCAACTGAAGATTTGTACAGATTAAAAAAGAACCTTTGTGGGCAAAGAAGGATCATTTTGTGCATCCACGGAGCATGGGGATCCTCAGCCTGCAATACCTTGGCAATTCAGTGTACCCACCAGGACACAGATACCATCCTCCAAACAGGTGCTGGTTTGTAAAATAGCAATAATTTAAAAGAATTACAAAGCCATTTGCAACTGCCTATTGTAATTTTAGATGGAAAACAAGCTCATTCTCGTCATAACCAGCAGAAGACATAAACATCTACTAATAGAGAAGAACCAAAGTTTAATTTGCTCATGGATCAGTAAAGTCCAAAAATGCGATTTCATTTTGAGTGGACTCTGCCCTTTCGTGGAATTTAAGATTGAGGAGCAAAGGCCAGCAGAGCTTAGAAACACAACTGTCACAATCCATATCCACTCCTGGCTTCACTGACTGTAATAAACCACCCAGAAACTGAATACCTCAATATATAAAAAGGGATCTCTTAAGAGGTAAGTTTATTTTGTTAAAAAACCCTTTCAAACAAAGAAAAAAAACCCCTGCTTTCTTTACGATGGTAAAGGTCATGTGCAATAACGTAAGCAGTATTCTCTAGGAAAAATGTTCTAAAAATGTGTGGATATAGAGCTAAAATACCATCTGCTGAACAGAGGCTCTTAAAGAGGGCAAAACAGTGAAATGCAATTTCAGTTTTTCTACCTTTCACTCTTCAGAAGACGATTCACTTGACTATGAGATAAATTCTTTTGTTTAGTTACAACAGTAGATATAAATTTAGAACTGCAACTTCTTCTTGGGAGTCATGCTTTTAGATTTTTAAATTTAAAAGTATTGCAAGTGCAAAGGAAGCAAAAGTACAATCTAATAATCAATAGATTCTGCTTTATGGGACTAAAATTACAGTTCTTTAAAAACAACTGAAAAAAAAAATCATTAACTTTGGGTTGTAAAATGCAGAAAGTCCATGTACTGATGTATTAGGATAAAGGAAAACAACGTATTTTTAACAGTGGAATTGCTGATGGTGTGTATAGTCCTGGTAAGGATTATATTTGCACGAGCACTTCCATTTGCACATTTAAAAACAGCTCTTTAAATTTCTGCTGATGTTTTTCTCTGCATAAATCATAGCCACGATTGTGGGGTTACTTTTCATTACCTGCTTTTTCATCTATCTGCTCACAATTCAAAAGAATGGTAGCTTTCATCTCCTACAGTCCAGACCTTATGTTGATCAGTCATTTTATGGAGCTGCAGAGAGAAATTACCAATAACATAAACTCGAGAACCAGCTTTGTGCTGGTGTGATCTACTTAGCATTCACAATCAGAGCAGGGAGGATTGGATATACTTGTATTTTGCAAATCAGGGGAAAAAAATGCCATGAATCTTAGGTTACACCTGGCAAATTTTACATTGAGAGTATCCTCCAACAATACACTTAGGTATCACTGGAAGCTAAATTCCTTTCTGTAACAGACAACATGTAGTTTTTGATGTTTTTTTCCATTCGCTTTGGACAGCTACCTTTACACCATGCACAGCATGGATCTGCCACTGAGAATCATCTTGAGAAATTCCAGTTTGTAGAAAACATTCAGTGGTTCACCATGCAATTTATCTGAATACAAGAGTCTTCCTGAATCACTAATATGTGTCTAAATCTCAGCTTGCTATAGATGCATAAAAGTTGTCCAAATAGCTTTGTGTGTGATCAAGAAGCTAAAGTTTTGCAGTAACTCTGGACTGCTGAAATGCTTAGTGCTCTCTGCAAAACCTCAAGCCTTCAAAACACTTCGTGCCCAGCTCCAGACCCAGATGATCTACAGTGTATTTGCAGATAGCAGCTACCAGACACCTGCCCAGCATCCAGCTCATAACAATGGCCAGCAGACTTTGATGGGCCATTGTGAAAGCCGGATGACTGTGAGTGGCTTTTCATGGCATTAGAAGGCAGAAAATAAGTTGAGTAGTTCCTTATGCAGAAATCTGGTTCATGAGTTGTCTTACAAAACCAGACCAAGAGATGGGCACTGCTGGAAGCAGGTCAGGCCAGGGTTGCACAGGTTTAAAGTGAGTTTTGAGGAAGGCCAGGACTAGAGAGATGTAAAGCAGCCCCTGTCCATTTTTAGGACACCCTGTGAAACACAGGGCACAGGAGGGAATGTGATCTTTGTCTTTTAGGTCACTTGTCTCCATTCTGATTCATTATTCCAACACCAAAATGAATTTCTACAGCACTCAGAGCAGACACAAGGCTCAGTGCTCTGTGACTCTTTCAAAGGTCAGAGTTTTTCCAGTTATAATTATCTGAATAAAACTTGACACTTTACAAAATATGCAGGAGTATCACCTCAACTTTTTGTAAGTGGTGGAAGAATGATGTGTACTGAATGAGCAACTCATTTACTGTCACGTCAATCAGTGGCAGAATCACGAACATATGAATCCTGGCTCAAATTATCCTCCTTCCAACTGGCAGGCAACACTGCTTCCCCCACTCACACTCCTTTCACTGAACAGAGGATTTAGAGCATTTTTCATGAACCCTTGAACACACTTCTCAGCATAATCTTGTATTTCTCCTTAACCCTGCTGTTATAATGCAAATACAGCAAATCCCCATTTCACAGCCACCACATAGAAAGCTGAAATGGCATCAGCTGTTTGCCATAGAGATGACTCTAAGACAAAAGCAAACCCTCACATGCACTGCTCTTTGCTCAGGGAGCCATTTGATAGGAATACTTGTTACCTTTAAGAGCTGCTCTGATGAGGTTCAGTAGATTAAAGAATCTTCACGGGCAGAGCCAGGGCTGTTTTTCACAGCATCATAAATCACTGATGTAAAGAAACCAAACCACAATGCAATTCCTTCCTCTACAGGTGACATGAACCTTGAAGAGTATTTTGCAAGAATTGGCTATAAAGGCTCCCTTGAAAAACAAGATCTGGAAACCTTAACCGATATATTCCAGCATCACATCCGTGCTGTTCCCTTTGAAAACCTCAGCATCCATTGCGGGGAGGAAATTACTTTGGAACTAGATCACGTTTACGACAAAATCGTCCGGAGGAAGAGGGGTGGCTGGTGCATGGAAAACAACCAGCTCCTGGGCTGGGTCCTGAAGTGCCTGGGCTACGACACCAGCTTTCTGGGGGCGTATGTGTTCCATCCACACCAAAATGCCTACACTACCATCATGACCCACCTCATAGTACAGGTGGTCATTGATGGCAAAGCCTACATCGTTGATGGAGGCTTTGGTGTATCCTACCAGATGTGGCAACCAATGGAACTCGTGTCGGGAAAAGACCAGCCCCAGGCTCCCGGTGTCTTTCGCTTCACAGAAAAAAATGCTGTCTGGTACCTTGAGAAAATGAGACGCAAACAATATATCCCCAATCAAAACTTCTCTAATTCCGATCTTCTGGAGAAAAAAGAGTGTCGGGAAGTTTACATGTTCAGCCTTGAGCCACGGACAATGGAAGATTTCCGTTTCCAGTGCACATACCTTCAGACCTCTCCAGATTCCCTCTTCACAAAGAAGTCCATCTGCACCCTCCAAACCACCGATGGCTTCCGAGCACTAATTGGGTGGACATTCACTGAGACCACATACAACTACAAGGAAAACATGGATCTGGTGGAATTTGTAACTCTTGAAGATGAAGAGATAGAAAAAACCCTCAAAGAGAAATTCAACATCACCCTAGATAGAAAACTTGTCCCGATTAATGTTAAAGCATCTTACACAATCTAAATGATCAGGAAAACCCGCAATAAGGCTATGTATGTACAGTACCTTCCACTGTCTGTGCAATCCCTTCTGTAAGGTTATGGGATTCCTTTGCAGGTGACACAAGGAAAAATACATTACGATGGGATTAAAGTGAATTTCTCTCTGGGAAAAATCAGGAATTTAAGACTCGAGTCAGTTAGATAGAAGTATTTGCTGTGAGATGACTATGTTCAATTTTTGGCACAAACGTAGGATCTGATTTGAATCTGGTTATAAACTTGGGTAAGAAAAATGTCTGGGGAATTTTGGACTGCCTGTAGCACATAAATAGGAGTATGGGTTATTAATTGTGATGTGCTGCCAACACATTTTCTGTGGTTATTATAGGGACACGAGTAATCTGTGAGCATTTAGACACTGAAGCACATATTTAAAAATTTATCACAAGATCCAATCACTCACAGCTTATCTCATTTCTCTACCTTTTATGTAAGACTATGTCATCTTTGAAAGGAGCACTAGGAGGCATAATTCTTTCACTGTCATCCTTAGACAAAACATGGTACAAAATCAAAATTTTTGGCCATTACTCCAGTAAACTAAACTACCAAAGTAATTTTTGGTACGTATGATTTTCCTGGTGATGAAAATTCCAGATATATTGCAGTGTTATTCCGGCTTATTGGCAGATGCTTGTCTGTACCAAAGTGAAAAACTCAAGGAGACAGCCAAATTTGAAGGAAACCCTTTCTTTTGAATTATTTCACAATCCTGTTTCGCCATTTTTTAAAAATGTTGTTCCCCCTACCACGCCTCTCTGTGAAAAGCCCAACCCAGGGAACTACTGAGAAAGGGGAAACATTCTAAAATGCATCGAAAATAGCAGAAACACTGAAAAACTTTCTCCCCAGTCTGTGATAAGCCTGAGTATTGGTCAAATGTTGATTCTTCCCACTGGCAGTGTATTTTTGCTCAAAGACATCATCTGATCATTAATCTCACAAATGCTGTAAGTGTATAACTGAAAATAAATAAAAGGAAAATAAAAACATGAAGAGTTGTTTTAAGTACAGCTGCTCCCCCAGCTTCATGACTCCTGCACACACTATCTGCCAAGTGAGGTCTGTTCACTCCTGGTATCAACCTGCGGGACAACCCTTCTCAATTCAAACTTCTTAGAATCACAGGATAATGAAGGTTGGAAAAGACCTGTAAGATCATCAAGTTGAACCATCTACCCAGCACCACTACCAGGTTCATCATTAAACCATGTCCTCAAGTACCACATGCAACTTTTTTAATTCTTCCAGGAATGGTGACTCCACCACTTCCCTGGGCAGCCTGTTCCAATCCTTTACAACTGTGGTGGCAGCTGATGGTCAGGGTGCACTGGGTTGCACAGGGATGAGGAACCAAGGGCCAAGCAAGAGGTGATAGGGGACACTGAAAAAACTCACTGAGGTGAGAACACAGCTTTACTATTAATAATGGAACTCTGGAGTTCATTTGGTAATTTGTGTCCATATTGTCCTCTCACATTAAGGTCCCATTGAGGGGTTTTACCCTTTTCTAAATGATTGATAATCACGAGGTGCTCCCTCAGACCTCAGGGAACATAAGCTTCAAAACACTCACCACCTCCATTCAGGTGTGAATGCCAGACCCAAAGTGCCTTAAAGATTTGAGATGAGAATGGTGTAAAACCAAACAAACCCAAAGGCCTCATTCTGGGGGTCCATTAGATTATTGTAGAAGCTGATGTTCTCCCAGCTTGAAAAGAAAGGAAACAGCAAAGTCCTTAAACCACCAGCTCTCACAGAAACTTGCATTCACATGTGGAAGGAACTGTGGGATATGTAACATCCTTCATCACCACTCTGCTTTATTAACACTCTGAGAAAGGTTTAATGAGAGCCCAAATGGTTGTGCAGTTTTAGTTGTGGACTGTTGTTGAAATAAAGCAAAACAAATGCATAGAAACCTTCCCCCCCCTGCCTGTCCCCAGACTTGTCTAATTCCAAATACAATTTAAAAGTATGGTATTCCAATTAAGTGAAAGACAAGACAATTTCTTTTTAAGTCTCAATGCTGGATTAAGTCCCAGAATCCCAGCCCAGCTGCCCATTACACACACAAGCAATGCCCAGTGGTAACGACAGCCAGTGTAGCATTGCTTAATGGAGTGTCTGATTAGAAAACAAGACACAGAACAGAAGAAACACGGTTCAAACTCCATGGCACCACTGAACATCCTGCCCCCCCATCAAAGAACCAAAGTTTAATCAGCTCATGCATTACTAAAGGGCAGACACAGGATGGCTCATTTCAGTTGGACTCTGGTCCTGGATGTTTTAAGATCCAATACTAAGCAGAATAAAAGTAAAATGAGAAACATCAGCAAGAAAGACTTAAGTTTTACTGTTCAGTACTTCCGTACCCAGCAGTTATTACAAATGAACACCAAAAGGTGTTTGCCTGCCAAAGGGAGGGACCAAACTTCACCTGGCAAGAGGCAGACTTAGCACTGTGAGCTGTCAGTGAGCACCAACTACACCCACACTTCTCTTTGTTCGCTCTAACAGGACCTCAGTGGCACAGGCACAAACACTTCTGGTGTCTTGTAACACTTCACCAGTTACATGCTGCAGGAAGCCACTTTTCTTAATAAAAATACTGTTTACCCAACTTGCTTTCATTCTCAAAGAAGAAACACTTTTCATTTTGAAACATGACCACGTGGGCAAGTTCTACAGCTTAGGAACTTGCACATGAAAATGCATTTGAGTCTGTGTCAGAGCCAAGAAAGCTGGAATTAATGTAAGTTCTCTCTATGAATATTTCACTGCTACACTTACAACTCTATCAAGAGCAGTTCAAGCACAGATTTTATACAGCAGAATGTTTCTACCTTGGGTAGGAAGCTAGAGTCAGACTTAAATAAATACATCTATATGTGTATTTGTGTGACTGGAAATGTAGATGGGTATTCACAAGATCCCATCATAATATGTCTGCTTGTAACTTTGGGCACTTCAAGTACATTTAAAGAGTCACAGAGGGCTGATTTTTGTTTTTGTCTTGCTCACAATACACACTATGGATGGTGCATATTTTACAGACTCCACATGAATAAAAGATTATGCTAAAAATGAGTAGCTGGTCCTACTGGAGCATTTCAGTAGCTCACCGAGCCACCAGCTAAATGTGAACAGCAAAGCCCCCAGATTTAAAGACAATAAACTAAAATCTACCATTTCTTCACAGTTGATGTCGAGCATGTTCAGGAAATAGAAGAACTAGCTTTCCCCTGTCCCAATTCCAAAATCATAGATTTCCTAGGAAGCTTTTTAGTGTTCACTCATGTGCTCATCCATGCACAATGCTACCCACATTCCCAGCTCTCCCTTGGGAAATTACACGAAATTAAGGACCAACATATGGCAGAATGCCTCTTAACTGCTCCAAATTACCCCCCCCTTGGACTGAACAGAACTCTGCAATGCAGGAGAGCTCCTTGCACGGAGACTTGGCAAAGACTTCACATGGAAGGATTCACATGGAGTTCATCTGAGCCACAGTCACTATCAAAATAACCCAAAAGCTGCTTCACATGGCACCACCAGAAACTTCCCCAGGCCACTGTCCCCCTCGAGACATGCAACTGCAGTGACATCTCCTGGTTGCTGGTGACTCACTAGAACACACTTTACCTCCTCAACTATCCAACACAGCTATGCAGCAATTTGCTCTCCATTCAAGAAACATGTTCAGAGAGAGAGGAATCTTTTTCCTGCTAATAAGCAAGAAAGAATAATGGGATATATTCCAAGTTTTTCTTGTGATGACCAACAATAAATCATTTCTTAGCTCAGGTCACATCTTCCATGGGAAGAAAAATGTCTTGCCATCATTAACTTCTTTTCAGCTAGCAATAATGTATGATCAAGTTTTAAGTAATTGAACCAGTAGCATTTAATTAGCTCTGAAAAACGATCTCAGATCATGAATCACAGCCTTTCCACCTGCATGAGGTCCCCTTACTAGGTTAAAAGTATATTTCTCTTGCCATGTGTGATCCATCTTGAATATCTAATGAGGTGCTCGTGATATATGGATTACAGTTCATATATCACACACAAAATATAGCAGACAGAGTGTCTCTTTCTTTAAATAATTGAGTTTCATGACTTTAAAAAAAAGAGCATCTTGTGTGCATGATGGAATGGCCACTCCTTGTTCCAATTTAACCAATTCCTCTTTCTCCAGAGAGTCAGCTTTAAGGATGAGTAACTTAAGACATCCTGAGGAAATGTAGAAATAGCAATATTTTTTGCTGAAAGGCAGTACACAGAGAACTGCTATGATTTTAGGCAAGACCACACTGACATTTTTCAATAGGCCCAGAGCACTGACTGACCAAAGGGCATGATGTTTCCTCCTAATATTAATTCAGATGGTTCATCACATGCTAAACAAATCAGTGCACTCCACTAGTATTTGGGGACATCTGTGGCCAGCACAAAACAGGATCACTTCTTATATCAGATTGCATTAAGCATCTTTTTTTTGTAGATTAAATAAGCTAAACTAGAAACATTAGCCACAAAACCCCACAGTTTTTATTCAGCTTTCAAGTATGTTTCTGAAGCCGTTATTATGCTTTTATGACAAGACTTAGATAATTACAAGATTGGATTTTTTTGCTGAAAAAGAGGCAAGATTAGCAAACTTCTTTTAGAAGACAGAAACTAAGTCTCACAATCTGCTCAAATGTCAAACTGTAAACATTGTCCAATTTTTGGCTTGCTCTATAAAAAAAAATTCGCTACAAAATCCTCTATTTTTAAATAAACTTTATAAAAAATAAACTTCAATAAAGTGGATTTTATCTCTCTGTTCTTTCCCCATCTTATTTTTAGCACAGTAAAACACCCCACAAACCAAACATGCTTTTGCTGACTTTTTTCAGTTTGAAGACAGCAAAAGTTTTCATTTTCATAATAAAGAAAGCAGTGAAAGCAGAGCTTCCCTACTGAGTTGGACACAGCTCATCTTTACTCTGAACAGTTCTTTCAGATGTTACCAGAAATTGTAAATAACGTTGCTCTCGATTGCATGTGACACTTGCTGTAGTTATGAACAACATTTAAAGAGACACATTAAAAGCTGCTGAGAGAGGAAAGGATGTATGACATCCATTATGCACACATCCACTGTGAAAAATGTCTGTCATGTGGATGGTACAAATTTCAATGAGAGCAGAACAGATTTACAAATCCACCCTTTGCATTAAATAGCAAAAACTCTGATGAATCTCCAGTTTGTGATACTGGTTTTGGTAGGCATTAGGTAACATTTCTGTTGGCTCCACTTGTGCAGTTGACATTAATCCTGAGGTTTTAAGAACATTTTCTTAGCTTTTTTACTAGGTATTGTGTTACTACTCCTATCTTCAACTTCATCATCTTCACCATCTTCATCATCATCCTTGAGTACACGTTGGTCTCTCTTTCTCAAAAATTTCTTTCCTATTGTTCCCACTAATGTTTCATATCTGTAAAGAAAATAAAAAATTTTGCACCTTTTACTAAAATCAGAAAAAAAAAATCAATGGAGCAGATAATAAATCTAAGCAACAATTTAAGTGGTGTCAAAAACCTGGTCATTAGAAGCCTGAGAAGCACAAGTACTACATATAATCACATTACATTATTACTCATTCTGATAGTATGGATTCATCAGCATGGAATATCAAAGGACAGAAAAACCCCTGCAAGTTACTTTTATTCCCTCAAAATGATGGGGATTCCACTGAATAGTCACAAGCAACCCTGGAAAATCAGTTCTGTACAATACCATATGTGTTGTGGGGTTGTTTTTATTTGTTTACTTTTTGGGTTTTATTTTCCCACATATAATACAGTAATGTATCACATTCCTACTTAATATGGATTATGTCATAAAATAGAATTTACCTTCTGGCCATTTCTTCATCTGACACATCAGCCTCCATTTTATCATCCTCTTCAATTTCTTCTTCCTTGCACCCAGAGTTCATTTGGATCATTAACTTCTGAAAATGAAGTGAGAAATAGCTTAAACATGTGACCATGACACAATGGCACCTATGCTGAAATTCACTGGTAGGAGAGGTGCCTAAAAGACAAGAATCAAATTTAATAATAATTATTTGTTCCTGGTAAAGTTAGAACATATCGTTACAAAAACTCATGAAGAAAAGGCAACATGCCTGCCTACTGCTAAGCTGAGCTCAGAGTTTGCCTTTGGGAAAAGAGGTAACACAGATGTTTTCAGTGGACTGCAGTACTCAGACATCCTAAGGGGCACTCCAAACATCTTCAGGAGACCAGAGAATTAGTTCATAATTAATTTTTCATTGTGATGTTAGCACGTAGTCCTTGGAGTAGTTTTAAGATACCTGCAAGATTCACAGTAAAAGCCATGAAGCAATCACAGAGAATCACAGAATTACTAGGTTGGAAGAGACCTCCAAGATCATCGAGTCCAACCCTATATGCTGTGTCACAGGGACAGCAAGTTTGAAATAACTAAACAAATCTCCCAGAAAATCACCTTGTTTGCCCTTAGTCTTTACACCTTCATCCTTTTGCTTCAGTTCAGTGGTAACCTTTTTATTACTGTCTCCATGTAGAAATTAAAGACTCTCTTGCCCAGTCTTTTTACTTGGGAACTCTAAGCCTTTACTTATACCAGTAAGTGTTGAATAAATAGAGCTGAATGTCTGTAGATTGGACTCTGCATTAAATGACAGGAGGAAAAGTGAGCTTTTGTTTTGGTGAGCAGCATGTGGGACAGTTTCCTCCCTTCAGGGGAAGAAAATCTGCAGGAGTCATGCAGTTTCTGACTATCAATACAGTAAGATAAGAAACCTTCTATTTACCAGATGTTGCATTGATCTACATTCTGGTCTGGATCATGGTGTTCCTGTACATGGGAGGATTTATGGAAGGTGCTGCCAAGGCCAAACAGGATGCAGTGTGAACACTCTAATCCCCATCCCCAAGGGCTTCAATCCTAATCTGACAAAACCTCAAACCAGGACATGTGAGCAGTACCTCAATTTCTGGATTGAATCCTTTGAAGGACATTCTGCCATAAACGAGATCCTCACACCGCAGAAAGCTTCTCTCTTCTATTATACAGCTCCTGCATGAAACCCCAAACCCAGCATTCTGTCAAACAGTGCACTTTAATCAAATTAAACAAATGCAAAAAAATATTTTCTGTCTTCCCTCCACGCAAATAAACAAAACCACAGTGTATTTTAAACCATCAACTACTTTCTGAAGCTTAATTGGTCTGATAAATCTTTCAGTACAAGGAGCTTGGAGTACAGAGGAACACTTTCTGCCAGTAAAACTGTGCCAGTTCCACAAGCAAAATTAACTCTCCCAGCAAAAAGCACTCTTTGCTGGTATGATTCCACCTACATTAATACTTTTGCCAGAATAAAAATACCACATAAATACCACTCTCCAGGTGGCATTACTATACCAGCAAAAGCTTCTAATTAATTTTTCCTTGTGCTGTTAGACCTGGCATTAGTTGAGTCTGTCAGGATATAAAACACTGTGTCATTCTCTGTTCAGCAGAGACAGATTTTCCCCTTCTCCCTTCTTTTTTCCTCTTTTAATGAGCATGGAGTGAGAAAAGAAACACGACCCTGAGGTGTTCACAATACACGTGTTAGATAAAAGTATTTCCACGAATTGTTCCATCCTTCTTTTTCTCACACATGTATGTACCTCTTCTCTCATCCTCTTCATCTCCCATGTAAAACAAACTCTCATGATCACAGGAAATTAGGCTGAAGAGATTAAGCTCATTCTCCAGCCTCAGGGCAGTACCAGTTAAACATGTACCATGAACAGCAGAGGTCCATCTAACCTGTTCTCAAAAGATTTCCAAGATGAAGAATCCAGTGTGTCCTCAGGCAATCTATTCCAGAGCTTCAATAGCCTTATTGTTAGAAAAAGTCTCCCAATGTCCAGCTTGTACCTTCCTTGCTAAAACTGAAGCTCAAATACCTTTTTGTCATATCCACCAAGAGAAATGGAAAGGAGTTTATCAATGACCTGATTCAACTACAGTTAATTCCTTCGGTCCAAGCTTTTTCAAAATTATGTATGTTCTGCCTCAATGGAAATTTTCTCCCTCTTGTGAAAGGATGAAACCCAAGCAATTTTGAAAGTAGCTCTCCTGCTATTTAAAGTACCATTCTAAAGAGCAGGACATTTTCTTCCTTATTAACTAAGCCTTTCTTTATTTTTGCCATTATCTCTTCTATTTC
The DNA here is from genome assembly GCA_013399895.1 of Serilophus lunatus. Lineage (NCBI taxonomy): Eukaryota > Metazoa > Chordata > Aves > Passeriformes > Eurylaimidae > Serilophus > Serilophus lunatus. The sequence continues at coordinate 1,239,630 of VXBA01002171.1, forward strand.
AAAAACAGGATTTGAAGTGAGCTAGACACAAGAAGACAGAACTGTCCTGAATGGACTTAACCGAGTGACTGGAGCTGAATTTACTAACACAAGGTTTCAAACTCCTTTTTTTCAAATGAAGGGAAAAAAGAGCAATGAAAGAATTGGTCCCTGACTGAAAGAAACTAATTCTATGCATCTAGCAGAATGTGTGAGAGAAAGAAAACACCACACACAAGAATTGAAAGTAGGTCAAACTGCACTAGGCAACCTTGAGAATAGCTCTGAACATAAACAACAAAAGAAGTTGTAATGCTAGTCTGTCACTATTTTTGCTGCTGTTAACTGGTCATTAATAATACTTATTTTATAGGGAAAAAAAATTAATATACTATTTCTATTTCAAAACAATCCGATGGTAAGAAGGACAAAAAGTTAGAGCTTACTCTTTTTCCTTTAGAGCTGGTACATCAAGATACCAGTGTTCTTCACTAATTATCTTCTTTTCTTCTTCTTCTAATTGTTTTTTAGTTTGTGAATCCAAACCCCTTTGCATGAACTACAAAAAAAGACACATAAACACAGAGCTTCAGTTTTTTGCATCATGAATATGTTCTGAACATGCAATAACATGGTGGCAATTATGTCATCGTGGCAGTTATCCATGACATAATATTTAGCAGTTGATAAAAAGTAAATGCACTTTGTGTTTTTTCTCTGAGTTTGGTCTAAATTTGGGCAAACAGGCAATGGAAAATTGAACAGCTGATCACAGCAAGCCAACAGTCAGTCACATCTGTACTTATTATATATAAAGACACAGATCTTTCCTGGTTAGTTTGGATGGATTTGAGTTGTCACAACTCTAATTTTGTTAAGGTTTTTCTAATGTTTCCATAAAAGCCAGAGAGAATGTAATGGTGTTGAAGCTATTGCTGCACATCAGGAACCAACTCCACCCATACAACCAGCATTTGAGCTCAAAGCTAGAGATAGGTCATACCAGGCTGGCCATTGCTTGAAACGTCTATACTTTCAACCATCTTCTTCTTTTCTTAGATTTAATTTATGAACTGGCTTGCAATTGTAGCTCAGAAGGCACAAGCCCACCTTTGGAAGTGGAAAAAAGTAACTGAGACTTTGAAACAAGACTATGAAAAAGAGTCTTCTGTATCCAGCTGAGCTAAAAGATGTTACCAGCTCTTCCCTTCACACTGATGACCCACCAAAGCACCAGTGGAGCAGTATTTATAAGCACCTTTTAACTCACTGCAGGAACAGTCTGCCAAAATAGTGGAGACCAATAATTAAGTTTAGGCTAAGACTGCTATTTTTGCCTAATACAAGGACATTCCTGTCAATTGGTTCCTTGGGGATAACTTTTGTCAGAGGATGGGAACAGGCAGGTAGGGACAGTAACCTCTCAGGAGCTAGAGAATAGGACATCTGTCACAGGTTGTGAAAAACTGCTGACAGCACAGGACTACAGACCTGAGGGCTGTGAAACTTCTCAGTAATTTCCATTTGTCTCAAGTCAGGTGCCTGAACTGAGTGACAATAAAGGCTCAGCAATGTTAATGAAATGTGCTGGAAAAATCACAGCTCCTACTTTTAGGATCATAATCCCTAAATTCCCACATCCCTAGAAGTTGGGACCTTCCTTAGGAGCTACAGAAAGTATTTGACTAACTGTATCTATCAGAGATCTACATTTATACCAAGGTAATTCCCAGTGAGAGACAAGTCTACCAGTACAGTTTATATTACAGTCCTGTAAAAACTGGTTTTGTGGCTATCAAAGCACATCTGTGTGTGCAACACTGCAGAGGAATTCTCTATCAACTAATTTCACCCCTCTCACTGTTAAGTTTAGGTAAGGCCAACAGGTTAAGATCTCAGTGGGAACATTACACTTGAACAGAGTTTGGGTCCCAGTTAAAATGGGCTCAGCTGGGGACAAAGCCCAGGAAGGTATCACAAAACAATTCCCTTCCAGAAAACTCTGCACTACTGGGCTTATCTAAAATATAAAGGTAATATAGAGGTCTAATGTGTTTACTACAGACACCTCACATATCTTTTCAGGCTTTACAAAATGTTCAAGCAAACCAAACTTTGAAGTAAAAGCCAATAGAATTACTGTCTCACTTCTGTTTCTATTTGCATCCACTGTACAGGATCTTCAATGCAAGACGAATTGACTTTTGTTTTCCGAGTTGATTCAAAATATGTCAAAGCTTTCCAATTAAAATTATAGTATCTTCTTGAGGAAAATAAGTGAATCTATCATGTGGAAAACCATATTGCTCAAGAAAATTGGTTAGCCAGTCTGAAATCTCAACAGGAGAAATTCTGCTACCCAATTAAATAATCATTTCACATTATCTTTTAAAGATTATGTTCCTAAAGATTACAGCAGGAATAACTAGATAAAAATTATGTGATCATGTTTATCTAAAACATAAACACACACAGATGAATTAAAAATATATCCATTGTGGTAGACAAAGAGTAAGTCAGTAACTGAGTGGCTGGTTGGATAATTTTCCCCCAGCAATGGGACTTGGATCAAATGGTGCAAGACCTGAAAGTGCGAGTCAGTAACTGTGGCCCAACATTGTGCAAATGGTCCTCACAAAGTATCAGGACCTGCAGAAGCAGCTTAATTAATACATTTGTGAACAAAAAGATCTACAGAAGGGAAGTGCTAAATGCTTGCAAGATCTGTGTATGACCTTTTCAAAACCTGCTCATCTCTTCAATGCCCAGACTGCAAACCTGCAAATGTCACAGGCTGGTTCTTCATGGTCTTCCATGGAAGAAGGAAAAAAAAAATCAACTTTTGAAATCTCCTGGGGGTTAATAAACTGCCAAAGAACAGGAGTAGAAATTTTATTTTTATATAATACTTTTAAAATGAGAGAAAATAATGATTCTGCAGTCCAGGTTATGGGAGACTGACTGTCAGACACTTCTGGCTGACTCAGCTACACCTACTCCCTTCTGAGAGGGAGGCAGGACATGTTTTGTTCCCTCTGTGTACAAGTTACTCTTAGCAGCATCTGATAATTGAGGTAAATATTCCATCATCCAACTGTAGCAGAATGCACTTGGTGTGAAAGACTAAACTGAAATCAGCCAGACTCTTTTCATCCAGAAGGGGAAATATAACCCCACATAAATATGCAGGGGAAAAAATGGTTAAATAAAACACCAGAAACAAGAAGCCACAAAGGCCCCATCATAACCAATTATAAAAACTGAATGGATATTAACATTAAAAAACCCCAACCAAACCACAATACTGGGAACTCAACTTTTACTGGTTGTTTTCCAGCAATAAAGAACTATCAACTGGAGGAGAAGGTACTCTCCTGAATTAGGAGCTGTACTGCACTGCTGGAAGCAGAATCCACGGGTGAGCAGAGCCTAATTTCACATTGGTGAGGTTTACAATTGCAAGGTAACAAGCACGCCAGGATGTTACTGAGACCCCTGGCATTTCTGAGCTGGCAAAGGCTGTTAACGCTGCCATTCCAAACGGGGATTTCATGAGCCAGCAACGCAAACAGGGAAAAATGGGCACAAGAAAAAGAATAAAGAAGCTTCCTCCTTCCCATATGAAAAGCTCCACTCTCAAATAAAGCAAGCAGCATAATATTCCAATTTCATTGTGGTGGGGCAAGTCTTATCACTTGTATTCACAGTGTGCAGCCAGGGGGAACGAAGGCCTCCCCAAGGGTGCCCTGGGCTGGCTCTTGAGGTGACTATTGCTGGACCAAATCCTGCCCTTTTGAATCCCCAGAGCCCTCGCCAGCAGTTCCATGTCCGTGGCAGCAGCGATTTGCCGCCGGGGAGGCTGGAGAGCAGCAGCCCCGAAGCCCAGCGGGCCGGGGCCGCTGGTTATGGATCACCGGGGCTGGATTTGAAACGTGGGCGACGGAACGGCCGCGTGGCCGGGGCTGGGCACGGGAAATGCCCCAAAACTGCGGCTCCTGCAGCGGCAGCGGGACACCCAGGGGGACACCCACCCTTTGGCCATGGAACACCCACCCCCTGCCCGTGGGGACACCCAAACCCTGCCGGGGGGGACACCCACCCCCTGCCCGTGGGGACACCCAAACCCTGCCGGGGGGGGACACCCACCCCCTGCCCGTGGGGACACCCAAACCCTGCCGGGGGGGACACCCACCCCCTGCCCGTGGGGACACCCAAACCCTGCCGGGGGGGGACACCCACCCCCTGCCCGTGGGGACACCCAAACCCTGCCGGGGGGGACACCCACCCCCTGCCCGTGGGGACACCCAAACCCTGCCGGGGGGGGACACCCACCCCCTGCCCGTGGGGACACCCAAACCCTGCCGGGGGGGACACCCACCCCCTGCCCGTGGGGACACCCAAACCCTGCCGGGGGGGNCCCTGCCCTGCCCAGGGCCGCGGGGGGTGCGGAACCAGCGGCGACAACGGCGGGGGCTGAGGGGACGTGCATCTCTCTGGCTGTGAAATGATAAATCCGTGAGGGAACACGAGGTGTCTTGCCGACGGTTCGGTAGTGCCGCCGGCTTATGGGCTCGCCCATAGTTTTCTGCTATTTCAAGGAGAAGGAAAAAAAAAGAATATAAAGTCTGTCTCAGGTTGGCGGTTGGAGGCTGCTTGAGTTGTTTGGCTTTCGTGGTTTTTACAATCAGCACTAGATTTTTCTTGCAAAAAAAAAAAAAAGAATAAAAAGGCACAAAATGGTCAAATGTGGTTAAAATTGGAAAGCACATAAAGATACCGCAAAAGGCATCAAAGCTTTGGTAGTCCTAAATCGTGATCTTTGGATTCAGTTCTGGCAGAGCTGGGCCCTGGGAGCTGAGGAGGAAATCCTGATAGGAAATCGCCAGCTGACTCCCAGGCACGAGCAGATACCACAATTTCTCTCTATATCCTCATAAGTCAGATTTCTGATGCCTGTTTTGATATTTGGCACATAAACTAGGTGTGAAAGCAGTAAGAGTGAGGGTTCAGTGTTCAAAACTTTAATGAATTGGTGTGCTCCAAAAGACAGTCAAGGGAGAAAAGTCTCCATAAGATGCAAGATGTAGGCCAAAGCTTGAACTCTGTAAAGATTTATGTTCTAATAGGGTCCACAGAAAGGTATAATGAACGGCAAAACCTGATTGCAGAGGGAAAGGAGGAAAAATTATCCACATCCAGACGTCCTCATTACACAGTTAAGCTCAGTGGGTTAAAGTGACCAGAAATGTGAAGGAAACATTGAACAATAAATGCTTCAAGGCAAAGTCATACCAGCACACAAAAATATTTAATTTTCACATAGGGAAGGCACCTTCCTTCCCAGGCTCTGTAAATGAGTTGAAGCTGCTCTGAAATTCAAAGCCCCTGTGAGAAAGTGTCTTTGTGAGTGTGGGAACTGTCCAGTTCAGCTCCTTCTCTGTTCCCTTCCTCATTAACAGCTATCAACCTTTCCCAGCAAAAGAAGGCTGTGAAGAAATTTGCCAGTTCCTGAATACGAATGTTCGTCCAAGAATGAATGTATTTGAGTTTTGGTGAACATACTAATAGTGAAAAGCTGCTAATTGATATAATGGCACAGTACAACCCTGATCTGTCCATTTGTGGTGTTATTTTCTATTTGCTGCGCATTCTAATAACGTGTGTGCTTTTTGTTGGTCATTGCAAATCAGAGCCCTGTGTTTAATTGCACGGCCCTCGATGTCATTCAGGGCTTTCCTGAGCAGCTTCTCTTCATTTACAGTCCATGAAGGCCCTTTGAATGATTCCTTCTAAGCAGACCCCTCAGCACTTCTGCAGCCCCTGAGCTATGGCAGTGCCCAGCTTTGCTTGGTGCCCTTTGCAGTGTACAACTGTGAGGGAGAGACTGCAAGGGGTTTTCAGCTCATCTAACCAGGAGGATTATTCCCAACGCTCCTTGGTGAGTGGGAGCTTGGGATCCACATCACAGCACAGAGATGCTGCCACTGTTTGTCTTGTGTGTCAGCATGTCAGCCAACAACCTGCCTCGATACAGGCAGGGAGAAGCATTTTGCAGTAAAGGCTCTGTGGTGTTTATTTAGGAAAGTGGAGATTGTAAAAAGGCTGCCACAGAATTTGATCTATTTTGGCTGTAAAAAAGTCCAAAGGAAATTTTTGGATTACATCTCCCATCACTTGAATTGGATGGGGAGGATAGATAACAATCAGCTGTCTCGTGGACCAGTTTATACTGTCTGGCAAATCTGAAGACATTCCATTGATTATAGGAGAAATTTTTGTGATTTACTGCTAGTGGTGCAGGCAGAGAAGAATGCTGCCCTGTAAATAGGCCTGTTTGTGAGGTGGAGTGAGGGTGAGGAGGAGAGGTAGGAGAGATGCTCTGTTTAGAGAAGAATGGAGGGTCATTGTAAATGACAATTAGACACCTCTACCCAAACACTGCTGCAAAACAGCTCCACTTTCAACCTGGAAGTCCATTTCTTTTTCTAAACAAAATAGCTCCGGGAAAAGGAGCTCCATCTCATCAAAGACTGTACATTAAACAAGCAGATAAAAGATTTTTCTTCCAAGGAAATGTGGTTCCTTCTCCCTCTAGTAATTACTAAAGTCAAATCAAAGTTGTCATTAAAATTATTTAAGAAGTAATGTCTCGTGGAGTAACACAAGTGACAGCTGTGAACTAATTCTGCACCAGTAGGATCTAATTTGAGGATACTCATGTCTTTTTCTGTAACCTTTTTTCTCATAGTATTGTGATTTTAGTGCAAAAAGTGTTAGGTATCTCAAACCTTACACCAACCTATCAGTTCACTTGATTTTTTGTGAGCTGTCTTTGAATTCTGAAGCAGCTTTTTACAGCTCTCAGAATACTTGAAGCCTTCCCCCCCCACCCCCCGCCCGCAAATATAAAAATTCTTATAGCGCGACAGATGAGTCATTAATTTGTGTTAAACAACTCCGCTGTGTTTTAAGTAAGGATATTATATAGTTTCCTGTATGAACGACGAAAATGAGAAGTAGAGCCGCCAGAGGTCTGTTTGCAAACCTGAAAGGGAGGTGTGAAGTGCTGGGTACGACTGGGCGGGATCAGGAAAGCAGTTTAGTACCTCGTGCTCCCTGCAGAGAGAGCGTGAAATTCTCCGAGGGGTTCTAGAGGCACGGGTTTGAAGCGGAGGACTGGTTCTTTATCTCCCTCGCTCCCACCAAGCTCTGAGCCGCGGACAGACAACTGCTCGGGTCCCACGACTGCGGGTTTGTCACAGTATCTCGCTTTGTACCTAATCCACGGAGGAGCCGGGTCAGCTGCAGCTCTCACAGTATCACAGTATCAACAAGGTTGGAAGAGACCTTAGAGATCAAGTCCAACCCATAATCCAACAGCCCATCATCTAAACCGTGGTACCAAGTGCCTCATCCAGCTAGTCTTGAACATCTCCAGGGTCTGTGACTCCACCACCTCCCTGGGCAGCCCATTGCAATGGCAGATCACCCTTTGTGTGAAAAATTTCTTCCTAATATCAAGTCTAAACCTCCCCTGATGGAGCTTGAGACTGTGGCCTCTTGTTCTGTCACTAGTTGCCTGAGAGGAGAGACCAACCCCCGCCTGATTACAACCTCTCGGCTCAGGCTGCACTGACTCGTCCTCTTGGCTTTTGAGCCCCCTTTTCTGGCACTGACACCGGTTTAGGTGGCAGCTGACACGCACAGGGTGTTTTATATCCCTGCCCTGTGTTCCACAGTTGACCCCACGTTCTCCCGTGGGTGGGAATGATGTGGAAAGAATGAAGCAGAAGCCAAACTCATCCTACTGTGTTACAGAGATCTGTAAACCCGATACATGTTGCTGAGGTTTTTCTTTTAATCGCCTTGTGTGGTTCACAATTTAAACATCGTGGAAAGGTGTGTCTCAAAAATGTGTTTGTAGCAAAACAGTTACAAAATCTCCAGAGCAACCTCCAGAGGTTGGGGAAAACCCTCATTGTCAGTTCGGGAGAAGACAATTCATTCTGTATGCTTTTGGCTGTTCCAGTGGCAGGGTGACCTTTGTATGAATAAATACAGTAATTCCTTTTTGATTACAGAAAGAAGCAGCTTCATAGTTGTAGCTCCCTATCTTCTGCCATGACCTTAAAGTGGTGGTGAGAACACACACCAGTCTGTCGTTCTGCTGCCATGTGCATAAGCCTAAAAATTTGAGCCTAAAAATGGGATCCTGATATGCTGTGATTTGATAGATCCCCATGCCAGGAGTCAGAGCAGAGAGAATGTCTGAAAACTGCTGTGGAGTGTCCTTCTCTTTGCTTTCCTTTAAAAATCGGGAGGCTTTTAACTTTTTGAATTTGATGGAATCACAATTAAAAAGAAAAGGAAAATATTGCCTTCCGTTTGTTAACTATAAAAATGCAATCCAGCAGAGCTGCTGGTGCTTTGCTGTTTCCCAGGTCAATAAATGGCTCCCCTGACTTTAATAAACATTGATGCTCCGGGCTTGTTCTACAGTGATTGAACCTTTTTATAGTTTCAACCACTGGCATTGCATGAAAGCTTTAAGATTTTTCTTTTCCTTTTATTTTTTCCCCTGCTCTTTTTCAGGAGGGTTGGATCTGATTGATTAAATTGTCATTTTTAGAGTTGGTTGCTGAATTATAACTTGGTGTTTTTAACCACGCAATTTGTTTAAAGAGACAGTGTTTTGATACAGCAAACCAGCTGAGGATTTTTAAGCAGTGAAAGGAAATTTTGCTCACTTTGTTCTCAGCCTTTCATCATTGCCTGACAAAAATGCTCCTGAAAACAACATACAGGCTATGGTATGAAGAAAAAGTACTTAGGTCCACTCTCACTTCTTCATTATTCCACCAGCGGGTCTGTGCAGCACTGTCTTGCTTTCGATTAGTAGTTGGATGCTTCCTTGTTCACATGTTTATCTTTCTAAGGAGAAGGGAATGGAGGGGGAATTAGAGGGATAAATGTGAGTTCCTACCCGAGGTGATATTAGGTGGTAGCCCTGTACTTTGTACCAACTGATTTACCCCTTAATTCACACAATGGATTTCTTTGCACTGCAATGATGGGCTCTGAACACACCCAAGTCAAATAACTGCAGGATTTTCACCTAAATTCAGACTGAGCCTATTTCAAAGGGACAAAGACCTTGTAATTCTTTAGAAACTGAGAAAAATTACATCTACATGATGATGCATTCTTTTTTTTTGAACCAGCTGCCACGTTCCTTCTCTGTGGATAGCTGCTTGTTTTCGAGGTCTGGGTTTTTTTTATTTTCCTTCACTTCCTCCCAGTTTAAATCTGTATTCAAGACAGTAAAGCTGAAATAAATGAGACCCACATAAAAAACATGTGTGTTCTGAATGTGTTTGGAAAGAAAGGCCAACTAAACTGTCTTGTAGAACATAACAGGGTATCTTTTGCTTTTGATTTACAGTGCCTGCAGGGGAAATGGAATAATCTAATGGCCTGAATATGGGAGATCTTACACTGCAGCCTTACTCTGGTCAGATTCTGAAACAGTGCTTAGCAGTGGAAGTCTCAGGGTATCCATATGAAATCCTGAAGTCCAATTATACTTCAGCTTGTACACTTTCCCCTCTCAGGCCATTTCAGCTTCTGCTCTGAAATAATAACTTACAACAGTGCAAAGCTGAATTTCAGCAATGAATTATATCCCTGGCCTCTAAATTTAATTGTGTGGTACTACAACTAACCCACTATCCATCTTGGTCCTTTGAATTCTTTCCCTCTTCTCTTTCTATACCATTCATACAAGACCTTTAAAAAGCACAAAATAGGTGCCTAGGAAGAAGGCAAAATGTGAAGCAAATGTTTTAACGTCTTACCTGCCACCAATTCCTGATGGTCTTTCACTAAAAGGCTGGGTAGAACTCACCAACACTGGGGTCAGGGTGAGGTGCTGCAGGCTCTGGCTGTTTTCCTGCAGGGCTGCTAGTTATGGATACCTGGGATCAGGAGGACCATTTACAAACACCAGTTTGGATACAATCCAGCTGGCCAGGTGCTTTCCAGGATGTCCATTTTCCCCCTGTAGTGCTTGGAAATGGAGCCAGGGGAGATGTCAGATCAGTGCTGTAATTCACCATAAAAAGTCTGATGTTTCTAACACTGCTGTTCTAATCAGCTGCAGATTTCACAGCAAAATGTTAATGCATGAGCAAACCTTTAATAACAAAAGCAAAAAGAGATTCTTCTGCAGTTATTGTAAATACAATATGGTGACATTTTTAGGACAGTTACTCATGCTCATTTCCAAATCATTTTAAGGCCATTTTACAGGTTGGGAAATAAGTAAAATATTCATTAATGCTGTAATGATTTATATCATAACATTATGAACTAGCCCACTTTACCTCAGTACAGCTCCTCAATGAATGTTTTTCTAATTTCCATAAGTAATTGACCTCTCATTAGCAACTCATTAGAAAAATTGAGGTGATGTGACAAAAGCAAACCCATTGCAACAGAAAGTCTGAATATGAATAAATTATTGAAAACCCTAATGGATTCAAAATGAAGGACCACAAGAGCCTTGCTTTGTCTGACTGAAAAAGGATTTAATTTAGATCTGTGAAAAGAAACATTTTTCTCTCAATATACACAGCTGCACTTCCAACAGTCTTTAAATCCATACTTTGCCTCATGGCTGGTTTTCAAGTACAGTGAACATTCACTTCTTCTTCTTGCAAGTAACTTCATTGGAAAAAAGAATTAGCCACATATTTCAGACACATATGTGAGACCCCAGTACAACTATAGACACTAATGTTCAAAAAACAGTACAAGTTTTGGAACGTGGACTAAATACATGACGTAATTTTTGAAGGAACTAAACACCAACTTATGCTTCTCAGTGACTCCAGCCTAGATGTAGATACCTGTCAGAAAAGACACAGTGCTGAGTTCTTGTCTGTGAGCAGTTGTTTCAGAGGGAAGGTGTCTGCCTTGTCCTTTTTATACCCACTTTAACAAACACATGAATGTTAACAAGCTCAAATAATAGATTTTGCATATATTGAAGTAATTAATAACCTGTCATAATACCTTAATATCTGTCTTTTTAGAGATGGGTAAATCAATTTTGAAGTAGCTTTTCACCACTGCAAAAATGAAAAATGAAAGCTGATATTTAATGTAGGTTTATAAGTCCTGGATGCTACTGGACAAACCTAGAAAAAAAATCTAGTTCTTTTTTGATATGTCCCTTGAAGTCCTGATGCCCATCTGAAACTTATTTGAAAGTAACTGGATTTATGTTTTCCAAGTTAAATTTCATTACAAAACTACATGAGTATTAGAAAGGGAAAATATCATTGCCTGAAAGTCTTGTACAGCAGAGAAGAGCTGAACTCATGAACATCCCTGACCTGATACAGTGCTGGCTAAGAAACATCAGGGTCCAAAAGCAGGATAAAAGCAATGGAGTAATATTGTAAAACAATGTGAAAAGCTACTGGCTTAAGGCAGCCCTGGGAAAAAGGCCAGTGAGACTCTCACTTTTCCTCATTTAGGAAGTGTGTCTGTTATCTGGTTACCGTTCTTACAGGTTGTTTTTGATTTCCCTCCTGAATTCTCCTGCAGTGGACCATTGCATAGCACTGCTTTAATATGGGTAAGTATCTCTCTTGTTTTGCCAACTAAACTGTAGAAGAAAAGAAGCACAGGAGTGATCATCAGAAATTTCTTATTAAGGAAGAAAAATGTATTTTTGAAAGTCCACTCAGAAAAATCAGACTGCTTAGCTTTCTATGACATTTAAAAAGAAAATATTGAAAGGAGATGGTAGACAAACAGTGAAGTTTTGTTGCGTTGATTGCTTATGCCATGGGAGTGTAGCAAGTGATTAGTTTTGTGACATTGCTCCTGTGTCTTTTTTTGTTGTGCTGTTGCAGAAAACGTGGTTACATAGTTAATCCCTGATGGGTTCAATACAAATTTACAGTAAAATCTGATGTCTAATGGCTTTTAGCAGCAGAGAGCACTTCCTAGAGCCATGATTGAACTGAAGTGCGGAGCTGGTTAGGAGACCAAACATGGCACAACACCAGAAAGCTGAGAATCTATTACCCATCTGTCCTGTGTTCAACATCCCCTCTAGGATTTCTGACACTGCTATAGAAATAAAGCTTTTAAAGTCCTGGACAACCATTAGATTGGAGTCAACCAGCATAATCAAGTTTATTACTGTGTCTCTCTGCACAGTGCTCTCTGTTCCTCATTAGAACCCACCCTTTCCCCAGCTACACAGCCCTACACTGCACTGCCAGCATGTCTTACAGGCAGAATTTCTTTAGGATTTTTAGAAACATATTTGGATTTCATCCAGGTGTGGAATATATACATACTTCCTTTTATACTCACACACGTACTCAATATATTTCCTTACATATGGCATCTGAGTCAGTAATACTAAAAGCCTGAAGTTGAAGGAAGGACAAATACATTTATAGCCATGTTCCTTCATAAGGTTTTTTTTTTAAAAAAATTATTTCCTGAATCATTTGATGACAGTGAAGTACCTTATTACATTGCAAGGTGGAAATAACACACACAGAGAAAGGTAATTCTCCCTATATAGGCTGACTTTAAGGAAGTCATAGTGCCAGTCTTAAAATTAATAATTTAACAGAACTAATGAGAAACACTTACCCTTCTTCTCTTAAAACTTAAGGAAAAAGCTCACCTGTAACAAATGTATATTTTGGAAGATTTTGAGGGAGCCCTAAGGTTATCCTAAGACTGGCTGCTTTATGCTGAAAGCTGCAATGGGAAAAAAGAAGTGTAACAGGTCCAAACTAAATTTTCAAATCTTCAATATCATCTCAGTATCCTCTGGGGTGAGGAAAAGTGTAGATATTCAGGCACCCACCAAAATGGCTGGGAAGGGCATCCCTAATGACACCAGCAGAAGAAAACAGCCAGCTTTTTGTTGTAGCATGCTTTTGGTTGTTGTACGCAAAGTGGTTTAATGTCACCTTAATCTCGGCTTGCCATGTGAAAAATGACCCTGTCAATTTGATACAGAAGTAGAATATTGAGAAGTGGAACATTTTGTCTAATAAGGAAGAGCTGACAAAGACAGACTGAATAACACTTAATTGGATAAATCTGACTTGATTGTGAATTCCAAACGAAATTAAAAATATTACGCTAAGATTTATGGGGTTTGTTTTCTGTCTTTTTTTTTTTTCTGTCTGTGTTTGCTAGGCTTTGCTATGTCACCAATATTTCAGTTTAGCAGCAGCATTATATTTTTTATTGATAAAAGCCAAAGGCTAACTATTGCAAGACATTTGGCAATACCAGTACAAATGGGAACTCTCAGTTGTGTGCAGCCCAGTTATTGATGTTTTTGTTAGCAACCTTTATAAGGGCACATTCTGCTTTTCCTTCTCACTGCCATGATGTGGAATGAGGAGAATGCCTGCTGGACTTAGGTAAATGCAGGACAGTTTTGACTGAACACATCTGTGTCCTGTGACCAGCCACAAGCACAGTATAAATACATGTGAGCACAGGGCCAGATGTCTCAGCAATGTGGCCTTTTGCATCTTTGCCCATCTGTGACTCTCCTATCCTGGATGTGGGAATGGAGCAGATTAATCTTCATGAGGGCAGCATCTGATATAGGAACTAGCATCCCTTATTTTTTCAGCTGCTTAAAGTGCCTTCCACAACCCACTGAGTACTTGCAATATGTATTATCATATCTATTCAGGGCAAGGCTTGGGTGTGAGGACACTAGAGGGAAATTCTTTGAGAAAATGATTTTCTTAGAATTTTCAGTAGCCACTATAAAAAGTTTTATCTATGTTATTTTTTTCTCCCGCTCTGCCTTATAAACAAACATGACACTTTATTCTACAAAATGATTTCTTTCTGAATTATAGAACCACAGAAAAAGCATATAAAACCCACGAACCTTATTATTTTTGGATTCTTGAAACTCAAAATTGATTTAAACCAAGTTCAGCCAGCAATATTTCCTCTCCATCTGAGAACTTATATCCTGGGCTTCAGACTAAAGTAAATTTTTATAGGCACGTTGTAATTATAAACCTTTGAGGAACGGATTTTGTAGCAGGGACATTGGCACAAAGCTTCACTGTAGTTACTCTGCCGAGCGCTGATGCGAAGAGGCTGAAAATCCATTCTCCCAAGAAGGAGCTTATTAAAAGACTGCAGTAGTTTTAATGACATTTCTTGTGACATCAAAATTATTTCACTCAGAACACAGAGCATTCCTGCCTCTGCAGCTTTGAAAGTCCAAGGAGAAAATACTGCTGCAGCCTCACAGTTACAAGCAGTGACTGAGCAAGGGAATCCAGAGTGAGAAATCTGCACTGGTACTCATATCCTCTCTTGATGGGACATGTAAATTAATCTGTTTAATTAGAACAGCATATAATAATCATCACCAGGAAGGCAGGAGAAGTGTTTGGAAATACCATACAGGTTTTGAAAACAATCTGAATTCAGCTTTTCCTCCTAAATTGATGAATAAGAGCTGAAGGATCACCAGTAACTGAACTCAAGAGAAGAAGGTCTGACTCACATCAGCGATATTTGGTAACTTGTGTTCTTATTCAGTTCCATAGAGATCCTGGATTGACTTCCCTGCAATATTTCAAGCCAAATGGGTATTTTCAAGCAATATGCATTTCTGATTGCACTGATCTTTGTACTATTTAGCTCATGTTGTTTGTAGAAATGAATTCAAATTAAATGATGGCAAGGTGCTTGGCCCAGATACATTGCACCATAAGAGATTAAAACCTCCTCACTTCATCAACCTTAAATTACAGCTCTCAGCTGTACAGGTATGTAAATACTTTATAAAGAGGGATAAATACCTTAATTGTAATTTTAGAGGTGTTTAAAGACAACAGTTGTCCCCAAAACACGTGCTAGCTCAGGGATCACAGGTCTGACCTGCAGCCTCTCTCCACCACCATTGTAGTCTTATCCTACATCCATTGAAACCAAAAGCAAAATGTTCACTTGCTTCAAAGAAGAATATCCACCCTCTGGAAGTAACTTTGCTTGGCTTTCTCCTGATCTCCCTGGGTTTACTCACAGGAGGAAGGAGCTAAAATCTTCCATGATCTTAAATGAGATGTGTAAGACAATAAGTAGTGGCAACAGCATACAGGGAAGGAGTTTGGTAAAGTAGACAGACTGTTGCTGGCTGTTGGATGTGAAATGGCACAGCTTGTTGTGCCCTCGAATTTTAGGGATTTTTGGCATGGGCTGTTTAATCACTCGGGCAGTGAAGTGGGAAATGGAAAACTGTGGAAAACTCAACTTCATCCACAATGCATGTGAGTAGCCCAAAATAGCTGTATGAATTGAATTGTGAGGGTGGGGAAGGTTTCCAAAGTTTTTCAGGACCTCCAGGGAATTTTTGGCCCATATTGTGAGGGACAAATCACATTAGTCTCTCTGAACCAGTTCACTCATACCCACACAGCTAACCCAGACCCCTGGGACTGAACCCAACTCCTTCTGAAGCCAATGGGAAAGCTCCTTCTGGCTTTGCTGGAGTCAGGATTCATCCCTTTGTGAGACAATCATATTTGTAGTCAATACCCTGCAACTTAAAGTCAGGATTAGCAGAATTAAATTCTCCTAATTTGTATATCTCAGACTGCCAAACTGCAATTAACTTTGTGTATTTGAATTAACATGGAAAATTATTAACCACCCTTTCCTCTTGCAATTATAATTTTACACTTCTGGAAAAATTCCTGCTAAATATGAAAAGTTGCCTGCACCCCTGTGAGCTTATCCCTCTTAATATCCTTTAGGTAGTACAGTAGGAAACCATTTTTCACCCAATTTCTTCCACGTACAAGTGATGTTTGCCCAACACCTGGACATGCACATCTTTGTGGCTTTGTGTTGGCCACTGCTCTAAGTGGGACAGAACTCAGAGCTTTAAATTCACTCAAAGATAACACCTGTGTGACTAACCCTTGGCAAATATTAAAACCAACACAAAAGAGCAGCTGGATGTAACCATGCAACGTGCAGGATCAAAATTCTCCCTTTTCTCCTGTGTGAATCCAAGGAGGACACTCCCGTTCTCCCTGGGCACAGAGCTACAGGTTGGCATGGCAGAATAAAGGTGGCATGAAGCAGACAGAGTTTTTTGCCTTATTTTCTGCCCTTCTCTTGCATGTGCTGGCTGGACTCTGCCCTTACAGAGCACTAGTGAGGGTCCAGTTGGTGCCAAGAGCTGGCAGAGCATCCATTTCCCCATGGCAGTTTTCCTTGTGCTGGAATTTTCTCTTAAAACTTCAGTCTCCTGAGAAAAGTCTTAACCTCTTTATTTTTTATTTTTTTTTAATGAGGGTAGGCGGAGATATGCAAGGCCAGATACCTTTTGATTGTATCCCCCTTTTGTAATAAAAATGTTCGTAACAACACATTGAAATCATTGAACGAAAATTCATTTCCAGAAGAAAAATATTTAACTGGTGTGAAATGCCTCACTGGGATTTTGTCAGGTTTTAATTTCGGTTTGAATAAATAGTGTGAGACACCAGGCTGGGGAAGATAAAGGTGAATTTCATCTGCTTCCAGCTTGTCATAATGGAAATAATAACTACTTTAGCTAAAAACAAGTTTCCAATTAGTTTCTCTAAAATAATATTATCCCCTTTTTTTATAGATAATACAGCTCATTTTGGAACCTAATTTTGATAATATATAAACATTAATAAAACAGCTATTTCCACCAAAAAATGACAAGCACAGATTTTGGCAGCCCATGTTGGGAGCCTGTCTATACTGAAAAGCAGTCCTTGCTTTTCTTGAACTGAATCTTAAACAATGAAAAATAGAAAAATCAATTTAAAATCTTCTTTAGGATGAAGACATCTTCCCTGAAAGACTTTATTTTAAATGCCTTGATAATAATAATTAAACAAGACATTCTGAAATTATAAAAAACATTTCTTCTGGAAAACAGATAGTTATTTATTTTATTATTATTTTAAGAAAAACCAGTGTGCTTTATGGGGGGGTTCAGGGCACAAGAAAAGTGAAATAATGCTGGTTCTTAAATGCAGGCTGAAATTGGCTGCTTTATATATCACATTAAATTCAGAATAATATGGTTCAAAAAAAAGTAATCTCAAGACCAGGGTAATGTGTTCGAAAGGATCCTTTGAAGGCATGTAATGGGTCTATGTTCAGTCCCACCCTGTGATCTCCTCTGTGGCAGCTATCATCTAATGTGTGAGTACAGTGTAAATAAATGGACTTTTACTGTTTAGGAGGGTGCTTTTTTAACACCAGAACAAACCCCAATCGCTGGTATCCTAAGCAATGTACAATTCAGTACTTACTGAAATAACGTTCATGCAATGGTGCAATCAGTTTTGGATGTGATCCGCTGTTTTCTCCAAGTCCCTTTGGAGCCTCTAGCTGCTCCATTGGCTGGTCAGACAAATCCCTGCAAAGTCCAACTCAATGCTGAGCAAAGCTCTAAGGACCTACCTGGCTGCACCCTTTCCCCCAGACACCCCACACCTCTGACCTCCTGCCCTCTGTGCTGCAACTGCCTTGCACTGGAGCCAAGCTCACCACTAAGCCGAGTTTTAAAAAATCCTGGAAGGGATGGTTTGGTTAAAAACACAGCAGTTGCGAGGCTCACCAAGGGCTTTCAGCTGCCTAAAGTCATGGGGCTGAGGCTCGTGCCCCACAGTGGTTGATGATACACTTATGGTAACACCAGTGTGGCTTGAGCTCTGACCCTGTGCCAAAAATGCCAAGGTGTTTGGCCCCCTTGCTTTATCTAGCCCTGTCTAAGCAAAGCAAAAGAATTTCACAGAATTGCACAAAATTTCGAAGACTTAGTGCAACAAGACATCATGAAGCAACACACATATGTTTAAACATCCACATTCACTATAGAAACCTGAATTTTATAATGTATAAACTTCTCTTGACGACATGTGTGTGAAAATGAAGGGGGAACAGATCTGGGAGACACTGATAGTTCCAGTGATGTTTTTCTAAATGTTGATATTTTACAGTGTACTCTAGCTGTACTTATGGACCTAAAGGGAGAGACTAATGGAAAATTATCTCATGATGAAAGACTGGACAAATAGCCAGTATGTGTTTTTGATGAATGTGGATCATATTATTCTGCCTTGGATATGGGGCTTTCTAACCCAGTATGTTATCTCTGCCAGCAGCTGATGTGAAATACTCTGGATGAAAGTGTAAAGATCGCACAGGAAGCACTTGTAAAATAATTCACCCTTCACACTAGGTTTCAGCCTTTTTTAATTTTTCTCTTTTTGTTTTTGTTTTTGTTTTTGTAAAATCTTGCTACCCATGTTTTATGTTGCTGAATAATTTCAGCAAGTAAACCTCAGGCTTCTGGTATGACATGGTGTTAACAAGGGACTCTTTCAACTCTTGTGATGGTACAAAAGAAGTCTGTCATGAACTGCCATCAAAGAGCTGCTCGTCAACACCGGGGCTAATGTTTACCTGTAAAGTCGTTCAAACAATTCTGAAATAAAACATTTGCAAACATCATGTGCTGTTTGCAGATGCCGATCTCTGACAAAACCTCACTACGACACAATTTGTAATAAATTATTAGACCGGCACAGGTAGTTTTTCATGAAAAGAGAATAAGAAAAACAATAGCAAAGCAGGAGTTGGAAGTAGTGGTTGCTCTTTATATATCATGCAAAATATAACAGTTCACCTGGAGGAAAAAAGGCATTTTCATTTGTTTCATCCTCTGTTGTAAAAGGAAAAGATATTACACCTGTGATTTGTAGAAATATGGTTTTACACAAATGAAAATGCAGCACTAAATTGGCCAACTTGAGCATGGTAATTTTTGCAATGAACTGCAGAAGATTTTGTGAAACCTCCTTTGAGATGGCTAGTCATTCACAGCTCAGCCAGACACTGACCTTCTGTAGCTGGTTTGATTTTTACTGCCTGGGTAAATGGACGTTACAGAGGAATTCTGTAGTGCAGGTAGCAGAAGCTGATGTGAAGTGGTGTTGCAAAGGAAATGCAGGACTGTCTGGAAGCTTTTGACATCTAATCGGCTCCTTAATCACAGACCTGAACTTCTTCCATGGAAATACAATGAGACCAAATTCAGCAAGAGCAGCAGCATTCCCACATGGGATTAGCTCATAGGGTGTGGAATGTTGAAATCTCACCTTGCCCGGCAAGGTATTCTTTTACATACCTGTGTATTAGTGGAAAGTAAAAGGAATCCTTTACTCGGGAGCTGGAATATGAAGTTTATATTCCATGAAAACTGTCTCATGAAACTGTGCATTAAAAAGGTTCTTAGAAATATGCAGCCGAATAAATAGAGCTGGTGATTCTACCCGTACAATAAGGAAATGTGTCAGTGATGGTGTGTAAAAATGAAGGAATGGCAGGGAAGCTTCATCACAAGAACACTGAGGACCTTTCCCACTTTGTGCAGGGAAGGGAGCTGTCATTTTGTCAAGCTTGCAGGTAGAAATCATTGGCTGAAGGAACAGCAAAACTTAGGCTTGATGAAATGGAAACTCAATACCAGCATAAATAGAGGCACTCAAAAATAATGAAATGAAGTTTTAAAAGGCTTTATCGCACTCCAGGTTCAGCACCAGCAGCTGGATTTACATACTGCAGAAAAGCACTGCAGAGGTGGAAGCAAATGCTGTTAAGAGATGGGAGTGCACAGCCAAAGGGGTCCCAAGAGAATAATAGCAAATTCAGAGTTGCTGAATGTTTCTGGATAATCCTTGAAGATTTTGAGTTTCTTTCCGTCTCTTCCACGCAGAAGGAAAAGAGTTAATAAATATTGCCAGTGCCTGGGGAATTGTTCACAAGGGATCTTTTGGAAGAGTAATCTTCATATTTAGAAGTATTTTCTCTTTATGGGTAATAGGATGATGAACTGAGAAATGATCTCAGCCAGTTATGATTCTAAAAGCCCCTAGCCTGAATAATCTATGCTGATTTAGAGATAATAGCATCAAAGGCATAACTCATTTAGCAAAATGTCCATTTACTTACTCTGAAGACTTTTACTGTCCTGCACCTATTTTATAGGCACTTATAAAACTTGATAATGATATTAAAGGAAGAATGTAATCAAAACAAAAATGAGAGTGTGCAGTGAGAACTACTCTCTCCCAGCTGTACTACAAACATACCCAAACTGCTCCTCATGAAGTGCAATGCAAAAGCTGAGAGAACAAATAGAGAGCTCTCCCACTGTGTTGGGTCACAGTCTCCTTTGGGCATCATCCTATTCCAACAGGAGGTCCCTCCAGGGATCTCTGCTCCCCTATAGACCCCTAAGGTCTGCACAGCTCCTTCTCCATGGTTTTCACCAGAGTCTGCAGGGGAATCTCTGCTCCAGTGTCTGAAGCACCTTTTCCTCCTCTTTCATCACTGACCTTGGTGTCTGCAGGGCTGTTCCTCTCACAAATTCTCACTCCTTTCTTCAGCTGCTCTTGCACAACAGTTTTTTCCCACGCTTAAACCTGTTATCCCAGGAAGCTGCCAATCTAATGGGATCAGTCTTGGCCAGTGGCTGGTCCATCTTGGCTGGCACTGGCTCTGTTGGACTCAGGGGAAGCTTCTGCGACCCCTGTGGCACCCCCTGCTACCAAAACCTTGCCATGCAAACCCAATACTACTGTTCTGCAATCATTAAAGCAAACCAAACTGACAGAGAGTATGATTCTGTATATGAGACGCTGCACAGAACTTGGAAATGAGAGTTGGTCACTCCCTATGCCAATGAGAGCATTTGCTGCTTCACTGCTGGGGTTCCCTTTGCTAAGGAAGTGATAAGCATTGATTTCACTGCTGCACCTGCTTAGACTTTTGGAGACAGAAGGCATCTTTTATCACATCTCTGTGCAGGCTCCTGAACTGAATCTCTGCATCAGGATCTACATTTTCCTACAGCACACATTAGCCCCATAGCAGAGGCAGCTGTCCCTAATTGTTCAGGATTACAGCCAACACTTTCCCCATTTTGCTTCCAAGTCCTCATGACTGTAACATCTTATTTTCAGCAAAAGTGTGTTCCCATGCATGGGACAGTAAATGTCAGGCTGACCTGAGGAGCTCTTTTTTTCCCACCTTTTCTTGGGTTCTCTTCTCTTCAAAAGGTGATGATGAGTGTTTTCAAATGGCAGTTAGACCATCATAAGTAATATTTCACCTTTTTTTTTTTTTTTTTTTCTCCACATCATAGAGATTATACTTCCTCATGAGCCATTGGTTTAAGGCAGTTTTTGTTATTTCCTGAGGTGATCACTGCAGGGGTTACTGAGAAACTACATCATCCTGGGTGACTTGGGTTCAGGCACCTGGCCAGTGGAGTCAACACTTGTGGCATTGCAGTAACAAAGTGTTGGACAAGTGTTTGACTTAAGACGTGAGGACATTAAGAAAGGAGACCGTGATTTGTGTCTCTGCATTTTTAGAACAGAGCCAATGATACAGCTAAGCCAGGACAGTTTTGACATCACACTTGAGAAGTTTGTTTTCACTTCTAACTGGTTCCTTCAATGGAGACTTTTGGCTTACTGCTTTCCTCTAACGAGCTCTTCTGTCATACAAACACAGCCTTACCCTTGTAGATCAGAGGTGGAGCAGGCTGGTGGTGCAGGGTGTGCATGAGCAGCTGTCAATCTCCCCCTCACCTCATACCCTGAGGTTTTGCATTCTTTCACTTAATTTTTTCCTGTGCTGTTTCCTCCTGTGCTGAGGCCTTCTGCAGTTAGATTCCTGTTTGATTGTGTAATAAACCCATGAATTATTAACAGTATATAAAATATTGACAAACTGTTCTCTGAGATAGAACAGCTTTAAAGTATTGATTATGAATCCAGAGAATTATAATTAGTTTCTGCATGAGATAATTAAGTTATTATTGTTTCTCTTTTCTCTAATATAGTGATGGATAGAAGGTATTTATACCAAACTGTATGTAATCTTATTAAAATTAAGGCAATAGGTTTATGAGCACTCACGATAATGGGAAAATAAAGCATGATGGGGGAAGTGCTTACAATTCCAAAGAGCTCAGCTGGCAACATCCCCTTGTTGTGGAAGGAAATAATTTCAGGTTTGTTCTGAGGAAACTCTTGGGCACAGAGATGTGATTGACTTCAGCAGAGTCACAATCTAGTTTCCATTTGGTTTTAGCAGAAATCAAACCAACACCACTGTGCTGTGTGTGCTTGTGCACTTTTTGAACCCAGGGGCTGACTTCAGTCAAATTTGGCTGAGGGGGACAGTCTTACATATATTTAGTTTCTCCAGTTTTTATACAAGAATGTTGGCATAGCCTCTGCAGTGTTAGTTTAGCTCTCATTAGGCTTCAGAAAACTCATGCCAGAGCTCAATTTCCAGACAGCACGACACTGCTAATGAGTGTTTATAGATTCTGCTGCTCCAGAGTGATCATCTTTTAAGTTAGATGTTTTTGCCACAAGGCTTTGTCTTATGGAAACCTAATTTTATTTAAGTGGAACTTACAGTACAAGCAGAGTGTTCCCAGGCAGGGCCAGGCAGCAAGGGCCCATCCTATATGACTTAGTGTGTCTTCCAGTGTTCTGCTATGGAGCCCTTGGCTATACTCCCTCCACAGTAAACAGGGAGAAGGTTTTTTTTCTAAGGTATAATTATCTGAGCAAGTTTGGGAAGACAAAATTCACTGCAGGCATTTAAAGTTAGGCTGGGTGAATCCCATCCTCAGGGCATGGTGTTGCAGTGGAGCCAATATAAATGTCAGCCATGAGAAGCTGCAGGTTGTGCCAGAGGAGTGTGGCCTCTCAGTGGATCCCTTGTCTGCTTATTCTCTTTGCCTTTTCCTCTGTTTGTAAAGAAAGAACAAGTTCCAATGGTGTGCAGCATGTCAAATCCAGGAAATGGGTGGAAACAAAAATATCAGTTCCTGGGATATATTCTCTTTACTGAGCATCTCCTGGTGCTCTTTAAATACATATTACCTATTCCTGGGAAGTCTCTCCTCAGGTTGGTGCATGATTGGCCACTTACAGAAGTGGGGTCGAAAGAGAATTCAGGAAGACGATCCTCCACCCCTGTGCACCAGGATCAGTGATGCCAGAAACCTTCTTCATTAACCATTTGTTCCTGATCTCCTCAGAAGTGGAGACTCACCACCTTCCCTAAGTCATGAATTTCATGAATTATCCTTATGATTACATTTTTTAATGTATAACCTTTTGCAGCCAGGAACCTGAAACAAAGAGAAATTTAGGACGAGTTAAATTCTCAGGGTAAATTAGGGCTACAATTTATCTTGTGAGGAAGCACATAAAATAGTATAACATACCCACTTCACTTTGGACAACACTTGCAAATTCACAGGATCACACAATATTCTGAGTTGGAAAGGACACACAAGGATCATCAAGTCCAGCTCTTTAGTGAATGGTCCATATGGGGATCCATGGACATCTCATGATGGAAATTTAATCCAAAGAAATACCATGTTGAAGCAGCTGCGAATAGAAGAACGTAAGGAATTTATTTCAGATCTCTAGAACTGTCTTCAACATCTCGGAAAATACGTGGTGTTTATGAGGGAACATGCTATTAAGATTTCCACTAAGTTTAACAACAAACTCTTCAATCCCACCATCTAGGCTAAATCCAATCTAAATCTCTAAAAACTATGTGTTAATGGCAAACAAGCCTTGGATCCAGGTGTTATTAATGTTAGGGGAGTCTGGGGGAATGGCTGAGCCACGCACACGAGGAACATCTCATCTCCTAAATTGTGAAATGAAGTTGAAAGTGCAGCTGCCAGGAAAGCAGGCATGACAGCGCTCCGTCAGATGTTAATGGGCATGTGTGGCTCCTTTCATTATTTAACGTTTGTTTGATAGTACCTCTCTCTTTCACTTTCATATGGAGATATGAGCATCCTTGCGGAGGGCACTGGTCCTGCGCAATCACTGTCTGCCTGCGGAACAGATTAAAATGCCTCCCCACTCCTGGGAACAAAATAGGGCACCTAATTGAAAGCCACGCCACAAGTGCTTCCCCATCCCCTCCCTCCCCAGCACTACATCTTCGTCATATCTTTTGTCTGCTCTACATCAGATGCACCTTTCTTGCCGGCTCTGAAAAAAAACAACCCCTGCTTCCCTTCAGTGAGGCTGAAAACCTCTTCTATGAGCACTAAATGAGAGCCTCTCTCGCTCTGTATACTTTGGAAGGCAGCAATGTTTCGAGGGACTAAATTAATCCCTCTCATTTTCACATGTGCATAGAACAGTTTTGAACTTCAGCTCTCACAGCAGTTAAAGCAAAGGAGAGGAGATGGGGCCCCTGAGTTTAATTCCCACCAAGCCCCAGCACAACGTGTGGCACAGCTCAGCTCTGCCATGTTCAGCACCCTCGGCAGGGATGGCAGATGTCCATCCTGTGGGATATATCCTCCTGCTTTATCTTTGGGGAGAGCTTTTTTTCCAGTCCCTCAACTGAAACATCCAAGCTGCTGGGAAAAGGGTTACAGGGGGAAAAATTTGTGTGACAATTTGGGAGCACACAGTGCCTCCTGCTCCTCCAAAATGTGTCGCGTAGGCAAAGCGTGCAGCTGCGCAGGGTTCAGAGTTGCCTCTCGGTGCTGTTGACTTTGAGCCAGCAGCACTTATGGGCTCAAAGGATTGAAGAGGCAGGGGCTGCCTTGGCGCTGGGACAGCTGCAGCCAAGAGATGGAGACATGGTTGCAAAAAGCAGCTGTGTCCTGGCTCTGCCAGGCAGTCAGAGCCCTCATGGAGGCCGGGAGCGAGCTGCAAAGCCACCGATTCAGCAGAGCAGGGCTTGCCAGGATGCCTCTTATCCAGGCACTGTTCGCAGGTGTGCCAGCCTGGCTCCCACCCTCCCGGCCATGAGCAGAGCCAGCAGCCCTCACCCAGGGTTCAGTGCCACCTGCGGCTGTGTGGTGACTGACCCCAGTGCCCGGCTCAAACACACAGCCCCGAGGAGAACCTGGGTTTAGAGTTTCTCCCTGGCTTTGCTTTCTCAGATTTTTCTTACGTGATGTTCCCAGCCTCTTCTTTCATAGCAAAGAAATGTCAGACCTCTGGCCCTGTAATTAGACTGAGAAATTCCAGCTCCCCTCTCCCAGATGGGTTGAGGCTACTGAATCTACTGAAAATCAATGTGCCTTATCAGCTGCAAAATTGTTGTTGCAGGAAGAAAGTCACACACAGCTGCTGGTTTTGATGAATCCCTCTTACCTGGCTGTTCACCTTCAGGCCTCAGCTTCTCACTAAGGGGGAACAGTTTCATCCAAAACAGAGGTGGTTCAGAGAAGGTTATCTTGGAAAAGAGAGGGAGAACCTTCTTCTCCAAAGACGAAGTGGGAGTTTTTGATCTGACACAGACTTCTCCCCAGGCTGTCACAACAAGCAGCTTCTAATCGAGGTTGCCCTCACAGAGTGCAATGCCTCTTGACAGCAAAAAGGCAGAGATGTGCTGCTTCAGAACAGCAATGATTTGAAGGCAGCAAGTAACTTCATGTCTTGCTGCGTTTTTCTCAGTTTGGGTACAAGTACTGTATCTCCTGTGTCTGCAGGCAGAGGCCACACTGGAACAGAAACCCTTCCATCCCACAGTGCTGCACAGAATGCTTTACATCGTAAGGGAACCCCCCAGCTCTCATACTAATTGCAATTGTCTCTCTGGGTGTGAATGACGAAGTTGGGATCAGCAAACATAGACATCACTAGTATTTTTCCAAGGCTACAATGTACAAGTGGGGGGTACATGTACTCTGATTTCAGAATCGAAATTCCAGTGTGTTATTCACCCCCTTAGACCAGATGAAAGTTGTCCATATTGTGAAGAAGGTGGACTTTGCTACCTTGGTACAAACAAGGTTTTGGCCACACTTCTTTCAGTCATATGGAAATTAAAATTCCTTTTCGAAGATAAGATGTATTTGTATTGATGCTGTAAAGCCAAAGCTCAGTTAATTGTTGTGCCTAACATATCATGCATTTTTGGCGGGCTGATTTTTATCAGATTACTCACCTCCTAGAGCTTCACCGTGTTTAAATTCTTCAAAAAAATCCCCCTGTACTCTTCCTTAAAGCAGAATACAACAGCATCAGTTACCACCTGTGTTTCACCACATGTTCTTTTTCCTCTCTTTTTTTCAAATGTTTGACACAACTGGGCAGAGTCAACTTTCCGTTTTCTCCATGTGTGACATTGCTCACTGGCAGCTGCTGGAAGAAAAGCCCCATCATAATCAGTGTGTTTTGCCTGTAGCTTAAGGCATTTCAGAAACATTGAAAAGCTGAAAGGAAATAGAAGATAAGTTGGAAATCATGAGCTGAAACGTGCACTTCCATTTTGGAGATTAAATTAGAAAAATATATTATCATGAATTTAAAACAGTATCATCAGGCAGCTTGACAGTTCATCTGGGCTCATGCTGGGTTGTTATGGAGGGAACTTGGGCTCACATCCAGCCTTAGGATTCGGATATCTCTGGCGTTCAAAGGCTGCATTGAGCTTTGGGGTGGTGCTGCTTGGTGGGGAGCAGAAGAGATTTCTCCTGGAGCAACCTGCTGACTGAAGCACTTTGTGAACTCAGTGACATGCCAACAGTCCCGGGTGAAAGTGCTGTTAACTCACTGAGAGTGAGGAGGAAAAGGAATATAATAGTGAAAAATTTGCACAGCTGGAATAACTGAGATCCAATAAAACAGCCCCGTGGAGAATGTAACAGGCAGGTAAATGAACAGCATTTCCTGGCCACCAGGAGCACTGCAATCCCACTGCTTAGGTGACCCAGCTGCAGTTTCTTGGTTTTAGATGACATTCAGAAAATCCCCAAGTGACAGCAATACAAGAAGAAAATGGGAGGGTATTTTAGACATCTCAGCTGATGTATCTGCAGAATTAAATCAGGGATCAAAGCCAAGACTCCCTGGGGAGCATGTACTCCCTTGCAGCAGGTCGGGAATCTCTGATCTGTGGCTCCTAGCTTTGTTCTTTGGTGGCCCCAAGGCAGGGACTCTCAAAACAGTGCTGCAGAAAAGCTAATAACATTTGGGAAATTTTCTGTGTTCCCTCCTGCTAGCAGTAAAGATGAGGAGTGAATCTGTTCCTTGGTGTCATTGTAGGTCATTCCACTGTCCATATTCCTGCCCAGCAGGAATTCCTCAATGTTCCTCCTATGTTTTCCCACTTTTAACCATTTTCTCCATGTAAACAATGGAAATAGGTGAATAAACTGCTGTGTGACACCAAGTTCAACCCCTCTTTTTGGTGAAAGCAGGAGAAAACAGATGCAGAATATCTCTTTTTTTTTTTTTTTAACCAGATTAAAGAGTTGTCATAATTTCATCATCTCTAAAATGTGGGAAACAGTCTGCCCTTGGCTGACAGGGCATCTTCTCTGTGTGTAACTGTTTCACTGGACCTTTTTTGATGCTCAGTGTTCATGTGGAGAACTGAACATCCTCAGGGAAAGTTAAATTCTACATTAATGAAGCAATCAAGTTCCAAGGCTATGTAAAGAAGGAAGATGGTACGTTTAAAGGCAGTTGAACCATCAGATTAAGAGGTTAGAAACGATTTATTTACCATGACTCAACATGGCTGGGCCAACCATACTTTGACTACTGTATATGTCAGGTAAAATATGTGAGCTCGAGCCTCTTATTTCTCAGAGCCTTTTCCTCCAAGTAGAGAATTAAAGCATGCAGGATATCAAAATAACTTCTAGAAGTTAGGCAGGAACAAAGGGAAGAGGCTGCTTCACAGCCTTTTTTGGAATGAGATATGCTGTTCAAGATTGTTTAATGAAGAGAAAAAGAAAGATGTCAGCAGGCTGTGCATATGGAATAGGGTTAATTTTCTTGAGAGAAATTAAAAATCGGTAGATTATTGTGCCAATTTTGCCTGTCTTCAATCATAATTGGTCTGACTATCTAGCTGGGAAACCCCTGGGAAGATACACAAACCAGAGGAGCAAAGCAGCACAAAATGTGCAACAGGGTCTCTGAGTGAAGGCCACACTGATGATCTGAACCTGAACCAGAGCCTGGTTCAGCCTGAGTGCAGCCAGGGCTCAGGCTTTATTTCTTTATTAAAACACAACTGAAGGGAATCCTTTCTTCTTTAGCAGTATGAATTTCAGCTCTATGACACAGAGTCATGAGAGAAGATATTCCCATCTCAGCAGGTCTGCAGGGGTGGTGGTACCCGAGTTGGCATCCCTGGGTACAGTGATACATCACAGGGGCAGCTTGGCACCTGCAGGTTGTACAATGCTGGGAGAGGAACCAATGCTGAGGGGAGGTGTCTGTGTGCAGGATGAGGCTCACACGCACCAGTTCCTGGATGAGAAATTGTGGTTTAGCTCTCACAGAAGAGTTAAGTAGAATGTGAGATTCCTGTGTATTGTGAAGAAAGAGATGCCTCTGCCTGAATGGCAGTCTGCAGTGCTGTAAGGGTCATTGCCCTAGCCAGAGAGGGAAATGCATTCCCACAGATTTACCCACCAGGAGCTCATTCTGTTTTTAGTTCTATTGATCCCACCAAAGCCAGCGTCAAGACTTTCTATGATGACACTTTTAAAAGAAAATGTGATGCCATATTAGCAGGAACAGCTGAATTTTGGCTTTTCTCAACCAGTAGGAGATCAGTGAATGTCTTTCCTCATCAAGGAAGTACATGAAAAGTCCAGAGAACATTTAATCAGTAGGAAGACAGACAGAATGAATCCTGGAGGAGAAGAATCTGAGCTTGCCAGCCTTTTGGTTGAGAGCCTGTGTTGTCTGGCTCCATCACCAAATGTGACGACAGACTGTTGCAGTTTGTGAGTTTACATCTGGAAGATATTACCAATTCTTGCCCATGTGCATTCTCTTCAGGACAAATGTTCTTGAGTGCATTTAGGATCAATAATACAGGGGAGATGGAGCTTAGATGAACTTTTCTCCTGTATCAGAATAAAGACACAATTTGCATTAATCCATGCTGATCTCTGCATGTCTCCATTATGTGCATGTGTGCATCTATAATTTTTTCCTATATAAATGAATGAAGGGACATCAGAATTGCATATTTCTTCTCATCAGGATGAGTTTGGCTGGAACCACCCACACAGCCCAGAAGTGAAGCATTTTCTCCTGTCAGCTGTCTCCTAAGTAAAACCAAAACAACATCTTTGGACATGCTGATCCAATTTGTGGAGCTGGCATTCAAAAGAGAGAGCACCAAAGCAAGGGATTGGTATATAGGCTTGATTTCATCGATTCTATTGCTCTAGAACAAGGAAACAGGTTCCTGCCATCTTCTCTGGTGGGCTGTAGAATGAGGCAGCACAAGGAGAGTGATGTCTGGCACCAGCTCAGTTCTGTGTACACCACCTGTACGCATGGTCCTTCTTGCAAGGAGCTCACACAGGCTAATTACAGCTGTCAACTGGTTGAATTTTTCTTTGACCATTTCATATTTTTCCGGTAATGCTTTTAAGATTATAAAGCTCCCCAGCTCTTTGACTTTCCTGTTTCAGATGCATCCTGGGCTCTATTCAAAATTATGATACCATCCCCAAAGCTTGAACGTCAGCCAGGCTCTCTCTTTCCCAAACTGGCAGGCTGCAGAGAAAGCAATGAACATATTTTTCACAGTTATGCATCTTGCATCTGACTCAGGTTGTTGTTATTATGCAGTAAGTGTTTCAGTCTGAACATTAAAGAAAAGAAAGAATGTTCAGGTCCTAAGGGGGGAACAAAATCCACTAATCCAACATAGGCTTTATTTGCTTGTTGACTACCAACTGGTGTTGAGAACGGCGGGATTCCCAGAGCTTCAAATGAGATTAGAGAGTAAGGAAATAAGACATTTATTTCAACTCAGATTCTTATTTAAGTCTTCATTCTTCCTACACAGCTAGGTATTTGGACATCTGGCAAAAAACTCTTGGCTGTACACAAGTTCTGAAAATGTTGTTAATCTTTAAAATCAATATTGCATTTAGGAAATTGCTCACCCACCTGCATGTTTGTGAGTGTTAATTCATTCATGTGCCATTTCTTAAGTCATTAGCTATGTAGGAAAAGGCATTACTTTCTCTTTATCATTCTTGGACGACTTATACCCCCATATACATTCATTAATGTCTAAAATACATTATTACTATTTATTCATATCAATTGGAAGATTTTAAAAAGTTTCATGGTTTCCTTAACAGAAACCCAAGTGCTGGTTAAAAAGTACATGAACACACCAAACTCAATATGTGAGAGCATTCTGGGCACAAAGGAGTTGCACTGTGGTCTTTCTGACCTAAAAAGACCAGTTGTCCCACCTGTAATTAATGTTCTGAATCTAATCATGTTAAAATACAAGCTGAATTTTGCTTTGCTTAAGAAAGAATCAGAAGGCTTGAGATACAGACTGTGGAAGTCAGAAAATGGGATGGTTGTAATTTTCTAAAGCTGCTCTATTTGATTTCCCTTTAACTCAGTTAAGTATCTTGGCAAACTCTTCATTTGAAATCTATAGAGTCTGAGCATCACACCCTGCTAGGCCTATCAACAGATGGAGGAAATACTAGAGGCAAAATGTATATCTTTATGCTACTTTTTTTTTTTTCATCATTATACTAATCATGCATTGAAATTATTAGTAACCTCAGAGAGTGACAGATTTGTTTGCAGCAAGGGGTGACCCTGGAAAAGCGTGGGACTAACAGACACAGGTGGTAGGGGTTTTCCCAGCAAGGGCTGACTTTTGTTGTGGGAAACTTAAGAGCTGATGGTAAACAAGAAAATCAGATTTGCATCCCAGAGAGCAGAGAGTTTGGGAAAAGTGAGGGTGTTTGGATTGCAAATGAAACCTGTTACTCTCCTTGTGGTGCTCTGACACTGAGCCCTCCAAGCCTAGACCACCCTGGCAGCCCTTCTCATTCACACTACAGCTCTTTGTTCTCATAGCAGATCCTGAATACACCAGGTTCAATTAAGGTTTGGCAAAGACACAAGAAAAAAAAAAATTAAATTCAGTCAGCTTGCCTCCAGTGTGCATATACTGCCCCAGCAAACTGGAAGGAAATTAAATAAAGAAGTACATGCATTTTTTCTTGCCTGAGCTTGCTAACCTTTTCTTCATTAATCATTAATCATGGAGCTAACTAAGTTACTGTAGGAGTGAGCTTCTATTATTTTTTCCCCTCCCAGATAGTGCTGTTTTGTGCAGGTGCCACACACTCTGGAGTACCCAGTGATAACTAAGGTTTGCTCCTTCACCCTCAGGGGATCTGCCAGGATTGCAAGCACTCACCTCCTACAGCAAACTCTTCTGGCTTCCCTCTCACACAGTGCCTTTCATCCATCCTCCCCAAAAGGACAATTCTATTTACATGATAAGCTCTTTAGCAGGAGGCACATCCCAGAGAACTATTTGCTCCACTTGCTCTTTGTGTGGTACAATTTATTTAAAAAAAACCCACAAACCATCAAAATTTTCAGAAAAACCTGTGGACTAACAAAAAAAACCAGGTTCAGATGAACCTTAATATATAACCTAGATATGAAATGAAATCCAATCATGCAGAAATTGCTGACAACTTATTATAGATGAATGGAATGGGAAGTACATTTTGTCTAATCCCAAGGCATTTTAAAATAACCGTTCAGCATCTTCTCACCTGAAATGTTTCATCTTATTGATTTTAAGATGACTTTTGCAGATTGACTCTGTCTGCCTATGTGGCTTTCATGCTTTCAGGTCCTCAACTGCCCAGAAAATGGTGCCACTGCCATTCCCAAAGATGTTTTTAGTAACTGGTCTAAGGTGAACTAGAACAATAGCCTGGAATGAGAGCAGCTGAATAATAACACCAGCCAGCTGGGAATTATGAGCACACAGCCACAGCTGAGCTCCTCTGCTATGGGATGGAAAATCTGGGCATCTTAAGGATTAACCAGCGACACAACTAGGAGAAAATATTTTCAATTGTAACAGGATTTTGTCAATTTTCACCGTGCAAAGTGGTCAAATGTGAAAGAAATGTCAGGTCACTTATTACAACGATTTATCTGCCAGCTAAATTGTTCCTCCCAGGCCTTCTGGCAGCATTCAAGACCTACTAAGATATCTGCCCCCAGATTTTCTTTTATCAAGTATATAACTGCAATGGAGAATGAGCCCAATCAGGGCCTAAACATCAGGGCAGAAAAAAAAAAAGGATTAGAAAAAAAAGAAAACTCTGCAGATATAGGAACAAAATGAGAGCATATCTCACTTTCAGGGTTGGAATTGCATTTCAGGGCTGGTTCACTGAGTCATGAACTTGGACTGAAAGGGATCCTGGTCTCAGCACTTAGCAAGTCCATTCAAGTGTGCATGGAGGAGGGAAGGCTGCCTGCAAGATTTCCCTCTGTGAGTTTATGGTTAATATAATCTTCAGTCCTGACAAATTTATGCAGAGTGAGAACATTTCAAACATAGGAAACTCAAATGCTATCCAAATACCTCACTGTTCAACAAACATCATGGACAGAGTTCAAATATATCTTGAAGAAACGGAGGAGTATGAGTGAGCATCAGGCAGCTGAGCTTGTACAGCAGGTCCCTGGTGCACCCAGCACTGGAATGGGAAGATCCTGCTTGGAGTGACCAAGTACCAACAAAATGGGGTTGAGGAGCAGGATGCAGAAGCCCACACTCCTTCCAGCCCCCTCCTGTGCTGGGCCACTTACTGGAGTTCCTGAGTGCCCAAGGTAAAATGCTCTGTGTTAGGACAGGCCAGGGCTTGGGGTGACCACATGGGTCAACTGATTTTGGCTGACCCAGCCATTTCTTTCTGCCCAGAAGCTCTCAGCAAACACCTTCACAATAGAGGATGAGCCAGAAATGATTTTAGCGCCTGGAAAAATGAAGCAGGTGACTCTAAGGAGCTCGAGCAGCAAAACCTCAAGCACACATTCCCCAATTGTAGTTTGCACGTTACTTCCTTTCATCCCTCTTGGCGAGGATACAGTGCTGCCCAGCAGCTCCTGTGGCTCCACAAAATGACAGAACAGCACGCCAGTAATTCTGACATAACAAAAATGACACATTAATCTCACAGCTGGGCATCACTAGCAATGGCCAAAACTGTGTGCAGACAGAAATCAAAGGAGACTTGCACCGTTTATATGTTGCACAATTCAAGGGAACCCAGGGTACCCATCCCCCCGAGGGGAGTGGTGGTTTTGAGTACAATGTGGTTCAGGTGATGCAGAGATTAAAAATGGAGCATTTCTTTAGTCTAAATTATGGCCTTGGTTTTCGAAAATTAATCACAGCAGGCTAGAGGGCCCAATACATTTTTAGAGAGATACAAAAGCACAGTAATCTTTCTAAAAAAAAAAAAACAACCAAAAAAAGAAAATACTGTGTGGTAAGACCAACACTGCCAGAATTACATCTAATATGGAACAGCAGGGATTCTGCTAAGCAGACATCACTTCACCTTAAGCATTCAGCTAATTCCCCTGTACCATCAGGAGACAGCTTTCCTGTCAATCACTTCTGGGTGCATGACAGTTTATGGCTTAACTGCTCCTATCTTGTATCATTTAACCAGATACTATCTATTTTGACATTCATGACTGAGATACTTGGCTTGTAATTGGGAATGAGTACAACAGAGCAGAACAGAGTGATTTCCTTCCCCAAGGATGGTTGTTAAGGGTGATGTGGCACTCTGGTGCTTAACTCACTGCAGGATAGGAACCCTCCCAGTCATGCTGCAGAACAGGGCAAGCGGCAGCTCGCACGTGATTGAAAACTCCTGGGAAGAAAGGGACTTGCCCTGGAAGTACACGAGCAAGGTGACACTGATCAGGTGCCAGTGGCCTCATCCATGCTTGTGCGTCGGGGTCTGCATTAACAGGATCCAGAAACTGGCAAAACCATTGCAAGAATATATGGAACACATGGATGCAGTGAGGGAGCATCAGCACATCATGGGCCTGAGCTGCATTCTCTGCTTGAACAGTCTGCTATTTGGGTTTGTTTGATATATTTAGGAGAATTTCTGGATTATGTTATCTCCTGCCTTGGTTGTTATTTGATCTCCTCCATTTACTTAATGGGAGGTAATGTGCAGACGCTACAATGAAAACTGCTGGTGGATTCTGCTTCTGTCTGAAGGGCGAAAGTGTCTGGTGTCTGAACAAAAGGAGCCAATGCTGCCCTACTTCACACCCACCACAGCTCTGGATTTTTCCCACATTCAAATAAAGCAACATAAAAACTGATACTGAATATTTGATTATCACTTAGATCAGAATCAAGATGTAGAAAGAAAGGTTTTTACACTGCATGTCAGAACAACATATTATTCTTCCTGAATATATATGATAGAGGAAAACTGATATAGCCATTGGCAGAACTTACCAGAAAGAATTATGAGCCCAGAGGAGGAGATTGAGTTCCTTGAGCTTTTTGATGTAACCATTACTGTCAGGTGAGTATCCTAATTAATGCAGGTATCTTATTATAATTGCATGGATCAGGTGGCTTTGTCTTTTCAATAATCTATAGAGCTGTACCTGGCATTAATCTTATTAATGGAACTATTACACTGCTTGCAAATTAATTTCCAAGTTGAGATTATCTACTGGATGTGCTTGTGTGCAGAGGGATTTCCTTCCTCTGAACTGTAAGAATGGGAATCCCCCAAAGTTCCCTAGATTTGAAGATTTACTCTTTTGAAGTTGACTTGTGAAGTCGAGACTTCAAATGTAGATTTTGAATGTCCAGACACAGGAATTGTAGTCTTTCATGTCTGCTTTTTAAAACAGTGCTGCTGTTTGTATCACATGGTATGCTGTATTGGAAGCAATACTGTAGATCACAGTGCCATGATTTCAGATTAAATTTTAATAATGCTGCTGGATGGAAAGGTTTTGTCAGCGGGTGTCTCTGGGAAGGGGAAAACAGCCTGTGGGGACCATTCACTGAAGCCAAAAGAGAGTTTTGCGTTTTAGTCCAAGAAAAGGGAATTCAAATAGGAGTGAAAAGTTAGCCTTCCAACCTCCATTTAGTCACCTCAATGAAGTCCTCATTGTTGCCTTTGATGAAGCTTTCCCCTTCCCAGAAGAAGACTCTCTAGTCTCTCTAGTCTAGTGTAAGTGGCTCTCTAGGTGCCGAGGAAACAGAAGAAACAGCTTTGGAACTGAATTTCACAGCCTGGAAGAAAAAGACATAAGAAAATGAATGTAAAAATATGAAGGAAAACCAGTTAATGACTGATGGTGCATCATGAGCATGTTTGAATGCATGCACTCAAGTATCTTCTTTAAAAAAAAACAACCAACAAACAAAAAATAGTAAACTGAATTCTACTATGCATTTATTATTGGAAAAGAAAAAAGCCCTGCAACTGTCAAGTACATTCCTGTGTTTTTGCAAGTCTGTGTTTAGATAAGCCATATCTTCTTTTCAGGATTTATTAAAATTTTTCCATACAGATGTCATGTGGAACGAATTATTTTTCTGGAGGTGACTTACACCTCAGATGCTGTTTTTCTCTGTAGATACCTGTGTCTTGCACACTTGGTGGCACCCTGTTCCTGCAGGACTGAAACAGCCCGGGTAACCACAAGGTTCTCACCTCCATCTCCTCCCTGCCTGGAAATAAAGACTGCAATGGACTCCCTTCTATGTAACTTGGGAGGTTAAGTATAAGAAGACCCTCTTCTGGTAGATTGTGTACTCATAAGCCTGCAAAATGTAACAAAGCAGGCGTTAGGGTGTAAACCCACTCAGAGGCAAGCTTACAGCTTAGCCTTGCTGACAGCAATGGTCTTGGCTGGGAAGCACAAGGGCACAGAGACACAGTGCTGCCACAAGCCAAATATTGACCCCTAAACAAAACAATAACTCATCCTTCCCTCTGTGCAGATAATCTGCCCAGCAAACAGGAGGCCCCTCTCACCCATGGAGAGACAAATAAAGTCATTTAACCCAACAGTTGAGAGAAAATCCACTCTCTAAAAGAGCCATTTCCAGAGTGCTAGACCTCAATATAGGCAGTTGTATTTTTTCTGCCTCACATTGATAGAGCATGAAAGTTAAACACCTAATCATTTAGATTTCCATTAGAAATACGAGCAAAAATTGAAGTGACAGTAATATAATAGCGTTATGTTTTAGCCACCCTTACCACCAATGTTTGAAGCTTAAAGCTGTCAGGAACTCTAGGTAAGTGAAATTGAAGTGACAACAGGAAACAATTCCTTGTTTAAATTTCTGCACACCTCCTTGGCTGCAGCTGCCGTGCGTTAAAATGAGCGGAGATGGGCAATGTACCATCTCGGCTGTGCTGAGACCCTTGTGCTTGGGGCTGCCCGTGCCCCTGTGTGGCCAGAGGAGCCTGAGCCTGCCTGCAGTACAACCCCGTGAGCAAACCCATGTGTCTGCATGCCACAAAGGGGAGGTGGAGACAACGTGAGTAAGTGGAGGCACTTAATTTTAGCCTGAAAGTCACCGTGCATTTAAGAAGTGTATTGATCTCCGTACTGTGCTAGGACTTTATGAGTGATTTCTTATGTAAGTGTCAGGTGAGAGACATGAATAGAGACCTAATTAAAGTTTATACAAAGTACATGCAGTAAATCTCTTTGGCAATGTCAGCCTGCTGTGGAGCAGCCCAGGAGAGCAAACAAGATGACATAAATGAAAGATAAAGAAATACTAATAGCCTGCGGTGTTCCTGGAACAACAGCTTAGCTTGTGAGACACTAACGTGAAGCAGATGGGGATATTGAAGGAGAAAAACTGCCATTCCTGGGACATGTTCCACAGCCCTAAGCCACAAAACTAAGGGAATATTGCTCTTAACTTAAATAACAGCCCCATGTTTCTCCCTTGTGTTGTAGCTGTTATTCCATCACTGGTTTAAAATAATGCTCTCTATCTATCTGTGAACCATCCCAATAGGATTTTACACCCACAAGAACATCACAGAGACAAAGAGAGCGCAGAAATACTAAAGAAGTGGAAAAATTATTGAGTTTTTTCTTAGTATTAGAGAACCATCAGGGCAGTATTAGGGCAACGAGATACTGTTCTATTTTATGGCAGTGTTACTCTCCTTCAGAGAGGAGCAGGCCCTGCTCATGATGAGCTGTATAAGATACAGCATCCTCACATTTAGCTTTTGGATGGGCTGAAGGTCTCACAGCTACAATGAATTAACAGCTTTATGGTAACATTTTCAAAAGCAAAATGATTTTGAATGTATCTATCAGGATGGATGAAAACAGTTGCAACTTTTTCTGCCTTTAATCCTGGCTAGTTGGAAATTCTGGTGTGGAAGTTACACGAAGCTCTTTTCTGCTTTTGGGAAATACCACAGCCAAGGTAATAAATACTAGTGGAAATAAGTACCATGATATATTGGCTTGGGTGTAGCACAGCACTAACTTATTTCTACAGCATTTTGGACTGGTGCTGGCTTGTGTCTCTGCACAAAGGAGTTAAGGTACAGGTCAAGGTATTAAAAAAGGGTATTAAAAACCTGACTATCCCCAGCAGAATTACAGCTGGTTTGGGGCTTTGGGTTGTTGTTTACCTTAGCTTCTCCTGAAGATAGGGCTGGAGAGTTTTTCCAAATGGTACCACTTCTTTTTTATAAAAAACTGGTCCAGAATCTGCACTCTATTCCCTTTAAAATCCCACCCTGGTCCTTGGACAAGGAGAAAGCTATTCCCAGCCTATTTTGGCGGTGTGGCCTGGGACCTATTTAAATTTTACTCATCTATTCTCTTTGTTAAGTCTGCATTGGGATGAGAGTCTCTTCTACCTCCAGGTTTCCTTACATTGTGCCCATGCCCCTTCCGGATAATGTGATGGAGCAGGGCACACTCAGGAAATCTGCTTGTTTGTAAAGCCAGTCATTAATAACAATCAAGATGGCTTTACCACAGGGGTGCCAGCATCACTTGGCTGGCAATGTCCCTTACAATCCTGGAGAGATTTTAACGGATTGAACAGGTTGATGTTGTCATTTTCAATTTGCTGAACCATCTGACAGTGTTCCCAACAATTAGCACATACAAAATATGGAAATATGTTATCTTTTACATTAAAAAAAAATAAGACGACGGGAAGCTGCCTGGTCTCTGGAGTTGTATAACAACTTGTTATTCTGAAGTGCTTGCTTTGACTTTAAATAGATTTCAGTACGGCAGAGTCACCCTAACCTTGGGATAAATTTAGCTGTCGCCTGAGTCAGTAGCGGTGTTTGGGATCATTAAAAGCCGATCAGGAATTAGCACGCGCTTCCTGGGGTCGGTGCTGCGGGATGTGGTGGTTCTGCTCATGCAGCTCAGAGGTGGGCAGCCCTGGCAGACACGTGGGGGCAGCAGGATCACTCCTGAGACCCCACATTTCACCTCCTTCACCTCCGTGGCTCCCCTGCCACTGTTCCACTGCAAAGTGTGGGAGGCAGCAAAGTGACTCACTCAGAGGGATAGACCCAAGCTCCAGTCACCTTGTCCCCTGAGTCTTGCAGTGTGGCTGAGAAAGAAGAGGAAAACCAGAGCAAATTAACACTCCTGAATCAGGAGGTGCTTCCAAGGAGGTCATCTACCCTTGGTTGTTGGGATGAAAAGGTTGCTTTATTTTCTGGAGTGGGCATGAGACCATGAAATGCAGCTGTCAGCTAAGGACAGACCGAAAGGAACACCTAACATCAAAAATCTGAAGGCAGCAGACATATATTTTTTAATGCAATGGCAGTTGCAGTCATTTTAGACCTACCATATCTTGTGTTAAAAGGAGTACATCCTCTAGTTCCTGACAGTGGGGCCGTTGCTTTCACTTCCTGTGACATGGGGTGACCTTCTCTGAGACAGGGGCAGGATGAGGAGGCATCCAAGCTCTCCAACAAGACAAGGGCTTTACATTGAATTCCTAGTGCAAAATAGTAGGAGGTTCTACATAGGAAAGGGAGGGTTCATCCCCAGGTTTTTCCTTCTCCACCCTCAGAGAGCATCTTGCACAGCTGCGTGTTGGGATGTGTCTGTGATTTTGGGCACATCCTGTCCTTCCTTCTAGCCTGCCTTTCCCCTCCTCCCCAGTCATCTGAAGAGGACAAGGGATCTGCAGAGCAAAACCAGATTCATTCAGAGTGCATATGCCTTTTGTGGGAACCAGAGATGAAATCTTCCTTTAAATAAAGCAGCCAGGCCAGGCCTGGGGACATGTCCCCACCTAGGACAAGAGCAGGAGTAAGACCTTTCCCTGCAAACCCCTGTCAGCAGGGAAGTGACCCTTATTTTTTAATGTATAGCAACAGATGATGAATAATGGCTCAGGTTTTGCTACCTGTGGTAAGGCAGGTCCTGCAACCCAGCAGGTCAAA
The DNA here is from genome assembly GCA_013399895.1 of Serilophus lunatus. Classification (NCBI taxonomy): domain Eukaryota; kingdom Metazoa; phylum Chordata; class Aves; order Passeriformes; family Eurylaimidae; genus Serilophus; species Serilophus lunatus. The sequence goes on from VXBA01002171.1 coordinate 1,279,060, forward strand.
GCTGTGCTTTGCAGGCTGCATCTATCTCAGAGCTGAGAGCAGCACTCAGAAAACAGCAGCCAAATGCCTCATCTCTTGGATAAGCAACCAGGTTAAGGGAACAGAAATGCAGAAAATAAAAGTCTCCTCCTCAACCATCCAAACCCTGAGCCAGAAATGTGGGAAGATTTTTGTTTCTTTGCAGGTTCTCATGCTGCTTTTCCTAGAGACAGTTTTGAGAAAGACTGTCAGAATATCTTCAACAAAATACTAAAGAAACACACGGGGAACTGTGAAAGCTCAGAATCGAATATAAATATGAGCTGACAAGCTGCTTCATTTGGTATCATTAAACTTCACAGTTAGACTTTTTTTGAAAACCAAATTATCATGTAAAAATATGCCTGTGGTGTTAAACTTGAGATGAAAACTGCTTATTTTTGTGTTTAGTGTAATAACTAGTAAAAAGAAAAGTTTCTGTGGTCTGATGTTTCACAGGGTTTTGATTTTTACATTTATAGCAGCTTAATTATGAATAATATTCATGTGGTGCAAACACATGGGGGTTATAAAAGTGAGGCAAACCAGGGTGATTTTAAGATTATTTGATACTCTGAGGTTTAAACCAAAAGTTGAAGGCACAGGCTAATGAGCAGCTGAGCAGCTGAGTTAGAGCATCACGAGCAGGAGGGAAGAGCTTTCTCGCAGCCCAGCTTCTCCTGATGCACAAATATCCCGAGTTTTAGATAAGAAAAGGGACTTTGTGGGGTTTCCCGGGCAGGACGATGTCAGAGGGACCCGGGTGACCGCTGGATGTCACTGTTAAGTCACAGAAGCGCCCCGGGCACCCCGAGCAGTGCCCCTGTCCCCTCGCCCAGGGCTGGAGGGCTCAGCAGCAGGGACCGTTCTGGGCTGAGAACAAGAAAATTGTGTTCTTCTATTATTTTTAAGAGTTATGCAGAGTTCAAAGTGCTGAGGAAAAACTGTCCAAAGACACGGTGAAACTTAGGACAGCAAGAAAACAAAGTGAGATTTGGCTTTATCCTTCCTTTCAAACAAATCTCTGTACCCAAACTGGTGTAGCCAAGCACTGCCTGGGACGTGGGTTTGTTTGGATATTCAAGGTGTGGGGATTTGTAGGCGACTCGATTTTCCTGCTGTTAATGCCTCAGGAGTGAAAAAGAAAAGTGCTGTAATTGGCACAAACACGCTCGATATTAAATCAGAGCAATGAATCCTGCTGTGACCTGGGTGTAGTCCTTCCAGTGCACAGATATATGGATACATTCCTTCCATGTCTAAACATATTCACAACATTGACTTGTAGAATCATAGAGCCCCAAAATGATTTGGGTAGGAAGGGACCTTAAATCTCATCATTTCCAACCCCCTGTCATGAGCAGGGACACCTTCCACTATCCCAGGCTGCTCTGTCCAACCTGACCTTGAACAATTCCAGGCATGGGGCATCCACAGTTTCTCTGGGCAACCTGTGCCAGGGCCTTCCCACCCTCACAGGGAATAATTTCTTCCTAATATACAATCCAAACTTACCCTGTTTCAGTTTGAAGCCATTCCCCTGTTCTATGCCGTGCCCTTGTAAACAGTCCCTCTCAAGGGGTGCTCTCTGTAACCAGTCTTCTCTTCTCAAGGCTTTACAATCCCAATTATCTTAGCCTTTCCTTTTAGGAGAGGTGTTCAGTGGATATTTAGGTAGTGTTCTCCTAGAGGATGCTAAAAATGCCTTTCTCCAGGTGTCTCCTATTTCCCTTCATTCATAGCTGTTACAACATGTCTGTTTTCTGTACCAACTGTGGACAGAATGCCCTTCCCTGTAATTTTAATGCCAAAGCCATGGAAAACGGGCTCGTACTATCAAAGCCTCACTCAGGAGCAGGCCTGCTTGATGGCCATTTTCACTAGAAAGTGACCTGTTTTTGATTAATATCCCATCATAGAAATTTCCTTCAAAGAAGGACTGTTCTTGAATTCACAACAGGCTGTGACAAACTGTGAATTTCAAATAGTTCTGCATTTCGTTACAAAAATGTGTCACCTTTTTCCACATGAACAAGTCAGTGTAGATGTTCACTCCAGCCCATTCTAACCCCCCATTGGTCCTGTGGGGCTGGATCCTGTGCCATTCCCAGTGATGCCAGCCTGGGGGAGCTCCCTGATGGCAGGTGCTTCACCACCATATGACCAAGTTCAGCCTCCAACCCATCACATCTTGCTTTAAAATTCCCCTGCCCAGCCCACCTTGTTGGCTCTGAACTGGTGTGTTATGACCCTGTCCTGGCTGCCCATCGAGGTCACTTACTGATGCCTTTTAATATTTTCCTCTTGCTTCGTACCCCAAGCAGATATTCAGAGGACATTAATCCAGAGTGGTAAATGCTGGGATTGGAGCCACTGAAAGGACAAGGGTTTCCTTTGCCTTTGGACAGCACCTTTGTGACAGCTCTCTGTTGTTGTGCACTAGTTAATCCAGCGGATAATGACTTGCTGTTGGCCATAGGTGTCACCTCAGAACATACAATAATTTAATCCTTTTGGGATGAGACTCATGAGTGCTAAATCTTTTATGATGGACAAGGTCACGGTTTCTTTTTTAGTGTGTTTTGTTTTCCCTTAACATCAGTTTCCCGTGACCTTGGCTGTGTCATGAAATCCCAGGGATAGAGATGCTACCAAGCACTCATCCTGCCAGAGCAGCTTTGCAGAGTCTGCAGTCCCTCATAAAACAGCCCATTCCTCCCAAAGCACAAGGTGTTGATAAGATAAAACTTTTCCTAGGGGTTATTTACTCCTTCCTTTGAACTGTGAGTCCAAATTCACTTCATTTATTCCCTTTGTTTCATGGACCCCAAATCAAAATTCTCACTTTCCTCTATTTGCCTTGATTGGTGTCAGCTGCAACGAAACATCTCTGTGCCTCAACTAATGGAATGCTCAGCAAGGTGTTTGAGGCTATCCAAAGTGTTTCATTCTTTTCATGGCTGTCAGCTAAAGTAAGGACAACATAATTCTCCAGAAAGGAGAAAACAATCCCAAACCCTGACATATATTTTAAGCGCATGTGTAAAAATACAAGGTATGAGGAGGGCTTAGATTGCAGCTAATCTCACTGTCATCTCACCAATTTCTTTCATCACCAAGCTTCCTTCCTATTGCCCTGTCTCTGCTCCCCCATTTTCAGCCTTCTCCCTCTTCCTCTGATCTCTGACATTGCCATGAATAGTTCAGTCCATCATGCTGAGGAAGAAAATAGCCATCTCATGCTATGTGGGCATTGAGAGCAGCAGTAACTTACGTGCTGAGAAATTGTTCATTTTAAGTGTAGGGTACAAGTTCCTGCTCAGAACATATTCCAGATTTGTGTAAGAAAATGGGGAGTTTCACCCTGTTAAACCACACAGAATGTGAACTGAACTGAGGAGGGAGCTGGCTTAATGGCAGTGGCTGGGCTGCCTTGAAAACCAGGATAGAAGGGAAAGCAGGGCAGTTTGCTTGGGAAACACAGAGAGCCAAGTGGAAAGAGAGAGTTACTGGTGAAAGAGCAGCAGTACATGGTAATCATGGGTGTCAAAGCCCCTCAACAGATGAAGAGGAGATGGACAGCAGAAATAGCATTATGTTTGTAAATGACTGAAAGTTAAATCATGATGAGAAAGGAGAAGACATAGGTAGCCATTGTCACTCACAGGAGATACTCAAGGGGAAGGCTGGTCCTAACGTATAGAGATAATAATAAAAGAACTGGGAAGGAACATCAAAGGAACCAGCCACAAGAACATAAGATATTCAAAACAACCCAGTGGTGGTGAAACATAAGCAAATCAAACTGAGAAAGCGTAGAAGCACAGGAGTACAGGAGTAGGACAGAGCAGAACAATCATCCAGTCCAGCTTGCCACCACTGCAGATGATCATGAGCTCAATATTTGATTCAGAGGAATCTCTGTACCTCCAGCTGTGAGTTCCCCCTCACCAACTGACATATATAGACTTGCAGTGACAGATTGAAAAACACAACTGTTCAACGCAGGGAGGACAGGATGGATCCTTTGGAAACTGAAACCATGCAACATTTTCTTAAGGAGTAGGAATGAAAATAAAATGGAACAAAATCCTACCACCCTGGTCAGGGGAAAACTTTCCTCTTGGCTCCAAATCTAGCACTAGGCTTGTTCCTGAGTCCCCAAAGACACATGAGACAGGGATCAGCTCGCCCATCAGCTCTACTGAGTGCAAACATTAGGAAAGATATTCTTCAAGGGAGGATTTTATAAACTAGCATAATTCAAAGTAAAGGGGTGACAGAGCTGATTCTGGGGTGCCAAGATAAAATGTTAGAAGCATTCAGGATGGGAATGACATAGTGAAAGACAAGGTAATAGCAGCAATTTTGATGAAGATTGCAGATTAGCAGTGGAGAGGAAATCAGTTGCAAAAGTCTGCATAGACAGTCTATTCACAGGTCTTGCTGCTGCTTTGAAAGGTTTGGGAAGGAACCTGCTGTTGGTCTGGTTTGTGTGTAATACCCTTGGGGGAATGGGGGAAAAGATATAGATCCTTTAAGGACTTGAATGCTTTCAGCCATATAATGTTTGGATTAGGATCCACTCAAAGGTGCAGAGAGCACACTTGCTGAGTTCAACACTGGCAGAGATGTGCTCATGCTTATTACAACACAAGAAGGAAAGAAGGAGTGTCCTTATCACTCAATCAGTTACTCACAGATAGAAAAAAAGAGGAGAATCTGAATGGCGAAATGAAAATTATTATTATTATCTGCACAAAGCCATTCTTCCCCAAATGATAACAAGGGGGATAAGATACCTAGGGCTGCCGGGAGGAGGAAAATAGACCTTGATCTTACATGTCAGGGGGGCAGGTGGGGGCATGGCAAACATGACACCCTGGGGTCGGGTGTTGAGCATCCCTCGGGGCACGATGCTGCACCACCCGAGAGGCTCCGGTACTTGGTCCTGCTCGTTAGTGACACAGGGAGGGAGCTCCGGCAGAGCTGCTGCCCTGGCCTGATTAGGGGCAGGAGAGATTTGTGATGAATGAATAAAGAGGTGAGATTAAAGCACGGCTAAATGGCAAGGAAGAAGGAAGAGTCTGTAAGTATTTGAAGGCTGTTAGCAGAGAGAAGGGATAAATTAAGGTGGAATAAGGGTTTTTAGCTGTGAGCAACAGCATGAAATCAAAAGGGGATATTCAGATTTTACATATGGGGGCTTACCTAAAAAAGGGAGCAGCCCAGAAGAGCTGCTCATTACTCCCTCCCGGGAGGATACCTTGTGCTGCACAGACTATTCTGAGCCCTCTGGATGTGACAGTAGCCATGTGAAATAAGAGGCATTTCTGCAGAATTGACGGTGCCCTTCGCACTCACTTCTATTTATTTCTCACCAGCCTCCCCGTGTAGACAACAAGTATTATCAGTGTAACTTTCTTTTTTAAGGAGTGAGATTTCAGCCTGAAAAATAATCCCCTCATTGGACATGCAGAAGGAGCTGCAGTACTTGGCAGATGTGAAAACAAATTGGATGACAGAGAAAGGGATTTAAGAGAGAGATTCCGAGGAAGGTCAGCTCCTGGGGTGGCAGCCCCAGATTAACCACCCTGCAGAGGACCATCCCCCCAAGCAGCCGCCTGCCTGGACATGCGAGGGCACTGCCTACAGGACTCCCCGCCGGGCTGNGGAGGGCAGTACACTTCTACAGGAGTCACAGAGAACAATCTTGTTAGGAATACATAGAATTAACTTCAACTCATCCATCTTAATAGAACTTATATCATTTTCCTTGATGGTTCTGATTTTCTATCCCATTAATAATAAAAAAGCTCTGCTTATATATAATGCAATTCAACAATAAGTCTCAGAGGAGGATCAAGATCACTTTGGCTTTCCATCAATTTGATACTGACGCCTCTCCAGTTAAATAACTCCAGTGTGAGAAGAGAAGAAGGGACCAGAGATTCATCCCAGCACACACAGCTTTGAACCTGAACTTCTTTGAAAGCAACAGGAATCTTCCAACTGATGTCAGTAGACTTTGCATCACCTTCCAAAGGGCATTTCAGGGGGCGTAAAACCTCTGTTTTTGGCTGCTGTAAATCAGGTGCCACATTGAATTTGGAGGAGTTGAGTGATCTCAACTACCTGAGAACTGGACTAGAAGACGCCACGTGAAGAGTCTGTGATTATTTTTCCGATGTAAATGTTTCAAATTGGTGTCTGGAAAAGGGCTTGTTAGTCAGTGTTTGCTGAATGGAATACTTCATGACAGTGCTAATTAAAAGAAATGAAACTTGACTTTTCAAGATGATGCTTTTTTATAGCAAAGTACAGTAGTTTGGAAACATCTTTAATTTAATTGCAAAATACTTCCTGTGGTTATTTACTTAAAATTGTCTCCCATTGCAGAGCTACACCAGTATTTCTGGATGCACACTCTTGATTTCGACATTTTAAATTACATTATCAAGTTAATCTCCCCAAATCATTAACCCCCAGCAGGAAAGATTTTTAATTATGTAGATTCACCAAATGTTTTTCAAGAACTGTTCTATATCCATGAGTTCAACTGTGTGGGGAGAGGGAGGGCACTGTCCTACACTTGATTTCATGAAACATCATCTTGAAAGAGGCCTCCAAAGATGCAGCAGGTTTCAGGAAATGCATCTTATCCACAACAGAAAACAGTTAACGTCCTAAAGAATCCCTGCCTTCCTGGGAGGGAGTCCTGATGTGCACTTCAGCAAGCAAGAAGGCAATTTACACCAAGCTGAGCCTGTTTTTTCCCTCTAACATGAACCAGTTTTATTCCAGTGTATATCAGTTCTGTTTTACATCTCAGAACATGATATCTGAGCCAGGATGAAGCTAACAAAGAAATGTTTATAAGCTTATAGTCATAGTTAGTCCTGCTCTTATGTAGGTTAGAAAACACATCAAAATCAAAAGCAGCACCAGATTCCATTTCCTAACACCATGGGAAAACCAAAGATTTGAGGAGATGATGGAGAGAGAACACTGCATTAGTTTTTAATAATTGACACTATTAATAAATGTTGATTTGAGTCCTTACTCAGCACCTTCCCTCTCTTGTATGGCACCCATAATGGGCACAGTGATGTGGGGAGCCTTGCTCAGAGTCTCAGCAGGAACTCAGCAGCTCTGCCTGGGTTGGAGTGATGCGTGGAAAAGCTTCTCTCTGGGGAGCACAAACATCAGTATCATTAGCGTTGGAAAAAAACCAGTGAGTCACAACTGTCAGAACACTGTAAAATTGTCCTGATTTACTCATCAGAATCCCTCTTAAAAGATGGGCTGCAGTTGAGAGGAAACAATTGTGGTGTTCTCCCTATTGATGTCATTGGTAGGGTCAGGAGCAAGGATTCATACCACCAAACATCCTGCATATACAGGATGATAAATGACGACAATAATTCTATGGAAAGGGAAACATTTGAAATGCCAGGGCTTGTCCTCCAAAACATATGATAACAAGTTCTTCTGACTTGTGCAGCCAAGCCCCAAACACAAAAGAGAAATGACGCATTTTGGAAAGCTGAGTGCATTTTAATTTAATTTGGAGACACATCCTGGTCCTGGGGGCTCAGAAAAATGAAGACATCAAAGCACAACTGGAAGCAGCAAAGCATTTTGTGAGCAACTGGCTTTACACCTTTGAGAGTGTACTGAAATGGTTCCCTCTGTAGGAGATCATTATGTGGAAGTTCAAAAATGTATTGACAGGTCTCTTAGTATTTTATACAGTGTAATATGTTACGGAAGCTTTTGTAAACACTCCTCTAGTTTTCTGGTACCTTCCTCACATATCTCTCCTTCTATCCTTGATCCTCGTGAAGGGAGATGAGAAACAACTGAATAATTGATAGTTCAGAACTGAATTAACAGGTCTGAAACTTTTTTCAGTGAGTCAGTGCAAACCAACAATTAGGCATTTTCCCTCCAAAATAGCTTTCATGCTCTATATTCTGTAGTGTTCCAGATCCATAAACCCCCGAGTTTATAAAATTTTTATAACAGAAATACAGCTCAATTTCTACAGTTCATATTTCTACATTGAACTATTGGGTGCAGCCACCAGTGGGAACCACATAGTGGCTTTAACAGGTGTTTGAAAGCTTCTTCCATAGCTACTTTTATCACAGAAAGTTCATTTCAAGTTTTATTTTCTTTTTTCTTGTACCTGAAGCCTATGAAATCTCTAATCTGTCAGCCTGTGTGATGTTTCACCCAGTGTTTCACATTGCTGTATCAAAGTTAGTAACAGCATCTCTATCTGCTGCTACAGGCATCATTATTTATTTGCCCTGTGCTGCACTCAGAAGTCCCAGGTGCAATCAGAGTTATCACTGAGCCTGTACCTGATTTAAACATCAGTCTAACATCAGACAAGCCACACTACTGCCCGTATAAAAATGTGCTCTCTGATCATGGGAATGGAGTTAAAACTGGCAGCCCTTCAGTGCATTTCTTTCCTGGTTCACATCTTTCTTGCATTTCAAATTGGCCAGGATCTTACTGAAGACAAATTTGACAGTACTGAGAAGGAACATGCTCTTTCTCTCTGCTCTTCACTTTCCTTTCCTGCCTGTTGCTCTTCCCAGAGCTGTGAAGGCTGGTCAGAAAGATGACTGTGGAATGTGGGAATGGAAGAAGAAGGAGAAAAGAACTAAACAAACTCCTTCATTGCAGGACCCGCTCAGTGCAGTGGCTGAGGATGTGTTGTTGCTGTTGTGTCATGGCAGAGATGTGCTGGACTATCCATGAGCTTTCCTCCTGGGAGGCCTTCAGAGACAGCATAATCTAGCCATGGCAATGTGTCATTGTATGTCTGCAGATGGGAAGACAACATCTAATTTAGAGATCACAAAAAAATGCAATATATGTATAATGGTATGAGGCAACTTTCCCTGATAGTTTGGCCTGATCCTCCTGAGGGCCTTTAGGGAGATTGATGGATGATTTCAGGAGCTGCTGGGTGTGCAATCTTTAGAACGGGGCCAGCAGGAACGGAGTGGGTTTGAGAGGTCAGGAAAAAACAGTTGCTTGGATGTACTTTGTGTACTGTTTGACATAAATGAGATAAAGAGTGTGTATCTAATGGCAAAAAATACTCCCAAAGCTTGAACCCATTATTTTTTTGAACTGGCATAGGTCAGGAGTAGCTTGGAAATTAGAAGCCCAAGTCTTCAGCTATTATCAGTCTTCCTGGGCTTTAAATGAATTTGAAAGAGCTCTGCCAGTTTACAGGAGCTGAGGATATGTCCTGATGGAATTACACAAGCGTGAATATACTGTAAGCCAAAAGAGAATTAGGCCCATTATTTTTTTAAAAAAGCAAAGCTTGATTAAGGATGTTCAGTATAGGTTTAGGAAAAAAAGCACAGAGTACTGCCACGCCTCACTGACTTCACTGTTCTCTTGAAACATTACTACCAGGGAGATATTACACTGCCCTGGGATTTTCTAAAACACCAATCAAGGAAGCTGGTCTTGAGGAGAGGAGGGGTAAACAGCTCTTTTGTCAGTGCTAATTGCAGGCGTTAATAGGAGCCATAGCACAGAGAACTCCCTGGTACTCTGAGGAAGTTGGAAGCACAAGTGCACTTTGCTTTATAGGTGCAAACATACAGAGATAATTCCGCCTGCAGAATGGAGAGGCAGGATCTGAGCTCAAGAGAAGATGTGCTGATCACTCCCAGTATGATCACTTAGAGACTAAAGAACTACAATGAGTCAAGGGAGAAGCTCAGAAGGCATTTCTTAAGATTGAAACATAATTAATGAGAATGCCTCCGAGGCTTGGTTCTCACATTTGTGAAATGCAGAGCAAGAGCTTTATTATTTTTAAATGAATTGGATAAAACTTGAAGGCTAAGTTCTCAGCAGAGTTGTGTCAGCAGATATTTAACAGTCAAACACAATGTTGGCATTGCAAATTGGGCATGTGTTGGGAAAAAAAGTTATGTCTAGCTACATAAAAACCCCACATTAAGAGATTTGGAAGATGGTGACCTACTGGGACTTGGGTCTAGACCTGACAGCAGCATCACTACCCATGCAGAGACTCCCGCAAGAGAGTCACTCAGGTGGGCTGGATCAGAAAAATTCAGTTTAGAGTCACTGTTTGCCCTTCTGCCACTGTCAGAGAGGAGGTACCAAACATGTCCTTCACCAGCACTTTACTTCAAAAGTCTTTGAGTAATTGTCTTACACGTATCCCTCATCAGAGAGCTTCACAGATCAACTTCACACCATCCAAGCTACCCTTGTGCTATCAAAGAGGTTCAAACAGTTGATTCCCTTTTTTGTTTCTTTGATTTTTTGTCTTTCTTTTGAGTGAAATTTCCTACATGAAATATTGTACAAACGAGACTAATGTAGAATTTGGCCACTGACAGTAGCAGGACCTCTATTTGATTCCCCCTTTTTTGGCAGAATAGTGCAAACAGATCAAACAGCCGTTTAGACATGGTATTTTGCTACATCTCCTCTTATTCTTGTTTCTATCAGCTCAACTTTAATATTGAAAGATTCTCTTCCAATGGCAAAGTTTATTAGAGGCCAATGCCTCATTGCACCCTTGCATCCACCTTTCCCCCTCCTCTGAAGCAGCTCCTCGGGCTGCCACATACTCTGTCTCTCTTCATCATTTCTAGATAGAGAAAACACAGCCAGAATATCACAGGTCCCCGTCTCCGGGAAACCAGGCGCTGCAGCTGCCAGGGATTTCAGCTAACACCACAGAGCTCCTGAAAAGTCAAGTGTCTTCAGGAGGGGCAGACATCTGCTGCCATCCCCATATTTTTTCTCTCTGTTCACATTAACTGTCTCTGTCCCTCTGCCCAATGTATTTGCTGGAGAGAAAGCAGGACTTAGTGGTGTTTGTGCATTACCACTATTTCAAATGGGGGGGGGGGGGGAAAAGGGCTTAATATAGCCTGAGAAACAAAGACAACAGCATGGGTAAGAAAGAAAGCACAGGTGTAATTTCTGGGCGCAGTGAGAAGCCTTTTAAAAGCCCTTAAATGAGTAGTGTGTTCATGTTTACCACCACTGCAGCTGATATAGAGCCACAGGAGCACTGCACTACAGGGATCAAATGAGAACGTGTGGAGGGCTATTGAACACCAGGAATTTTCACAGTAAGGCAGAACAAAATTATTCAGCACTAGGGGGTTCTCTAATTTTGGTACACTTGGAAAATAAAGCAGTGCCTTTGTCCAGGACTAATATTTGCTCACCAATGGCCAAATCCATCTGTTGCTTTTCTTAGCTGTGACCTGGGATATGTAGGCTAGCATTTGACATTTGGGCTGTTCAAAGAAATATGCAGAAATACTCATACAAGACTTGGTAAAGGACTCTTTTTTTGATTCTATTTTGGTTGCTTTGAGTACCTAACTTCTCTGAATTGTCCCAAGGCTTACACTTTGGCATATATTTAAGAATGTAAATAGATTTTCAAGGCTAGCATTGAGGCTCAGGGAATCTCCAGTGTGATAAACAACTGAGCTGGTGGAACACTTGAAACGTTTGCTGTGAGAGCAGAGGAAAACCCTCCTGAGATTCCAGCAGCATCGGCCTTGACTGCAAGGCCATCCTGCCTCAGATTTCACAGAGCTCGCTTCCCACGACTTTGCAGCCAAGCCCAGATTTTGTGGAGGAAAAGCTCCAATTACTCATCCAAGTGGTCCATCATGTGCATTTTGCAGTGGGTTGGGACTTTTGCCCGACACCTTGTAGGGCATCATCCTGTAACTGCTGAGGCTGCTGCCAGCCGTGCCATTGATTGGAAAGGCCGCAGCAAGAGGCCTCAGAAGATGATCCCATTTTTATGGCTGAAATTACACTATCTACAGCCATTAAGTACCTTTTTCTCCTCATTAAATTTTGATCGTTTCCTCTGATAAAATATGGCTTTGGAAGATTGCTGTTCCATGTTCCAGCTTTTGCCGTGCTCCTGAGGCGAATGTTTTAAAGGTGCAATCCTGCAAATTACTCCCTGAGTAAGGATTTTTATGCAAATTGTCCTGTTAACTTTACACAAGAAAGAGTTTGCTGGATCATGCCATTATCCCTAGGCTTACAATGGAAACACAACTGACCTTTAGCTGTAATGAGCACCACTAAAAAAAAAAAAAAAAAGTGACAAAATTGCCTGGATCTTTGCATGCTGATACAAGCTGTGCGATGCTCTGGTAAGGACGGATCTCTGAACAGGCTGAAGGAGTTAAGCCATTTCACGGTGTTAGATAACAGCTAATTGACAGCAGATATAATGCATGTTGATAACCAAGTGTAATTCAACAGCTAAGAATGAAAGAGCCCAAATATCTGCTAAACCAAGCTGTATAGGAGTTATTATAGGAATGTTCCCAAAGCTTTTGCAGCTGCAGCAAAAAAAAAAAAAAACCCAAAGTGCGATATAATACAAAAGAAAGAGGAATCAAAGCAGATGGTGCCATTGGTGTGGAAGGTGCCAGCGTGATGGCACCTGAAGTGTGGCATGTTGAGTGGCATGACTGCTGTGCAATGTCAATATGCACCTGGGGAGGAGAAATGCAGCTGAGCACAGGCGTTGTGACACTGTCCTTTTGAGATCATAGGCAGGATGAACTCCTTGTGTATGAAACCAAGGCAGAAAGAGTTCTGATATTATATCAAATTAAGGTTCAGGTCTCCAGAGTTTAAGGGCAGGGATGCAAATGTCCTCCTGCAGGTGGGCAGGTTACCAACACCACAGGAAAATGTGCAATCTACAGGTGGGATAACAGACCAATGGTTCCTAGCCCAGACCTTGACATCAGCTACCTCTTAGTGGTTTCCCTCACCTTTTAGCCCAAGGAGGCTGTGAAAAACTCCCAGCATCTCTCAATCCACAGCACTGAATGCATCCAACATCAGCTGCCATGGTTCCCTCTCCCCTTGGATAACCAGGCATTATCGTCATTAATGCAAATACCTGCCATCACTCTGCAGCTAGAAGATAAACAAATCAGCATCTTCATGGCCATTCCATACTTCCCTTTGCTTCATTTCCACTCCATTTCTCATCCCCGCTTTTGCCTGCCCGTGACTTTGCTCTGCCACTCACTCAGGGCTTCTTCATTTCTCTTGCACTGTTCTTGCTCTGCCTTCTCTCATCTCCTCCTTGTCCTTTGTCACCCCATTATACAAGGGGCTTTTTTTCTTCATTTCCTTGCTTTTACCTTTTCTCTCTGTCTTCTTTCTTTCCTTCCACTCTCTGATGATATTTTTGATGCCTTCCCCTTGCCTCTCTTTTTACTGCCCAGCTGCATTGTCTATTGTATTACTTGCCATTATCTCCAAATATATTTTGATATATTTTCCTCCATTTTCCAGTCCAGCTTTTTGTTCCCTTAAAGGCACCAGAAAGCTCTAAAGGTTAGAGAGGGAAACTGAAAAGCATTCCAGTAGTTTTCCATCAGCCTGTATATAAAGCACTTATTTTTCCACTTGATGAGAAAGCAGTAATCAGGTTCCCCCTGCAGTTGCTGCAAAAAGAAACCAAATAGATTTCTAACTGGCCTCCCCCTTATCTCTGTCTCGAAGCCCAGTGAACCCACAGCCTCCTCGTTTGCTGTGGCTGCTGCTGCTGCCATGCAAAGCAGACACAAGTTCGAGGGGGATGAGCAGCACCTAGCTCCTTGGTGGAAGTGGCAGCATATCTTGGCAGGGCTTGTGGATTGGGCCCTGTGATTTATTTCCCACCTGAAAAATTTGAAGCCTTGGTGCGATAAGAGGGAAAGGGAGATCTCTCACTTTGCAACACCTGAAATAGCGGCAAAACGGAAGGCAAAGGAAGAAATGCTGCAGAACTAAAATTGCCTTCAGACTAAACATCACCCAGTCCCTTAGGTACCCATCCTTCTCCCTGTAACCAGGGGGTTGAAAAAATGCTGATACATGTGCAGAGAAGGGTTCCACTCAAAGGTGGTATGGACAGTGTGTTACAATGTGCTCCCCTCCTCAGCATTGCCTCTACCAGAAGAAATCAGAGCACCCCCCAGAGACCACTAGCTGCTCTGAACAGGAGTGGTCTCAGCTGCCTTGCTCTTCTGCGTCAGCAGCCATGGACCCAGCAGAGCCTAACCCTCACAGAACTCTTGATTTGGGGTGGGCTGGATCTGTCAGAGCCCACCAGATTTGCCACAGACCAGCATATCCCACAGGTTAGGGGCCACAACCAGAGGCTGCCCTGGTACAGGTTCTTTCTGGTCCCTATAAAGAAGAGGCTCTGACCAGCCATGTTTTCCCTTAAGCCACACCAAATACAGAGGAGTTACAGGGACTGTGGTGGCCCCAGTGAGCTGGCACTGCATCAGTGCCCTGAGCTTTTCTGTGAGTTCAGGAGAAGATGAAACAAAACACAGTGCTGAAATTATGCCTAATAAAGCGAAGGGAAAATGAGAACATGCAGCCAGAAGGTGAAAGGCCCATTATGACAAATTTGGTCTCCTGTTTTTCTTTAAAATATAATTTCAGTCAAATGGATCTTATTTGCACAGTTGCAATTGTCATTCCCTCTCTTCTCTGCAGCCACACAATACTTTTATCTCTGATGAGGAAATTCTGTAACTGCCTTTGTCTCATTCTCTAACTCTGTTGTGATTCTCTGCTTTCTTCCCCAGCACCAAAAAAAATATAAAATAAATATGAGTCCCTCATCTAACCCACAGTACAAGAGGTTTAATGTTGACAATGTGCTTTGTCACTTTGGCTCTGGAAAAGGCTTACAAAAGCTTTATTAACAGGCTCATTAGAACGGCCTGATTTACTTCTGCAGACTTTACTCTTTTACTAGTTTCCAGGAGCATCAGCATCAGTTGCAGGGCTAATGAATTCACTCAGATTTGCATGCTAATGAAACTCCCATGACTCCCTGTGCTCTCGACTTCAAATCGATCTTTGCTGTTGCTTGAGGAATATTAATAGAAATAAAAGTAAAGGAGAGCATCACGAATTTTGGTTGGACTTGCTGTAATCCAAGGCTCCTGTGCAATTCATATTTCATATATTACAGTGTTTCAGATCTTATTTCTTTCATGCCTTATTGACTATAGCTGTACAGGAGACAGCACCTTTAGGAAATTCCTAGTGTAGCAGTTGGCCAGGGACTCAAGGGACTACTTACCTAAAATCGTACTTGAGCTCTCAATAAATAGGTCAGTCACCTAGAAGTGCTGCCATGCACTACTGCAGTTTCAGATATTCCTCCTCAAACATATGAATTTAATTTCCCTTTGATAGAAATAAAAAGCCTTCTGATTTCATATGCCTACACTGCCTGGCTGTGCAGTGCATCACACAAAATGGGGTGAGGGAGCTCCCCATAGCCAGACCTGACCTCAGCTGGGTGAGGGAGCTCTTTGGCTCTAGAGGAGGGGCTGCAGGGAGCAGAGGTATCTCCAGGGACAGGACAACACTCTTCCCTGCTTGAATGAGAGTGACAGTACTAAGTTGATTCCTCACCTTTTGGAAACCATTTGGAACCATCTTCCCTGAGCTATCAATTCACTGTTCTGAAGCAGCCAATATAGAAATTAATATATTTATATCATCCTGGAGCATAACAATTGCCATTTCATAGTCAGAAAAGTCGGTTTGCGCCTGAATGACTTTTAAATAAGAACTGCTTTGTTTTGGGCTGTTGTAAGAAAAGCAAAAGATATTTGGAAGTCCAAGGAGGGATTCAGAGCCCCAAATTCTTTGCTGTGGTAGGTCTGTAGGAAGCCTACCCCATAGGATCTTACTGACAGACCCAGCCAAAACAAACAGCTCAGCAATACATCTCTGTTAATTGGAGAAGCTGCTCTCTCACTCCCGCTTCAATTTTAGCAATGATGAATGCTGGTAGTTGACTGAAGCCCTAGAAAGAAATCCCGTTGTGCAATCATGTTTTTACAAGAAAATTTTTGGCTTCTGAAAGTGCACTTAACACATCCAAATTAATGGAAAAGAGGATTCTTCACTGAGCAGCCTCCCGTGCCTGCTCTTCTTAATTTGATACAATAGCAGAGTGTACATTGAGATTAAAATGCTCTTTTGGATGCTCAATGGCAAGAAATTATTCAGCAAAAAACAGGGCACCATTTTCATGGTATCTCTTGTGAGTCAGGATTATCAAACAGCTCCATTTTGCTTGCTGAAAAAATAAGACAATTCCTACACGGTTCTTTTTAGCTCCCCCATCCCCTATTTATTTTTTTTCCCCAAACAGAAGTAAAGAAAATGAAATAAAACAAAAAAACCTAAGAACAAACTGTGGACTAATTATCCTTTTTAAAATGACTTCATATTGAAAAATAGCCTATTAAATGCACAATGAGCATCATTACCACCAATGGCTTGCAAGCAGAGGAAAGCAGAGTGGTCATCCCATCATTATCAGCACTTATTTCGGGAGCGACGCAGAGTGCCAAGGTGAAGCAGATGCTTGGTGTCCTGGCCACCAAAAAACAAGCAAACTGAGAGCTTCAAACTTGTATTTACATTCAGAAGCACCTCACCCTCCTTCCAGCTCCAATCCCTCGCTGTCCTCTGTGAGCTTTGAGGGCCTGAGATGCTGGTTGCACCATGGACACGTGTGTTTGGGATTGGCAGCTCTTCCACCAGCTTCCCAGCTGGAAACAAAGAGATGGGCCCTTTCTTCCTCTGTGGGAAGTTTGAAGGGGTAATGTGGGTCAAGGCACTCACCAGAGTGGAGGGGAGGATTGCCATCTGTGACCTCGTGAGCATTCCCTGCAAAGTGTTCCCTGCAGTATTCCCTGCAAAGTTGAATGATTTACTGGGAGAGAACTCAACCTGGAGCTACTTTCTTCTCCCAGGCTCCCATTGGGCAGCTCCCAGAGGTGTCAGTGACTGCTTCATCTTTCAGCAGGACCTCTCTCTGCCTGACACACATGCTGCTGCCCTGATCTTGCTGCAGACCTGGAGAGGCTGCGGGCAAAATTCCCGTTTCTCCTTCCTGCCCAGCTTTCCATCCAAATGGAAACGAACGCCAAGTACAAAGCACATGGATTACACTTTCAAAGAGAGGAAAAAACTCAGAGAGATTAAAATACTCCTCCTAAGTTAGGAATGTTCCTAAATGGTGTGCACTGGGTAGTTTTTCTGCTTTCAGGTGCTTCCAAGTCCGGATGGCACTGGTACAACCGCGGTGCGTGGCCGCTCCTCATTTTCTTCCAGTCTCACTCTCAATTTAGCAAATCTGTTTTATGATCTGAGCCTTAGAGGTCATTTGTAACACTTTGGCCTGGATCAACCTGAATGAAAACATCCAATCAAACCCTAATTGTGACAAATTATATTAGTCTGTAGTTGTGCAACTTGCATTGCAGCAACTTAATTCAGGCTGTGCTTAGGTCATGGAAACCAGGAGAGACTAAAGAGATCCCTTCTATACACAGGGAAGTGTGCCTAGGAGGTTTGAGCTTCCCTGCTTCATCTCTGCCCCATCCTGCTCCTCTCCCATGAGCATACTTTCTTCCCAAAGCACTTTTGTACTGTCACCTAGACACTGCCTGAGGTATTTGAAAAATTAAGCAGGTTAGTCCCACTCCATGGAACTAACAGTTCAATGCTGGCTGGAAGACTTGAGAAAAAAGAACATCTGGCCTGTAATGCAGGAAAATATTAAAATGGGGTGAAAGAGAAACATGATGAGATTGTGTATCACTGCCCTGCTGTTCCCTGCTCCTGTGAGGAAGGCTCACTGGACCTTCAGATGCTTTTCTCTAGCCCAAGATGTGACAGTGAATAAAAGAAAAAAAAAATCCTAAAATTAATTTTCCTACATGACATATTTTAAAGGGCACTGTCAATTGGCTTTATAATTACATTTCTAAATCACTGGAAGATTACACTGGAAGGTGAACTTTACAAAACCTGAATACTTTTTTTTTTTTTTTAAATTAAAAACCTTTTTAGGGATTTAAATACAATCCTCCAGTGCTGTAAGTCCATGTAACAGCCACAGCAAGGAAAGGGATGGGATGTGCTACCCTTGTTCCTGCTCATTTGTAGCTCTCATTTCCCACTGAGGCTACTAAACCTTGTGGGATTTAGCAGCTCCTTCTCTAAGGATGAGTAGCATGGTTAAGCACAAGTGCTCAGGTCTCCCCAAAATTTTGACACTACCCTCATTCCTCGGGATCATGAGAAAAGGCTTGAAGTGTTAATATTTGGAGCAAGAGGTTTATTTTGCTATCCAGCTTCTGAGCCTTCCAGATATCCCCATTTCATGCCTTCAGGCTTTTCTCTGCAATGAGGAAAGCTCAAGGTACCTTAACTGAGAGCTGAGCTTCTCACCTTATCAAAATGTTCCAGGTCTGAGAGTGAAACCAGGCGTCAAGAGAATCAGCACAGGGATCTCCAGCTCTGCCTTTGGGGAAAAATTTGTTCTGGAAACACTGAAATGAGCCACAGGGATGAGATCATGCCTGGGTGGGCACCATCCCAGTGCCCCCAGCCTAAATTCCACCTTGTTTCCTACACTCGGTGAAATTAAAGCAAATCTTGGCTAAATTTGTGCCATAGGTACTCAAGGGACAGTCAGGAAAGGTATCTGGGTTAAACAGAGATGTGATTTAAAGTGCCATGGCTAAACCACATTTAATTTTAACATCACCACTCTATATTGACATCAGGCTGTTTTCACCTGAGCTCCTTTTGCTGTGGGGTGAAATCCTGTTTAACTAGTCAACTTTTTCATCTGGGCTAAGTCAATGCCTAGTCTTAACAAAGCACAAAAATAAAAGCACAAAGCAGCTTGGCATTGTAGTTGTAGGAAATGATGGAGCTCCCTGTGCTCCTCCACTACAGGAATCTATATTAGGTTTTTCAAAGTCTTACAAACACAATAAGCTAATGCAGTCTCTCAGTGCAGGTAAGATTTATTTCTCTCTTTCTCTAATATATATGGACCTAGATTCTCTGCTTGTATAATCCATTGGCTTACATGGATTTACAGCAGATATTGGCATTTGATCTATGACTGGGCTTGGTCTTTTGGCTGTAGTTTGAGTGGAGGAATAAAGTTCAGAGGACAAATTAATAGAGAAAAAACTAGCTTTTCATGTATTGGAGACAACAAAATTGCAGTCTGCTATCAAATAATCATCTAAATAAATAACCTTGAGAAAACCAATTACTTACATGGGAGGAAGCTATTGGCAGAGGTGTGAATATGCCCCCGCTGCACCACACCAAAAAGCCAATATTTGTGTGTAAAATGGATATCTGGTTATTGAAACAGTATTGCAATTCACCCTTTGTAATTAAAAAAAAAAATAACAACCACAATTCAGGATAATCTTTCAGGTAATCAAAAGCTGGATCAGTAGCAGGTGCTTGTACTGAGCTGTGTCCTTGCTGGCTGGTTCCCAACACGGGCAGTAAGAGAAAGCTCTGACTGCTAGAGATGGGAGGTGACAATGTAATGGGACAGGGTAGTTTAACCTAAAGAGGCATGAGGAAATAACCTGGAGAATTTGAGGAATCAGAAAAAAAGCAACCCTCTACCTACAACAGAGCACCTCACATGAACTATTCAAATGTATCTGTGCATGCAGCACATTTAAATGGGTTGTGCTGGAAATTTAGGCTTTATGGCTCTGAAAAGACAAAGAGCATCGAATGATTTTGCTTCTAATATGAGCATGTTGGTGATTTTAACAACATTTGGTCTTCTGAAACAAGATAAGGCCTGGAATAATAAGCAGCAGTCCAAAGATTTATCTAAATACGTTTGGCAGTTCCCCCGCCCTTTGCCTCACAATATGTACATACTACAATTAAGAATATACCCTGTAAATTGCCACCCTCCATGGGGTTCTCACATTAAATTATTCTCAATAAGCAAGGCCAAATGCTCTCAACTTAGCCAGAGATAATCAACTAATGTAAAGCAATTTCCAACAGTTATATTTTTCTGCTTCGGGCTCTTAAAAAGACAAACAAAACCAAATAGAAAATTGGCATGGAAAGGAATAAGAACTGTCATCAATTGCTTGTTGGTGCTGGACCAGCTATAATGTGTGTTCCTAATTATTAAGCTCAGCCCAAGCCACCCTTGGGATTCAGCAGCAGCAAGATGGGGCTCAAAGCCCCCCTGTGCTTGACATCACTATGGAGATGTGTGAATGAGATCTTTCTCATCCATCTCCTGGAATGTGGGAATTAGTTTCACTTCCAGGGTTTTTTAATTACAAATACAAGTGCACCAGTCAGACAAAGAAGTTGCTTTACCTCCTGAAATTTCAGATCATGGCACTCTCTCCTTCAGGCATTGTGTTTGCTGTCTGCATCGACTTGCAATTTAGAGTAGCCACTTCTTGTGGCATAACATGACAAATTTCACTGTGTATTCAGAAACTTGGTGCAATAGAGATGAAATTTCATGATTTACATAATCAAGTTCTGAGCAGAAAGTTCTGGTTTGAGACATATCCCTGAAATAGAATGGGTTTTGCTTTTTCCTTGTGTTTTGGAAGAAATGACCTATCATTTTGTAAAAAAATGGTATAATTCTGCCTTGCTATTTCCAATATACCTCATTATCAATCAAACTAATAGGCCTGGAGAATGAAACCCCCAAAAGAAATCCTCCACATTAGTGAAATAAATACAGTTAATGATGATAATTAAGTCACTGGGGATAATTGAGAGATTATCCAATTACTATCTATAATTCTTTGGCTTGCAAATAAGATAGGAGTGTGTAGAACTAATCTATTCTAATAATAATAATTAAAAAAAAAGTAGAGGGAAAAAAGCACAAAAAGCCCCCAACCCAGGAATTATTAGATTTCCTCACAACTGGAGGTATTTTGTCAATTTAATTGCTTAATTGGAGGGGTTTTCTACTCTGGACTAATTTTTTAGGCAGCTGTTGCAACACTGGGCTCCTGAGGAGGGGGAGATATTCTGAGCCAGGACTGAATTCCTGCTACAGGTCTTGGGGAAGGCCTGGTATGCCCTGAACCCAGACTATGATGAACACATGTACTCCTAGCAAAGGTCTTGCAGTAACTACAGGTGAACTCCTTAAAAATCAAAAGAGATCAATCTAGAGTTGTGCTCTGAGTTCTGAGAATAAATTTAGGAGAGAAGCATCATATCATCAGGCTCTGCTTAACAAAAAGACCCCCAAACTGTCCCAAATCCCCCATGAACTGCAGTGCCACTCTTTTTGTGGTTGGTTTTGCAGACATTCACAGCCATGCATCATGTTCTCACAGTGCTAAGGAGTTGACCTCCCATGACAAGGTCAGGTGCTAAGGGGAGGCTTTGGTCCCAAATATTTCTCAGTCTGAGACAGCCTGTGCCATGGTGGCTGGAGTTTTCTAATTTAGCAAGTGGATTAGGGACAAGAGCCAGATCCTAGAAACATTATTGGGTGAGGTTATGCATTCAGGGATAGGCACATTTTTTGGGAGGTAGTTACAATTTTTGTTCTTACTTTTAAGTATTGGTAGGGCTCTGCTTGGCACAGGTAATTTAAGGAGATCTAAATATGGCCCCCTGCAAGTCAATTAAGGATGTGTTTAATTTTAACATGTGCATAGTTCCTTTGGATCTCATCCACAGAAATCAATGGGAAGGCTGCTGGTGGTTTGATTGGCTTCGGATCAGAGCCAGTAATTTTGATTGTAGAGATCGAATGCTTGAAATTAATTATATGACTAATGCTTCACTGGATTAGGGAATCAATTAATGGAAGTGGGGTGCTTGTTAGAAGATTTCTATTAACTTTCATGCAGATTTCTTTCCTAAACACAAACTGCATATTCATTGCCCTTGAATGCATTCAGGTAACTTGGAAAAAAAATAAGATGGTTGAAATAACCAGAATTTTCTAATGAAACTATTGAAAGGAGTATGTGATTCTGTACTGGAAATTAATTCCTTGCATTGAATGTCCTCATGCCACGTCCTCATAACAAATAGGCAAGTACCAGAAAGCTTTTCCAACCCTATTTATGCCAAAAGCTCTTCAGTCTGGGATTGACAGAGCTGGAAGGCAATCGTTCTTCACAAGCAAATCAAAAGGATCAGAAATGATGTAGCAAAGCATAACCTTTTCTCCACACATTTTTTCTCATCTTTGAGCAGCTGCTGGAGGGGAAAGAATCCTGCAGCAGTTCAACACCTCATTAACACAGGCAGCACTAACTAACTACAAGAGCATCTCTGCTCCCACCTTCATTCAGTCCTACCAGCCCAGAAAAATCCCATTTCATGCTCAAAACATGGACTCAGAACAACATTCCCAAAATCAGGTTCTGGGAGGTGTAAAGACCCTCTGCTGAGGCCCAGAAGCTGCTGTAGAAAGGGTTGGCTTCTCTGGAAGGTCTCAGCCAGCCTGGATGGCACAGGCTTTGATGGGCTGCACTTTATAGCAGGATGTTTTCATTCCATGGCCACAAATTGAGCCCTGGGCAGCCAGCTCTGCTTGGGAGAAATTTCACTCCTAATGGTTCCCAGAGCCCTGTCCCCCAGTGCTCCATCCTTCAAGCCCTGGGGTGGGAGCTGCCTTTGGCCAATGGACACAGATGGTTGTATCCCCAGAGCAGCATATTAAGCCACAAAATGTTTCTGTAAATATTGTTTCACACTTGGGTGAACAAAGCGTGCTTTTGTCTGAGGGAGAGCGCAGGGTGTAAATTACATTTTAATTGAGAAATTGAAAATACCAACCTTTGCTTTTTGTGGTTTGTTTTTGGGTTTTGTATTTTTCTTGTGATACTAAAAAAGGCCTGATTGTTGGTGGAGGTAGCTGTGAGTGAAGCTTGCTGCAATGAGCCCACTCTCATTTCTGCAGACTTTCCCTCTTTCCTTCTGGCTTTGCCTGTCTGAATTCTCCTCCTTGTTCCTAATAAAGATGTCTGCAGGCCCACGAGCATTCCCAAGCCTTGCTCACCAGCAGCTTGGCAATCTGTCCCTGCAACATTTGCTGCTGAGAGCAGGTGGTCTGGCACCCCCTTTACCTTGTTGCTCCTTCTCTCCTCTCTCTTGGGCAGGTACAAGTGAGGCTGACAGTCTGCTGAGTTGCAATCTTGTTGCTCAGTTGAGAGCTTTGGCAGGAGTTGTTTTCTGCTCTGCAGGCTGTGGGTGTGATTTCCCCCTCCCTAGGGCAGGTGGCAGCTTTGCACCCATGGAGGGGCTCCCAGGAGCATCCCTTGGGTTTGACACCCAACTACTACCATCCATTTGGGCCATGGTGTGGTGTAGGTGTTCTTTCCCTCCCGCATTAAAATGCCATTCCTGAGAAGTTGCAGTTGCAGCTGGGAGCATAAGGAACACAGAGTCATTTAGGCTGGAAAAGACCTCTAAGGTCATCAAGTTCAACTGTTAATCCAGCACTGCCAAGTCCACCACTAAACCATATCCCCAAGTGCCACATCTACATGTCTTTTATGTCCCTCAAGGAATGGTGACTCAACCCTCCTTGGGCAACCTGTGCCAGTGCCTGATCACATTTTCAGTGTAGAAATTTTTCCTAATATCTAATCTAAAACTCTCCTGGTGCAACTTGAGGCCATTTGCTGTTGTCCTGTGGCTTATTACTTTGAAGATGCTAACCCCCATCTTGCTACAGTCTACTTTCAGGTTATTTTAGAGAGCAATAAGGTCTCCCCTGGGCCTTCTCTTCTCCAGGCTAAACATCCCAGCTCCTTCAGCTGCTCCTCACAGGACTTGTGCTTCAGGCCCTTCACCAGCTTCTCTGCACTTCTTTCCCTTCATTGCCCATTTAAAGACTTTGTGCATCTTCACAGGTCTTAGCATTATTCTCATTTCTTACATGTCAGGATCACCCTTCACCTAAGACTTGGCAGGAGCGTGAGATCCTGTAGGATCTCTCTTTTTCCTGCTGATGGAAGCAGCCAACAGTTTTGTAGTTCAAGCAGAAAGTGTCCTGGTTTCTGGAGTCTCAGACATTCCTCACTTGCTGGGAAGCTTCCTTTTAGGAAGGGGAGTGGAACATGACCTAATTCCTCAAGGCAGTCACTGAGCTGTCAAGCACAGGATTTGGATGTGGTGAGACAGGAGGTGAGGGCAGCAAAGGGAGCAGAGAACAGAGCCAGCTGTATTAAATCACTGCTTCTGGTGGGCAGCTTTTGTTGTCAGGGCTTCCAGAGAGCCCAGACTGGAGGCGAAGAGCTGCTCCCTCCTGCTGGAAGATGGAATGGGAGCATGAAGCACTTCCAGCTGGGAGCTCAAAACCTCAATTGCAAATTGCACCCTTGGTGCTCAGGGGGGTGAGTCAAGCCCATTAGCCAGCTAATCCTCACAACAGGCTTTTGTGAGGCTACTATTTTGTTCTGGGGAAATGTATGATCTACTGATTACACAGCATCCCAACATGCCAAAGATTTGCTTTAAACCAGTAAACAATAAATATTTAATTAGCCAGTCATTTTGACAATAACAGGCAACAATTAAACTGGCTTTTGATTTCCCATTCATTTAGTTGTCAGTCTTGTATAGTCACAGTTAAATGTCAACTCTTGCTTTGACCATGACCCTTAATAAGACTGTGAAGAGAATGTTTAGGTTTGATCTGAGTTTTTGATTTATGTATCTGATTTCTCCTGCCTTTGTACCAATGGTAGACATGACTCAAATCAAATATTCATTAATATAATATGGTTTGAATTTGGAACTTAGAAGCTTATTCTTTTAGCCTAAGAGTGCCAACCAGGATTTCAGAGAGAAGTCACATCTGGAAATAAAATTATGACTCAGTCTGAAATTGCTGATCCCCCCCACTCCCATCAGGACTTTTCTTACCTCACCAGTCTGTGTACACTCTGCTTTTCCACATTGAGACCTTGTTCCTGTACACATCTTTGTGTATTCTTTATTCTTCCACTCCTCTTTGTCTGCAGACCTTCTGCTCAAAACCAAAGATGATTGTCATTGGGGGATCAAATCTGTAAATGGAAAAGGGAAGAAGGAATCCATTTGCAAGCACCAAATTGAATTTCCATGCCACCTATGTTTGCTTCCACAGCCTCTATATCCCAATTCATCTCCCCATTCTTTGATCAGGCGGACTGCCATGTTAGCAGGTTTACTGGAGAAGCCTTGGTCTGGAAACCAGCCATCCTTACGTATCACCTTGATCCGGAGCAAAGCGGGAGAAGATTTAGGTGGGACCTTCTCCCACTGCAGATGATGCGTCTTCTGACACTGACAATGGTGCATCTTCTCTTAGAAATTAAGCAGGGCTTCTCTTACACAGCTGCCAGCCAGGATGTGCAGTTATGATCAGGGAAAGAACAGGGATTTCAGCTGGTTGAATTCAGAGCACCGGACTGTAAATGAGGAGAGTTGGTTGCAATCACAGTTCTTCTGTCTGACTGCAGACAAGTCGCTTTGCATCTGTTTCCCTTTCCATCCTTTCTCTGCCGTCTAAATGAACTTGAGATCTCTACAGCACAGGAATGTCACCCTGATGTACCAAAAGGGCATTTAATGCTGTGCAGCCATGACACTGTTTGAGACATGCAAGCACTATTTTAAAGGATGGCATAAGTACTAGAATTATAAATATTGCCCTTTTTTTGCATATTTCCCCTTCATTACTGCAATGCAACATCCTGTCCCAAGTTTTCTTGTGATGGAAACTTTTGATTGAACGGTTTTACCAAATCTTGTTGGATTTTGATGAATGTTGCATTTGGTTCCAATTTAATTTTGCCTTTGATGAGAAATGAAAACAGAGCCCTAAATCCCTCATGAAATACAGGTAGCATCCTGCAAAATAAATGGACTTAATTGTAAAAATCAGCTTTGAATCAAGTCTGCTGTGTTTAGACCTACTAATCAGAGAACATTTACAGAGTCACGAGGACCTGATAAAACGTGTACACAGTTTTAAATATCCCATTGTAATGCACTGTAAACCTTAATTTAAAACAGACAGCTTAAAAGCTTTATGGATTTGACTGATGATACACCCTCTATACTGATGGCTGAACCCAGCATACTGTTATTTCTGCTTTCTCTTGCTAACAACAAAGTTCAGAATGATAATATATTTTATAAAAAGCTTTATTATTACGCTGCTGCAAAAGTGACTTTAAATAATGATAATAGGCTTGAACCACAACTTCACACAGAAACAGTTCTGGAGAAGATGAATTTCCATACAGCAGGCACAGAGGCTGCTGGCAGCACAGGGATAATGCATCAGCTCTCCAAAATATTAGCATGTGAACATCCTACAGAGAAAAAGATGAAAGCATTTTGAGAGTTGAGAGGATCAAACCCTCCTTTTCGGCAATGCTGCAGAGCTGGAGGGGAGCTGGGAGGTCTGTGACTCTCCAGCTGGGCTGGCAGAGGTCACATCCCAAGAGATCCAGCCGTCCATGGTTCACCTCCGAGAACCTTGCTAGAAACACTGAGCTTTTTCCCTGTGAAGAATTCCACCTATATAGGGGGAAGAGCCGACCCAGCATTTTTCCTTAGTACTGCAGAATTAGTTCTTCATTTTCTTCTGCTAAACCCAGTGTTGTGCTGGGATATAACAGAGCCAACACCCAGCAGAGCAGAGCAGCAGCTTATCCACACAAGCTGTTTCATTCCCATCCGTGGGAAGGAAGCTGGGTATGAAAAAGCACCTTCAGAGCCTTTGTTCCTTCTCTCAAACTTGTGCTCATGGTGCCAGATGAGTGTTATTTGGCTGAGCTTGGAGCTGACGCCTCAACAGCCTGAGCAGCTCAATGGCCGTGCTGGTGCAGGGATGGGAAGCCCCTCTTTTCCATGTGCTGTGCTAATTCCTGCATTATTGAGGGCATCTGACCTCCTTTGAGATCATGTGAAGAAAGGTTATCAAAACAAGAAAATAATTTTTTTGTAGCAATACACTCTGGCAACTCCCCCAAATACATGAAATGTGGACAAAGAAGAGCAGGGAACACAAACTTCCAAAGGCAAGAGCTTTTTCAGCTCAAGGGTCTGACTCCAGTGGTGGGGAAGACCGCAAGAAGTGCTTTAGCAAAGTAAGTGTAGAGACAGTCACCTTCCCGCATCTGAGCTGCTACTGTCCAAAACACAGGGGCAGCTAATCACATTCAATTAGAAATAATTATATCAGGAGTAAAAATTCACCCTGAGGAATAAACAGGTTAAATAAAAAGCTGCAATGGAACACTGACAGCAAAAAGCATTTTTACATTAAAAAAGCTGCATGATTTATTCAAGCAGAGCAGAATGGTGAATTGCAAATTTGGAAATGACACAGGTTTACAGTTTGTATAAATTAATATCATGATTCCACAAGGCAATATAGTTGAAAAGTTGACAATGATTCTTAAAATACTATTTGAAGACTTAAATTAAGTAAAAAAGCATCTACAGTCAAAAGGCTTGTTCTAAGCTCTACATGAAATACAACAATAAAATATCTTGTTCAGCCTCCTGAACAGCCAACAATTTCAAATTCTATCTTCAGTCTTACATTTACAGTGGATCAAATTTATGCCTATTATGTTATCACCAGAATATACAATATGCAGCAAAAATACATTTGTCAACAGCAGCTCAAATTGTTAGGCAGCCTCTGAAGGGGACTTTCCAAACCTATCCCTTAAGAAATTAATTGGTTATCTTTAAAGACCATGTAATTAACATTTTCATGCCTTTATGTTTAAAATGTAAGCAAGCATTTGTGTTCAAATTTACCTTACAAATCCCATAATTATAATACTTATGTGTGTGAAAGGAGTAGTTGGTAATTTCAGTGTCTGGCACAGTTTTTCAGGTTTTATGATCTCATGAACTTTTCCATTGTAGCCCAGATTTCTTGCTCAAAATGAAGGCAAAACAATTCAGCACTATAAAATTATGCAGTTTTATGTATGTTTTTAGGAATATACTTTGTGAAACTAATAACAAGATTGAGGCTGAAATGAATGTACATTTCCTGTTTCATATGCACACAAATATTATGAAATGCTTATCTTTTTTTTAAGGAGATAAACACATACACATGCAGGTATAAACAGCTGGAAGACTACACATGCCAAAAATATATTTGTGTGCAGTGATGTAGAAAGCTTCCATTGCAAGGAAACAGGGATGGCAAAGACCTCACTCTTCCCTGAAAAACAGAAGATTTGGGGTTTGGATTGAGAGAAGTGAGAATCTTACCTTTTTCATGCAGGACAGTTGCTGCATTAGAGGAAAGCATGTAGAGATGCAGGGAAGGGAATCACTAACAGATGCTGGTGTGTGTTTGGACCCCAAAGGAAAAGAGGCTTTGGGGACATTTACTGGGTTGGGTTGGGCAGAGAAATGCCAGATTTCTTGCTCCTGATGTGGGTTTGGTGTTGGTTAAGTGTTGTGTATTTCCAGCTTGAAAACTATGCCCATTTTTCCTTGTAGGGCCTTCAAGATTTAAAGACTGAAGCAGCCAAGACCTGTTCTATGCACCAAAGTCATTTTATGCCCAGAGAACATATTTCAGGAGTGTCATTATTATCATTATTTTGCTAAATATGTGCCAGGCAGTTCATGGAACAGAAGACTTGCCTTCTGTCCTGACAAGCTTGCAATGAAAGGTGCCAATCTGTGTTCACAGGGATGGCAATGGGAATACAGTGGTGCTGCTGGAGTATGCAGTGGGATTGCAACCCCAGGAAAATGTAAAAACCAAGGATGGGGAGAAAACCTATGGGATGGGCAAGGATCAGCAGGACCCTTGTATCAAAATAAGGTCCCTTTAGAAGTTAAAATAAACAACCCATCATTATAGTCTCTTCTAGTATTAAAATCTATGAATTTGTGAGAGAGGAAATATGAGGGAGATGGGAATTTACGACTTAGCCTTTTGATTTTATACATGCATGCAGACTCTGGGAAAGCTCTACTGCCAATTTTTTACTCTTCCTCAAATGGACACTAAATATTTCAGTCCCAGTAGTTTGTCATTATTTTCCATATTAAGAGAAATGTCGTTACCACCTTCTGCATAAATGCTCCCTACTGAGCCATGCAATCTGGAGGAGATTTTCCTTTCTTTCTTTCTTTCTCCCCTTTGGTTCTTTCATTTATGAATCCTGGGAATTTTTGGTTTTGCTACCTTCTCCCAAGTGTCCCTTCATTTCTTGTGCATCTGTTTTTCCAAGACACACAACGTTTTTAGAAAATTGATCATTACCAGGTGGGTTTTCCCCCTTTTTCCTTGTGGAGAATAGAAAGTAATTTTTCAGGTAGCAGCTGACAGATCTGGAGGCACCTCTGGATCACTTAATTTTGGCATATTCAAAGAACCACTTGACAAAAGTTAATTAGAGTATTGCTGTCTAGGATGAGGAGACCCACTGAGAAATGGTGGAAACATCCTGTTTCTCACAGCACTTCAGCCAGAAAGCTACCCACTGTGACTTTTATTATTAATAAACATGCCATACAATAATTATAACACACCATACAATAATTATGCCTTTTACAAACAGCATGGATTTGAAGCTCATGTTGTTAAGTCTCTTGCATCACTCTGAAAACAAGTGGTGCTGTGCCCCAAATGTTCAGCCTGGAGGTGTTGTACACACAAAATTACCACCAGCGTCAATTAACAGCAGCAATAAATAGAGATGTAAGTCCAGTGCAAAAACTCCCGCATGCTGGGGCAACCTGGTGTGCTCCTGCACACTCAGCTTCATAACACATCAGCTGCTTAATTTGGTAAGCAAAGAAGACTGTGTGAAGCAACAGGACTGGTTCCCCATCTCACATATTTTATGGATTTTCATATATATTTAAACTGACCTACGAGACAATTGGTCAGAAGAACAGAGGAATAAACCTCAGTCTAAAAATCTAAACAGAACAGTATATGAACAATTCAGAACTGCCAAATAAATAAACACCTAACTCTGGCATATTCCCTTGGGAGTTGCTTTTGGGTGATTGGACACAGCTCCATCTCTCGGGCTGGCCCCACATGCCATTGAACAAAGCAAAACCCATCCTGACACCAAGTTCCTGATCAACAACTTATATTTATTGCTAAATTGCTGCATCTTAGTAATTGGTACAATTTAGATGAGGAACAGCAGGTTGGATTACAGCATCTCCTGATGACAGGTTAGGTTTTATGAATGTCCCTGCTCTGACTTCACTAAAACTCCAGGTCCTCATTCACATCCCCCATGTGACACCAAAGCTTGATGAGGATTTGCAGCCTCAGGACTTTGCCACACACAGAGGGGAAGGATGGGGCAGAGCTCCAGGGCTGCAGTGTGTTTTGTACAAATGATCTTCACCCTTAGTGTGCCCTGGCTCCAGCTCTCTGCTCTTTGGCCGTGCAGGAAGTCTCCATGCTTCCATCTGTACTTTTAAATGATACAGAAGCAGCCTGACTTACTATCATCTTGCACAGGTAAAATCTGTGCCCTTCATGATCCCTGTCTCAGAGGAACAGTATTTAGCTCCCTAAGCCATCAGTAGAGCTGGCTTAGCTGTAGAGTTCAACAGGAAGAGAAATAGGGCCTCAGTCCAGAGGAGAATATTTTGCAGAGGCAGCTAAAATTAGGATCTGGCCCTGGGAGTGTGCTTGCAGACATCTGGATATGATGCACAGCAGCAACGCTTCTGTGGATCACCAGCATAATTGCAATAAATAATTCAAGAAGTAGCAAATGATGCTAAAAGTGAGCCCTGCAGCTTTGCAAGCAGCTGACAGAGGGGATGCGTGCCAGGGTGGGTAAGAGCGCTGGGGGGTGATCAAATGGGGCTCCAGATGGACAGCCAGTCCCTCTGACAGCCTGGCTTCAGCCTATAAATTTGTGATTGTAGTCTTTGGGTCCCAGGTGGACTCTCTAACTCCTTTAAACCCCACAATTTCCCCCAAACTGAGGAACATCTAGAAAGAGTAAAGTGGTTCCATGTGTTTGCAGAATTGTACCACATGGAATCAAGAGGTGAGTTTATGTAGGGAGTGAAGCCCTATGTGCAGTTCTCTTGTGCACAGCCTGGGTGGGTGTTTCGAAATAACCACCCTCCAGATTGTAGGGTGAAGCCAGACAAGAATTTTCCCTTATGTCCATTATTCTTTTCTCAGGCAATCAAGACCTTGGCCAGGAAGATATGCCATAACTCACAGACACAAGGTATAAATACAGGGGGAGTGGAGAGGATAATTTTTCTCTGTTTATGTGACACTTTGATATACATTACAAACCCCGACACTTCAGCATCAGCAGGCTCTGGTCTAGTAGAGGAACTTGCTTCTGTTCTGGTTAAAAAGCAAATCTGAACACAGGGTTGTGAGGAAGAAACTCCCTTTGGGAATATAAAACCTTCAGTCACGTAAGTGGAGCAGCAATATCTTTTGCTCATTTAGAATAGAAACAGAAAGTTCTTTATTTAATCAACAAAGGAAAAAAAGAGATGTGAGCAGGTCAGATTGCACTACCTCAACCACAGCAGGCAGAGATGGCACTACTGTTATAAACATCCAACAAAGCTCGTCTGATCTCCCTTCAGCCAACACAGCCACCCTTCCATGTGGAAAGGCGTAGAAAAAATGGGGTCTTGGAGACCCTCCTTTTCCATTTCAATACCTGTGGCAGAGCAGAGCTCACTTTTGTAACAATGAGTGTGCTGAATCTAACACCCCTAAGTGTGCCCTTTTTAGGTGATTAACATAAAGTTACTTATCCCACTGAGGCATTACAATCCTAGTTCCATAAAAATCTGTAATTGTGGTTCATTCCTTGAAGCACTCAAAATTGTGACTCATTTTTCAATTACAATTCTGCAAAGACTCTTCATATATAAAATGGGCAGAACCAAACCTGCCTCCTTCCTCCCTCACCTCACAACCTAGACCATTAAAAATCTATGTACAAAATGTGGCAGGTGAAGCCCATTTGCAGTGAAGTGTAATTATATCCAGAATAATAAACATATGCAGAAGATTCCTCCTAGATCCAATGCCTAATTTTTGGGAAGCTCTGAATCATGCTATCCTCACTTTCTTCACAGAGTATTCTTTTAATGATTACTATTGCTGTTAGGCAACATAACTGTGGAAAGAAAGTTAGGTTTTACTTTGCATCCCCTGTTATCACAAGTGACATCATCAGCTAATCTGCTCTTGGCAGTGACCTATTTCAAGAAGCAGCAGGAGTACTAGGTGTTCTCAGATCTCAAACTGAGTTGGAAATCTCCTATTTGCCTTGTAAAAGGATATCATTCCACCCACAAACCATTGAGAGACACTAAAAATGGGAGCTCGTAGAATTTATAGAATTCCTTCCTCATGCCTTAAAAAGAAAGGGAGCAGTGATAGATCAAAAGAACAGAAATTGTGATTAAATGTAATTTTTCCCTGTCTAGAAAAAAATACTATGGTTCATATAGGTAAAACATCCAATACATTTGGTATTAGTATCCTAATCTTTCTCCTCAAACTCTTTACTCATTTCAACAGCTATGATCTTCTGAAGCGCTGTCCATGTTATGACACTTTCTCCACAAAAACATAGAGGGGATGTAGTGGCAATTTCAGCAAAGGCATCACAGAGAAGCAGCAGACAGGAATATTACTGATCAATGGCAAAAAGATTAAAGGTAGTAACATCCTTATGGCACTGTGCTGAGCAATGAGTGAAGAAGATCAAAGGGATCATCAAGCACAAAAAGAGAGCTTGTGGCTATTAAACTGACAAAAAAAGGAATCCTGTGGGAAATAGGAACAAAACTCTTAGCAAGAGATAAGAATCAGATTTTCTTGTTTCACAAAAGTGAAGATGTTGAAGGGACAAGTGTCAGGAACTGGAGTTTATAATAGTGCTTTGAGGGCAGAGAGCTAACTCTTAAAGGGCAAAGAGACAAAAGCCATGGAGGAGACACTGCAGGGAATGGACAGAACTTCTACAGTCACTGGAACACAGAGGCCTCCACAAGGCACAGAGCCCAGGTCTGGTAAAGGAAGAGGAGAGCAACCAGGATGTAGATAGATTTTAATGCTGAAATCATATTTTATGCCTTTAGACCTGACCTGGCTAAGAATGGGGATAACAGCATCTACCTAAACTTAAAGTCCTATTGCTGAAGAGATTTTAACAGGTTTAAAGATCAACATATTTTTAGTGTTTTCATGGATAACTTGAAGCAGGAAAAAAGGGTAAGCTGGATTATGAATCTTCTTATACTCTTTTACAGCATTTATAATTATCTCTAAGTCTATTTTTTTTCTTTTGCTACTGGGAAGCGGTCATGCTGTAATCTTCTAATTAATAAATGGCTCAATAAATCACAAGATCTTTTGTCCATGGAGAAACTTACACATACTGTCAGAAATATTACACTCTAAAATGGGTTGTAGGCAACCAACCATATTTTTATTTCTTCTTCACTCTTTTTTTTTTTTAAATTTATATTTAATTTGAAAATGTTAAATGACTAAATTAGTCAAAGAAATTATCCAGCGAGGGCTGGATATTTTGCCAGTTATAATCTCTGTGAAAACTTTCATAGGTACCAAAGGGCTTTGGTGATCCAAAGTCCAGCTGAACCAAAGCTGACAAGAGCCATCCCACATCATGTGTTTCATTCACACAATTTGTTTCTGAGGAAGAACCTGGTCCAATGTATGGTGCTGTGGGAAAAGTGCTGGAGATGTGGGCTTGGCCACTTGCCCTGTGCTGCAGGCATCCTGCTCCACCTGGGCCTGCCTCTGCCTTCTTTTTCTCCTTGGCTTCTTCATCTCTTGCTCAGTTAAACTGAGAGCTTTCTCAGATATGGGCCTTCTCTTACTCTGTGCTTGCAACAATCCCATTGCTGGAACATGAAATCACAGAGTGATAAAACTTGCAGTGGAGCAGCAGTGACTGACATGGACCTGGACTTTGTCATTCATTAGCCAGACTTCCCTCTTGTCACCTCCTCAGCTCTGCTCCCTTCCCCCAGAGCAACATTAAAATAGACATTTGTAGCTCTGTGTTTCTGGTCGTCGACTCACAGAAATAAATACATTTCACTGTTCTCGCAGGAGGGAACTGAGGATCCTTATCTTCATTTTCTGAGAGGGGATCTGAAAGCAAACACAGACAGGGCAAGACTTTTCAGTAGAAACATGCATCCCATATTTGTCTAGGCAATGGCTCTGATGTGACAGCCCAGGAGTGCCTCAGTGCGTGTAAAGTGCTCCAGCCTTCAGCAGCTGATGAGGAGGGTACCTTGCTTGCAGCCCTCCCTCCCACGTTTCTGTTGTCATGGCACAAGACATGGAGAACCGGAGTATAATGCAAAACCCGGTGGATTGGACCAGCTCAAAAAGATCCTAATTGTGGTAAAGGACCTAGAATGGCAGGAAAAAAGCAACTCCTTGGAGGAGATGCCCTAGGGAAGCTCACAACTGGAGGGCTCTTGGTTTCGTCTGGTGATGGTCACTGACAGAGCAGATTTGAGGAACCCCAAGATCTCCCCATGTGGTGTTTCCTTATATTTTATCATCCAAAAAAGGGAAATCTTTATTATGAACTGCATAGACTGAGTTCTCTATATCCCAGCAATGTCTGAGAGCTGCCGCCAACTGTGACTCCTGAGGGAAGGTGGTTACAGTGCCTGTGGAGATGTCAGGATGCACAAGGCAAAGCAAAATAACCAATTTTTGCTGTGTAAAATAAAAAGTCTCTCTAAAAATTTGCTATACTGAGGAAACAATGGCAATGTATTAAAGACAGCTCCTAAATGTCAAGGGAGCATTAGTCATTCTCTTTATTTACAATAGTGGAAGACACAACCTCCTATATATGTGTTGGTAGAAAAAGAAAAAGGGGGATGTGCAACTGCTTTTGTTTGAAATCTTAATTATTGCAGTAGTCTTTCAAATAGAGCTCATCAGCTGGTTATAAACACTTTCCTAGCTGCAAGCTTAGGTGTGAAAAGGTAAAAATTCCCATTATCAAAGTAATCTGTAGCTCTGAAGACTACTGTTTCCTGCACCAGCAAATTTCTAACTGTTCCTCGTGACTGGTGCTGGCAATTGTTTGGGAAAGTAAATGAGTTCCTAATGCAGGATGTAAGATATTCATTAAAGACCAGGTAGAAGAACATTAATTTACCTTTTAAAATATATTAGGAGACAAATAAGGCAATGAATTCATTAGTATTCATGCATTGCCTCAGCTAGATCAGGTCAGACAAGCTCAGCTGTGCCTCCTAATGCCTGCACTGCAAAACACTGCTGATAGCATTAACATTTTAATAATAATAATAGTAATAATATTTACTGATAGGCAAAGACAGGGTGTGATTTACTGTAAGCAGAAATCTTGAGTTTTCTATCTTGCACACAGGTTCACACTGCCTCTATGAATAATGCACTTAACTCCTTTTGCTGGCTATGGCCAGCAGCAAAATAGGTAAAACAACAACAGTCTGTTTAAAAAACAGCCTGACAACATCCTAAAAACAACCCAGGGAGTCTTAACAAGTCAATATTGCAAACATCTTGCGGTAACCAGGAAAGCAGCTGAATAGAGGTGAACAAAAATAGGGGACAAACTCTTTTGTTTGGTATATACAAGAAGTAAATAAACTCTACCCCAAATAAAAACGGGTACACTTGATGTCGTTTATACTTTACTGCAACCCTCCCCTTCTAAACTTCAGTCCCTTCAGCTGAGATTCCTGTTGATTCCTTGCCACAGAGTCACTCATGGGCAGTGATAAATCAGTCCTTCAAAAGCTGAATTATGCTCTGCTTTGGGGGCTCCAAACATGGGTGAGACCTTCCTTCATGTGCTTCTCAGTGCAGTGTTAGTGCAAGAGATAAAACAACACTTGAGCGCTCTTTGATCTGGGTATTGTCACACAGAGGATGAATCCTATGTCAGAAAAGCTGCTGTGGGAAGGGCTGGGTAGTAATTGCTTGGAGATACTTTAAAGTGAAGTTGCCTGCTGAGATTAAGCAAGAAAATGCAACAATATCTGCATATATTTATTCTCAGAAGCATAATCAGGAGTGGCAAGGAGTTTAAGAAGTGTGATCCCAGTCCACTGAGCCTAAGCACACAGAATATGGGTTTTCAAAGAAGCTACTTCAAAGGTAAAATAAGGAGGTAGAGACATTGGTGTGAACCAGATAATACAGGGGAATCAGGGTTTACCAGCTAATTCCTGAAGTGTATTTTTCCACAGTATTTCTGATACAGCAGCTCACAACAATGCTCTGCAAGACAGAGGATGGAGTTATCCCCATGGCTGGCTGCCCTGGAGCCTCTCCTTGATCCAGCAGCCACTCTTACACATCATTAAGAGACAAGCTCCCCACAGGGACCATGACCTGTCTCATCAACATGGAGAGCAGCCCTCTTGCTCTGCATCACTGAAGTCGTGAATATTCCCCCGCGGCTTTTTAAGGCAGCTCTGGGATTTTCATGACCAAAATAATACATCCAGAGAGGGTCAAATCAAGGGTTCCTGATGTTCAGAGCAGCCTGGAAGCCCGGTGAAAGCACAGTCCAGTCCATTCAGAGCTGGTTTATCAAGGATTTATCAGAAATGTTTGTGGGGTACTCAGAGGGAGCCCTATAGATAGGAGTTTTAATTGAAAAGGGATTTCAGGGGATATAAACCAACCTAAATGTCAGGGCACTGTTGCTTCCCCTAAAGGTCAGAATGAGCACACTGAAACCACAAATCTGAAAATGATACCTCTGACAGTGCTGTTCCAGTCATCCGTGGTTACTGAGCAATGCTCATCTATTCCAGCCCAGAAACTGGCAGGGAAGGATGGGAAAACTTCCTCACAGAGGGGTGGGAACTGGATAGAGCTTTTTGGATACGGCTGCAATGAAAGAGCCTTCTGATACCTTCCAAAGGCACAGCCCAAGCTATTACAACAGCATTAATTTACCATTAAGTCGTGCTGGAATCATAGGGAAAAATTTTGAAAAACAGACTCAAAGGAAGGCATGAGTGAAAAAAATGTATTTGGTCCTTTTAAAGTCTGACCTAAAAAACCTCACAGTGTAAAACATGCACTAAAAAATTTATGTCAGGTTTCTATGGTTATATGTGTGAATGTATGTGATATAGAGCAATCTCGACCTTGCTCCTACTGGCCTTATATGCCATGAAACTCAAAGCTCTTCCCAGTGGAAGAGCAGAGTCTGACTGAGGTCAGCAAAGACAGCTGTGTTGGCTGTACAGGTGAGCTCAGCTGCTACCAGGTCATTGCCCTTTGCTTCAGCAAGAGTTTATTGGCATGGAAAGAGGATTTCAGGGCATCTTTGCTGCTCTCCAGCACCTCTCGGGATGGGATGGTTCAGTGCATTCCCTTCTCCTAGAACAGCCCACGTTCCTAGAGGTCTGTGCTAATCTTATGAGCCTGGTGATATGGGCTTGCCTCCAAACTAGATATAGACATTACAAGTCCCAGGTCCTGACAAAGGTAGTCAGTCCCACGGCCCTCTATGAGTAGCTCCTTATTCCTGAGTGTCAAGGGCCCTGTGCTCAGCAGGTCAAATCAGAACTGCATCACTGGAAACGATGGATTGATGGGGCAAAACTTTAACACAGTCAAGAAAGTTTCTTTGCTTTGTACCGGGGAAAATACCAGCAGTCCCATCCCAGAGAAAGAATTCAACTCTCCAGAAGAACAACAAGTGTTGGTTCTACATGGAAAACAAGGGTCAGATTCAGACCTCACCCACACAAGAAAGAAAGAAAAGCCAGAGTAAAGCCTCAGTGCTCATGAGTTGATTCTTGAGTTGATACATAGAGGCTCAGCCTCTATATGAGTATTCCTCTTGGTTTCTAAGGAGCTGTTATTTGTGTAGTCTATTTACACATTCTCTTGGCTCTTTATGCAAAAGAAACATTTTAACTGCAAGCTCCCTCTCCGTTTTCCCTTTACATGTGCACACACAAGCTACAGAAAGAGAGGGTAGGAAAAAGTTGTTTAAAAAAACCCACATATAGGTATGTTTTAAAGA
Organism: Serilophus lunatus; assembly: GCA_013399895.1. Lineage (NCBI taxonomy): Eukaryota > Metazoa > Chordata > Aves > Passeriformes > Eurylaimidae > Serilophus > Serilophus lunatus. Next base: position 1,317,072 of record VXBA01002171.1, read on the forward strand.
CAAGATATTTCAGGTTGTCAGTATGGAATTGTCAGAGAACATAAATTACTACTGTCTGTGCATTCCTCCCTCCTAAGAGGATTGTGCTAATTAAACAAGAAGAGATTATCAAACTTTGTCTACAGCTGATAAAATCCAACTACAAATTAAAATGCATGTTAAAGCTAATCCATCACAAACTGAAAAATTAAGCTAGTGCATTGGTAATGTTTTCAGCATCCTTTGTCCTTCAGACAGTGCCCAAATACTAGAATTTGGTTGAGTTTAATGTTTTGCACTTTTGTAGAGATTTAGAATTATACATTCCATACAGTTTCTAAATGCTCATCTTCTTTGCATGTTTATGTCAGTAATTTGCATTCCTTTTTACAAGTGAAATTGTAAAAGTAAAGGGAAAATGTAAGGAAGCTGGATTGAAATAAACGTTTGCCTCCTTCCAGGGCCAATAACTTTTATAAGTTTCCTCTCATACCTCTGATGAGTCACAGCAGCAGAAATGCCAAAATGCCACTAAAGAAAGGCTTTTCTCTTTTTATTATTGGAACAAGCAAGAACAAAAACTTCTAGAAATTCAGAGGGAGACACAAACTCCTGAGGTCCCAGCCTTGTTTGCTTGTACGTGCCTGAGTCATTGTAGCTGTGATTAAATAGATTAAAATGAGGGAATTGGTCCAGAGTGGCACACCCAAATCCAGGCACTGCTGAAATCAGAATTTAAAGCTTGAGGGTACTAAAGCAAAGCACCTAGTCCTCAGATATCCAACTGATCCTTGGTAACTGAAGTGCACTTTCTTCCTGGAGCAAGTCCACTGCAGTCCTAAACAGTCAGTGTGACAATAGCTAAAGGGTGAAGAAACAGATCTGAATAGAGATGATAACTGTGAGGCCATGTAATGTGAAATAAAAAATACAGCTCTCAGCCACAGGACCTGAGGTCTGTTCCTTGGTCTGCTGCCTGCTCATGGCATAACCCTGGGACAAGTCACGTTGTGTTTTTCCTTCTATTCTTTTCTTCTTCTCATCACTTGACATTTCAGACCCCTTTTAAGAAAGAACTTTGTTTCACTTCATTTTGGTGATACTGAATACTAATTGTAGCAGTGACCTTTTAGGACCTATGATGATTAATAGTATAGTAAAGAAAAAATAAAAGATGTGTGGTGTCTTTCAGCATAACAATCTTGCACCTTTTAAAGTAACTTTAAATGTTTTACTCATTGCTGAAGTATTTATTATGTCAATTTTTGTTCTAGCCTTGAAGGATATTATGACTCTGATGGAGTCAAAATTGTGAAAAGCACAAGCTCCTCCTCCTAAATAAAGGACACAGAAAGCAAACTCCTTACAAAATCTAAGCTTGGGAGAATAAAAGGAGGATGTATGTGAAATATTTCTGCCCACAAGTCACTGTGCTTCATTTTCCAGATGACATTTGAGCACTGCTTTTATATTTGCATTCCTCTTACCTCCTTGTCTGAACATGCATGCTGTGGTCACATCCTCCTCAGCAGGTGAGAAACTAACCTGGGGGGGGTGTCTTCATTTCATGGCTCCCCTCCTGGGGTCCCCTCACCTCTATCTCCAAGAGCTCAGACCCTCCTGCAGCTTCCTAAAAGCACCAGTAGTTCCACTCACCTAACAAACCTGCCCACGCCCTGAGAGCTTGGGCAGGGTTTGAGCTGCTCTTACACAGAAACCTTTGCTCATCATCACTGCTCATCCCATGTCCCAGGGAACTGCCCAGTTTGCCATGTGAGGGGAGCCAAACTCTCCAACCCCTCCGTGCTGGTTGTGCTCTCAGATGGACCCGTGGTGACCCAGCACGGCCGAGATATGGATTAGCACTGGCTGTGAGATGTCTTCTCCCAAACTCATGTCTTCAGGTCAGCTGATTTGTTAAGATCTACTCCAGCTTCTTGTGCCATTAAGATCCTGCTCTCAAGGGAAAAGAATAATTGCAGGTCTCTGGCTTTTCTCCAGTTTAAAGTGGAGCTAATTCCTCATAGTTCTAGGAACTGGAATAACAAACTCTATGTGTCCCTGCAATTGTTTTGACTTTGCACTGTGATTTGTGCTGCAGTAAGGTCCATTTAGACTAGAAAACACAAGGGTAGTATTTATTTAACTGATTATGCTGCATTCTTGTCCTATGAATCACTCTCCACAGATGGTACTTATGCCATGTCCTACTTTCTTGTTTGACAAACGACTGCTCTAAGACTGTCTTATATTGGCTCTTGCACGAACGTAACTGCATTGAATGCAATGGATTTATTTTTTATTTATATTGGTGTCAACAAAGCTGGACACAGGGCCTGTAAAAGTAAAAAAGTGCCCCAAATACCTGTAGAATTCAATATGGCACATTCATTATTTATAAAATGATTGTTTCTGTTGCAGAACATTATTGATATTGTTATTTTGTGAGCTTTCCACATGTACAACTGATATGTACAACTGTACATAGTCAATACTGCTTGAGATTATTAAGACTGGTAGAAGGTTTTTCAATCAATATATTCTCTCCAAAGAATATGTAACAGTGGGGGAATTGATTCTGTTTTCATAGAAGTGTAAATAAAAACAGTCCTTAGAAGCAAAAGGAATTATAAAAGCGGGAAATGAGAAGGCCATATGTGATGTAAAGATTAACATATACTTTAAATACAACTTTGTGGCACTTTGGAAACCATTTTGGGATTACAGTAATTTTATATTCAGTAAAAACCAGCTTTCAAATATAGAGCCACAAATTACTTCTAGTGAGGGAAAAAACCTCCTTTTTTTTTCTTTTTTTTTTTTTTTTTCTCCTCTCCCTACCACCAAAGGGTTTGTCAGCTTACTCTTGCAAATCCTTACTAAAGAGAATCTGGTTGCACGAACAGTACTGCCAGAAGTAGAAATCAGTGAGAACGAGCTGTCTAAAGGCTTATGTAGGAAAAGCAGACTCAAAGTTCAAGGAAGAATTTCTTATTGCAGGAGCCCTTCTATTCTCTGAGGGAGAAAAGAAGGAGCAACTGCCCTGTGACCCAGGGAGAGATGAGAAGAGCTTTGGACCTACCGTGGGTTACCCTTGCAGGCTGTGTATGATGAAAGGAGTGTGCAATGGCTGTGAAAACCTGAAATCCAGTACTTTCCTTTTTTTTTTTTTTTTTTTGTTTTTTTTTCCCCCAACTTTGGTGATTTCTTTAACTCATCCTGCTCCAATTACAGTCACGGCTTCAGGACTGGTTCTTGGACTAAAGCAAGGTCTCCTAAATAAGCCCCAAACGGAAAACAAATTCCTCTGTCCCAGCACATCCAGGGGGGAGAGGGAAACCTAGGCAAGGCACTGCCCATGAGGGCACTTCTTAAAATTAATTCGTGTGCATCACTACCACTCACCTCTGTTCCCTAATCTACCCAGGAAGCATTTTTCCACCCCTGGCATTGAAGTCCCACATGTATTCCATGAAATTGAGGATGTCCTAGACACCTCCCTGCAGCAACACTGGGCAGCTTTTGCAAGCTAATAGATTTGGCTTTAGACAGCCTGGGAAAAGGAGGGTGTTAAGCAAAACAGAAAGTATTGCAGAAAACAGGCTGAGCAATTGAGTTGATTATACTTGTCCTTCGAGGGAGAATTTTCTGTGCTGTGGGAGGTTCCATCTCAGGAGGTGCTGTTAGGTACTTGTGCTGGACACTGAAAGGAACTGACAACCTCATGGCATTTCATACTGGCTATTTTTGGTGTCCTGGCCAAACCACAATTTGGGTAATTGCACCCTGTCCACCTCTACTGATGTTATACTTTCAGTCAGATGCAATATTCTTCATATCCTGCCCCAAAACACTGTGTGCTGTAAAAATAGCTATTTTATTTTTGCACAAAAGTGACTGGTTTTCAGCTGTGGTTAGAGCTTCTTGCAGTTGTAAAAAATAAACAAATAGGACTTCTGGATAGAAAAATTCAGAGCAGGCTGTATTCTCTTTTCACATCAACTGTAATGCCTGATCTTCATGCATTAACCCGAGAACCTTATTAGCTATTTTCTACCAAGTACCCAGAAATGCAGAATAACTTAGGACCTCTCCTGCTTGGCACTGTGTGAATCCACAGTGACAGTCCCAGCTGGGAAGAGTTTGCAGCCTGAATACCTAAGACAGTTCAGGTAAAACATGAACTCATCTAAAGCAAAGAGACTTGTCCAAGGTCACCCACGTCTCTGTCTCTGTGGGAGCCTTGGGACCTCACCTGCTGGGCATATTCCAGACACTTCTGAACAAAGTCTCCCTTCAGGGTCTGTGTTCTGTTCCCTTTCCCTCTCGACCAGTTTATATCCTTATAAGTTGAACTTGTTTTCACTTTTTCATGATTTTTTAATTTTCTGCCTTCCTCAAACAAAAGCATGAAGTCACTGAAGTCTATTTTTTATCTATTTGATGCATTTTTAAAGTGCACATTGCTCAAGTAGGTACACAGAGCAGCTGCTTTAACAGCACTGCCGTTTAAAGTTGGATTGCTCCAAATCTTCTCCCAGCTCCTGCCTGCACCAAGCCCCTTTGCAAGGGGTTAAGGCTGAAGCTTGTTTAGCAACAAGCCAAAAAGCCTTGAAAGTCCCTCTGGAGGAAGGATGCTATCTGGAATTTGCACTGCTCCTGGCTGTAAGCATGCCTGGTGGCATGGACTGAGGAGGGAGACGCAAGTCAGAGCCCAAAGCGTCTTCAGCTCACGGAAAAAAACATCACAAACCAGAGGCAAAATATTCCAGGCCTCCCAAAGATGATGTGATTTATATCTCTGCCTTGTCTCCTTTCCTTTTGATCTCTCTTCTCCCCTTTCAGTCTGAATGGGTGGATTAGAGCTGATGAGCTTCCCAGACTGTTCTGAGAAGGGATTGTGTGGATGGGGTGGATAGGGGATGCTCTGAGATGGTTCCTTACAGTGGGCAGGTGAGAAGGAGAGAAAAGGAAAATCCTGATGAGCAAGATCCTGAAGATTTGACAAGGCTTCTGCAGAGCTCAGGGAGAGCTTTGCCTGACTCAAGACTAAACAAGGAACTCAACATCTGACTCATTAAGAGTGGTAAAAGTTCAGATTTTGGCTCCATTAAAGCCTTTTGCTGTATGCCTTCAGCACCAGCATTCAGGCTGGGATCAGGCATGGCAACAAAGCACAAGCTTCGCTTTTAGGTCTGACAGTAGGTTTAACAATTATTATTATTATCATCATCACCATCAAATCATTATTATAATGATTATCATTGTTATAATTGTTGTTATTATATTTCAGTAGAAACAGTCACACAGTTGAATTCAAATAAATGCTAATATCTTGCTGAATCAGAACCTGTAAAAACAAAAGAGAGAAACCTGATGGACAGCCAGGATTAACAATTTAACACTGAACTGGTTCCAGTTAGCAAATGGGAGAGCACAGCTTGTTGTAACTGCTCCAGATGGGAACACTACTGGGTTGGAGGGAAGGTATTACTAGCTGGAGGACCTGTCCCAGAAACTGTCCCATTTTTTGATATAGATGCATTTCAAAAACCTACAGCTGATCCCTAGGCAAGCAGTGAGGCAAAACTGCCACTCTAAAACCTGCTGGCTGCAGCACAGCCATAGACCAGCCCTAACTCTGCTATAACCATGCTGCAATGACTGGTGTTCAAAATAAATTGTCATCTCCTTTCTCCAGCCACTATTACTATTTCTGTGCATGAAAAGTAAATGGATGTTTTATTTCTTCTGCTACTCAGGGAAGTGAAATGCTCTTATATGTGCCATACTCCCAGCCTGAGGAGTAATGGTAAAACTCAACTTGCATTCTTAAGCTTGGTCTATATTTGAAATTTTGCTAGCCCAGCTCTGACACATAGGAGAGTTAAAAAAAAAAGTTAAAAAAAATCACACCCTCCAACTAACGTAATAGCAATGTACAAAAATCCTCCCAGATCTTTTGCCAAAATCACTTTGAAATCTGGTTTAATTTATCAGTAAAGAACATTTTTTTTTTTTAACAATCTATTTCTGGAAGGGAAGATCGCTGGGTCGGTGCTGGCTCTGTCAATATGGATCTGAAGACAAACTTAAATTATGAAGTAGTCAGCAGCTCTTAGATTTTTTGGACCCAGCATCTGCTAAATGCCAGACTGCTTTTCACCTGCTCTGAGCCTGCAAAGGCCAATGTCACACGGTAATGCTGCCACTGAAGTGAAATGAGGACCCAGCATCTCAGCACAGCTCACAGCCCTGTTTCCTTGTTTGAGAGACATAGATGAGAACAGAGGGATTAGCTTGTATTCATCCAGGTGCCACAGTGGGATGAAGCAGATCCTGTGTGGACACATTCCTTGATATCTCTAGTTTTTCTCCTGAGCTGCTTACTTTGCTGGTGGGCATTGCAGGAATCTGTGAACCATACACCCAGCTTTGCTACCTCCTTCTTGCTATTGCCTTCCCAAAAATCCCAGCTGCAGAATCCAAAATGGTGGTTTATACCATTAATTTCTGGAGTTCTGAATGCAACCTGAGCTGAGCAGATATGGAGGTGAGTGCTGTGGGTTTTCCCTGCAATCCTGCTGTGGGTTGCTGGGCTATCCCTGTCTTGGGAAAAATTCAAGTTGTTCCATTTGGGGGATGCTGAGAGAAGCATCTTGTCACCCTCTGTGTCACAGTCTCTGGGGCATCCTTGTACCAGTGCCTGGCACTGCTTCTGGGGGAATGTTGGCAAGCACTGAGTCAAAAAACAATGCAACTGGAAAAATTAGCATGATCACCAGACAGGAGAACATCCTCGTATGTATTCTTCAGAAAGTCCACAGTTTCTTTAGCACCATACACGGTTTGTAAGCAGAACAGAGCTGCTCATTGCTGCCTGACTCCAGCTGCAGAGCCTTTGGCTGAACACAGAGGTTCAGCAAGGACATGTTCATCTGCACTTACCAGGAAAAGGGCTTTCCAAAGCACACAATCAATTCACTGGTGCACTGCTGTGCTGCTAAAGTTTGTTCTTTTTGGGTAAATCTTCTAAAAATAACCTCCTCTTTAATATTATGCTTTGAGCATGGATATTGCTTTTGCAATTTTGTTCTCTGTGCTACAGCTGGAAGAATACTACCAGGAAAATGTTTCCCACGGTCTGTTCTTCCAGTTTGCTTTGCACACAACAGTGACACTAAAATACTCGAAAACAGGAGACAGGGAAACATTTGAGTTCTGTAGCTCTTATTTTCCTGGGATTAGATATTACACTTCCTGTGGTACTACATGCATTCTTAGAGGGGATAGTAAAAGCCACAATATCTGCTCTGAAGGAGAAGGGGAAGGTTGTAATAAAAGGTACTTTCAGTTTTAGAAGCTGAGCATTGAAGCTAGAAGCAGAGTTTGCCTTGAGTTCTTGTCTCAGGACTATATCATGTGCACATCAATACTGGAGAGTCTCAGGTGCAGAAACTATATTTCAAGTGGGACAATATGGGAAAAGGAGAAAGAATCTGGCCTTATTTTAAAAAAATTGGAGCTCTCCAAGGCCACACAACTTGAATCTTGGATACAAATATTCAGCAGAAGTCATCAACGATGGATGAATTTCTGTAGCTGGAGATGGATGAGCTGTAGATATCCTTCCTTATGAGAAGGGAAGCAAAAACTTCTAGTCATTCATTTATTGCTGCTATGATCAAATGAAATGGGATGGACTGTGGATTTGGTTTACCCTTGTCGTTTAATCATCCCCAGTGTTCATCCATTTCCAGCCACTGCAGACACTCCTTCCCAGAGGTGGACCCTGCAGTGCAGCAGTTGGGCTGCCCAAGGAAGGGTGTCACATGCAGAAGCAAGGCTGGAAAGGGCAAGAATTGATGCCCACCTCCACCTCACACAGAAGAAGATACAGGATGAAACTTGCTTAACTGAAGTTGGTCTACAGGGGAAATCTCCTGATCTTTCTTTCTCTGGACCAATTAGCATAATAAGTAAATTCTCTGGCATAGGCTTACAAAATAGATTAAAAAATTTGTTTAGTGAATAGATGAAATGAGCCAAAATAAGGAAACAACAAGAGAGCCTCACAAGAGCAACACAAACGTTTTCAGGGAGAAAATGATCAAACAAGGTTCCCAAAGGATTTTAAGTGCCATGGTCTGCTTTGAAAGCACACGTTTCACCAATAAAAGGCTAACATACTCCTTTTTCACAGCATGAAGAAGCCAAAAGGTCTAGTTAAATTTCTGCTCAAATAGGAGTTTTAAAGATAAAGACTTGCCCCTATTGAATATCCAAATAAATACGCTCACATGCATGCACCCCTTGAATAGTCTCCAACCTTTCTAGAGTTTTCCATTATTTTTAAGATAACAAAACACTAATTGAAGACTTGACTCATAACTAGACTCTGATTAATTTTGATCCTCTCACCACTAAAAACGTGACTTCAAATCAAACAAATCTGTCTCTGCAAATAGTTTCTATCTTTTTATATGTAAAAAGAGTTGGGCTTATTTGAACTACTGTCTTTCACAATGCATTTTATTTAAAGATGCTTTTATGATCATGAGAAATTTCCTTCCATGTGGCTTGGGGAATAATTCTTCTGGGTTTTTCCTTTTTTTTGAGCTGAAATGATTTTTTTATAACCTTTCTACTCACAAAGCAAACCAAATATTATAATTTTCCTTGGCCTATATAAGAATACACAACTGCCATGAAATCAATAAGAAATACATTTTTATTTTATTAATGACATGTCATCCTTAAGATGACTTCTAGTGAGATACCAGATATTCCTCCCTGCCAAGTTTCCTTTCTACCCTTTCCCTCCAGCATGTAAATAAACAAAGTTGCTTTTCCCACTGCTCTGATGAATTATTCCTCTGTCCTACCCAATGTGTCACAACATACAGGATGGTACCAGCAAGGACTTTAATTGCAGATGTCAGATTTGTTATTTTCTATATTATTGGTGTTTGCTGGTAGACTGTGATGCACAACATACAATTACCTTCAAGAGGCAGAACACAAAGGTAAATCTCGAGCTCTATAACATCCAGGTTTCAGTGTAGTCAACAATAAAATTAAATTTTCCACTTTGGCAAACCACCTTAGTCCTGCCTTATTTACTGGAAATGTTCTGGGTGGTGATGTGATGTCACAAGCCTCAGAAGTGGCACAGACATTGATGCCATCACCTCTCCAAGAGAGGTGTTTTGGGACATCACCCATGAAGCAGGAAGAATAAGGATAGAAAGTATAAACTCCAGCTAGCTCAGATTTCTGCATTAAATACTTTCAAACTGAAGGCACTGCACAAGGAATTTGCTGAGGACTGATTTACCACACCTTGCCACAGGACAGGGCAAAGCCACAATCTTCTCTAGGGTGTCTTTTGCTTCCCTGGCTTTGACCATCCACTAAAACCAGTAACATTGTTCTGTGTTTCTTCCTTCTGCTCATATTTACATCAGGCCATTCATTCTCACCCCTAGAAACTGAGGCAACTGGCTGTCTATGTGAACCAAGGAGGCTCATGATGAGTTTTGTGGTGAGAAAAACATCCCCTCCCCTGCTGCCTGGCGTTTCCTTGCAGAGAGAACTGCAGAACTGAAGGCAGAGGGAGCTTTTGCTACAACAATTAATTAAGTCTGAGTGATTTGCTTTTTTTGGTACTGTCAAAAATGAAAAATTAAATAACCACTGGTCTGTCCTGGTGTTGCAGACTGGGGCGAATCTCAGTAAAAATGGGGGTAACTTTGGGCATCTGCACATTTGGCTCTGCACAGCTTGATCATCATAAACCCAAGCAAGGAGCTTTTGGAGCAGTGGGACAGACAGAGGAATAGTGCAATCACTGAGAAACTTCTGTCCTGATGAGATTTCATTATAGGCACAGATGGGAGAAGGCCTATTTACCTCCATGTATGTGGGAAGGGGTTGGTCCTACAGTCCTGACATTGCCTGTTTTACCAGAACAGGTCCAGTGTGGGCAGTGGGAATGCCCTGCTTTGAATATTTAAACAAACAACAGGAATGGCTTTTTTTTGGTGGAAAAAACCCCTCCCAAAACCAACCAACCAATTGAACCAGAAAAGTTTTGTACAAGCATTGCTGTTAGCCCAGAACTAGCACATGGGGAAGGTGGGAAATTTGCTGGCTCCACTTCTGACAGCTGACAGGTCCCGCTGTACCTGCAGGATGACAAGAAGTAACTCCTGTGGGCCAGGTTATCCCTGCCTAGAGGCTTCTATGGAAACCACCACTCGTCCTCACCTTTATCCACAGGCTACTTTGTTGGAGAATCAGAAGTGGTGAGGACAGAAGTGAAGAAAAAACTACTGTCAGTTCGTGGTGCCACTCCACACCTCACCACCTGCTCTGTTCAGATCCCAGCACATTTGTGTCTCTGCTTTTTGGCTTAGGTTAAGGTTTATAACCAATCCAGCACACACCCATTCCAGATTCCTCATTTCCAATGCATTAAACACTTGGGTTGTCTTTAAGTATAATTTACCAGACACATTGCATGGCAAACTGCTCTATGTGTTTTAAAGCCTGAGTAAGTACTTGGAACAACTTTTTCCCATGGAAAAATACTTGGTCAATTGATAAATCCATGAGTGTGCATCAAACATAGCAACTGTTTAAAAATAATAAAACTGAAAAATAACTCTATCTAAAAAAAGCCATGACCCTTAAAAATGCTTTCGATGACACTTATTAAAATTGAAAGGAGGTTTCTAATTATATTTGCCTTTATACTTTCTTGAAGCTCAAAAATAGCAAAATCAACCAAGGCCTAAGCAAATAGAACAATTTTTGCTTTGAGATGAGTGAAAAACTCTGTGTTCTCCAAAATGATTTTGATAACTCTTTTTGGTGGAAAAATGTGTATATTTTGCCCGTGTAGCATGACCCTTCTCCACAGTTTTAGTCTCCCTCCTATTTTCCAAATGAACTTGCACATCAAAATAAGAAAAACAAAATCGATTCTCCAATTTTTTACACTTCTCTAACAAGGCCCAGTCTTACCTGATGAAATACCTACAAAGCGTAACTGTAAATTTTATCATGTACCACACACACTTGGTCGATTGAGTAACAGCTACAGGCTCTCAGAAATCAATCTGTGTTTATCACCATTCTGAACAAAAGGCAGGACACCTTTTCCAAAGGCATTACGATCTGGGGGGGTGTGTGTGTGTCAGGGTGTGTGTGTGCGTGTGTGCTGGAGAACATTTTGACCAGAAACGGAGCTGATTATCGATATAATTATGCTGCAATCACACTAGAGAAGAGTATCCAGTAAATCAAATCCAACTGTCCGCCCACTCGCAGTGAAGAGACTAAAACCTGTCAAATCAAGGAAGGAGGAACAGGTGGCCTCATTTGCAAAAAAAAGGCTGTTCGTCACACGGCTGAGCGCTGTGCATCAATACTCTCACACACACATATTTATTAAATAGAGAATATCACTGCTTTTTGGGCAGCACATTAAATGTGCTCCTGGTGCACACGCTGATATAAAACCTGCCACACAGGTCTCCTCGAAAATAACCCGGGACTGGCTGATTGCTGCCGTAAGTTTTCACCTTTTTAACAATTTTAATGACTGCTGACAGCAGCGTGCAGCCTCTGTGGCAGCTCTGCCCAGCCTGTGGCCCTGCTGCAGGTCCATCAGCCGCTTGGAGGAGGCTCCTCTACACTGACATGGGATAGCCTTTCCTCCCACAAGAGGGAATGGCTCCCTTTTTTTGGAGGCTGCTGTTTAGCTGGGATTCTCACATGCTGGATCTCAAGAAATCCTCAGTGTCCCACTCAAGTGGTAATTGTTGCTTCTTCGGATTTTGGGAGTGGCTTTATACTTTAAGAGAGTGGATTTAGATGAGATATTATGAAGAGATTCTTCCCTGTGAGGGCAGTGAGGCCCTGGCACAGGTTACCCAGGGAGCCTGGAAGTGTTCAAGGTCAGGCTGGACGGGGCTTGGAGCAACCTGGGATTGTGGAAGGTGTCCCTGCCCATGGGACAGGTGGTTGGAATTAGATGAGCCTTGAGGTCCATATGTATTCATACACACAAATATATATGTAATATATGGCATGTATCTGTCACCCTATTTTGGCAGCCAGTGGCAACAGGTACAGGAAGGTACTGCCGTGAATTGGGATGCAAACTGCTGCATTCATCTGCTCACACAAGACTGATCTCTCAGCTGTGGATATTGTAATGACCAGACTATGAATCTTCAAGCTCAAGGTTAATTCCCATTTTCAGTAATGGATGGGAAAAGCTGAAAATCCATCAAAACTACAAATAGGAGGAAAATGCCTTTCAAAGAAAATGTGTTGAGAAAGTATTAAATGAAACGCAGGTACAGCAAATGCTGTGAGCTCTTGAGATTCAAGTATGTCCTCTTTCCAGAGGTACCCAAAGGAAAAGATGAAAAACAGCTGAATGTGTTAGAAGGAAGGTTATGCCAGCTGCCCTCTAACATAAGCTTCTCAAAGGCTCCAGTCTCAGGGACACCTCTATCACATTTTATTTGAAGGGAAAAAACATACAGGATTTGAAAGCACAGAAAAAATGAGAATGTCTGGGATAGACAGGAATTGCAGTTGTGAGCCCAAGTATTAAATAATAAGACAGAATGGTGAGTCAAGTCTTTATTTTCCTAGTTGCAGATGATCTGCCATACAATTCCTTTCACAAGCATAAAAGATCTGTGTTCAACTCTTGGTACTGAGGTTGCAGCTCCAGAGAGCCATAGAAACACGACAAATCTGGAATGTATGCATAGCTCTTATTTCCAGGGCTAAAAGAATACTTCTGAAGGTTGAAAACTCTAGGAGAAAATGCACTACAAAGAGGTTTAAAGACCCATCTGAAGGGAAAAAAAGGCACTTGCTTTAACAATGATTCATTTTAAATTGTTTTGTGTGATTTCAATGGACACAAACTGATTAGGGAGAGAGAGAATTTGCAAAGTCTTCTTGGTTAGCAGTGCATGCCTTACAATTTAATCTGTAAACTGCTTCTTATAATATCCTGTAATGGTTTCCTGCTCTCAGTACAGAGTGGGCAGTTGCCCATGTAAATCCCACACGAGATAGGTGACCCCTTTATGATCCAGCACACACAGTAGATGAGAGAGATCCTGCTTCGCTCATAAAACCAATCATTCTCCCCTAATAGTCTACAATTTGCAGCCATCATAAAACCCACCCTAACCACATTTAGTAGGCAGGGGTGTATTTCTGAACTTGGAGGTTAAAGACCTGCACAGGTCCATCCCCATGGCTGGACTGCTAACAGAAGTTAGTAATTCACAACAGACTACCACCAAACTGCACTGAAAAGTAAAAAGCCCTACTACAGGAGCAAAGGACTTCCTGGAAGCTGCAGTTATGTGTCACTGGGCTGTACAGCATTGGGAGATGTTGATAAACTTTGCAGGCCATACATCCAGCAGTGCCAGTGGGAACATTTTGTTTCCACAACAGCCACTGAAGTCTTTAACACAGAATAGAATATTTTCAGTCTACTCAATGTCTCACCACCCTCCTCTTCAAGGCAAGCCAAAGTGATGACATCTTCCTTATCATCAATAAAAATGATGTACAGCAGACTGTGGAGTTATTCAACAAGCAATTTCCAAAGATCACCTTTACTACAGCGTATAAAACAGATCTAGGACTCCCTTTCCAGGATGTCAGAATTTTATGAAGCATCAAGTCTACACTTGCAGCTACCTGTTAAGAAAAGAACAGCACTTCACGGAGATATACAGTGTTTTGCTTGCCTCAGCACATTCCCATGACCGTGCAAAAAGGTTGTCTGTGATGAGGATCATTACTAAAAACATCATGGATGTGATGCAAGAGACGGAAAACCATTTGCAAAACACACCTAAAAAGAGCTGGGCAGATGTTTCTGTCTACCTGCTCATCTTACGTGAGCCTAAAGACCACCTTCAATGTGAATAGCCCCACCAAGAGCCATGAACACAGATAAACTCTGCTATTGATGAGCTTTTCCCTAATTAATGTTGTAACTGAAAAGATGGCCCCAGGAATTGATTATGTAAATCTCTCAGATGGATGGAAGTTTCCTTCCAATAAAATTGAGCATTACAGAAGATTATTTCTGCCATCCCTGTAGCAGTGGGGGCAAGCTAAGAGCTAAGCATAGGCTGTTAAAGGAATTTCTGAATCAAGGTCTGAACCTTTTCTTGTGGATGCATTGTTGATTTCTAACTGTAGAGATTAGTTATGAGGGGTCAAAAGACAGACAAGAAACACATCTGTTACTCTGCTGGCCTGAAGTAGAAATATTTTTCCCACCTCGGTATTTCACATCTATCTTTACTTTTTCCTAGCAGGACCTCCTCTTCCACTGCTATGTTTTCAAATCCAGGGACATCATCATTATTCAGGAATAGGCCCTCTAGCAAAGATGAAATAAAAGCAAAATTACTAGCACAGCACTGACCAAAGACTTTCAATCCTACTCTGCCTGGAACAAACAACCGTTTTTCAGTGATTTCTATATCCTGCAATTTGCATCACATTTAGAGCAGTAAATATAAGAAAATTAGCCCAAAAGAGTCAACATTAGACTAAAAAATAGGATACCATAACAGTTATCTTCCACATTTCAGAGTGCTGGTGGTAGAATTTACTGCATAGAAGAAAAGGTGAATGGATTTGCATTTAAGTTTCATCACTTTTAAGGTCCCCAGTATCCAAGCCTCCCTTTAAAAGAGCCCTAGTGGACAATAAACTCTTTTAGAAAATACACAGGAAAGCAGCAGTGCCCAATAAACAGACATAAAATTAGACTGCTGTAATGTTTCAGCTGTTCACTTGCTTTGATACAGGCAGCTGGCAGCAAGACATTTGAAAAGATGGAAGAACAAGTAACTCCTAATGGATAAATATATACTTTTTCCATACCATGTGTGTTTTAAACATATATAAATGCACATACTCGCACATGTGTACTAATAGGATAAACTTAACAGTGCAAACAGAAGTGAATAGTCACCAATATAGACACTGAGCTACCATTAAGCATTTAAAATAATTACAGCTTTTAAGCCATGGAAACAAGAATTTTAAAAGAATATTTTTGTTGCATTTTCCTCTAGAGTCAAAATTTCTCAGCCATTTCCTCCTGAGTGAAATCAGAATTCACCAGTGCCATTTTAATGCAAAAGCTTTCTGCTGGAGATTTGTAGCAAAGATGTCCTCAAATTAATCCCCCCGAAATGGTCCAAGAAAGTGATTTTTGATAATACCTCAGTACACAATGAGATTTTTTTATTTCTTATTAATCAGTTATGCTTTTCCATGTGCTACTTTCTTGTGAAGCCATAGAAAGACACTTTCCTTTGCACACATTGGCTTGCAGGAGGGGAGATGGCAGCTGTCCCCTCTCTCTGCACATTCCATTTCTTATTCAGATCTATGGTTCCGGGTCTGTCCCAATAAAACTTCACTCTCTTCAAAGGGAAACAATTGGATGTACAGCTCTACATGACTTTCATAGTAAGATACTCACAGAGGAATCAAAGGATATTCATTTTCTAGGAAAACCAGTTTCCATTGTAAGCCTTTCATTCCACACATCAAGCTGACCAGGTTTATGCAAAATACTGCTACACCTGTGAATTGCTGTTGAATAAAAAAAATACCAGAGAAACAAAGAAAGATCTTTTGTCTGCAGTTACCCAGCTCTGATGTGCTCTCCTTTCCTTCTGGATGCTGTGTATCTATTTTCATGTTTGCAGCACCTTCCCACATTGCAGCAACTGGTTTTGTGTGCCAGGAGAAATATCAATGTTATCAGGCACCATGTGTGTCAGTCCTTAGCTGTCTCTGGGTGCATACCCACCACAGAGCAATCAAAAACATCTTTTCTAGAAGGAAAAATATACATTATCTATGTTTGGCTTGAGGACACAGTCAAATGGTTTTGTGGTTCTTTTGGCACCTGGACATATACCTTGCAGGTAGATCTTGGAGCTAACCAGGACACCAGAAACTCTTTCACATGTTTGGAAAATGTGCAGGGCAGCATTTATTGCCTTGCTTCCTACAAGATTCCTGTAGGTTCTTCTACATTCCTTATGTGCTGCTGTAATTATTACTGCTCTCTTAATCACGTTATGCAAATAGCCTGAGAAGCAAGGAGGGAGAAGAGGCAGACAGAATAACTGAGGAGTAAAGGGTAATACTTCTGGGTGGTTACGACTTTGCTCTCTGATTAAAATTCCTGGAATTCTCAATTGTTTCTTATCAAAAAGCTTAAAAAGGAAGATTTTTCTTTTAATAAATATAAATGAAGAAAAATGGATCTCTCATTTCCAAGGGATACAATAGAGATCACCTTGTAGTCTGGCAGCAGAATTGACATGATTTGCATTACCAAGGATGACTAAATGGAGTGTTAAATTATCTCAAAAAAAAGAAAGATGTAAATTGATATTCATGACATCAACAAGGTTAGAAAGAAAAAAAAAAGATAGTGAGCCTTTACATGTCTTCTTGTACTACACAAGCATTAATCTTATAT
Source organism: Serilophus lunatus (assembly GCA_013399895.1). Lineage (NCBI taxonomy): Eukaryota > Metazoa > Chordata > Aves > Passeriformes > Eurylaimidae > Serilophus > Serilophus lunatus. Next base: position 1,333,621 of record VXBA01002171.1, read on the forward strand.
TCCATGGGCACTACACTACTCCAAAAGGCATCTTCTGTTTTGTGTGACACCTCTAGGAAATGATTTGCAATTATATACACCAGCACTGAAATGTGATGCTGCAGCAATCAGCATTGGCTATAAAAACACTAATTATTTCTGATAAATTCATTCTATGGGTGCATTCTGAACACGTAAAAAAAGTTTAGCAAGCTGTAAACTTGATTTTAGAATAAAGGCACTGCATTTTAAAGTTTACTGGTGGGAAGGAGGTAGAGGAAGAGATTAGAAAACTGCCTCTTGTACATCAGCAACAGAGTCTCTCAAAAATACTATTGAGAAATATTTGTTTTGTTGCTTTTAAAAGGTTTCACTGACTGTTCATATAGATTTCACCATCATTCATGTATTTGTCTATACACATATGTACATTTGTGGAATATTGCTGGAATATACAGTGGAGCTCTACAGGACATGTACAATTCCATGAATATAAATCCATATTTGGCTCCAATATTTGCTTGGGTTGGGCCTATGCTAATGCTATTTCCCAACTTCGTAGTCATTCTGGAGCATGGAGAACAGAGTTTGTGTGCACCAGTCTTGCCACTGCTCACAAATTTACTTGAGATCAGACTTTAAAAGATATGTGAGTTCAACCAAAAATAAAAGATTATTATCTGTAACTAGGGTTGCTCAGCTTTTGGGACTTTATTTTGAGCCTTTTCATACTTGGATCTTTTCTATGAAGTCTTTGCTCTTGGAGTCGTGGGATTATAGCTCAATCTTGCCCATTTATGATTTATGACTGCAGAAATGCGCAATTTTTAAGAGTTCAGAGAAGACTGTTTACAGCTACATTAATTTTAAAAATTGAAGTTTAACTAGTTTCCAAATGCTTAGGACTTACAACTTTTGCACACATAAGTCAGTGCTAAACATTCCTCAGAGACTGCAAAGAACCAAAGTCTATTGTGGTATTTAGATACCAATTCTTACCAAAAGAAGTGCTGGCACTAAATGCTTGTAAAGTCATCATGCACATGTCATTCACCTTCTAGACCAAGGCATGGTGGTGACACAGCTTTGTCACCGTAGCTCTGGTATAGACACAGTAGGGATTCCACCTGGAGCACATAAATCCCTTCCCAACAGCACAAACAGTCCCCCTAAGTCAAGTATCCGTGGTCTGTGCTCTGCCCATCCTCTGCCTTGCATGATTAATGGAGTATTTTTTCCTAATTGCTATTTTCACACTTCCCTATCTTCATTTTTATCAGCTTTCTGGAAATAACACACACATATCTGACAGGTTTTGAGCTATTTTCCTCTTCACTGTCCAATACTGAGAAAAACTGGAAAAGGCCATCAGAACGAGGAGAGGTTGTGAGCATTTGCTTAATATCATAAGAAGGTGAGAGGAGAAGTAGAATGTAACCCTGAAGTATCAAGACCTATTAGTCAAACAACATTGTCTTCTTTTTTTTTTAGTTGAAAGAAATTGCAAATATTTTCTTTAGAGGTAAGTCAAAATCTTTGAGTACTTGAAGATGGCAATACTGATTCATATCAGACACTTCCTTCTTCATATCCAAACTTCTTGTGTCTCCATTGAAATACATCAAGCCCATTAAATTTGATTATAAGAGCTGGTTGAAAAATGTTGGTTTTGTTTTTTTTTTTAATTCAAAATATCACTGAAAAGATTTATTTCACCTCTTTATCCTCGAATATTTCTGTATAGGTGTTTATTATTATACTTTATGTAGATGCTAACTTTAGATTTGGAGTTTATGAATAAAATATTTTGTAGATAAGATCATAGATTGAGGCTAACAAATGCAGTAGCAATTTTTTCCTTTGTAGTAACACAATGACCTTCTTTGCATTGCAAATCTCGCTATATTTGGGTTGGGGTGAGGATATGAAATATGTAATATCAAATAAGAATCTATAATAAACCAAAAGTAGATATCTGAGGAACAAGACATCTAAAATTCCCCTTGACTTCAATTTAACAATTTTTGGTGTTTAAATATCATACCACCCTGGGTTTGTTCTCGGAGAACCCCAGAATTTACTCTCTGATGTCCTCAGATGACCTCTTTGTGATGGGCTTGATGGAAGCACTATCTGACACAGTTTAATATCCTCATCTCATGTGGGGAAGAGCATCATTTTCTGCAGAGCCCTTTCATACTGGGGGGCATTAGTGACAATTGGCCCTGGAATGTTCCCAGCAGCTCAGTGTGGTTTGTAGGGAGATGTAAAATGCTGTATTTAGCAACGTGTCCATTAGCAGAGACCAGATGAAAGCTAAATTAAACACCTGCATTCAGATGCCTCTATACAGTGTTTCCTGCTGTACTGACAAGTCACACCTAGTTATTTTCCATGAAGGATATTATCTTTTTAGAGGAAATCTGTCAGAGAGATCAGTCCTATGTTCTCCATCTGAGAACAGTAACACAGAGATACAAACTGAGTGCTCTGTGCAGGATTGGGAATGTCTTTGCACATTCCTGTCCCCAAATGTCACGACTTCATAAAAAAACAGCCTCTAATGTCCTCTTAAACACCTATGATGAGAGAATAACTACAGGGATTTAGAGAAGTGCAAACACTCAGAAAGATGCAAGAAAAAGTGAAATTGTTGCTTTGCATCTGAGATGAGAAATGTTTGCTGCCAACCAAAATGCATTCTAACTTCTGTCCACAAATATCTATCTAATAATTTCTACGGAGTAACTGAAACCAGAGAAGAAAGAGTCCCCTTAGACAGTGCTACATTCCAATCTTGTGTGCTGTGCTGACTGTATTTTAAAACCTAGCTCTTCTTTTTGATGAATAGTCCTTGGCTGCCCTTCATCCTGGCAAAGGACTTTGAATTTCAACCTTTATTTCTCATAGTGGTTTCTCACTCCAGATGTTCCCCCTCTAGACATTCCTGATCCACATTTAGCACCTCAGTTTTGGGTGCTACCCACAGATAACTGATGCTAAGGCCATTATCCAGCCAAACATCCACTCAGCCAACATGTAGTCAATTATTTTAATATTGTCTTTTAAATGAATCACTCTAATCGTTCTGGCTGCCTACCTCCGAGGCCAAATTAACTTGTCAGTGTCTTTTGTATTTTAAGGGTCAGTTTTAGAAAGGTCTCAGCAATGGCCCAAATCTACTTCCATTGAAATCAATGGCAAAACTCCCGGGATCCTCACTGGAAGCAGGTCTTGGCAAGTACAGAGCATTTATGAAAATTCCAGCCTTCAGAACAAAATGTCCTCAATATTTCATTGGTGCTCTCCACTGTGGCATTAAAGGGACATCTACCCATGACACACACATAGAGCAGTAACCCAGGGTGCCTTCTCTGTGCTCTTGCCCTGCCTGGCAACATTAATCTCATTTTCCTTTGCACAAGTGCCTGAAGTCATTGCAGCTTCCTAAATCCCTTTTCCTGCCCCAGCTGGTTGCCTGCCTCTTAGATTATTTCTTCTGCAGTTGTTTTAACTGTGCATTATAACAACCTGAACTTTACCTTGTAGGTAAAGGGGAGGCTTCTCCCTCCTTCCCCCCCCCATTTATTCCTTTTTCCAAAGTGATGCAACCCTTCACACTTTAGAAAAACCTTGCATTTACCTGCTGTTTACAACATCTTTCACTTCATTATATAAAACAAGGCTTAACACCAATTCCCCAAAAAAACTCTGTTGACTGTTTCTCTCCAAATTGGCACACCACTGTTTGTCCTTCAGCATGGATTCCATGCAGTCATGTGCACCAGCAGCCTCCTTCACAATTCTTTTCCAAATAGGACTTAGTGAGGCACTGGAGCTGGCCTGTTAAAAAGTATAGATGGATTATAACTACTGCCTTTCCTCTAATGACCAGTTGTGTAATTTTAATAAAGAGGCAATCAAGCTAACAGGGATTTAGCAAATATCCTCCCTGAGGGATCCAAATTTCAACCTTGGGTGCCCAAGGCTGGAAGAAGACAGCTAAATGCAGAAAATTCATTTCAGCCATCTATTACCTGTTATATATTTCATGGCAGCAGCTAGGATCCCCAAACTGGAATGTTATGCTATGTGCCAGGATCGAGAAGGGCGATCTTGCTCATTGGTAATTTTGATAAATTACTTAAAAGCCCAAACTAAATACAAGAGTACACAAACTAAAGGTAAATCAGGTTTACTTATAAAGGACAAAGAACTTGGAATATTTATCACACAATATTTCTTAATATGGAAACTCTTATAAGAAGCTATACTGGTTTAAGTGCACAGTAAATTCAGATGCAAAGTCACAGCAGAAAAGCTGTTCCTGAGCAAATTCTCAGCTGTGGATGTTCCAAATTTTTATTTTTTTTTTTACCCCCTAAATTAACTTCTGACATTCTTAATTCAGTCTAGAAAGACATTGATTTAAAGAAAAAGGTGCTCAATGCAGAAGAACAGTCCACACAGAAAGTTACTGCAGGCCATTAAAATGTCAGCTGGTACCTCTGGAGTTTGTATCATGAGTTATTTTGGAGTTACCTGACCAGGTAAGCAAGCCAAGAGGTGAAAAATTTAGAAATTCATGTTGTGATTACAAGCCTTATAAAAGCTGTAAGTATTTATTTATAGTTTAGGCTTTTAGACTGAAACCAATCTCTAAATATGAAAACTTAGGTCTTCTACCCTATATTTCAGAGGTCTTACAAATTTTCTCATCTCTGTTTCTCACATTACTTCATTTGGGAATAAAGTCTGAGGATTGCTGGTTACTGTTAGCAACTTGTTCAGAACATCCTTATCCCATTTGTTCTCATATTTCTCCATTCCAGGGTGGACAATTCAGCTTTTAGGGAGCTTTTGGAGCAGCTGCCACCTTGAGCTGCACATGTTGCTCCGTGGGACCAGCAGCATCCTCACTATGTCCCACTGATCCCTGAGATGGCAAACACTGCCCAAGGTCTCTCCAGTGCCCCACTGCCATGATGGTCCCTGCTGCAGAAACCAAAGGCAGTGGCTGACCCTTCCCTGACCTTGGCTCTGGAGGGAGGAGCTGCACCTCCTGGTTCTCCATCAGCTCTTTGCTGTGGTTAAAGCTCTGGAAGATCTGATTATGGATCTGGTTCTCACTCAACTAGCAACTGCAGGGCGGCTTCTTGGTTTTCCCGATAAGAAACCACTGTTCACAACCTGTGGGCAGCTACACTCATTTCCTGACAGATATCTGAGCTGGAAAACCCCCCTCCTTCCCTCTGGGGCATGGTGTCCCCTGGTTTCCAGTTTCTCCACAGTGTCTCCATGCATATCTCTCTCTCATGCTGCTGTAAATACTGGGAAAACTGTAGGGCTGTGCTGCAAAATGCAGCTGACAACATTTAAATCAATGTGTCAAGCGAGCCAGAAGCAGTTTGCCTTCATCAAAGAGCTGGGACGGTCAGGAAGCAGAGAATAGAAATATCACATTGATTAAAAATAAATAGAAAAAATTTCCCATAATTTTTAATTTTCATTGTATTTAATACAGATATGGCAATCATCCATTTAATTTGTTTTTCATTATTATAAAAGGCTGCTCCCTACCACCACACACACAGAGAAAAGGCAGGCGATTTATTCTTAAACATATTTCTCCTGAACTGACCATGACCTCAGTGGGTGTATATTTCTCTCCACTTGACATTATCACAGAGTGAAAGAGTAGTTTTACCTTGCACATAAGACTTAAAAAGAGTAAGTCATTGATCTTGGTTTTCATTTCTGCCACAAAGGAATGCACAGGCATTTTTTCTTCCATAAATGTGGATTTGGGTAAGAGCCAGCTCTACTTCCCTGGTAATATACACCCCCAGTTTGTGTGACTGGCAACTGATGCTCTTGCTTCTGAAAGAGAAGAGCAATGGCATTTGTCATGGCATGCCTCTGACATTTTCCACAGCAAGGGGCAGATAATATCAAACTCTTGCTCATCCATTCAACTTCCAGGGGAGAAACAGACTTGAAAAAATAAACCCAAGGAAAAATAGACTGTTAGACACTTGTCCCAAGTGCTGCCAGAAAAAAAAAGAAAGTGTTTATAAATGTATCAAACTGCAGGAACAAGGTTTATCTTTGACTTGTCCTTGTTGGTTCTTGTTTGTGCAATTACACACCCTCCTCTCCTAGGGCAGGGCTTGGCCCCAGGGTCCTGAGGGATCCACAGGAGGTTTGGGTTTAGTCCTGCAACAGATGCCTCCAACAAAATCCCCACACTGAGAACAAGACATGGTATTTGAAAGCTTTAATGTGTCACCTATTGGCAAGGAAAAGAAGCATCAGCAAAAGCAAGGATGAGCATCCCATGTGGTCCATCTATTACAAACTCCCCATGCACCAAATCCCCTGGGCAAACGGAAGAACAAGAAGCTTTGCTCTAACTTTTTTAATCATCCCCAAATCCATGGGGCAGCACAACGACTGCAGGCTGTGCTACAGAGAGACCCTACTGGGAGAAGGATCTTGAAATAGCTTAATAGTTTAATCTTGAAGTTTAATTCCTAAAAATGCACCAAATCCCCACGAGACTGAATGTTCAGTCTGTCAGATATCCTGTACTCTGGATGTTCAGGTGGACAAGCAGCATTTTGTGTTAAACAGTTGCAGTGTCGGTCTGTTTAACTGAGCAAGGACTGGATTGTAAATTCATCCTAGAGCTGCAGCTCCTGCTGCTGAGAGAAGCAAGCCAAAGGCCAGGAATGCCAGTGGCAGCACTTGGCATGCCTTGGGTTGGGTCCACCACCACAGCAGAACCTGTCTGGTTCTCTCTTGACCATCCAAAGAGTATTTCTTTCCAAAAACATGACACTCGAAGGCAATGTTATAGTAACAACGAGCAACAGAGAAGCCTTTTGGTGCTAAGGCACCATTATTTTTATTAAATCTCTTACCATTCATTTCTTAATAAAGCACAATTTACTCTGGGTTGTTTCCATGAATTTGTATGCTTACTTGACAATTCACAACAGTTGCAACTTGAAGCCATAATTCAGCCATATAAACTCATATTAAGATGATAAATCCAGAGTCTCTTAATCTTTGCCCTAACTCTCTGTGAGTTCAGGGTGTATTTTTTTTATTCTCTCATTACAATCACCTTCTTTCATTTAGTGCATTTAGGCTGCATATCCATAAAGGTTTATGCCAACCATGCTAACCTCCACATGCTGGAAGCAGTTTCACTGAAATCTACAGCATACAAAACTAGCTCTAGTTTCTAAAGTCACTGACATAAAAATTAAATTTCTGTGTATCTGAATATCATAATGTATATGTGGCTGTTGAGGTCTATGAGCATGTCCTTAAACTGCAAATATATAATTATCAAATAGTAATAATCCCAGATAACATGCATATGTGGTACATGTCCACACATAGAATATGCATGTATAATTTAATTGCAGTTTTAAAAGTGGAAAATCCAAGATTTAAACAGGAATCTAACAGTACAGAGGGATGTCAAAAAAGGGAGATGCAGAAAATGACCAAGAGCTGAACCTCAATGCCCCATCTATCAATATGAATATTAGAAGACACAATGCCTGAATTTCTGCATAACAGTGCAATAAAATGCCACAATAAGAAGAAAATAATAGAGTACTAACCTGTGGTAAATCAAATTAAGCCTTCTCCACTTGAATGTTTTTGCATCCATGTGTGTTTTGCAGGTAGTTACCTTACTTAGCATTACAAATTTAAGTTAGGGTATGGTGCATATAAGCACATCCATATTTCATGAACCTCTATGTAGCTTCATAGTATTATATAAGTGGTATAGATTCCTTTCCTGGCTGTAATGGCAGAGTGTTTTCATTTTAATGATCCTTAATATTATGCAGACTACAGGAATTCACAAGATCATCAGGACTTGTATCTTAGAAACTTCCAGACTGTGGCTTTCTTTCCTCGCTGGATATTTTGTGTGGTTTTACCTTGATTTTTCACACGGGGCCACATCCCCCAGCTAAACTTACTCTGATTTTGGCCAGCTCTGTAGCACCTTTGTGCCACTGGAGGATGATAAAGTGTAGGTAGGTGGGGACTCATGGGGCAGAGCTTTGGGTTTTGGCCGGGTTATGGTGAGTGGCTTTCAAATAATTAGGATTGTGTGATTTTCCCCATCTCCCTCTCAGATATCTGAGCTTTCTGGAGGAGAATGGAAGGAACCTTGGCTGAATGTAAATGGCGTTTTCATATGGTAATATATTACTTGGCTTGGACTGAGCATGCAGTGGTGCAAGGTGCATTGGGGACATAAAAGAAAACAAAAATCCTTGCACTGAAGAATTTACAGCCTAAAACAACGAGCCCTGGATTCTCTCCAAGGTAAAAAAAACAACTCTTGGGAATATATCTTAAGGTGTATTTGAGAGAAATATTTTCAGGGTATTAAGACTCATAATATTAACATCTAGGAAACTCTGAGGCTCCCACCACATTGTCTGGATGCAGGGGAAGGCTACTCCTGGTGCTCACCAGGAGACAGCTCTGCAGTACAGACTGTGCAGGTCAGATGGTGTAGGGGAAAAATGTACAGCTGTACAACTGTAAAACACTGCTGAAACTCAGAAAGTGCTGCATGTGGAAGCCAGTGCTTAAGTTTTTGGGCTTTCTTCTCTCTGTCTTTCCATTGGGAGACGGGTCAGAGACAGGGACCCTGAAATGTGCCACACATTGAGTCACACTCATTACTTGGCATGAATGCTTGAAGTGCTCCTAAAAGGGAAAAACCCCACACTAATCAACCAAAAAAACCCACTCTCCTCTAAAATCAATACAGCATGTGGCCTTTATCTGCAGCCTCCTGAGTGCAAACCTGTCTGTATCCATGTTTCTGAAGGAATTTGCTTCATGCTGGGCATTGGTTTTGCTCAAATGCAAAAAGCAGTTTTGCTTGGAGCATTTACCAGGCTCTATTTTCATGTGTAGCATTGCTGGATCAGACTGGCTGCTACAAGAATGACACATCTGGGCACTGCCATATCTTCCTGCTCCACTTCCACATTTGGGATCCAGCAAAGTCCACCTCTGTGTTAAAACAGTAGGACCAGGGAAGGATTTGGCCACAGTATCTATAGCACTGTGTGTAACCTGCTTGGAACACAAATCCAGCTCAGTGGAGCATGTATTATTAGCTAATGGGATATTACATGCCATCTATTTGCTTTTACCATCTTTTGAAACAACATGATTATGCCAAACTCAATACTTAGGATGGGATTTACAGGAACGTTCAGCCTGATGCCTCCCTCTGAGCAAAATCCCTGCCTGCAAGATTTCAGTGGAAACAGCAACACACAGAAATAAGGATTGCTGAAGAGGACAAGCCGTTGAGAGGATGCCCTCTTTATTACCAGCACGCTGAGCATGTGCTGTCAGTGTTTTATGTGTGACTATATTGGTTTAAACAAACAAGAGTGTGGTGTAGAGCAAAAAAGCTGACAGAAAGGATGATTTAAGATGAATCATCCTTCAGCAGGCACTTAAGGGCTGTAGGGAGGCAAAGCCTGGATAATTGGATCGCAGGCTCCACCTCGAGCCCCCGCCGAGCGGCAGAACGAGCTCTGGCCAAGCTCACAGCCAGGGAACTCAAAGACAAAACTAGACCCACAGGAGACAGGCAGCCCTGGTGTTAGATGAGCTGGATCTGAACATAAGTGACTTATCTGAGGCAGAGAGAAGGTTTTAGGTGAGATGGATGTGCACAGACTTTGTGTTGTTTTAAAAGCACTCTCTGAGCTTTGTTCCTGCTGCCAAATACAGAGAGTGCCTCTTTGTCAGGGTTTGATTGGGAATCAGCAGTGCACCACTGAACTACACCTCTCCATCATCCCAACTCTGATTTGGTTCATAGGACAGAGCAGTCCCCAAGGATGTAAATGTTGGGATGAAACAACCCTGGAAGATGAGCTCCAGAGGTACACAGTGTATTCCCAGCATTAGTGGATGTTCAGCCAACACGATCAGATTGGAGTTATCCATGAGAAAAATCCCATAAAATTAGCACTGTCCCAAGCAGCCACTGCTTTCCTCTGTAAACCTGCACTATTTCCCAATGTATCCAAGCCATGTTGCTGTTGCAAGAATCTGTCTGGTCACAGATGTCCCCAAAATGGACTTCTGAAGAGAAGCAGCTCACTTGCCCAGCCCCAGTCAGACACAGACATAAGATTGGTGCACTTAGAGTAAAAAAAGCCCCCTCTCTAATCTTAGGCAGAAGTGAATGATCAGAGAGAGGATACAAATGTCACCTCTTTAATCCTCTTAGGTGTAGTTTACTCAACAACAGGATTACTCCTGCTTACCCTCCTTGGAGGAAATGCACTCTCCCAAATGCCAGCTCTATTCAGCAGAAGAGCAACAGTGATGAAAACCACAGAGTGGGCTCAACTGTAGCTACTGAGGGGCTACAAAGGCCTGTGAAGCTCAGGATCTTTTCAGCAGCCTGAAGTTATGTCTCCACTCTGACAGTTCCTTGGATTTCACAGTAAGCACAGCCTTCCGTGAGAAACAAACATATTGTTTGGTCAACAGTGAAATTGTTTAGTGGAAAGCAACCAACTCTCATAAATGCTGCCAAGTCTGCCTGCCCTGTAGCACAGAAGGCAAAAAAGGTGAAATAATAAAATATGACTATTTATATCCTGTGAACATAAGAATGATGAAAAGGAGGAATACATAAATAGCAGCAAATTATTCTCACGCACTTTCTGGCAAGACTGTTTATTAGATTAAATTAATAATAATGCTACATTAACTGATCCTACTATCCAGCATGCACACTCACGGTGTACCTCTAAAGCAGAAGTAAAAATTCTGTTAAATACCTTGCAGGACATTTGTTCTTGAATAAAGCTGCCTTAATTAAGCAGCTGCCCTTGAATCATAAACCAGAGCTAAAGATGTAGCATTACAGGTGTAAAAACCATGAAATAAAACCAAAATTCCACTGTAGATCCAAAGAGACTCTCAGAAACACTGATAATGTCCTGATTTAAATGAACATCATCCCTGATACCCACCCCTCCCCCCCCCTCAAAAAAAAAAAGAGAGAACTTTTGTCTCTGTTTATTTTCATTTCCCCTTTATTCTAAGAGCTGAGGCAAAAAGGAATCACTGAGCTGCTGAAGCATCAGGAGTCGACTCCATCCCTCCTTTCCCCAGGGGAGGGAACCCAGTGCCCACCTCCAGGAGCACCTTTTGCAGCCTGTTATCCCACCTGAGCTCAGAGCAGCACTGAACATGTGGCCCAATCTGCTGTGAAGCTTCCCCAAAGCCACCAGACATCATAAAGAGGAATAAATATCAAATGATGAAACATCTCACAGCACACACACACACTCACAACCGAGTTTAACCACAGCACCAGGAAGGTAATATTTGAAGTTTACAGAAAGCAAATTCAACTAAGCTCTAAGTCAATCAAAAGTGACTGAAAACTACTTGGGTCCAAATATGTGTTCAAAAAGGTCACAGCTGGTGTAATTATCCTGCTACACTTAGCATGTGTTCAGCTGATGCCTGAGCCTGCCAAGAGCTGAAGTACACTCCGGATGTCTAAGTAACTGCCACATTATTAAAATAAAAAAAAGTAGCTAAAAAATTATAATTTAATGATACTTCACGTTACTGTACAGGAAATAATTTCTTCAGGAAAGTAGTTGGAGGATTTTTTAAAACCAATCTCTCTCTTTTCTCCACATAAGTTCCTGCCTGCAGTGACAACCCCAGTCAGGAATATAAACCAGGATTCACGTTGAACGGGATCAGATGTGAATGACAATATGATGGAAAGGGACTATGAAACAAAACCTCAGAAATGTTAATGATATCCCAAAGGAGAAGTAAAATCAATAAATGCTATTTGTAAAACAGCATCATATCCATCAACAAAGATATCTGATCTAAAATAAATGAGTAAAAGTACTGTGTTATGAGAATGGTAATTTCAGAGTACTTTTGCTAGTTATGGGAATGGGTTCTTGATATTTATTGCCATCAGCATGGCAGTCTTTACCTGTCTTCCTGCAAATAATGCACATTATGATGGTCTGCCCCTGTTCCACCCTGTGTTAAGGACAGGCAGCCCCAGCAAACTGCAGCGACACGACCCTGTGCAATTCCAAAGGCAAAACCATAAAGGTTTTACTGGCGACCTGCAGCACTCCTAAAACAGGCAGTAATGAACTCAGAATCTATAGGGGTAGAGATTACTTTGGACAGAGTAAAAGGCAAGGGGAGAGGTTAGTCTGAAATGTCAGAAATATTAGCTGCAGAGAAATACAGTAAGTGAATCAATGAGAATAGAGCTACTGGGTAAAAGGATTAAATGGCTAATAGAAGGGATACTCTACTGACCTCCAACATGGGAAGGAGTTGATAATGAGATAAGTAAAGCTCATGAAGATAATAACAGTGTAATTATGGTCGAGTTCAAACTACTAAGTGTATATTAGGAAACCCCTGAGATATATATAGATATAAAATTCTGGATAGCCAGTAGTAAATGATTACCTTTTATTCCAAAGTGTAAGAGGCTCAAAAAACACGTGTGGATTTGAGTTTAACCTATAACCCAAGAGTGGGACTACATAAAAGATTTTTGGCTTCATTTTTAAGAAACACACGGGAAGGCACAGAGATTATATAGTGATTTATCCACTGTGATTTCTGTTGCCACCAGGCAGCACTAAGATGGGGACTACAAATGCATGGAGATATCCTGGGAGACAGTCTTTGCCTGATGAACACATACTCCAAAGACCCAAACACAATGAAGAAAGGAAAGGAATGGGACAGCATGAGTTTCTTGACCAGTTCCTGTCCCAGCACCTGTGAACTAACTGTGTAAATTGATATTTAGAGAACAGTGTCTATGGAACTGAATGTAATACCCCCTTAGCTTCCTGCAAGCAACTTATCTGCACTCCCCCATCCTTCTGCTTAGTTTCATTTTTAAACTTTTTTAAAAATTATGAAGCAAGGGACACCATCCACTGCTGAAGATGCCAAATCAGACAGATTAGCCAACAGTGCATGACAAATTCTGTGTTTATTGGAAAAGCATAAGTAAGCTTAAAGGATCACATTTTTAGAGGGCCTTACTTCGTCTCAGTCTCCCACATCAATCCTGCAATCAACTGACACTGCGAATAGCAGGATTTGATTTCTTATCATCTAATTTGCGGGTGCAAACAGCAGCATTACACTGAGAAACTAAGCACTTACAGATCAACTTCGTTTATACTTGCTATTTGTGCTTACAAATTAGGGCAATGCTTGATCTTTAAGTTCCATAATTTCCTCCTGCAATTGGTTGTGCTCACAAAATTGCACCTGCAGTTGATTGCTGGAGGAGATTTAAGGGCTGGTTCTGGAGATGCAGTCTGTGATTTCTGAAAAGCTAAATGTTGCAAGAAAGAGTAAAAACAGCACCCATAAAAATGGGAATCAGGTTTTAGCTAAAACGACATGTACATTATTGAGTAAAATAAAAAGTGACAGACATCAGAAGGCCTTAATAGATACAGTATAAACTTCTCCCTGGTTATAGCTGTCAATCAGAAAGAGGCAATAGAAAAAGTAAAGTAAATTAATGCAGGTGTTAATGTTTGACACTTGCAAAAACTCTGTTTGTCCTAGACAGAGCATAAACAACTGTGTGTTACAATGCATATGTGTCTCTGTGCATGCAAGTGAGGAACTTGTGTGGACAAATGGCTGTTGAAGTGCACCAGCTGTAATTGGGCCATTTGCGTGCAGTTGCCAACATTCCATGATCAAATGAAGTATTTCACCAAGTGCATGATTCTGCATTTATACTGCTAAAAAATAGCCACCCTTCCCTTGTTTGTTTTGGCTGTAGAACACTGGGATGTGCATAACAAAGATTAAGCATGATTTTTTTTTTTCCAAAGGACCTCTCAGGTCACAAAAAAATACAGGAAAAGTAGAAGAGCCAGTTGGTGGCAAAATGACTACAAAAATGTAATGCCATTTATCGAGATGGTACAAGTGCATGTTGTGAAAGGGACAGCTGGGAGCTTACTGGGAGCACAGGGCAGTGAATTATTTAAGACAAGTGCATTTTAGGGCCATCAAAACCACAGCTGAAAAAAGGCTATTAGGCCATTTTGTCCATACTCGGCCTCTAAGCCTTAAAAACCCCTCAGTGCTCATTATTTTTTAATGCTTTTTTCTCTGTTGTTAAATATTCCAAATGATAGAGATTTTCCCACTTTGGGAAACAATTGTCCTCTCTAAAAAAAAAACCAAACCAAACCAAAACATAGAAATTGCCAAAGGAAGGAACTTGAACCAAAACTCTTCTGGCAGCATCCCATGGTTTCTCTTCTATTCTCTTTGAAATGTCTCACTGCAGAGGTACCTTCAAAGGGGCATGATGAGGAATTACATCAAACTGTAAGAAATCCTTATGTCTAAGAACAACCCTTCAGCTTATCTTCCATGTGACATATTTTTCCAAGTAGTGGCAAAAAGATGAGAAATGAAAGCTTTAAGGAAAAATCCTTCAGGGAAGGTGAACTTCAACTTAGTGCAAAACATGAAGGTAGAAATGACACACAAGAGATCAGTATTAATTCTCTGAAACCTCAATACCAGATGTGCCCTGTTTCCAACTGAAAAGCATCTTTACCTGCCAGATCTACAGCTTTTGCTTGGGATCTGAAGCTCAGATTCCCTTTCTCCCATTTTCTCTCTCTTTTCTTTTTTTTCCCCACACATACAAGTAGCAAAGGAATTTTAAGATTTTAGGTCACTTTTGGGCTCCCAACTCGTCAATTCACCATTTTTAGTGGACTCTTACAAATTTAACTTGTTTGAGTGTGTGTGTGTGAGCCTAAAGTCCTCACTTGCCCTGTTCTCATGCCTGGTTTCCATCAGTGGTTGAATAGTAAGAAAGAAAAATACATTTTGTTGCTGACATAGATGGACAGAGCCCAGAGCATAAAAAGAGGCTGAGCAAGAGTTTAATTTTCAGAGGAAGATGTGCCTTAAATAAAAATATAAATGAGAAAAAAAAAGAATCACCATAAAATGGGCTTTTGGGTCAGTAATCAAGAATGGGTTGAAATTCCATGTGGGAGATCTGGGAAGATGATCCAGTGGTGATTTTTTTTTAGAATATAAAATCTGCTTTAGCCCAGATTTTGTCCTTGTGCACTAGGCACTGTCTTGCTTTCCTTGTGATATCCTCCCTCGTGGGGAACATATTGCTCCCTTGTTCAGCTGAATGTGTGATAAATTTTGTAAACTGGGCCCTAACTAAATTTCATTAGGTAACTGAATGTTCTTTTGGGGAAAAAAATCCATGAAAAACAGCTAAACAAAGCTGAAAACCATCTCAGAATGTTTTTATGTTTGTGATTTCAAGAAATGAATAAGTAAACGTGGCTGGAAGAACTCAGATGAAAACTGTGGGTTTATTTAATTTTTTAAACCAGCTACAATGCTGAGGTAGCTTATCGAATAACGCCAGGGAGAGGAGATCAGCCAAAGTTTTTCTGTGCCTTCATGCCTTTTACACAGCTTAGCCTGATTATTTCAAGAGGGAAGTGACCCTGTGAACACCCAGCCCCGAGGTTGAGAGCACAGAGGGTACTGACTCACCTGGTTACAAGCAGATGGTTCAAATTCTGAACTTTAATAGTTGAGCTTAGAATTTCTTTATTTTCCTGTGCCAATTAAAAAATCCCCTCCTCAAACAACAAAACAAAGCAAAGATGTGGATTTTTCATGAGACTTAAAACTGCTGTTCTTGGCACCTCTTTATGGGCACGAAAGGAGAAACGAGCTTTTCAGTCTTCTCTTGTCTCCATATTTTGCCTTGCACTTTTGAACGCTGTGCAGTAAACCCCAAGGGCTGAATTTTCTTTGCTCTGCATGATGGATCATCAGACATACAATTCCCATTATTGTTAATGGCAGTTGTGCATCAAATTACTACATGTGGCATTTAGATCCTAGTCCTCTGAGCTACCTACGTTCCTCTTGTAGTACAAGCACGTAGGAAACACACCAGGATATTGCTACTTTTGAAGGTTGTTAGCTGTGAAAATTTGTGCAATAAAAATTTTGCTGTAAGTTGTCATTATCTTAATACCAAAAAACTACACACAATTTTCAGTTTTTACTGCAGAGCCACCAATACTTTATACTGTGAAGAAGTCCAGAAAATGCCTGGCAACAAAATTTAAAGTTGATCCATAGGCCACCATCAATGATAATTCTGGGGAACTCTGCTAGAGGTTAACACCAGTATATGACATAAAATGCTATTGAGAAATACTTTGGATTTTTTTTTTTTTTACTTTATTCCAGTAATAGCTTCCAAAGAAACAGCCTGGACTGAAACTGCTGAGTAAATGAAATGTTAAGTGTCACAGAAAGGGCAATCACTGTTAGAGGCACATGTTACCCTTGCCTTTGACGTGGTGGAATCAAAGCTGCTTGTTTGTATATCATGAGCAGCACAGGAGGACAGGTTTTTTCCCTCCAGCATCACCTGACAGTTGTGCCTCCTGCAGTGGAACATCACAGGACTGGTCCCACTGCCACAGTGAGCACATCCCAGGTGCAAGGCACAGGCAGCAGATGAGGTTTGTTGTCAGGGTTTTGATTATGTGCTTTCCTCTCAAATGAAAGGAGTACAAGAAAAAAGCTGTTCTTCCTCTACTCTGTATAATGTTTTTATACTCTGCCTGTGCAATTTCAGTCAACTTACTCATGTACAAAGGAAAATTTAAACAAATGTACATCTGCTTATAGCTACACTCTGCATTTTGTTTAAAGCATAAGTAGGCACCTGTAAGGGAATAGACAGGTTACTGCTCTAAGCTATGAAATATTCATAAAAACACCAGTGTGATGCCTCACCTTTGCTCCTTCAAATAGACAATGCTCTATCTGCCTCCCCAGAGCCAAGTTTCAGTGTCAGAAAGGAGAGTAAGTAGCTTATTGTGTTGCTAATATATGATTATGTCACCTCTCTTAGCACTCCCCCATTAAGGAGACTAAAGCCTACATGTCTGCAAATCTCTAACTGGAAACTGAAGCTGGGGGATTTCTTCCCCTGGTTGTAAAGCAGCTCAACTCTAAGATGAGCTGAATGGAGGCTCACAGGGGAAAAGTTCTGTGGCTTTTTTTGGCAGGAATCCTATTTAAAAGGCTTCAGAACAAGAAGTTTTCAGCACATAGCTTATCTGCACTCAGAAGGATGGAAGAGACTCCAGTGTCCTGTTGCTTTCCTCTCGATCTACAGAAAGACAGTGGTTTAGGCAATATTTGTTTCTAAACTCATTGCTTCCTTCACTGGAGCTTCACTAGCAGTTGTACCTGAACGAGCCAGGAAAGCTATGCCACTGCAACCTCAAAACCACAGAACTTGAGACCTCTTCCTTCTTGGAATGGAAAAGAATCAGATCATTTGCTTGCACAACACACCACTTAAACCTTTGCAGAATCTGTCTGCTAGTCCCAAATTAACCCCTGTTACTTCCAAGGCAAATTCCTCTTTGCAAGGATTACACCAGGTGCAAATCCCAGGCCAAACCCCAGTGAGCTTTTCAGAACTGTACATTGTCAAACACACAGAAAGATCTGCCTGCAGCAATAAACAGTGAGTGGAGGCTGTAGATCATACCAGCTTCTCAAGAGGATGGCTGACCTCATTGTTCACTGTCCAAAAGTCCTTGGGAGTTATGGTCGTGTTTTAAAAATCTAAGTCTTTTCATTTAAAGACATACTTTTTGATGGATAGTGTAAATTAGTTTAAAGTAACATTTTGTCAGCCAGAAATCAAGATATAGATAAATTCTAAGGAATGTCTTTTTTAAATGCCTCTATAATTAACATTTCCATAGTTCCCCCCAGAACCTGGGGGAAATAAAGGCCTACTGGTGATTATTTTCCTACTTTTCATTGCCCCATGTGAGCATTTTATTTTTAATATTAAATCAGTGGTAGAAGATATCTGATTTATGAAGCTGACATGTTAATGCCCGCTAACCTGAGACCATTTTCCTTTCGTCTTTTACAAAATAGATGTTATGAAAGCAGTCAAGTCTTGTTTTAAGTACAGAAAAAAAACCCTTCTGAAAGCTTTTTCAGATTTAAGGAACTATGGATTTGAGGAAGAAAAGACCAGAGTGTCTTCTGTTTCAAAATTTTGGCCTAAAAATGGTTCTAGCATGAAACCGTGAAGCTTGTGGCTCTTGGGTGCTCAAAAGAGAATTTCTTGGGTCATATTTTTCATAGGAGTATCCAACATCAAACTTTAGCAAAGCAATACTGAAATTATTGGCCACTGTTAATCTCCTGTATTTCAGATGAGTCACTTTTGACTTTTATTAGGAGGTGGGAAAATCTCTTTCATCTAATTCCCAGAATCTTCATTCATGCATGACAACTTGTCTCCATTCCCCGCCTCTGCAGTATGTGTGAAACAAGATGTCTCAAAGTCTAATTCTAGAGTTCAAGTACTGAGCTGAAAAAATTGCTGAAGTTTCTCATATATTTTTGTAGCACAGGCTAGAATTATTAATAGTCATAAAACACAGGGCCCTTTGCCCACAGCTGCTCTGCAGGTGGAAAACCAGTGAACTTTACAAGAAATTGGCTTCCAACTATTTTATTTGAAGTGCTAGAGAAGAATAAGGGGTCTAATCTTTCAAGGACAGACATAACTTCAGCCTTGTGCCTGCCAGCAGACTTCAATAGGACAAGATAGGATGATGGATTTAATTGTCTGTCCGGGATGTTGCTGAATCAAGGACTGGACTCCAGTAGTTGATAGATGATCTAAATTGTGAGACTTCATGGAACTGGCTAAACAGCTCTTCCCAAATGCAGCTTGACTTCTGCTTTGTAAGATGATAATGGCAGTGTCAGGTAGCATTCTTGTGTCTGCCAAAGAGAATTGGAAAGGAAAAGGAACACAGGGCTGAGCAGAGAATAGACGCCACTTGGTTTTGCAAAGAGACTGAAGGTATGTTTTCCTGTCAGGACTGGCTGCCTTGACATTTCTGACTGCCCAGGTCAGAACATCTGACTGGGCCAGTCTTTGTAGTCTCCAGGGAGAAAGAGCAGTGCTCAGGGACAGATCAGAGGTGCTCAGGAAATGTAAGGATGTGAGGATTTTTGCTGGAGTATCTTTCTGATCAGAAACATTAGTATGCCAGAAAATAAAATACTTTTTACAGCAAATTCATCAAAATATTTCTTGGGAAAGGTTTCTGACCTCCAAGATGAAGTGTCTTGAGGGAAAGAGGTAAACAGCTCATTGGACGACGCTCCTGAGAAGTGGGAAATAAACATTGTAATCTTGGAAACAGAAAGGTTTTTTTTCCCACATCCCAGAGGCATTTCCCTGCCACCGCCCTGGAACAGAGCTTCTCCAGTCTCTCTGTTGGGACTGCTCCATGTGGAAAGGCAGTTGGATGAGCACATGGTAGCTCATCCTAAGCCTGGCTTCGACTCTGAGCTCCCACATGCTGAATGAGTGCCACCACAGAAATGCTCCTTTTATGATCATTTTCTTTCAGCTGTTATTTTGGGGAAAAAGTCAAGAATATGCTATAGCAGTTCCACTAACAAATAAAATCCATATAAACCCTCGATGGGCCAGAGAAATTATTTCTCACCACTTCCACTGCACATAGAGCTATTACCTGCCCTTGAACTTATGTTCAACAGCTCCTCAGAGGCCATTTTTCCTTTGCAGAGGTCTGCCCTATGTATTCAAATGATGATCTTCTCAAAGGGTTTTCCTCTGACTGCCTGTGCTGCCTGACTGGTGTGTCATCCTCTGAGTAACCTACAGCCTGGAACTCCTGTGCAGTTATACCCACTCTGTGCTCAAGCCATTCATTAGGAAAGTGATCATTTTAAAGCTTCTCTTACGGCAGAGAAGGCAAACCACCATACGGTAAGAAATAGCTCATTCTTATTTTTGCTTTCAATTAATTTTATTTGGAGGAAGAAGGACATGCTAATAGCCTGGCTTAGTGGTGCAGCTGAAAAATGAGCAAGCCCAAATTCCTTTTTTGGTGTGTTTTTGGTTTCAGTGAAGCCACATATCAGAAATGAATCTGGCTTCACTTTGTCCCTCTTTCACATGTCGTCTTACTTAGAAAATGTGCTTAAGTTCTGGAAAACCTCTGCAGTTTTGGTAAACCCTCAACTGTTCTCCTGGGGGAAGTTTCTGTTAAATGACGTGTCTTTAATCACCTCAGTTAGAGTTTCTAAGAATACAATTAATTAGTTTTAGACATCCCACTACCAAAAAGGTTAAGTTCATCTTCATTAGGAACGACCTCATCTTGTTTCCAATCTCTCACTGCTATCATCAGTAATGACACACCAGAGAGGCATCAGTGGTACCATGACTGAAAAGGCAGTTGGATGACTTGTTTATAACCAAAGCTTTAATTCATTAAATAATGGAGAAAAAACTTTTTAATGCCAGTTGTTTTACTGCTTTGCAGACTGAGTGCTTGTCTCATCCCTGCTGTCATGTTTGGGGCTAATTTAATGAATAATTAAATAATTTAGCTTTTAACTAAATTAATCATTTAGTTAATTCATTAATAATAATCCATTGCACTTCTATGGTGCCTTCCAGGCTAAGATATCAAAGTGTTTCATGAGCATTAAGGGGAAGTTCACCCTTCTTCCTCCCGCATACAGCCTGAGTAAATGGATTTTATGTGAAAAACTACATTAGTCAGCTTCAAAGAGAGAGGAATCCAGTTCTGATTACGTGGGTGGGGGCAAGGAATGGCTCAAACCACCAGCTTTCCATTTGCAGCAGATATAGACTTTTCTCTCCAAACCCCTTTCCCCTTGCTAAAACAGCACGTGCGATGGTGCAACACTGGGGCATGTTATGATGCAGGTCTCATTCCTTCTCTGTTAATGACTTTTTGGGTGATCCACAGTCCCCAAATGCCTTAACTGTCCACCAACACAATAAGGTGGGTGCAAACAGTTCCTCATTTCATGAAAAACACCCTTAAAGCTGTGAAGATTCACACCATGGTAAAGCAACCACGCTGCAAATTTTGCAGGTGCCAGCTCAAAATGTTTAAGCATCATCACTGTGCACCCAGAGTTCTGAGGCTCCTCTGCTTATATCAGGAAATTGATACCAAGGTCTGCTCAACTCAGACAGAAGGTTGGTGGCAAAGTTTAGCACTTCTTGTCCTTTGTGTGCCCAGAAGATCCACGCTCAACTCACATCTGAGCGAAGTATCAACATTTACCTACTCCACGACAAACCCGGGGACTGTTACATTTTCAAGCTGTTAGTAATAATGTCTCATTTATACTCCATAGTTCCTCTTATTTTTCTCTCTTTGGTACCTGAGTACTTGTGAAGGTGGTTTCCATACATTTAATATCGTCCTTCCATTTATAATAACTCTCGTGTCAATCTGGTTCAACAAGGTGCTATTTTTAAGACAGAATGGAAATGAATTTTTCATACATATTGAAAAAGGCTAATAATAATAATTTAGAACATTGTGGTCTCTTGTGCAAGAACACAATCATCAATCCTTTGCTCTTATTTTTATTTTTTTTTTAGGCTTAAGCATCACCAAAATTCTTAATGACGTAACCTAGTGACTATCTATCTAAAGGAAAAAAAAAATTCAGTATGCAGGAAGAGTAAACTGGATCCAAATGGATTTAGCTGTGTAAGTCTGAAGGACAGAGAAACAGAACAGCTTAAAAGAAGTATTATGTGCTTAAGTGGAGGTGTGATGCACTGTTTAATGAGGGAAGAGTGGTGGCTGAGCTAATAAAAGGGGGAAGTAAGGGGATGCCCCAGTATTCCTCAGGAAAGGTACACTGAATAAACCTGTCCTTGCTTTGCCAAGCAATGTCAAGTAC
Source organism: Serilophus lunatus (assembly GCA_013399895.1). Classification (NCBI taxonomy): domain Eukaryota; kingdom Metazoa; phylum Chordata; class Aves; order Passeriformes; family Eurylaimidae; genus Serilophus; species Serilophus lunatus. Next base: position 1,355,545 of record VXBA01002171.1, read on the forward strand.
TCTATTCAAGACCTCCAAAGGGATGGTGCTGCAGAGCAAATGCAACAGAGAACTTTTGTCACTTCCTTAGGAAGGGGTGAAGGGGGAAATTGCCTCTGAGAAGTGGGCAGTGGGAGTGCTTCCCAACAGCCACAGCACTTCTGAAGATGTGAGTAGCAAAAACACTTCTGACACTGCAAAAGCTGACTGGGAGCATTCAAAACAGCCTGAGGACCTCAGTAATTGAACTTTCCATATGGATACTAAAAATTCATCTGGGGAGGCTTGAGGGTTGATGAAAGTGTTGTCCAAAGAAGTGGAGAAACAAGAAAAAACATCCTCAAGTGTCCTGAGCATCAGCCTGATTAGGAAGAAAACAGCTCAGAGGTGGATTGTGCTGGTCCAGTGGGAACCGTTATGTACTGTGTCTAGACAGGCAAAGCTGCAGGTTCTAAACACACATACAAAGCAGAGACCTTTTGCCTCACATCACAATCCTCACATTTAACTCTAGACCTACATGAGGAGCCACATCTAGGCTGTTTTTTGAGGGGAAATCCCTCAAGGACAGGAATGGTGTTCACCCCCTAGGATCTTGCAAAAGATTGAAGCAGCGCCAATCCTGCTTGCAAGGGAAGCTCAGAAGGAGTTGAGTAGTCTGCAACTTGTAGCTAAGGAAGTACCAAGAAAGAATATTGGCTTGTCTATTTAAAGACAAGCATCTACTTAATGCAAGGCTCTTGTTACCTTGAAATTTAAGCACTTGCTTAAGTGCTTTGCTGGACAGGAATGTCATTATCCTTAGGCTTAAAGCTGAACATATGTTGAGTGCTTTTGCTGAAAAGAAGCAGAGTTTATAGAAAACTTATATAAGCATCCAGTCTACTTACACAGGAGCCACAAAATATCAGGCATTTCCTTAAGTTAAAGCCATCAGTCATAAGAGGTCCATATAAATAGGTTGATTTTACAACATTTGGTGGTGATGCAGGTGCCCTCTCTGCATTTTTGACCCATGTATTCAATGGGCAAACACATCGCTGATATAAGTTCCCATAAGCCAAAAAGAGGAGATCTATTTTCTAGACATTCACTTAGAATTCTCACTGTACTCTTGTATTTTTGCTGGTTGATGCAAAATACAGATATTTACTAATTTGACAGCAAATGTTATTCAGAGGATTGAATATTTGACAGCTGCAGTCAGTGGATTGCTCCTTCCCTGGTAATAATTATAGAAGAATCAGAAACACAGTGAAAAGAAATTTAAAAGCACCTTTTTCAAGACATGTCATTTTACTGTCTTGTCCAGGAATTTGTCCTTAATTAGGCCAAAGATTAGAAAAGAAAAGGCTTCTGTGGTGTATTAGGATGCTTTTATCACTGCACTCAGAGTAACAAATAATTAACAAAATGAACCTCGTGGAAGACTGGCTGGTCCTGTGAACCATCCCTTGTTAGTTGTCTCCAACAACTGCCATGAGGGCCTGTCAAATTTTTGCTAATGTGTGTATTAATGGATTTTTTAGTAGCACCATTTGCTATTTCAAAGATCGTGTGAGTTGTCTATTTAACCTTGAAAAACCCACTGGCTAAAAGTATTTGGGAATATGAGGTGCTTTTCTGCCTAATTTGCTCTGTAAGTATCAAATGGAAGATGTGTCATGGTAAATTGCATTTCCAAAAGGCAGCTTGTGTGACTGTCCAGCACAGGACTTCTCTAATAGTTTTCTAAACTCATTTAACTAATTAGTTATAAGCTCCCTTATTTATTGGCCATCAAAAGCAGAAAATAAATTTAATTCTTTATTTTGAAATACTTTCAGATTTGACATTACTGCAATAACTTTTGAAACTCCAAGTTTAAAAGGTAAGTGAACTTACAAGCTCATTTAGCTGCTCAATTAACTTTACATCAAATTTCTCTGGGAAAAAAAAAAAAGTCCTTAGTCATGGCAGCCAAATCTTTATGAGGTTTGTGTTCACACTATTTACACTTTAATATAGATCACTTATTAAATTATTAATCAACCATAGTTCGTCAAGCTCTTTGAAGATAAAAAGCACTCAGAGTGTTAATCACTATTCTTCTCACCATCATGTCTTCTAATTTTCAATGTTTTAGCACACAAACTATGTTCCACTCAGATCTAGAGGATGCTTAAAATTAGCTTGTTTATACATTTTGAGGATGCAGTTAATTTCTGTAGGTTAATGATTCCTGTGCCATATTGAGGATGCTGCACGGCGAATAAATAAGAGTTTTGCAAGCTGACTCATGTCAAGTAAATTGAGACTTCAAGGATTCTGTAAATTTTCAGTGACTGTAAAAATCTCAGATGAAATCCTACTTCTGAGGAGAAACTACAGCAAACCTCCTTTGATAACAGGAGTACGAGAATTCCACCCCTTTCCAGGCTGGACGTCTGTGTGTTTCTCAAAGAAACCAGCACTGCCAAAGCCAAACTCTCTGACACAAGCAGCTTTTCCCAGAGAAGGGGAGCAACAAGGCTCCCCAGCTTCCACATCTCCTGTCCCACTCCAACAGGATTAATTGCACCAAGATCAGTTGCAGCTTCCACCCACCCCAGAATATCTGGATGAGCTGATATAAAGAGGAGAGATGCACAGGACCCTATCTGCTAATTTCTGTGGAGGAGAGGGAAAAAACAATCTTTCAAGAAAGAGATTACCCTCTTCCCCAAAGGTTAAGAATAAATGAGAGTGGTAAGAAGATACTTGTAAGGACAACAAATTGCCTCAATTCCTGTTGATGGAGAAGAATCAATGCTTAAGTAGATTTGTCAGGATCAACACAGACTTTCCCATTTGTTCATGCACAAAGGTAAAGTCTGAAACATGTAAATTATCATCCTCAATTTAGAGCTTGGCAAAAAGTGACCTTTTTGGGTGAGGAAGGATGAAAAGCCCTGCAGCTGCTGAAAAGCAGGAGAGCAGCTGCCCTTTGACCAGACCAGTTCATAACCCGCTGTACTGGGAACTTTCTTTGGAGACATGGGCTGGAACTTCTCTCCAAGGCTGAGGGAGAGACAAAATTGGGTTTTTCATTTCCTTCCTAGTACTCAGGTATTTAGATTACATCTACCTGTGATACATCTGTTCTGTTGGTTAAATTTGTAACGTTGTTAGGACACTTGTCACTGTGCTTGAGCTAAATAAACAACTCATTTTCCTCACCAATAAAATTTTGGTTTAACTACAGCAGCCCCCGCTGCCCAGGTCAGATGCCAATGGGTGTTAGTGAGGAACAGTTGGTGAGGAGATCTGCCTTTAATTAGACCATTATTTGGATAACTGAGATGTGAAGGTTTTCTATTGATAATGGAATGATAGAATCACTAAGGGTGGAAAAGGCCTCCAAGATCATTGGTGCAACCACTAACTCAGCATTGCTAGGTCCACCACAAAGCCATGTTCCCAAGGACCACATCAGCACCGTTCTGACCACTTCCAGGAAGAGTGATTTCACCACTTCCCTGAGCAGCCTATTTCACTGCCTGACTACTCTTTCAGTGAAGGAATTTTTCCTAATATCCAATCTAAACATCCCCTTATGGAACTGCATGCATTGCCTCTCATCCTATCGCTTTTTATTGTGAGAAAAGACCAACCCTCACATCTCTCTAGTTTCCTTTCAGGTAGTTGTAGAGAGCAACAAGGTTCCCCCAGAGCTTTCTTCAGGCTAAACAAATCCAGCTCCCTCAGCTTAGGAAAGACACAAAACTCCCAAACCCAACCCCAGACTATGTCCAGAACAAAGGCCAAGCACAAGGGAATATGTGGTCGGCAAACAAAAGGCCACCCTTGGTTTTGATTTTAATTATGAAAATTTTTCTCTTCTGACAAGTGAAATGAATTTAGTCACTCAGGCATGGTGTGAAAGTTGAATTGTCTGAAAATTAAATCAAAATAAAAAATGAAAACTGCAACCCGGGCTTTCACTGCTGCCAACAAGGGAGCCATCCTTTAGAGGTGACATTTCACAGCAGTCCCCGAGAAATGTGATTGTTCATAGCATTAAGTAAATTATGGTCTCTGAACAGTGTGGAAATAATTGAAAATGTTTGCTGTTTTTAAGTAAATGTTATAAATCCCTGAAGGCTGTTTGAGTCTGGAAGTAGAAAAGAATAAAATGTTTCAAACAGGAAAGCATATGGGTAAACTGCCTGATGGTTTGGCTGACAGTTGTAAAACTTCACCCGAAATATCAGCTGGAGCAGTTTTCCCTTTTCTGCCAACAGGCTCACTTCTAGAAAGTTTTCCTTTCTCCCTCCTCCCCAGCCAACATTCACACCTGAAATGGCAATACTTAACTAGACATGCCTTTCACAGGAACAAAAATGTCATAAGCCCAAATGTAATGCAAATAAAGGCCACATACCATGTAATGCCACTGGTGTCAAAGAGGCTGAAAATGCAACTCCGTGCTGCCCAGCGCCTGCAGTGCTTCTCTCCATCACTCCGGGAGCAGGGGCTGTGTGAGGTATCCTGACACTTTGTTTGCAAAGAGCTGATACCTTTGGCTATAGGATTCTGCTGCAGTCCTCAGGCGGCTCTTTCTGTTTGGTCATAACCTGCTGCATTTCATGGCTAATCAGGATCTTGTGGTGTTCTTTTTGAAATGCTTTTGCACCCTCATTGCCATTTATTCTGCCATTTATTTATCTGCCATTTATTCTTCTTCTAGCTTTTTTACTATTGAGAGTAAAGAAAAAGCTTTTACATTTTTGTTGAAAAGATGTAAGATTGTTGCTTAGAGTACACTTGTCATTTTGTCTTATCACAACAGTGTAAGACTCCAGCCCCAACACAGATATATTTACTACATCCAGACTGTGACACATTCTTACAGAAAGGAGTCTCTAACACATCCACCCAGCACTTCTCCCAACACAGCCCCGCACTAACCGAGCTGGCTGGTACACAGCCACCACGTGCTACAGTCCTGGATTTAATGAGCCAGACTTGGAAATCCGGGCTCCTATTCCCTGGTGCCAAACCCAGGTGTGCTCCAGCAGACGTGCATGTTCCCTTTGTACGTGCAATGCACTTTTGGACTTTTTCCAAGCAGCAGCAAAAGAAGGAGAATTAACTCACTTGGCTCAACAGCAGCCATGACCCCACCTGCAGGGAGCAGCTGCCAGACATGGCATTAGCTCCTGACAAGTGGATTACTCACAGCAAGAAGACAATTCTATTACTCAGAGGAAGGAACAAAATATGTCACTGAAAGGTTTAAGAACCATGGAGCAAACATATAAACATTGTTTAGGCACCTATTTATGCATATATGAGCCTAGTGGGATTCACCCAAGCACCTGCATAAGTTAGTCACCTAATTTGTACCAGTTGTAAAGGTATTTGGAGCCTAATTGCTTAAGTGTTTTTGAAACTCCCTGTAGGCATCAAAAGACCTTTGTAAATCTGCTTCCCTGTACAACCAGATTTTTATGGACAGAGACTATAAACACCAGTGTACTAATGCCTGTTTATGAAGCTGCACAATTTTTTAAGGATTTTTAAGGATTATTTGCATTCTTAGAGGTTTATGTGATCCTTGATGCAAGTGGGTTCCAATGGGTCCAGTCACAAATTTTTATTAATCTACCTGTAAAGTTTGGCTACATGTTGTATCAATGCATGCACAGGTATGATTTAAATAGAATTTTTCCAGAATACAAATATTACTCTATCCTTCAACTCCGAATGTGAAGGCATCTACTGAGACAGTGTGACTGCTCCTATGTACTTGTAGCTGAGTTTTGATTTAAAAAGGAGGCTTTCCTCTTCACTGGTTAGAGCTTTTTATCCCTTATGTGAACTAAATTCCTTTACAAACAGCATACATCTTGTACGCAACTCACTGAAAAAAAAGAATCTCTCCTTTTTCATTGCAGAGATTTGTGTGGAGAGCCTGACTCCATTAATTTCAACTGGATTGACTCTGTGCCATCTGTTTTCTGTGCAGCTGCTTTATTGTGGAGAGAGAGGACGACAAGAAAGCACCTTTCTAAACTTACTGATGGCATCCAGATATAAGACTATAATTGGTGGAAAACCTTCTGAAGTCTGTTGTAATCATAACAATCAAAGGGCTTAAAGTGTGATCTCAAAGGAGACATGCAGATTAGGATATTTTTCAAAGGAGTTTGAAATTTGCCTTCAGAAACTTTCCAGACCCTCATCCATTAAAAGTAAAATAAATAAGGGCACTGGTGTGAGAGCTAATTAAACTCGAATTTATACAAACGTGTTTCTCACTCAGCATATAGTGGACTGGTAATAAGCCATCAAGCAGTGATCACAGTGCATGTAGCAGGAAGGTGACACACTAGCATATGGCCACTGCACACAGACGTTAGAAAGGCAGTATGTTAATTTTAGAACACAATCCGAGTTTTACGTAATCTTAATCCCCACTCTTACACCAATGATTTTATTGATATATCTGCATAAAAGCAAACATAGTTCCATGCAACCATCTACAGAAGGGAATACAGCCTCTAAGTTTCTGGAGGGTGAATAATTTCTAAACCAGAGCTGGGAAAACAATCCCTCAAAGCAGTTGCACAACTGCCGCGCAAAGATGTGCTCAACTCATCACATGTAATACATCACTACCAAGCAACATACACTTTGTTCTTGTTTTTATTTGCTCCATTGTGTTAAATCTGTGGCACGTTGCTTCTGTTATGCATACTTAGCACTACTGACGAAAGCACCTATTTCAGGACTGTCCCCAGTATTACTCATTTCATGATTTAACCCCACTGAAACTTCATCTTAATACTGCCGGGAGCTGCAGTCACATTTGTAAATGTGTTCTTGGTCCCAGAAACAATTTATTTGTGCTCAAACTTCTTGTGATAAGAGCATTGCCTTTGCAGGATTAACTGATGGTACCCATGTATTTATGACTCGGGTAACTTGTTTTTCCAGGCTTTAATAAATAATGAACTCCGGATGGTTTTTCAAGTGGGTTTTCACCCTCCTGGAGCCGTGACATGAGCCGGAACAGAGTTCTGATACCAGTCAGAGGCAGAAACTCATTCCTCCACCTCAGTAATTCTCAGCAGAAAGCACCAACCACATAATAGAGTCCTGCTGCTATAAATACAGCAACAGCCTGCTGAGGAGTGGTATGGGAAATGCAGGCTGTGGTGCCTCGTCTCCCACCACACCGAGTGCCTCCTTGGAGGCTGCCGTCTCCTCTGAGATCTGAGCACACTCTGCTCCTGCCAAAAGGCAAACTGGGGCCCTTAAGTGAAGCAGAGCCTGAAGTGTAGATAATACCTTCATAAACCAGACAGCAACAATTAGCTAAGGATGCACCCTCCCCATACAAGACTGTCAGATCTGCTGCACGCAGTGAAGCTGAGGATGGATTTTGCTATTGTAAGGGAACAATGATTACCATCTTTGTCTAAAACACGTTCTGAGGGAAGCAGTTCTTTTCTTCTGAACAGGACATTCATTGTGACTTACATCAACAGATCAATAGAGAGGTGGGAAGCATCCTCTGAGAACCTACATGTTCACAAAGATGTTTTCCAAAAGGTTTTTCAGTTTCACGATTACATTTTCTGTGCCTATTGTCTCCACAACTTTGTGGTCAATAAACTTACACCGGTGATGGCCTAACAGCAACCCTGCTCCCCTAAGACAGTCATCTGTATGGCACTGCTGGAGCTCTTTAAACAGTTTTGTTTGATTTTCAGCTGCAGAGACTGTTGATGAAAAACTGAAACTCTTTTCTGAAACTTTGTCCCTGAGGTGCATGAAGTCCTGTGTGACCCTGTCACGCTCGTTCAGCTTAAAACCTCCTTCCTCTCTGCAGACTTCAGCAGCCAACGATTAGCAGAACAAAATACACCTGTGCTGACATGGCCCTGCTACCTCTGATTTCAGACTTTCACAGTTTTCAGTGCATTTATCTCAACTTTCATCAGGAATGGTGAAGTCCTTTCGGCTGAACAGAGGCACACGCAGAATTGGAACAGACTGGAGCAGGGTGAAGGATTCAGCCTGAATCTTCCTGAGGCTCTTGCTCACACTTTTTCCAGCAAACACCCACTGCAGTGAAGCAGCAGAGCACCCGAACACAGCCCACCTGAGTATTAACAAAATCTGGGCAGACAAACTGCTACCTTGGGAGAAGGGAAGTTTTACTTCCCAGTGTTCATTTATGCAGCCATTTTATACTTAATTCTAATCTACCTCTATTGAAAACAACACATATTTGGGTGAATGGGACTTCAGCTTTGAGTGCTTTAAAATGCTTATTTTGTAGATATTCACATGTTGTACATGTCAGTGTAATACTATATTTACCTCAAACATTACAAACTCAAAGTGTTTCAGATACTTAAATAAGTGCCTTAAAGCAAATACCGTAAACATCTCATAAAGCAAAATTCCCCAGTGTTGGCAAATAAACAAGCTGCAGGGAGAAAACAAAGAAAACATGAAGAAGAATCACTGCAAGATAACAGCAAATGAATAAAATACAACTGAAATTGTACCATAAAAATTCAGGGGCCTCTTTTACTGGGTTGTGTCTTCCTTGCCTGCTTAGCGCAGTGGACCACACTCCGTTCTTAATTACACCAGCATAAATCCAGAGCAACTCTATTGAAAAGCTGAGCTCACAAAACCACATCTGAGAGTCAACATAACTGCTTCTCCCATCTATCTCCTCCTTTTTCTGGTTACATATAACACAGATATTCATAATTCAAGCTCAAGCTTTCAAAACCTTTGGGGTTACACTACTCCAGAAGGAATATTAAATTAAAGCAGCAGCATGAGGAATACAAGGGCTACATATTTGTTGCAGAGACTGGACCAAAGCACAGTCATTGCCACCAAGAAAGGAGAAAAGCCAGACCCTTGCCCCATCACTCTTACATGGCCAAATTACCTTTGAACTCCTTTGCCTCTGAATTTTTCTGCAGCAGTTGAGGGCCTTTTGGTGACTCATGGCCAGGAGCAGGTAGATACCCTCAAACTTGTGAACAGCTTTGGGAACCCCCACAGTTTATAAAAGAGGATTTGTAGCACTGAACATATATATATATAAATATATGCATTTACTTATGTAAACATATACATAAATGCCTCACATGCCTATATAGGCTAAAAATTTTTATATATTTCCCCTAAAACTTTGATGCAGCAATGCAAACAAGCAGAGGGGAAAAAAAGTCGGGTAGTCCCGTGCTGTGTATTTACACACCCTGACTGTATTTTAGATACATTAAGTTAGAGAAAAATACTTGCTGCAACATGGACAGGAACACCATCCCAGAAGCATTTTCCCAGGGTTATACAAGGTGCCTCTGTGTTATACAATACAACAGCATTTCCTAACTCCTGGGAGCTCCTGCAGGAGAGAGGTTTCCATTTGGAATTGTCAGTGTCTGTTTTATGCCAAACTTTCTTGATCCAAAACATTTGCTTAGTAAGTACAGCTTTGGTGGCTGTACTGTGCATATTAAAAAGGCCACTTTGTTATTACAGTGGCAATAAAAGCAATGAAGAGACTTTATGAGCAAGAAGAAAAACATAAAGACTACATGTATCTGGACTTTGAATAATGTATGAAATCCAAATTTTAAGGCTGTCTTGTAAGATAAATACAGTCCCCAAAAGTAACTGGAATTCTCTGATCATTCTGGCTCATTGATCTTCAAGGACTTGAGTGCAAATACTCTGGTCCAAAATACTGCCTTTCTGCATCAAACCTCCTCTGAAAGAGTCAATATTTAGATGAATTTTAAGCTACAGTGAGAATATCACAGGCTCTAAATCCTTCCACGCAGCTTTCAGAGAGTGAAACATCAGCAAAAGTGAGAAGCCACTTTTTGGTCATGCAACCAAGGACCAAATCTATGATGCTCTGTCCCCACTTCAGGCTGCCAGACACTTGTCCCTGTCTCAGAGGTAGCTCCTTATTTCAGCTGATGACACCCCAAATGCATAAATATTCTCAGTTTGTGACATGTTGCCCTCTTCACCGCCTTGGATACTGAATGGCAGTGAGGGAGGAAGACAGACCTCTGATTTCCAGCAGGATGCTCCAGTGGTACTGCCTTTCACCCAGTGGTTACTTTTTCACCCAGTGGTTACTTTTTAGAGGGCAGCAGAGGTCCCTTCTTTTGCCCTTTGACTGTGGGTAGCAGAATAGAGCTGACCAAGGCAGAGCTTGGAGTCAGGGCCGTGCTGTTGTGACTGCTGTGTCAAGGTTAAAACCAAATCCTCTCACACTATTGATACCTCTACATCAGTGATGAATGTCTAGAAGAAAACAATGGGCATAGCAAGAGGCAAAGAACTAAAATTCAGTGCTTGGGATCTTCCCTGCAGCTCCCATTACACTGTGCATGAAGGGTAGGATCAGTCCTATAACCTTACACAGGGAAAAGGCAAATTTTTCCAATCCTGAGCCTTTCGATGCTGCTGAAGTCTCACTGATAGCTTTTTGGATCCGTGACTCTACAATTTTCTCACCACCGTGCCTGGAGGGTACAGCAGCAGCGTTTTTTTGGCACAGGTATTAAGAGGCTGCCAAACCTGCATTTACTGACACCACTCCTATGCTGTGAATTGCATGTTTTCTAAGATTAGCCATCCATGCATATCCACTCCTCGGGCTTTCATAAGCAGCGTTCCAAATGCTTAAGTCCACATCTAGAAATGAAAAATAGTAATTAATGGAAAAAATCTGTAGAATTCTAATTTGCAGTGGCCAAAAAAAAGAGGATTATAAATTTACTTTCGAATCAAGTACTTAACGTGTAGAAACTTCACAACCAGTAATTGCCAAAAGGAATCTCTTCATCCTCTAACCTGTGCTGCTCACTGAATCAAAGAGCTAAGTGATTGCCTCAGTAATGGGTAATCAAGCTGTGGTCAGGCATTAAAAATAAACCAGGAATGGACTTTAAACAGTTGGTCATAAATGTGAAAATCAGAGCCCCACAGGTCACCATGGATGTACTGGAGGGGTTTAACTCCTTGAAGGTTTAGCATCTAACAAGAAAGTAAAGGGAGTGTCGTAATGCCGGGTGTGTGGCAGACAATACTGCTACCCTCACTTTTTCCAGACCACCTGGATGAAAACAGTCATCAATTATCTTGCCCTCCCTGTTACCAGCCTGCCACCAGCTGGAAGCTGCACATCTGAGACAGCACCTGCTGCCTTTCTGGCAGATCTGCAGGTTAATCTCTGTGCTTCATGGACCTGATATTGAGATGCTGGACATAAGAAGGTTTGTTTGTAATTCCAGGCCCTGAGTGTTGTGCTCCAGATGGTGATGGGAGTGACACTTCCCATGGCCAGTGTGTTGTTATAGGCCTGAAGAGATGAAAAGAGACAGTAGCGGGGTGTGCAGAGGATCCACTCAGTGGTGCTTAGTTTCTGGGGGCTTCCTGGATGCTACATGTACCCTCACAGTGTTTCTAATCATCCACCTGGTACTACAGGTGCCCGAGGGGCACTGAAGGGCTGTACCAAGGTACTGCTCACTGTGATGCCAACATCTGGGCTCCTGGGAAGAAAGGGGTGGAGAGGTACAGGAGTGGTGAGATTGCTTTATAAATTATTGCCTGTGTTCAGCTGACACATTTCAAGCTCCAAGAGAGGCATAAGCACTACTCGTGGATTTAAACTGTAAATCCTTAAAAAAATCCTTGAAAACCAAAGAAAGGCAACTCCAGAACCAAAATTTCCCTCACTTCATTGATATTTTACAATAGTTCAGCTTGCCAGGAGGATATAATTTGTGATTCCTGCTCAGAAGATGCTTAGAACTGCCACAAAACTGCCAGAAGACACCAACTTTTGTTTTATTTTGTCCTTGCTGCTCTACACCTTTAGAATGGGCCAACAATAAACTATATTTAATGTAAAGTATTAAAAGTGAAGTTCTCCCCAGGCTGAAACCCAGTGCATGGACTTTCAGGTCTTCATGGTCATGTTATAAATCAACTGTGAATTAAACCTCTGTCAAAACATAGGATAAAATGGCTCTTCTGGTTGCTGCTATTGTTATATATTGTACAGTGTAACGTGACTAGTTTCAGAATTGAATTTCCTGCATTGCTAACAAGTGTTTCCCATTTGGGAATGATGCCCATTAAGAGAGTCACTTTTATGTAACAGCTCATGTAAACAGGGGCTGGGTGCAGAGTTTTTGTTGTTCACAGTTTAATAGATTTAGAGATTTTAGGTTCATTAGATCATTGTTGCTGATTTCCTCTGTCCTGCCCATCAGAGTCACGTTAGAGAATATATTCTTTGTAGTTGTGCAGTTGTGGATGGTTTGGTTCTTTTCTGCCAGGTTTTAGCTGTGCTCAGGTGCTGATGTGCCCAGTTTGGGGATGTGGGAGCAGCTCCTCATCTGCAGAAAGCCCTGTCCAGGCATCTCTGCTCACCTGGCAGACTGCAGGTCTTTAGATGGATACCTGTAACACACAGCCTGAAGAAGCCTGAAATTTCAAGTGTCCAAGCCCCGGGTGCCTTGAGGGTTATCACATCCCTCCCGTGCCAGCCCAGATCTCTCCCTACAGCTGGGCAGCTGTGGCTGCTGCCCCCTGTGCTGGAACACCAAGCTAACACAGTTTTAGTTATCTCAATTAATTTCTGCAGGTTTTTCCTTCAGATGGGAATTGTCTTATGCTCCTTGGTTTTCTTCTGATTTTGAGCGAATTTTTTCAACTGCCAAAATGGAAAGAGAAAGGGATTTTACAAGCTCACACACCTGGGCCTTTGATTTTTTAAAGAACTTGTCTCTTTACACTTAGCATGGTCAGTCTTTTGTTTTGTTGTATCCTGATCGTCTGCTTTTCCCCATTGCATCCTACTCCCAATTATCATTTAAATTAAGCTCAAAACTCTATCCCAAACACAAAGACTTCTCTTGCCCTCCACGCTGCCCTCATTTCCTTCAACCCCCAGCTTTTCTTTTGTTTCTTTAGCTGCAAAATAGTCTCAAAAATCAGTCTGCAGCTCAAATTGAATTCTTTTGGATGTCTCCTCTTCTGATCTGGGGACTCTTGGATCCCCTACTTCTCTCTTGCTCCCAGTGTCAAATCTCCAAACTTTCTTGTAAGTGCTTATTTCTTATGGTGGGAAAGAAAAGAAAGTCAAGCAAGGGAACATGCTCTCGAATAGGTCATTCTGTGAGCAGAAACTGATGGCAAGAATAAAAATAAATCTCATAGCTCTGACAGTTACTCATTTTAAAAGGACTGATGGGAGACAAGCATAAAAAACAAAAACCCCAAAGCAGATTTGAACAAGAGGGCAAGCAGCATAGATCTAAAAAACCTAATAAAGCCTCAGCCAAAACAATTTTAAAGAGGAGAGAGTTCCAACAGAAGGGAGCATATGTTTGACTCGGCCTGATTAGAAAAAATAGAGGTACAGCTATCCTGTGAAAGGAAAACTTCCTGAGTTAGTGTATGCAGACCAGCCCAGGGGTGAGACCATGAAGGAGGAGTACACAGCTCTCAGTAATCTTGTAAATGCTGTGTGCATTATTGTCAAAAAAAAAAAAAAAAGAGGCTGGAAAAATAAACAGAATCCAGAGAAATGCCAAAAAAGACAAAGTGAAAATAGGTGGAGCTTCAGTAAAAGGAGACATTCAAGATTTATTAATTTCTGCAACAGGAAAAATAAAAAAAGAGGAGGTTATTTTACCAAATAAAAGATGCTACAGCCTAGGCCAGTCAGATTATACAATTCAGCATTTCTCATAACAAGATGACACCGAAAATAATAGACACAATATGCAATTAATCTATATAACATATTGCAACTGGATTTAAGGGGGATTGGACGTTGGGATGAACCAGCACCATCACCCGGATTTACACACATACACTGATTTCAGTCTTACAGAATGAGAATTCTTGTATGTTTTCAGGCTTTTTCCCCCTCCTTGTTTGCAAACAAGACCTGAATGACCATTAAGATGTTAATGAATTACAAAGTAAAACAATTAATTAGTCTGGAGGGAAAGTCAACTAAACACGATCACTTCCAGCCTGTGCTCACCACACCATCAGACCCAGAGTGTAAAACAGGCACATCTCAAAGAATAGAAACACTGTTGACTGAGGCTGGAAGAAAGATTTCAATTGATTTAATGGCTGTTAGATCAGCCTTTAGGAAGGAATGCAATTATCACCTTTACCAGCAAGCACCAGCCACCAGGCAGGTACAAAGTGTGGGAGAGAGCTCTGTCCAGGCACCCATTGCCTTGGGATCTGCTCACCAGAGCTGTCCTTTCCCTCTGCAATTAAGTCCATCATGGGACAAGCTGACACTATTTCACTGTAAAATTACATAAAAGAATAATTTTGGAGGAGGCTTTTTCATTCACATGGGCCTGAGGACACTGGTTCTGTCCCAACTCTTAAGGAGTTGAACTGAGTGGTTTAGATGTGTCTTCAGAAATTATAAATCACACAGATGAACAATTATAAGTCATACACATCTATCTTTCTAGAATATCATCAGGATTCTTCTGGATTTTTGGGTTAGTTAAAAAGTTATTTTTGGTAGCATATAACTTTTTATTTGTATATATGTATAGAAGATATTTTTAAAAAGAATGAAGAGCCACTCAAAACTAAAATCACCTTCAAAGAATATAAAAAATATATTCCAAGTATACAATTGGATAAACAAGGTATCTAAAACTGTCAGAGAATCATCTGCAGCTAAAGCACCACCTGAAGATGTAATTCCTTATTCTTTTTAAAACCAGCTTCAGCTAGCCCTTAAAGTTTCTATAAAGCACAATTCAGGGGTTTGCTGAGATGTTAAATTATACTTTCAAAATATTTAAGATTCATTTCCTACTAAGTGCCAAACTACATCTCAGGAAAAAAGATGTAAATTCATAGTGAGAATTTAAGTAATGTATTCCATGAGAGAACAGCAGAGTGCCACATTTCTTTTCTAGTGACACATTAACCTCCTCATATCGGTGTGTTGAAAGAAAAAAAATTCCTTCACTCAAGAAGACCAAAAAGCCTTATTTCTCCTCATTAGTCTTTGTTTACATTTTTAAGATTCCTTTAAAAGGTTGTTTTTTTTTTTTTTTTTTCTTTTAGAGAAAAAAGACTAATGCATCCATGGGAGGGGGACTGGATAATTTCCATCCCAGACTTTTGAGGGAACTGGAAAAACAAAACACAGGTCTGGCAATAAACTGCTCAAACCTCTATGAGCCCTGTGTGACTGGAGAAGAGCAAATAAAATATTACTGGGGGCAACAGTAGGTGTTTCTGTTTATCCCAGGACAGCAAACCATTGGTCAGTCAGACAAGTTTGGAATGCAGAATAATTTTGGATGCTACTAAGAAGAAATAATTACTATGCTTAAAAATATATGTTGTTGCCTCAGTAAAACAAAAAGATTCTCCATTACTTGTGCAGCCTCTGCGTGAGGCTCAGAGCTAATCAAGGTGGAAAAGAAACACTTTGTTGAGTGGAAAACAGAAAATGCAACTGAGCTGTACTAAAAATAGCTCATGCCAAACTATCCTGATATTTTGTTTGAAAACAAATTCCCCAAAGCAATAGATTAGGTAAGGTGAGGAAATGCAGCTGATCTGAATTATCCCTAGACCAGTCAGTGTAAAGTGTTCTGGATGCTGGGGAAAGTGGGGAGCTTTGGGGTGGTGCTGATTTGTCTGAATAAAAGCAGAAAAGAGAGGGGGACAGACTAAAAATCGTGCCTGCCATGGGTCCTGCTGAATTTTCCTATTAATGACACAGTCACCAGGGGGAGAAATGTGTGGATTATATTCCCTAAAGACACACATTGGAAAGTGTTGCCAACACAGAATATAGGAAGAGGGCTGGAGGATGCTGGAGCTGAAGGAGATAGAAATAAATTCAACCTTCTGCAAGGGTACACACATAGGAATTAATAAAATCTTCAGCTAATAGCTGGAGGCTGCTCTTTTAAGTGTTTCATCCAAAGGCTTTCCTAGTGCAAGATGAGAGCTTGGTAATGAGAGCACATTCCCAGTGCCTGCAGCTGCCGTGACTTGATCCTCTCCACCACCTTCTCCCTCTTGCCCCATGGGCTCTGTCCTCTCATGTGGCCTGAAATACATTTTGTTCATGATCAAAGCACAGTTTCCTCTTACCAGTACAACTGCTGTATCCCTCCTTACAGGACAGAGGTGAATGAAGCACAAAGCTGCATGTCCTTACAAGCAGCTTAGGGCTCCTCACTTTGCAGGTCCCTCAGGAAGGGATCGAGATGCTCGTTTCAATCTGCCACCCCTCACCTTGTCTCCCTTCTCCATCTCTGGCCCCACTGGTATTTGCTGTCCTGTTATTCCAAAAGGGGAAAGGGAAGGTGGCCCCTGAGATTAATGTGCGCCCTTCTGGAAAGTAGAGGATGTGGGTTTGCCTCTCAGACTCATGGAGGAACTCAGACATAGGTTTTCCTGCTTCCCAGGCGTGCGGTTTTGTTTCTCTGAAGACTGTGGTTACAGCCTCCACTTCCTGCTCCATCTGCCTTCTAACCTTGGCATTAACAACAAGCAGAAGTCTTTTACTCAAAGGTGACAAATTAATTCTGGAAAGGGGTTATGGGCTCTGAATCCCATTTTCACAGCATCTCCTATCTCATGGATGTGGGTCAATGCTAAACCCTGGATATATGGAGGATTTGAAATACGCCCTCTCTTTAGTATTTCCTAAGGCAGGCTTAAGTGTTCCCTGCTTTACTCGCTGACTGCTTTGAATCTCATTCTGAGGCACTTAATCCTCTCCATTCACCCTAGAGGGAATTCAGGCATCTTGCTCAACTGTTCGAACTCTGCTCCTGGAACAAGGCCTGCAACCCCCAGGCATCACACAGCTCCAAAATGCCTATTTCTATTTATGAGGCCAAGTTTTTGGGTTCTAACAGCACTAATCATCTGAGAAGGCATGTACCAAACACTTGCATGACACAGCTCCACTGTTGCCTTGGAGTCTTGTATTCAACTTTTCATGCAAAACTGTTGGATAAGTACTTTTCTCCATTGTTCATCAAATCATTTAACCCTAGAAATGTTCCAAAAGAAGCAATATCTTGAGAGGGAAAGGAGGAACAGGACAGTTTATCTGGCTAGAAAGAGGTTTTACAGTCCTGAAATGATGTGCTTCTTTTATTTTCCTCTGATAATTTCAAGATGAATACTGTGTAAACAAGGGTTTCTGTGTAAATAAATTTATGGAGGGGGTGATTCTGCAGGTGTCTGAGAAAGAATTGTTTATAAGCAGAAAAAGGAGGTTGTTCTCCTTCAGATAACTTGAATCCTGGCATGATTTCCAAATTCGGGCAGTCAAACCACAGCAACATGAAATGCAGTTGGACAGGACAACAATTGTAGCAGTACTTACACCAGTTCCTTCTCCATGAGAAGGCAAGCATGTACTTTTCAAAGAGCATAAAATTTAAAGTAGAAACCCATCATCAGCCTTGGAGAGGAGTTTTGGATCATCCCACAGCATTATCCTATCCAACTGAAACACTGCTCAAAACATGGATCATTATATCTTGAAGGTCATGTTTTCCATGTCTGAGACCTGGTAGCAAGACAAGCAAGTGCCCCTGTCTGCTCCCCCAAATTCCTTACAGCAGCCTTTCTTCACATCCTTTTTTCCTGGGCTTTTCAAGAGATTTTTTTTTTTCATTATTAGTTTGTTTTCTGGTAAATCTCATCTCTCACAGAGTTTTAACTGCATCCAGTTTTCCAGAGCAGTTATTCAACAAGTACGTGGCTTCACATGGCACCAGTGCTCTGCCAGGTGAGAAGTGGGAATTGTCCAGGGAGTTGTCCTTCCCTGGTGCTCCTTCCCACTGCACTGGCTCTGGGTCCTGGCTGCACACCAGTGGTTTTCTGGCAATGCACTTGGTTAGATCTGTCATCTCACGAGCCCTAAGAGTCATCTCATTTTCATGGCTTCTGAATGCTGCAGTAATTAATTCTCTACCTTCCATAACATCTCCTTGTCCCTTAGTTAAATGAGCTAAGTGTAAGTGCCAAGGACCCAGCTGGGTGAATAGAGCAGGACTGAGATTGAAGGGAGAATATCCTGAGAGCTATTGATCCACTTGATTTCCCAACATATTTCACCATGAAGTCCTGCCTTTTAACATTGCCCAGGAGCACAGGGCCTGAGTGATGGCCACTGAAATCCAGCACTGAAGTTCTGAAAAAGTTTATTTAAATGAATTTTCCTTGGCATTTACTTCACAAATTATAAAAAGCCTCTCTTTTGCTTCAGTAGTTGTACTGTGTATATTCTCTTGGACTTTCATACTCATTCTCTCTTGTTTGGATGCCAAACAAATTTATCTACAGCTTTCATCTACTTCAGAAAGGGTTTTTTGTTTGCTACTGTTGTGTGTGTGGTACATATCAAAATGCAAAGGCTTATCAAGTGTTAACAGTGTTTATCTCTAAGTTTTACAGTTGTTTTCAGAAACACTGAAATGTGTTTTTCTCATGTTCAGCCATATTTCATTAGGAGAATGTTATGGCTTTTATAATCTTTGAGTGCTAGTTTTAAGATAGATGTATACGAATATCTGTCACATTTAATTATCTCCTCCATCAAATTCAGTAAGTGGCCTATTAAGAGCGAAATGACTGGTTCATATACTCATTAGAAAAGAGAGATTTCATGGTACAACAAAGAGGAAAGGAATTTTTTATTTCTGACTCCACAAGAAATAAAAAAGAAACCATAATGCTTAAAGAAGAATGTTTAATCTCTTCTATGAGCCAAAAGAATCCAGAATATTTGCTTTATACTATTGGTATGAGACATAGATCCTTTGATCACTGGTTGAAATCGAAATAAACCAATGGAGATTGAAAGTTGTAATGAAATAATTAACTGGTGGCATACATAAATGAGTTGTTTTCAGTTTAATTTTCAATGGATAGGCCACAAAAATCCACTTGGGCTCACTCCTCACGACACAAACCAGGCATGATTTTGCACTATGATTACTAATTGGAAACTGTTGAACTCTGTGACAAGGCACCAATGTAATTTTTCCTTTTGCAGTGTAGTCAAGGACAGCATTATATTCCCTGTCTGGACTTGACCTTGAGCAGTGGAGCGAGCTAGCTGGCTTTCTCTCCACTCACAAGTTATTCCATGATGGATATCTTTGCCTCAGAAGCAGAGCTCACTCCTACCACAGAGTCACTGATCTTGACTCCTCTTCTCCTCACAGATGCTGAACTTTCCTGCCCGTGCTCAGCTGCCTGGTGGTGGCTGTCCCTGAAGCCCAGGTCAGAGGCTTTGTGGCACTACTCCCTCCTCTCCTCCATCTTTCCTTGTAGTGCCATTCCTCTGGTTCCACATTGCCTCTGGAATTTAAGGTCTGAACCATATTATAGTTCAGAAGCTGTGTCTTTTTTCCTTCCAGCACTTGCTCTGCCTCGCCCCAGAATCTGTCCATGCATATGAAAAAAGAGGAGATAATGTCCTTTTAATGGGTAATGTTCATTTTATAGAAGCCATAACTGAAGTCATTAGTAATTTCCAGTCCAGGTAATCTCAGCTTCAGCCCACAGCTTCTTATGACTGACCCCAAAAAGAGCAGTTGGCTTATCACTTTATTATTTTTATAATCTGATACTTTTCCAGGATGCTGAACCATTCTATTTTTTCCCTACACTACGGTTCTGCTGCTTTCCTTCCCTCTGGTGTTCTTCTGGGAACACTCTGGGTTCCTCCAAGCTCCTCTCTCACCTCTGCCAAATAAGATTCAGTTGAAGGACAGATCAGGGAGCTGATCTGACAGCAGTGGAGATGGCTTGAGGAGAGAGGCATGGTGAGATCTGCAGTTCTGGCGTTGATGGGAGGAAAATAGACATATTCAGCTTTATTTATTGCAATGATGGCCCTCCCTCCAGTCTTTTATTTTTAAGAACTCTGAAAGTTTACATGGAAAACTTCCATTATGGTCTGTCTAGTGCTCAAAACTCTGAAATATTCCTTTGTTGTGGGAATGTTTTTGTGACACCTCCCCATCTTTTATCCCCATGTCACAACTGGCACAAAAATATAGCTAAAAATGGCCATTTACCCCCATATCCTTCCTTTATATCCCAGTTTTCTTCACTTCCTTCATGGCCCAATAATCCCTGTCTGTCCTTCTCTTCAGTTCCTTGGCATCATGCTGCAGGTATTTCTACAGGCAAATGAACTCATTTTACAATTTAGGCATCTAGGCTAACTGGATCAAGCAGTAGTTCTGCTGTTGAAAACAATGAATACTATTTCTCATCATCAATAGTAAGTGTGTTTTCAAGTAGTAGAATTACTGCTGAGTGTTGGATTTATAATCTTAGAAAATCAAGATCTGAGGATGTACATATATTATCTACAAAGAGCATAGCTATCTGTAGTAATAGGGAGATTTTTCTACAGATAGCTCATAGTGTGAGACTAATAAAGATTTCATATAACAAAGCTATCCAAGGCTTTAAAGCCAGATCTCAATACAAGTCCTAATTTATAGTTCACATTTAAATAAATGGCCAGATTTTCAGAAGTGTTAGGGAAAAAGTTTGCCTCTTTGAGGCTCATGAGCCAAGTTCAGAAGTGAGAATATGAAAGACACACACATTTCCTGTGAAGGAGAACTTGCTTGCAGAAGCAGAGAAGCTGCAATGGGCAAGTACATTCCAGCTCCTTCCCATTTCCTTTTGCTGCTCCAGTGTTTGCAAAACAATGAATGATTGGTTGGTGCACATAAAAAGGTAGGTGGAACGTTTTAAGGTTTTAATAAATCTATGCTACTGTCTCCTCTGTCATTTTTTTTGTAAAAAAAAAAAAAATAAACCAAGCAACCACATCAAAAAACAACTAAAAACCTTAATAAATATCCCCCACCAAAGACCCTCAAGCTGTCTCACATCTTTATTTTTTTCTTAATAGAGTTCTAACTGTTTAAAAGAAATCAGACTATAATGGTTTGTGCAGAAAATCTACCTGCTGCTCACCCTGATAAAGCAATACCTCTGTGCTTGCAGGTGTTCCACAATCTGTTTGGAAAATCCATAAAACAAGCATCACGTGCCATATTTAGCTAATAAGTGGGAGAAAAAGCTACATTCTTTCATTTCTTTCTTGTATGATCATTTGATTATTTTGCAAGACTTACACCATATGTTGCTAATTGCCATACAACGGATGTGTGCTCTGTTGTCCTCATTAATTTGTAGAAACTAAATATTTTGTCTTCCACTTAAACTTGCTAAGATCCAGTCTGAAAAAATCCATAATTAGGCTCATACTGTTTGTGGAGTGCAGCAAGGGCGTCCTGGCACTGTCAGCTGGGGAAGAGGAGAAGGGAGAGAAGAATAAACTGCATAAAGGAAATGTGCAGGCAAACGAGGTATTGGCACGAGCGATTGCACTTTGCAGTGTCCCTCAGCTAACTGTGCTTTGGCAAAGGGAAAATCAAATGAACTGTTAATATACCTTCCTGTAATGAAGACGTTTCTGGAAACAAATCAGCCCAGCTCAGAGGATTGCAAAGGACGGGAGCTTTCAGGAATGCAGGGACCTGCTGCCTATCATGACTCCATTCCCTTTGGCACTGATTTGTGCTTAGAAGGACCTCACAAAACCTCACCTCAACCACTTCTTTCTTGTGTGTGTGAATTCTGGCAGCTGTCAGGGATTGTGCTGACTGCTCCTGATGTACCGCAGAGTAGAGACCCTAAAACACGTACTCAGCCCCTTCAGAAGATTAATTAGAGAGAGGTTGAGCAGACATGGTCTCTTCCCCACTAATTTTGCCCAATCCTCAGTGCAGAGGGGAGGCTGGCAGGCTCAGCACTGCCATGGAGCCTTGGGAAGCTGCTCTTTTTCTTCCCTTAAATCATGTTGATTTAATGGCTGGTTTAAAAGACCACAAGTCTGGGCTGTCAAACTGTTATCCAGGCTCCACTTGTGCCCTCAACACTGTGACTTTCCTCCGCATGTCTCTGGAAAGCCTAAATTCATCCTCCATAAGAAATTCAATATTGCTATTATGTTACAAGGCCTCATTAACATGAGTAAAATCCTCTCGTGAAAGACACCACAGAGAGACAGAATTTTATCTTTTCTCTTTCTAGCAGTGATTACTTTTCCATCCCTGTCATTCAGTGGAATGAACTTCATATTTATTTAGAACCTGAAAATTCAAATTTACTATGCAGGAAACTCTGCAGAGTTGGCAGCCCACTTTTCTTCTAGGGGAACTCAAATGGATGCTTGGACACACTCCACCATCTTCTCCAATACAAATGCTGGATCATGTCCAATGTCTTTGTAAATTATCATCATCTTTTTATGCCTTAAAAGCAGGAAGTAATCAGTGGTCTAAAAAAAGGAGAAAATTGACCACCCATCTCACTGACTAGATATATATTCAGAAAAAGAACTGAACACAGCAAAGCAATAACAGAAGTTGATCAATCTTATGTGCTGTGGCACTCACAGATGTATCCTCCCAAAGATGAATTTTCTGTCACAAGTCCAAACCACTAAAGCATGAGAAATAGCAGTAGCAGATACCACTGATTATAAGAAGCAGGAGTCTCTGATAGTTATCTAAATATCTCATAAAAAATGATTATTTTCTGTCTCTAGGCTTGCCTTCCAGGTAGAAATGGAACATTGCCTGTAAATGTTATTAAGGAACAGATGGGTCTGTACTCCAGATCAGCTTTCCTTCCAATAGCAGCAATGCTTTTCATCATTGCAACGCTGAACATTTGCCTGAAACTCATGAATTACTAACCAGTTCTCTGCTCGGGACAGAGTTTTGTCAGTAGATCTAAGAAATAAAACAAAAACCACCAAATAATATCCCTGTAAAATCACCCAGACAGACTTTTTGGTAGTAACACGAAAATACAGTTAGAGATCTTACTCATTTCTCTCAATTAGAGCCAAATCAGCTCGAGTTTGTGGCAGTTAAAGGACACTGACTTAGTGGTAATAACATACAAACAAAAGCAACAACTGTTGTACCTGGCACTTCTGCAGAAGTTTCAGCTGTGGCTGCACAACATGACTGGCACATCTCTCAGATGTGCTTGTCATGGCAGAGAAACCAAAGGCTGTTTCCTCTTGGCATTGCCTACGGCTGGTTATGTGTGGCATGATGAAGGAGGAAAGTCAGGGGGCCTGGATCAGGGTGTTTGTGCTGATGCTGCATCACTGAAGGCACTGCCGAGGCTCCATGAGCTGTGTTGCATCATCATTAACCAATACCAAAACCAGAGGAAAGGTGCAGGTTTTCTGAGTTCTCCTAAGTGTTAACTATCCAAAATAGCCCACTCTTGCCCTCAAAAATGTCTCAAGTCTTCACAATGAAATAAGGCAAATGATGTCCTTTGAGATAGATGGCTTTATACCTGCTCAGAGGGCTGTGCAGAAGCACACTTAGTTCTTGTTCTGAAGTTTGGGGAGATTAATGGACAAACACCAACAAGGATAAGTAGGTGTCACTTACTCCTTTTCCTCATTTTATCTTTCCACTAGCCCATCCTAAATCTGTAAGTTGCTGAATCAGGTTTTTATAAATTCATGTAACAACTGTAGCTCCTCCATTTTTGGACATCAGGTCAGTTCTCAGACACTTCTCGCAGATGATGCAGCGAAGTATTTGGCCTGTTGCAACAATGTGCTGCATCTTTGGATGTTGTCCTCACCTGTATTTTAGCACTGGTCTTTTTCTTCATGACAGTTTCTGTGACTTTCTTTCCCATTCCCTGTTATACAGCTTGCTTTCTTTCAAGTACTGTACAGTAGAACCCATTAAATTTACTGGTTTCTCGGAGTGCACCTCAGTTTCCAGAAGGAAATCCTACCAGATGTGTCATTGAGTGGGCAGGGAAGTTTTTGTCTCTTAAGGTATCTATGCACTTAAAAACAAGTGTATACATAAATCTCTCCCTGCCTTCATAAAGATGCTTGAAATCCAAAGGGTACCTATCCTCCCATGCTTTGAAATTTGATTTTGAAGTCAATGGGACAATTGATTTAAAGTTCAAATTGAAAGCAAAGTCTTGAAACTGCTCAAAAGCCTGGCAGTATTTCAGCCCGAGGCATGATGTTTTAAGGGCCTCATTCATCCCATGGACATTTTGTGCTGGACAATCCATTATGGTTTTTGCTGTTCTGTTCTTCTATTCTCATAAAACCATCAAGACTCCCTCCTTCTGTCTGTCTTTAAAAAAAGAAAAAAAAAATCCAATTCTTCCAGTTAAGTCATTCTTTGGCACTGGGAACACAGGAAGTAATTTCTCACTGTCAGATGGGAAACCATAAAGTTTGACTAGGTCAGGGCTTTAATCCCTCCTTGGCATCACCAATCACATTACCACCATTACAGCAGTGCTATATATAGAAAGAGGAAAGGGAAAATGGTACTAAAACAGTCCTTTTCTCCTCAAAAGTGTCCTTAGACAACTTTGCTTTCAACTCTTAGAACTGAGGGCGAGAATACATCTTGTTGACCCCAGTACCTGGTTAGAAGAACTTGGGAGAAAAAATACAATTTTCAAGTCCTAAGACTGTTCTTCACTGAAATACAGTGTCGTGTAAATAAATGAGCTGTACAGTCTGCAGCATAGATGGGCAATGTTGAAGACTTGCAAAAAAATAAACATTTTGACTTGTAGGGTCCATTTCAGGTCCTGTTATTTTTGTAGTTTCTTCTCCAGTAACTCGAATCCCACCAGCTGAGACTGACAGTGTTTTACACACCACAGATTTTAAATATCAAAATGACAGTTTCTCACATGTTGTTGTCCATCAGTATGAGCCATGATTGCTGTTTGGAGAAGATGTGATTGCCAACCTGTGGCTGGCGTGATTGCTCTTTGCAATCTGCTGTTCCTGAATGATTTTTCTGGGGAGTGTGGGGGAGGTAAGCGACTGGGCTGGAGTGCACTTCCCATATTAATGTTTCTGTCCTGGTTTCTCACTGTAATGCTTATGCAATTACAGTTTGCTCTGTGTGTATTTTCAGCTATTGGTCTCTTACATATTTTTATACCCATTTTATACCCATTGGCTAATCTGATAGCTGTTGAGGTCCTGTAAGTTTTTTATAGGTAAACAGGGAAAGCACACTCTATTAATATTCCCATTAAGATAAAAGTTACTATATGTGACCAGTGGCCAAAATTGGCCATTCCCTGGGATGCTTAGCTTTTTGGAGAAACAGACATTAAAAGTCTGTTTGTACTTCATCAGAAAAGTGGTATTAAAAGGAAACTCACAGAGCAGCTCTGATTTAAGACAGTTGCACAAGGCTTCACTGGTTCCACTCTGCACAGTCCTATTTGTTTCCAGACATTGTCTGGTATATTGAGTATATATGCAAACGTTGTTCCACCCTCCAACATAACTATATATCTGCAATGAAAAGCTCGACTGTAATTGCTGGGAGAACACAGAAGTTATTGGCTCTTTAGTGTGTCTAGTCCAGAGGAAAATGATCCAAGGGAAAATTCTTCTAAACCTTATTAGTGGCAGTTGACTTATGACCTGTATCACAGTAATTTTTACTTGATATGAATAAAATCAATTGTGCTTCTCTGTAGTGTAACTATCCACTTTCACATTATTTGAATATCTAATCTGGTTTTGGATTGAATTTAGCTTTTGTCCAAAGTGATATCTCATTTTGCTCAGTGTCACTATGGATCATGCTGTGTTTTATTTTGTATCAGCTTTTAATTTGTTGCCTTTCAGATCAATTGATTGTGACTTCATTAAGTGAGAGGGCAAATATTAGTAAGGGATGTGTTTTTTTCTTGGCCCCTGATTTCACTTTTCTCATCTGTCCCTTCCATGGGTTTCTCTTGCCTCTACCTTACAGGAGCTGTTCTGTTTCTGTCTCTCCAAATGAAAGCCTCTCCACTCTGCTAATCACTGCTATTGCCTACATCTGCACATTGTGTCTCCACTGAACAGGGTGGTCGAGTTCATAAAATGTTGCAGAGGAGAGCAGGGAAGGATGTTGTTGAACTGACGTTAATGAAGAGTCTCATAGGCCAGTGGTTCCAATTCAAGCTACAGTGTCACAGCTGAAACAATGTCAAGACCCATTTCACAACCTATTACAAAAGAAAAAACACACAAAACCAGAAGCTCATAACCCTTTGGGTGTTGTCCTGAGACCTATTCACACCGTCAGGTTCTGCAGGATATTGGATGCTCTCATCTCACTGAGCAGAAATCATCTGGTGTTTCACAAGGGAGGGTTGGGCTTCTTGGAAGCTTAAGCCCCTTTCTGCTGCTGTAAAAAATATTTGAGGAGAAGGTCCAGAGTCATGGGTAAATGCCAGGTAAATAGAATGAAAAAAGGAGAAAGAAATAAAAATCTCATTGCATCTCAGAGATGGATTTGAGCCCATGCCAGGAAAAGAATGTCAATGCACACATATGGAGAGGAATGTATGTTATGCTTTATAGCAATTTAAAGTAATTCTTTGTCAGGTGTTTCAGTTTACCACTGAAAAATATTAGATATATGAATAGCAATAACCTTCCCCTTTCACAAGAGTTAAAAAGAGTCTTAATTGCATTGAA
Organism: Serilophus lunatus; assembly: GCA_013399895.1. NCBI lineage: Eukaryota > Metazoa > Chordata > Aves > Passeriformes > Eurylaimidae > Serilophus > Serilophus lunatus. The sequence goes on from VXBA01002171.1 coordinate 1,382,183, forward strand.
TTTATGACACATTTTGTTCATTTGGTGGACAAGATCACTTGTCTGAGAAGGCAACAGGCAGGCCTGCATTGCCACCAGTTGCTTTTCTGTGCACATTCACGTATTGATTAATGTCCATCTTGATTTATTTTCAGAGGGCGTAAGCAATGTCCTATAAGAAGCATACACTTGAACTAAGTAACTGTTGATTTGTTTTGGACATATGATCAAAACCATTCAGAAGCTTCAAAGCACTTTCTGTTACAATTCTACACATTTTCCCCCCTCATTTTCTCCTTGGGGGAGGGGAGGGGGAAGCAGCAAAGGCATGCAAATGCAATCACACTGGACTCAGATGATGAATATTAAAACTTTGATAGGCTGCAGCTTTTTTCTGTCTGATGGTGATGTTGCCATGGGTATGTGTGGGCAATGTGTAGGTGGCTTTTTTAATGCTTTGTAGCTCATCAAAAAGCTTATCTGTTTGAAGCCAACAATGATTATTGTGCTTGTCCATGTGATGTTTACTCTCATGTCTTATGTTGTGCACTAATTAAACTGGTGTAAGAGTGAATAGGTCGACACTGTAAAAGTTAATGGCTCACTTCTTTAGAACTCCAGTTGCTATTACGGTCAGATTTAGAGTATTAATTTTGAGTGTCAGGCTGTTTGAACCCTGCTGAGTCCACTGTTCAGGTGTATAGCAAAGCAGCATCTTTCTTGTGAATTTAGTAGCAGAATATTTCCCGCTTGTCTTCAAAGAACATCCACCACATAAAACAGGGAAGGTTAGGATGGAGTTAATTCTTGAGATGCCTCCTATGACTCTGGTGTTCTGAATTAAAATCAGTATCTGTACAATGTTAATGCTGTAATTAAATTTCATTAGATTTAAAGCTCACCCTTTTCATGATGAATTAAAGAACATTCCTGTATTGTTTTACTGATCATTGCAGTAAATTGCTTGAGAAAGTAAGGTTTGAAGGCCAAGACCCTTAAAAGGATACTGAGACCTGGAAGGGACTTGGGCAGAATTCAGGTGTTTGAGTCCAAAACTGTTGCTCCACACCCTCCTACTTGTCTCTTTAGATGCACTAGTAGAGATGGACAGGAGGAGAGGACAAAGGGGCTGTGTCTCCCCCTCAATAAGACCCCATGAGTGTGATCTGGAGTTACTCTAACTGCACCTCCTCAGAAAGGGCTGTGTGATTCGACCTCTGGGGGGCATGGAGTGCATTTCAGGAGGCTCTACCACCTTTATGTGACAAGAAAACCCATAGCGTTAGTACAGAGCTGCACACAGGCCAACCTGCTCTTATTACTGGCAGCCTCTGACCTAATACAAAGCTGTGTGGGCTCCTGAGGGTCCCCAAAAGCCAGGTTTCATGTTATTGTTATAATGCCTGTATCCTATTGTCTCTCTTGTGCTTAGTTAACTGCTGTTTAGGCCCTCTCTGAAGAAGCTTTCCGTTGGCACTGTTTGTCTCACGGGCTATTAGCCTGTCTCTAACCTTTGTGTTTACCGGAAAAATATTATTGAGACAGAGGTAATAAGGCAATTTGGGCCCCATCTGACAGGTTCTGATTTCCACCAGCTCTCTGGGCAAGGCCAGAGTAACCCAAGCAGTGAGGAGAAGTGAGGAGCCCGTGCTGATTCAATTATTACAACTGACTGTACTGCCCTCAGAGGGCTGAGGTAACTTGCAGATCAGAAAGAAAGATGAGCTCATAACCAGCCAAATCCAAAGGCTTCTGAAGTCGATAGAAATCTTTTCATGGAATCTTTTCAGTGAGTTGTGGATCAGGGCCATTAAGAGAGCTTTGAAAAGCAGGCATACAGAGACATTGAAGATTCCGCCCCCCAACTTATTAAATAGAGGTGGAAGGGGGGAACTTAACACAGAATCATCCAGCCTGTATAGAACATGCTGTATTTCTACTTAAAGGAAATAAATCTATATTCTGTATATGCTCTGTTGACCTCATAACTAAATCCTGCTGCACTTTGCACTCTCTAATATCCTACTATACTTTGTAGATGAATTCTCAGAAAAAAAAAAGTACTTACGATTAATCAATTGTGCTGTGTTGTAATTAAATGACTATATCAAGGAGGAAGAAATTAAAACTGGATCCCTTAAAACAACGACTCAGTGATATAATTACAGAATACCCTATGAGCAAATTAGCTTCTGCCTATGTGAGATCTGACAAACTAATAAACACCTTGCTGTGTAAATTGAGACCAGGTATATTTTCAGACTCTTAATCACTGAAGCTTACCAAAGAGTGAAATGGAAAATCATTATTTTACTTTCTCCTTTCTGAGCGAGACACACATTCAGTGCTAGTCTTATTTCTTCATATAACTTTTGATAGTTTATCCATTTGTCTTCCTAATATTATCTATTCTTTCTTTTTGTTGTAAGGATATTTGCCATAGAAGTAAATGCCTAATTCACCTATTCACTGCTTTTTAGTGAGTAGAATTGATCTATATGAAAACCAGCATCTGGTAATGGTAAAGGTTATGAACCTTCTGGCCCATATAACTTGCTTATGCTGTTTAGAAAAGAAAAAAAAAATTCTGTTAACACAGCAGAAATCTTGTTGATTGACAATATGCACAAAGTGAAGAATGTTCAGCAGGTAACCTCACAGTTTTTTTTTAATACAGTCTGAAAGATCTTAATATCTGTGAATCATTCTGCTAGAGAAAAAAAAAAAAAGTCGGTAAAATGTTGAAAAGTAATTATGTTAGGGAGTGTAGGCAAAAAGAGAAAAATCAGAGTTCAACAGATCATTTTAATTTACCGTCACAAGAGACATAAAGCTAACAAATGAGAAGATACCATAATCATGTTGAAATGTGCAGTAAATATGACAGTGCATCGTAAGAAATGCTCTGATATGATTCACTTAAAGCTTGTTCAAATTAATATACTACTTGTTGAAAATGTGTAGGAGCTGTTAAGTTTATTTTAAGGAAATATATTGACTTTAAGGAAGGAAGAGTCACTGTGACAGACATTAAAACACTTGAGTGAATTAAGGAACATTATACTGAGCATATAGCAAATGAAGGCATATCTCTGGAAAGGTTTTACAGTGTGAGAAATCTTTAATGAGGTATTTGAACTGCATGGGAGAGCAGCTCTCATAGCCTTTGGAACATGACTACAAAGAAGATATTGATCTGTAGATGTTACCTGATCGTATTCCAGATTAAAAAATGACAAAATCTTCAGGATGTAACTGAGAAGATTAACTTGTCAAGGAGAAACCCCATAACGAGATTATCCCAATGTGAGACTTTTCACAAAGATTAGAGATTATTAAGGGGGTGAAGAGTGTCTAGAGGGTTTTTTTGTGAGAGCTGTTTAATGTGTGTGTGTGGTGCACAAGTGTGCATATGCAAATGTTTCAGTTTGACAGCAAGGATTGAAATATACTGAGAGAAAACACTGATCTGTGCCAGGACATAGAGAGATGAAACTCTGAGAACCCTTCTCTTTTTAAGGCTCATTACAAAGCCCACTGTTCGCTCTACCCGTGACCCCAAGCTCCACCATCGTTGTATTAAGAAAAATACATTTTACAACCCTAGAGAAAATTTCTAAGAAATAATCAGCTCTGTGCTTCTGTGACTCGCTGCAGGGGCTACAGGTCAGTAGACTACAATTACCCCTTGTAGTTGACTACTCTTCCAGATTTATAGGAAATAAATGGTACATTTCATGCATTGTTAAGTATATCTATACATCTATATAGATACTCTATACAAGTATCAGTCCTTATCTAGGCGTGATTGGTGAGTCTGTCCCCTTGTCTACAGATCCATCAGAATACTTGTATCATTTGTGGTTTGTGTTTACTGCACATGCAGATTTTGCTCTGATCTGGCAAACTTCTGTGCAGGTGTTTGCATCACATTAACTTTTAGACATTTTCAGACTGCTATTAGAATATCTCCTACCCTGCCTCCCTGCTCCAGGCAGGCACAACTACACCCAGCTAGTTGCATTTTAATGGTTTCCATTAAGAAGTTATCAATCACTAAATTCAGACCAAGCCTTTCCTTCTGTGTTATGGTCTAGCACTCATCAGTTTATTAATAAAGGCTGATGAACTGATTACGTCAGTGGATTTTCCTGGTCTGTCAGGGCCTTTTGTCATCTTGACACATCTCTTTCTAAATACGAGCTACAATATAGATCACTCAGGTTTCCTGATGTCTGTGTGCTGTGGGAGCTGTTCAAATGTTTATTGTTGAAACAGCATGAAGGTGCTAGAGAAAGTCTGCTTTAACAACCAGGGCATGTCAAGGAAGTTCCATCAAGGATTAATCAGATCTCTTTGCTGATTTCCTGCACTGTAATGAAGCAATATAGTGCTGAGTTAACTTTGAAGTTGGAATGATTACAACTCTGTATCTGCCCTCTTGTTCCTTACCATCATTTATACTCTGAAGGCTGAAGTCTATAATTCACACTGAACGATCTTGTGCTGCCTGGGGAGTCCTGACTGCTCGTACGTGGCAGTGCTTCCAAAGACACTACCACAAAGATGGACCTGGAGCAAATCCAGGAGAGTTTATTAATTGATTCTCTCTTTTAGAAAGATTACCACTTATCTTTTTCCAGTTTTCCCCTGTGAAAACTCCGTGTTTCTGCTGGAAGATGCTCAGAAGGCCAGATCTGATAGCACCAAATAATAGAGATGCTCAAGCTTAATTTTATGGATGCAAAAAATGCCTGTCAGTCTCAAGAGCTACCTGAGATATCTGATGAGCTCATGAGATATCAGGCCCTTCTGGTTCAGATCTTTGAAGCAGAATGGGAAGGTCAACCTGCTGTGGCATCTTGACAAATGTGCAACTAGTGCAATGATGAAATCCCTCTCAAATCATTTTAGCTTTGGAGAAAGGTTTATGTCGGCCTTGCTTTCTTTCATTTAATTCACCTCCCTTTTCCTCCCTCTCTGAAAAGGGGCCAAACCCTTCTTTAAATACTTGGTATGCCTTTTCAGTTTTTTTTTGTTTGTTTGTTTTCTGTGGTCCCGAGGTGCAGTGATGTTCTTACCCTCTTCTGTTCCAGGTGGAATTAAGGGCTACCCCACAGGACAGCCTTGGGGAACTCACTGTGCACAGCAATTCCCCCCCCACGCTCTCCTCAACGCTGTGTGTGACATTGCTGAGCACACGAGCAAATTAGCAGACAGAGGTGAAGTAGATGACATAAATTATGCAAATTTAAAACCACACCACACAAAAGGTTAATCCACAAAGTCAGCATACTTGCTAAGTGGGGAAAACTCTCCATTTGGCTCCAGCAAAGGCTGCTGAGTGAAAAGGAATAAGTCACCAACAATGTTTCAAAAGGGTGGCTGAGGCAGTAGGATTGGTCCCATCAAGGATGATTTAGGGACTTCTTTTCATATTACGTATGTAAACTTGGCAGCAGGTGTATTTCGAAAAGAGAATAAATTTATTAGCACCAGGGAAGAAGGGCAACAAATGTGATGGAACAAAGCCAACAAATTAAAAATAATTTGACAAAATTAATTAGGCTTATGTGCAAGCAAATGTGTGATACACTTTTCAGTGGGGAAGTATAAGGTAATGCAGCAAGGGACAAAAATAATTATAAGGCTATACTCTTAGGAGACATTGATCACAGTGGAGGATTAAAGATGATTTCAGATGATATATAGATATATAAGAGCAGAGAAAGTCCAGCAATAATTTCAAGAGCATATTGACTGAAACATGTGAAATGTAAAAGGTGAAAAGGAAAGTAGGTTGATGCTCATTTATTAATATTGATTTGCATTATAGTAGCAACTTTGTATCCCAGCCAAGTTCAGGATCCCATTCTGCTCGGCACTGGATCAACACACAGTAAGAGGTATTTTATAACCTAAATAGACAGGAGGAAAAAAAAATAGAAAAGAATTATAATCCCAAATGACAGACAGAGAACTGAGGCAGAGAGATGGTAAAGCTTGAGCTGTTTGGAAAATGTGACCTTTTAATTAAAAATACAGCTGAAAATGAAAAATATTTAAATTTTGTCACAATTCTCATGGGAAATTTTGAGCTGCAGCTAAAAACCTCAGTGTTTTGGGTAACAACAACAAATAATGAAAATATTCCTGCATGTCTTTTCCTTTACTGCCCTCACAAGAAAATCTTTTTCAAAGGAAGCGGAAGAATGAATTCATTAATATGCACATTAGTTCTCTGCAAACCACACTTCCAAGTTAAAGAAACACTAATTAGAAAGAAAGTTTGCAACCCTTTTACACTGAGTTACTTGATGTCTACCCAACAGAAGATGCATTGAGTACCTGAACACAACTCTCTTCCACGCTACAATAACCACAAGAAAATCCTGCTTAGAGACAGGGAAGAAGCTGCTTAAGAATATAGGGCTTCTCTACTACAGGAGGCAGAGAGCTGGCACAGATTTTTCTCTGCCCTAGTTGCTACTTTCTAAAGCCCCATGAACATTTAAGTTCACGGTGGCTTACCCCACATTTAATAGTGTAAGAAGTCATCTGCTACTCAGTGTGCCCTTAAAATGTCTGTGTGAGGAGTGAGGAGCTATAAATTCAACTCTGGCTTTATTGGGCACCGATTTCTTGGGGTAGATGAGCCCACAGAACATTACAGGTATTTTAGCATTATGGGGAAATATGATAGACACCATTAACATTTTATGAGTAGCTTTGGTCCTTGAGATACAAGACACTCAGCACAGATTGAATTGGTAGAGCTGTAGCAACAACAACAAAAAAAAATAAAGGTTCAAAGGTTTGTGGAATGTGGGTCAAAAGGAAATAGGAGAGCATCAGAGAAAAGAGGTAGATAAACTCTTGACAAAGGTGACAGATTCATGCCAATAAGTTATCTGTGCTGCTAAATAATTCAAGAGAAAGAGAGCAGGGATTGAAGCTGGGGGAAATGCTCATGCAAAAGGAGTTTTAGAACAGTAGAACTGAGAGTTAGAAAATGATGCCACACAAAGGAAAAGAAGGAGTTCAAATTTCTTTTACTTAATAGTTTTTCGTAAGAGACAATTTCAAACTAGCCTGGGATTTCCTCAAAAATCAACTCTCAAATTTTCCTGCTTATATGAAGAAAGTAACCCATGTCACAGCACTGGCTGTTTCAGGCATAGCCCATCCGTTATTTCTGTTTTATTGTGTCTTAGGTATTAATTATTTAATATTAATTATTCCATTGCATCCCAGTGGAGTGACCCTTTCCTTCTTGTAAGCTCTTCACCAATGAGAAAATACTGCAGGAAATATTTCGTTTCTGTTTTTCAGATACAACACTCTATTCTGGTAAAAAATCCATCAAAGGGATATTATTTTTATGAGGGGATATATCAGAAAACAAAATCAGTGGAACTGTTGGCTGAATTATTCCTTTGTCTTTCAAAGGTATTTTAGTAACATCTATCAGTGTTCATCAAATGCTCAGAGGAAACAATTTTAAATTGCAGCTCCCCTTCAATAAACTTTTGACTTTCAGAGTATGTCTTATAAGCCTGAGAAACTCAGTGTGTGATAGGTTTCTATCTCTGGCAACAAAGAAAACCTCATTTTTAAGGATTTGGGATACGACAAGAAAACTATACCAAGAACAAATTGATTTCTGCTTCGTCACCTCCCCCCATCCTGGCATTACAAATTCTGTTCTTTAAAAAAATACCCAGCAGAAACAATTTACAATTAGAAGACTGCAAAAATAAAATAAGCTGCAACATATATTAATTGAGGGCCTTGTTTTTCATTGTAGATGTAACACCTTCCATGAACCATCAGAACAAGATGTCATGTCAGTGCCATTCGAGGGCACTGCACAGCCTGTGCAGCAGAGCAGCTCCATGTTCATGGAGGAGCTTATTAAAGTTCTCCATATGAAAGTCTCAGCAAGCACAGCTTCCTCTCCTGATATTCAAAGCACTAAAACCTGTGAGGTTGCTTCTGCCTCCAATCATAAGCATGGACAGGATTTCGGAGGACATCAATATGCTACTTAAAAATGACAGAAAATACAATGAGGTTCAGAAGTGGAGGGAACAAAACTCTCTTGGGAATAGCATGCAGTGCTTGTTTAAATATTTAAGTATCTAAAGATGCAAGCTGAGTCAGGAGGGGATTTTCAAAAGACTTCTAACAGAAAAAAGGGATAAAAATGGCAGCAGGAGTAACCACTGAAGCACTGCCAGGCCTTTCTTGGACTGTGAGGAACAGTAATCTGGCTGTGAATCTATTCCAACACCCCAACACCCCTGGTGCCAATGTGACACTGTGAGTGTGCCTTGGGGGAGGAGGGCAATATGAGGGGCTGATGTTTTATATTCACAGGTACTTGCTGTAGTGTCCCCTAGAATGTTACAATTGGTTAAAGACAACTAAATAATGCTTATTCTCCCATTACACATAGTCCCTACAGTAAGATGTGGGAAACACTGCAAATCATCTGTGGGTCAGACCTCGTTCTCTGCTTAACAAATAAATAATACATATTTACACCTACATACTTATTCCCCTGTGTATTTAGCAAAGGAAAACGATGGGTAGCAGCACACATGGGACCGGAAAGTAAATGGTAACCAGAATATATTCCTCTGCTTGTGCCAGTTGTTTTGATGCAATAAATCATCTTGTAATGGTTCTTTGTGGTCAAAATGGTGTTTCATGGCTCCCAGACAAGAAGTCAAGAGCTCAGCAGAGGATGAGATTATGGAACAAAACCCAAGTTTCCTTGAAGAAATCTCCATCTGCATTTTCTGTCTGCCTTTCCCTGCAAAAGAGAGAACTGGCAGACCCCAAAAGATTTGGATGGCTCAAACCCTCGGAGAATGTAATCATGTGCAAAGCTTCTTTCGCACACAGACACATCTATCAGTGGAACAGAGTGCACTAAGCCATGGTCAGTCTCTGGAGTTCCTATTTCTCATGGCAAGCAACATGGAAGAAACTCTACTGCCTGAAACATGGAAAAATCAGCAGGAAAAGCCAATCACAAGTGGAACATTTTAGTGTGCTGCCGCCAATTTGTGAAACAGCTTTTTTATTTTTATCATCATATCATTAACTTGGCTACAGCTGACAGGCACAACAAGGATTATTAGTTCTTTATTTTGAATTGGAAAGATGTTTGGCATTCAGTCTATAGTTTCCTATCTCATAGTCTGGACATTTCCAATTTATATCCTCACTAAAAAAATGTATGTTCACATATAGTAGAAGGGTAGATTTTTCACTCTTTGTGAATAAAGAAAAGTGGTGCATGTGATGTTATAGTAAAAGTCTGAGCTCCTGCAGGCTGCAGGTCATTGCAATACTGGGTACATATATAATAAATCAAAAGGACAATAATTTATTCTTAGCCATAGTAGACAGCTCAAAATGCTTTCTTTACAGTTTTGAGACACACCTGAATGAAAATCTGCAGCAAGATTGTCCCTTCATATGCATCCTTCAACAAGACTGAATATAAAAAAGAGCACCTGAAGAAACTGTTTCTAGCCAATGGAAAATCATGTGGTGCTGTCAGTGAAGAATTCATGGCATAGAACCAAACACACATCCCAGCTGACATGAATGGAATAATGGAAATCTTTTGGGACCCTTGTGCAGCACAAAAATGCATTAAGGGTATCACTCAGACCCCTGAGACATACAATGACCTTGTAATTACTGACTTCACTCTCCAGTGACTTCTCATCAGGTCCAGGATTGCTACTTAAATTTCCAAGCCTTCTCCTTTGGCTTTAGCTCTGCAGAAAATTTTGTGCTCAACACTTCCAGATTTTTTTTTAGAAAAAGATAAATACAAAGATAGTCACAGCAAGATGAAACTTTTTCTTCAATATTTCTGCTGTAATTCTTTTTAATAACTCTTTGTGATAACCAACAACACAACCACGTAAAGAAGCTCTTTGACTTTTCAAGCTTCTGTGTTCTACAGAAACCTTTCAGTCTTTTTTGTTTCAGAAGAGAGGCTTACTCAAGCATCAGCTTGTTGCCTAGATGCTGTTTGTAATCACCTCCCATTCAGAGCAGAAAACTGGGGTTTAGGCTGTTTACAAAATTCAGCACATAGGTGGGGCCAGCAAGGAAAAATGAATGAAGGCTAAGAATTTGGAAATCCTATTAAATCCCTTAAGGATGTCTTTCCTGGGGATGCTTAGAAGGAAATAGTTCTATTATTTCTCTAGTATTTATGATTGGATTCCTGTCTCCCAGAGACCCCCCCCCCCGAACTCTGTTCCCTGATCGCTCCCTTCCAGCAGAAACTGCAGATTCACCTATAGGACACAACCTTCAGTCCAAACAAGTTACAATGAAATAATAAAGAGGATCCAATTAATTAGAATTGCACAGATAGAGAATGTTTGGTTATTGAATACGACCCAAGTACATTTTTTCTGGGACGTGGGTTGTTTTTTAATATTTTGTCAAATGCTGGAATTTGCTAGAATGGAGTTGGAAAATCATATAGTATTTAATTAAAGATTCCCCAAATCCTTTATGAACCATCTCCTTTGCTGTTACCACTTTACTGAATATGAAACTTGCACACACACGGAGGTGATTGTCCCTTTAACTTACAATGATTTCTTACTGAGTCCTGCTCCCTCTTACAAATATGTATGTTCTTATTTTTCTTTCTTTTTGTAGTGGATCCTGTTTTTGGGAATTGGGGGCAACAGTAAGATTATTGGGAGTCACCAGATGGTGCTATTGCACATTGTCTGGTTCAGTTCATCTGCCTATCAAGGGAATCTCCTCAAGAAATGCAAAATATCAGCTGTGATGCAGTCCCTACCAAAAACTACAGTAAATCTTGTCTCTTGCCCGAACAGCCCTGATGAAAAATTATGTTCATAGGTACAGAATCCATGAGCCTTTTTAGTTTCTGTGAAAAAGGAAACAAAATATTCTGTGAAACCAGGTCGTCTGCATTACTCACTCGAGTAATGGTCAACCCTATGAATTGACCATTTATGCCAAAGTTATGAATTACCTAAAACAAACAGAGAGAGTAAGAAAGAACCTCTGTAGAAGACGTAACTGGAGACAAATAGCACCTCCTCCAGTTCTCTGGTGGGGAATAAAAACATTTTTGCCTGCTAGTCCAGGATGGAGATAAAGATGTGATGTTTAGATACTTGGATACTTGGATAGTTCTGTCAACTGAAGCAGCTGTATTGTAAAACTGTACATATTGAAAAATGTATCAGCCTAAATGTGTTTTCATGCTGCTTGTTTCACAGCAAAGAGTAAGGAACAAGACAACCTGTCTTCTCTAACAGCATCTTACTTGCTGACTAAGGTTAATGTATTTCTTGGTGTGGAAGAAATGGTTTGGGATAAATTCTCTACAAACTGGAAGAGCAAGGAGCTAAGCTTGACTGAACTCAATGCTGATAAAGCTCATGAAGCCACAAGAACTCAAGTGAAATTTAAGTTCAGCAGTGGGTGTTTGGAGAGGCAATGTCTCACCAGGCTTTCATGTAACCACAGAACCGTAAAACAAGAGATATGCCAAGAAACAAAATCTGGCATAAATTTGTGACAGCATTGATTCCTTTAATCAATGCCCTCAGGATGTATTAACACTCCAGCTCCTTACTCCTTCATGACTAATCAATAGAAACGCAGTTTCCAGCTTGGGCAAGTGTCACCAGCAGGCACAGTTGGATCTCCAGGGCTTTTTCCTTAATGCACGAATCAGTTTTGTCTGTTCTTGTTATGAAGTTTATGGTCTGCGAGAGTTTTGCATAAAAGCAGCAGCAGGCAGTGCAAAGCCAGTTTGCTTTCTGCTGCAGGTTTGGAGGGTGCTGGGGAGGGTTGGCAGCAGGAGATGGTGGTGCTGGGCACTGTCATATCACCTCGCATGGAGTTGGCATGTAACTCCAATACTCCACTGGAAAATTGACTCCCTAGACACCACTATTTTAAAACTGTTCAATATGTCAGCCATATCAGGTGAGAATGGCAGGCTTTGGTTAAAAGAGTACAAGATCAAACATTCTCCTCTTTCTGGTTTTGCATCATCGTCCAAGTGATGACACTGTACCAAAGAGTTCACAGTGAGGCAGAGTTTCTAGAGAGAAATGTTTTATTTTCTTAACCAGGGGGGAAATGAGATTCTAAGAAGCCAGGGTTCAGTCCCATTTTCAGTGCCCAGTTAGTGCACACGTTTCTGGGTTGCACTTCAGCTTGAAGCTACAAAAAACCTGGATCATCTCCAGGTTAACTGGCTGCACACCTGTACAAAGCCAGTACCTACCTGAATTTGCCTGAAAGTTACTGTTCAACAAATACCCCTCTATTCACTCCTGTTTATTAAGCAGAAAATATCACTACTGTTTTCTTTTTCTGTATTAGTTATCCAGTGTCCTGTCATTACAGAACAGGGCTCCTAACTTATGTGTTGACATCTTTTGAATAAATTATAAAGCTGAATTATCTGCAGCTATTCTTTGCAACTGTGCTTAAATGTTGAAACAGCATTCTGTCTACATTGGAATTCCGTTTCATTATTTTCTTCCCTTTTAACTTGAATTATGATTAAACCTATCTTTCCTCAGCTTTTCAGGCTTAAAAGTTGTTATTCAGGAAGTTCTTCAACAACTATTGTTTTATACTTTCAAGCTGATGGCACCCTGGTAATATTAAAACTACATGCTTTGAAATGATGTTAGATAGATATATAATGACATTTCCTGAAGAACACACAATCTGATTGCTTGCTTCAGAGACCAGCTTTTATCACTTTTTAGTCAAGTTACTTATTTAGTAAATTCCATTAGATCTTGACATAAGTAGATATCCCGAGGATGTTTTTTCTGCTGAGTTAAGTAGCTCCTTTTGCATCTGTTTTGACTGTTTTGACTTGAATATAAGAGTAAGTAAATTTTATTTATTTTTGAAGCTTGATTGTGTATGATTATCTATGAAGACACCTGGCATGTTTAATAACATTTAGCTGTTATTACTTTAGAATTCTATCTTTCAGGGCTCAATAGATTGAAAGAGTTGATTATTAATAAGTTCTTCCATTGAAACATCTTTCTTCTCTCAAGTGCGCCTCTCACCCACTGGATAGCAAACTCATCTGCATCCTTCATTTCACTGTATCTCACTTAACTACTTAAATTTTGATCTCAAAGTGAGGGCAATCAAGGAAGCGCTGATTCTAGTAGCTGAGTCAGCATTCCCAAAATCTCCTCTCCAAAAATAAAGCAGTATTTTAGTTTGTACATTCTTGTCTGGAGTTTTATTTTAATCCCTCTTTACTTAAAGGGAAGAAATTAGGGAAAAAAGATGAAAAAGGCATAAACTCTCCATTTCTCCTTTGCCATGGCACAAAAACTCGGCTTCTCTCCTGAGCAGGCTGGGAGTGAGGCACGGAGCCAATACCTTAAGCTGATGATTTATTATGCAGTGTCCTTGCAGGACCCTGCGTGTGTGTGCTGGGCTCCCAGGGAGGGTGGGACAGATGGGACAAATAGCTCAGTCCATTTGCACCCAGAGTTGTTTAGACCTCAGGAAGACTGTCTCCAACCTGTGCCACCTACCCAGGCCATTCCAGGACATCCTTTCACCTGAGCTTTCTAAGAGTTCTTGTTGCCTTGGTGCTACTGATGAATCTCTTTGAAACCTGCTGAAAAGTGGAAGGCTGGCACTTCCCAGCATCTTAATATCTTTGTTGCATCCCCAAACTGGGATGCATAGAAGCTGCTTCCCCTAGGGCTGAAGCTGGACCTTCTTGCTATACATGATGTGGTACATGGGCTTTAGGTGCTCATGTTGGCCATTGTTTGGAACCAGACATTGATCACTGAGAGGAATCTCTCAGAAAACATGTTTTGCTTTACCAGATTTAAACTTCTCTCAGAAAAAAAAAAGTGTTTCTTTTTTTCTCCAAATGAGGAAAAAAATAGCTCTTTAGAAAATATACCTATTTTTATAGCATACTTCTAGTGCTACAGAATAATTCTTGTTTATTTGGCTTTCTTTTTTTCCTTATTAAGCTGTGTTCAGTACCTAACAAAAGAACAGCTGTACTGGCTCCATCCATCTCACCTGCATTGCTTGGACTAACAACATCCTGGTAGGAACACAACGCTCCCTTGGCACAGCGTAGTCCCTGCTCTTCAGCTGTGCAGACCTTCAGCTTGTCCCTGTGCTGTCTGTATTACCTGCATAGACAGGAGGGGGCAAGAGGACCCTTTTCCTCTTTTCCTGATTAAAAAGAAGGGAAAGAACAAAATGAAGAACATCAGTAGAGTGAGAAGGGTCAGCCTACTCACCTCCTGCTCTTCCATGGGGAGGGACCTCTTGGAGATGACAACCTCTGCCACCATCCCCACTGCTGTGCAGGTACCACTACGCCACCTCACTTCCTTTTGATTTATCCTCTCACCTTCTAAAGCATTCTTTTAACATCTTGTAGGAATGCATTTCCACTTGTGTCTTAGAGACCAACAGCAACAGTGGCCATAAACAGATGCCTAAGGAAGAGCAGGAACAAGCCGTTCTCATGATCTTTCCACTGAGTGCTTTTCCAGCTTCCAACTATTTGCAGCTCAGGGGATTTCCTGATCTGCTGTTGTTAACCACGGTGTAAAGAAAAAAGGTATTGTGGAGCTGATTGTGGCTTCTTTGATCTACTGGCTTGACTGTGCTGGGTTCAGCTGAAAGCAGAACATGCCCAAAGCTGCTCTCAAACATTGCAGTTGATTGCAGCTCCCAGGAGAAAAAGACCTGCTGATACTGGCTGTATGGCAGGCACAAAACTATGCAGCACTAGGTTTTTTATCAAGCATGGCCAGTACGATTTCTTAGATTTACCAAAGTTCTATTTTGATTTAAAACATAGGGGAAAAAAATCTCTAACCCACACTCTACTGGACAAGCAGCTGACAAGGGACCTCAGCATGAGAGCTGTGTGATGCTTCAGAGTCCCAGAACAACCCCCTGCAATCTGTTTTCTCCTCCTCTCAGAGGCCTATTCAGCAAAAAGCAGGTAGTTTTATGGTCACAACCTGACCAAGGCAAGATAATGCAAGAATATTTTGTTCTAGTGCTAGAGGATTCAGTTCCATCAATTCAGAATACACTGGACTGCTTCTATTTTGGAGAAGAGCATGCAATAAAAACTGAACCCAGGAGAGACATTACAGACAAGCATGAGGCAAGGTAACCTTCTAGAATCCCAAGGGAGAAAGCAAAAGGAACAGGTTTTTTTCGTTGTATTTACAAAGGCTTAATGAATTTTATATAAGCAAGATACAAAATTGAAGACAAACAATGAAATACAGAGAGATCTCAAGATACATGATGAAGAATTTGTGCATAATATACAGTATTTCAAAGGCATGTAATGAAGCAGTGTAAGAATTCGGTGGTTTTGGTGTATACAGAGTGGTTTGTTTGAGGGATATTCTTCCTTAAGGAGCCAAAACTTGAAGATGCATCAGGTCCAATGCACCTTCTGGATGCAGGAGGGAGGGCAGGAAGGATCCCCTGCTTTAAGCTGAGTTCTGTAAGGATGTACATTACTGAGGATCATTTCAATACGCTCACTAGTAATTGTCTCTAGAAGTACTTCATACACTGCTACAACAGCACACTCAGCTAATTTAAATGTGACTGATGACCTATTAAAACTGAACCCAGCTGGTTTTAGCTGCTCTTTGAGATGTTCCTGTCTTAGGTCTAAAGTAATTACATTGTTGTATAGTGCTACTTTTTATCCAAACTGATCATCTGTTTGGTTAGGTGGATTAAAGTACCAGGTTATTTTCAGACCTAAAAAACTCAAACTAAACGGCTTTCTGGTTATTTAAAGAACATTCAATTTTCAAACATTATTTTTTCTTCCCTGAATCTCAAGGACTTTTTTCTTCTTGAGAGATTTCTAGATCTGCAGAGACAAATTTCCTCCAGGGCAACATAATTTCAGACAGTTTTTCATAAATGGTTTGATAGGTATAAAAAATTCTATGAGAAAGGAAATTTCCCAATGCACTTCCTACTTTTCCAAACTGAGAAAACTTATCATGAAGAGAATATCATTATTCTGAGTTGGCAAATCTGCCAATGATAAGGAGATGTATCCTAAAATCAATTTTTGAAGCCAAACATGTAAGACTAATCACTTTATTTCCATGCTTAACAGGTGCTGTTACCAGAGGGAAAATACTAAATAGCGCATGACACCCTTGAGAAGCATGTAAGGTATTTATCTGCCTAAAAGCCATGAGAGTTGCATGGAGAAAAGGTTGTGAATGGAAATGAGGAAGGAAAAGTTTAGGGATGGAGAATGAAATCTTGGTGCTGCTGAAATCTGTGGCATTTTGAGTTCAGTGGGACAAGGCTATCCCTGAGCTCACCCTTACCCTGCTCCTGTTACGGAGTTCAGGCTGCGTGGCCTGTTCTTCAAGGTCAGATCATAAATCATAGAATCATCAAATGATTTGAATTGGAAGAGACCTTAAAGGTCATCTTGTTCCAACCCCCTGCCATGGGCAGGGACATCTTCCACTAGAGCAGGTTGCTTAGATGGGGCTTTTCATTTTATGAGGGAGATTTTGCTCAGGTCCCTTTTCCTGCTACACCATCTTCCTGTTAGAGCAGCCCCCTGGTATCTGACCCAGATTTTAACCCAACATGTCATAGTTATTGCCTTGCCCAGGGCAAATACAATTGTGATTCTGATGGAGGGACCTTGAAACCAAAATTTTATGATAATGGCATGTGAAATAGAGAGCTGCACTGACCAGAGCGAATGCAGTAGCTGAAAAAAACACGAAAGAGAGCAGTGCCTCACTCTTTTAACTCATCCAGTGCAAGCAGCTATGCCCAAAGCCAGGAGTTTTAACAGCTCTGGGCCGATGTGTCAGCTCGAGTCCTGCACACAGAGATATTCAAAGACTGGCACATTCTCTCTCTCTCTCAACTATTTTATTCCCCCTAAAATACGCTTATGTATCTGCTGTTCCTCTGTGAAAAGATGAAAGATTAAGCTGGCTTGTGGCTGGGTAAGAATGGTGGAATGTTCTAGCCATAAGTAAGCTGTATATTCATGGTAGAATATATTAAATGACCCTTATATCATAAGAAGGGATTTTTAAAAAATCCATAACTGTGAGGTTTAAGAGCATATCTCTCACATTTGAATTTTCTAGCCGATATCTGGTTGGGCTTTAGAAACTGCCACACAATAAAGCCATTAAAAATCTGTGGTTAATTTATTCCTGCAGTATTAACTTTCCCATTACTCATGATGAATATCTTGAGTTTGGATAGGTCTTAGAAGAACCTTTGACAATGATAACTTGCTTTTTCTCCTATTTTCTGTGGAAATGTTATTTTTTTAATATATAAAAGAATAACTTTTCTAATAAACTTGCACAGTGAATTTTAAATAATGACTTTGAGGTAGTATAGTTGTTACCAAAATGGAGAATGATAAGCTCTTTTGTGCATTTGTTTGGTTAATTATTCTGATTTGTATTTCTGGGAAGAATTCAATAAAACCGAGCCTTGGAAAATACAGATCCCATTGCCAAAACATATTTTCTCACTCCCGTATCCATTCATTTCCTAGACAATAGGTGAGGTCAGAAGGGAAACAAGGAGTCATTCCCATAATGCAGGCAATCCACTAATGAGCTACCATGCATCATATTCTCCTCCAATGAAACTGTAATTGCTTCCAGAACATCTGTATTTAGGCCAGATACAATCATATGTAGGGGGGAGGGCAAAGGAATAACGGTGTTGAAACAAGGAAGGAGAGGCACAAGTGGGGAATGGAAACAGATAGTTCAGCCAATGAAGAATTTTTTTAATTACAATGTATTTCAGCTTTGATTTAGCACAATAACAGAGGAAGCTCCCAGGTCCCCCAGGAAGGCCAACAGGTTCTTTCAATAGTCGGAAGGGCCAGTGCCTAATGCACTTAGCAATCACTTCAACTTTTAGCTCTGTGTTTGACCACCTTTATGATCTTAATCAGGTCCCTTTATGTCCTGTGCCTCAGTTTTCCTTCTGTAACATGGCAGGAATATTTGGCTATATTCATATGCTTTGGGGAGGACAAATAGCTGATAAGGTACCTTTGTATTACTGAAAGGTGATTAAATAGAGGGCCAGAACTCTGGCTGCAAAACTCCCAGGTCCTTGCCCATGGGGATGAGTATAGGATTGCAAGCACCTGGGAGTTTCGCAGTCAGAGCAACCACACAGGACAAGCTCAATTGCTATGATTCTGCTGAAAGGCACAAGTTCATAACAGATACAGGAAAATACCTGCAGTACTCCAGAAAACAATTAGATGGTGGAGGTCATCTGAGGAGTAGGATCTCCTTCCATAAAGGAGCCCAGTGGGAGAAAGAGGATAAAAACAAACTCATTTCTATGAAGAACATGTGGAACACTCAACCCACCACATACCTAAGGCTCATCTCATTCCTTCCCTAACTTAGTTCAGATGAAGGTTGAATTAAAGAACAATTTGCTTCTGGTTTAAGTAAGGATTAGAAAAGTAGCTGTACAGCATGGCAAATTGTTACTCTGGAATGCTTGAGAGTAACTCAATTTTAGAAGTTGAACATACATTTTTTTATGCTTAAAGGACTCAGGGATGCAAAATCCAAACAGTTACAGGGTTTATTCCTTTAAGAACTGAAAAACTGGCTCCTAAGATCATAATAACAATGATTTTGATGATTATTATTATTTTTGTTAGTTGGAGGGAAAAGGGTAGGATGGTCTCTTAAGGGTTTTTCTGAAATGTAAGATTCCTGTTTGACTCACCGTTTTTAATCCTCTTCTGACAATGAAACACACCCTGTTTCTTTACACTGAAGTATTGCTTAGTTGTAGTTTTCTGTGAGTTGCCTGTTTGCAAATATGAAAACAAATCCCTTTTGCTCTCCTAGACCTTGGTCTGGGATGTAGGGAACAGTAGAGAAAGCATTCACCAGTCCTACAGGTTTTAAGAGAGCTGAACTAATGCCTAACTTTCTGTTGCCACTAAGTCCTCCGTGTATAGAAATACTGGTAGGAGTTTGAGGTATTAAGGAGACCCTGGGTTGGGTAAATAATGAAAAGCTGTGTGCTCAGTTTCAAAATGCAACCCTCTTTTTTGATGTTTTTGTAAATCTTTCTTAAAGAAAAACTTGAGCTGCACTAAGACTGAGAATCCCTACCCTAACCTATTTTGGTAGAAATGCCAAGCAGAAAAACAGAGTGCCTGGAAACACATTCCGTAACTCTTCACTAAATCAGCCCTATTGCAGTAGTCTGAATAGTTATCCTCCAGAATAAAACATTATTGCAGACAGTTGCTTCACTTATTCCTGCTGGAAAACCTTAGGCAGGATGCAGGGATTTTACTCCTGCTACAGATTCCCGCTCTATCCGGGTACATTTTCTACAACTTCTCACCCTTGGGAAATGGTGGTAGCTCTGCAGGTATTATGGGAAGTTGATGTGCCAAACCTGATGGACATAGCAGGTCAGGCTTGATTTCTTTAGTTTTCTGTCTATTCTTGGATTCAACCCAGAAGGATTTCAGGAAGCTCTAACCACTATGGATTTTGCTAATAAGAAGGATGATGTCAAATCACAGAATGGTCAAGGTTGGAAGAGGCCTTCAATATCATCTAGTCCAACCATCAATCCAGCACCACCATGATCACTCAAACCAATATGTCAGGTGCTATATCCAGAAATCTCCTCAACAAAAAATACACTGCAGTTAAACATATTCTTTTGACTATTTTACTTGACTGAATTTCTGTTCCACTGCATACTTGGCCCATCTGCCCTCAAAGAAATTCAGCTATACCTGATCTTTAGAGACAGATGCTGATCTGATGAGGATTGAATTGTCCTGGGCTGCATTATGCTCCCACATAATAGTGTGCTTTTTCTATCCCTTCTACCCTAGACACTCCACTCAAGCTTACGCAACCCTGCTTGCTGACCAGGGCTAAGACCTTTTTCCAGGCTTAAAGAAACTGTGATATGGTGAGGTAGCCAGGACTGTATAGATTGTCAGTACTATGGCAGGAGAAATTAGTCCTTCTGTCTTGCATCCAGGTTTCTTAAGTGACTCACTTTAACGGGAAATTAAACTTCCCCTGTTTTGAGAGATTCATAGCAGCTGATCCTCAGCTTTTACAAAATAATCAGGACAAGTCTTCTGAAGGTCAAAAGACATTTCTGGCAGCATGCAGTCACTCTGTCCTCTGTTAATGGGTCTACCTCTGATGATACTCTATGTGTTGCAGGGAATTAATACCGTTCACATTATTCTCAGCTCAGCATTGGCCTCTGTGGCCAGAGAAGTGTCATGGAGAGGGACTGAGCTGAGGTGTCCAGTTGCTCCAGATTTTTTAAGTGAAAATGATGGTATCTTGCCTCTAAAGACTGCAGAGCAAGTTACTCCCATCAGTTAACACGCATTTGAATCCAGAAAAGTTCTTTGCAGGAGCTTTCTTTGCTCACAAACCAAGACCTTTCAGTCACTGCCTAACCTTTCTATACATTTTGCATCAGTAGAGAACAGATGCACAGCTTGCCCTAAAGGAGAAGGTCTGGATCCTCTCCCATAACCGTGCCCTAAAACCTGAGGCTGTTGTTTGTGCCACTGTTGCTCCATGGCCCCACAACTTCATGTTTCATTTGTGCAGCAGAATTGTTTCAAGGGTGGGACTGCAGAGAGACCACCCCCAGTCTCGCCTCCTGGGCAGCTCCTGAGTGATGTTTTACTGTGTTTGAATATCTTCCTGTCACCTGAGACTGAGGCAGACTGATGAGCTAACTACTGATTTCTAATTAATAACCTACCAGATCTTCATTAATAAGCTAATTAGACGAGAAGACTCTGCTCTTGACCCCAGAAGACACGGCTGGGCCAGCAGCCCACGGCAAAGCCTCAAACCCTTCTCCTGGGCTCCAGGGGCTGATTGTAGCAGCTGCCCACCTCTCACTGCCGGAGTCCCCCAGTTAATCCCAGTAACCCCCGCAGCACCTAGGGCTGTGGTGAATTGAATTCCCCTCAGGTGAGCAGCACCAAACAGGCCTTTTCCCAGTGCGGCCTGGCCCCAGGTGCTGGGGTGGATATACCACGTTTGATGACAGCCTGTGAAGGGTTAACTTGGGGAACTGCTAATTACCCTCTCAGGAATGGCTAATCACCCCTCCAGCAATCACCAATTACCCCTTTAGGGGGGGGTAAGTAAGAGCAGCTGGGAGTAGAGACTGAGGCAGGAGGGATGGGCTTTGAAGGACCAGTGAGAAAAGGTTAGTAAATCAGGTATTTTTTAAATAACACTGTTTTTCAGTGCTGTTGCTAGAGGGTCATTGCTGTTTCTGGAGCCAAAGGGTTTCAGTGTGTGGTTTTTTTTATTTTTTTTTTGGTCTAGGAAGTCCCCTCAGGGAAGCAGGTTCTGCCCTGTGCCTGGTTGTGCTGCCTGGTCCCTCAGGGGTAAGAAGGAGTGTCATGGTGCCATGGGTGGCCATGCTCCTGGTGCCTATGGAAGTGCTGGGAACACCGTGAACTTCTCTGTGTCCCCAGGGTGGAGTGGCTCCAATAGCCATGCTGTGTCTTGTACAGGAATTATTTGCTCTGGTTGGCTCAAATCTCATGTTTCTACATGCATTACCCTGGAGTGAATCATCTATCCCATGACTTGGCTTTCATTTTGTTAAAATGGGCCCCTTTCCTGTACAACAGGATGCAGATATGCCTTTGTTTCTTTCAGCCACCACCTGTTTCTGATTGGTTTAGTAACTCACTCCGATATTTGGTCCCTCTTTGTGGGTTGAAGAGACTCTTCAAATCTCAGCGTCCCCATGCAAAGGCTCTGCTGTGTTCTGTGGGCTATGCCCCATGAACCACCCACAGCCTGGTTTATAAACTTCTTAGTCTCTTCTCTTGAGGCTGGCACTTACTCTTGTTGTTAAGCTTGTTCCTTGAAAGAGCAATGGGAGGCGGTCACTCTTTTTTAATCATAAAGAACTCTAAGATTTTTCTTTCTCTAACCCCGCTAAGCTGGCTTTCTGCCTACAAAAAATGATGAAAAAGAAAGCAGCATACCTGCTTTATTTTTTTTATATCTAAGTGGTGAACATTTTGTGGTTATATAGAGCATTGTTGTTGCTACTGGTAGTTCCTGCCGGGTTTCTAATCCATCTCAAGAATTAATTTATACTCATGTGTAATGAAGGTACTGGAACAGCTACTGCTGCATGTGAGAGCTTAGACTTGGAAGGACAGTATTTTCCCTCAGTTTTGGTCCAGGGGGGGAAGTAAAGGAGGATGTAAGATGTGAGCAGTAGACTAGCAGTGGTTGTATCAAACCACATTATTCACAGCTGGAAGCTCCTGCAGCTGTCGAGGAACTTGGAGGGGTTGGCAGCTCCTTTGAATGCTTATCCCTTCCTATCTGCCTACTTGCGTTTCCCTCCCCACCTTTCTTCTCATCTCCACTAGCACAGTAGCCACCTGTGGTGGGGCAGAGCAGAAAGTGATGGAAGCTGGTTCTGCTGGATGAGGAAGCAATGGAAAAACGCCAGTCACAAAAGCTGAGGAGATTTTTTGATCCTTCCAAAAATGAAGGAAGAGGACCGTCAAGTAACCCTGGTGACTGCCATCAGACAACTCAAAAAAGGATGGGAGTGTTGTGATAATTGGGAGTGGCAGGAGAGGTGGAGTTGGAAATGCAGGCAGGGGAATTCATTCCTAATTTTTGGTCCATCTGCCTGTATTGCTTGCTGGCTTACAACATAACCAATCCAGCGAAAGCAGGTCCTTGAGACATCAGGTCCTGCTTCCAACAGAAGTTTTTGTAATTGAAGGGCATGCATGTTGGAAACTTTGTCCCACATTCAAGTGCATTGAATCAAAAGCCAGTTCTGCCATTACCTGAGCAGTTAATAAAATCTATTGGCTTATGATGGATTTTTTCTGCAGGCTAGAATGGATCTGTCTTCACTGTGATTTGTGAGATTGAGGGGAAAACAAAAAATATAATCTGTATTTCTACGGCACTGAAAAATTTCACTGTGTTCTCCTAAGGCTTGGAAGTAACCAAAACTGCAGCAGTCATTTTTTTGATTTACTGAAAACAAAGCTTAACTTATTAACATTTTAATAAAGAGAATCTCTTTGCAGTGGTGCTCAGAGTTGCTCTTATTTCTCTCTGTGCAATTTCATTCTCTAAAAGGGAAAATACTATTGAGATCTGTAAGGCATGATGTGTTAGACTGAAACTAAAGACACGAATACACCAAAGCAAAATGCTTTCTAAAGGTGCTGTGTTTGTGAGAGGTGCTTGCCCAATATGTGTGATGCAAAATGGGGATGCTTTGTGAAGAAATCATCCTTGTAAAGCCATTGGTTCTGGTCATCAGACTCTATCCAATGCTTTAGTGATGATGCTGCTGATCTATTTGGGAAGTTGGCTGGCTCTCAAGGCAGAGTCTCTTCTCAAAGGCTGTTTCACAGTGAAAATATGCTCAGTGCAGCCGAGTGCATGAATGAAAAAGCCTCTGGTACCTTCTAGTCCAGCAAAATGCAGCACAAAACTCAACTTACTCTGTCTTTTCTGCTGTCCCAGGTAAGAAATATGTATTTTTTCCCTTGCTTTCTTTCATCTTTCTGCATTTTGTGCATTTGGAAGTATTTGTAATTCAGGTCTGATTTCTGAGTAATTATACGTTGCTTGAATTACTGTTTAAAGATGCAGGATCTCTGCTCTAAGCCAGTTGCTAGGAATGTAGAATCTCATAGTTCCTTGATTTACAATTACAACCAATTTGCTGTGTGATATATAGCATTTTTTTGTTTCCCTCCAGGAAGGTTGGTGGGGGGAATCTTTCAAGTGTCTCGGTTGCAGCTGCAGCAGCGATATTTTCTGTCATATCAAATGCTGCAACTTTGATTTGCCTCTTCCCTCTGTGGCTTTTGCCGGGTAGGGCTTATAGGCTGTTACAGGCAGCTCACGTTATTTATTGCTTTTTTTTTTATAAAAGAAGAGGAGGGGGGGAATATGGAGGAAAAATAAAACCAAACCTTACAAAAGATTCTCTTCCCCGTGCTCTCCTGATAGATGTGTAATACTCTGTTAGTGACTTGCTATGTAGCCTTTCTCTTATTAAATGTAAGAGATCCCCCTCTGCCAGAAAGCAGAGGAAAAAACACCCAGCCTTAAAAACACGGAGCTGCTGAAGCCCCGCTGCTGCTGCCTGTCAAAGCACAGGGACTCGCTGGGCTTTGACTTCTCAACACCTCCTGGTTGCTCTTTTCCTCTTGCTGCTGTTGCAGAGCTCACTTTTTGGAAGCTCGGAGGAGGTTTGGAAATCCTTTGTTGTCGTCCAGCTTAAATGCATGCTTCCCTCTGTGGTCTTAGGAGCTCTGTAAACTCTTGTGTTTAGTGGTAGCGGTGCCAACATCCTGTGCACTGAGTAGGGATAAAAGTTAATTCCTTTTTGACTTGCGATGGAGTGGTTTTATTAACCCTTAAGGGGTTGGTGGGTTTTAGTGTCAAGCCAGTGCTTGGGATGCCAAGTCTGAGCCCTCGTGTTTGTGTAACTGCAATCTCCCTTAGGCATTTGGTGTGCTTTTCCTAAATAGGATGATAAGGAGAAAACCGGTGAGGGATCACCATTGGGAGAGTTTTATTGCTGAGAGGAGCCACACAGTGTGTCATTAGGAGGCAGTAGGGTGAGCTGAATGCATCCATGCTGTGGTTCAGGGTTGGGATATTTGGGTCCTGGTTTAACCTGATAAGGGGTAAACACATGACTGTGGGTGGCTGAAGTTATGGGACAGCAGGAGACTCCATGACTGGGGATTTGGTGTGAGCAAGCACAAAGGCATTTGGGTGGGTTCAGGATAACAATCCTGCTCCAGGAAGAGTAACAAATAAAAGCAGCTGCTTTGGGCCATAGATGGGGTGCAGGGCAGCATGAGCTGGTGCCATACACAGAGTTCCTTGCAGGGCCACTTTACCAGCCCGGGCTGGGGCGCTGGGCTGTGGCCGAGGGCAGCTCGCCAGCTCTGCTGGGACTGGCAGAGCTGCTGCTCCAGGGAGGGCTGGGGATTCCCAGAGGGCTCCTGGGGAGGACAAGTTCTCACAAATGGGCTGAGATCCAGGCTGGGCTGGCAGAGCTGCCGGTGGGAGGCAATGCTCAGGGAGCAGAGGGGCTGCGGGGAGAGGGCACAGACAGAGCAAAGGCAACCTGTGGATATTCTGAACTGGCGCTCTCTCATCTTGGCCCTGAGACCTCCCATCTGGTTCCCTTGGCTTTCTCTCTTTTTTCTTTTTTCCTTTTTTTTCTTTTTTTTTGTACAGCTTTTCTAGCACACCACTGAATTAATCAGCTCGAGTTTGGATTTTCTTGTACAGAAAGCAGTATGTATGTGACAGAAGAGGGCAGATTTTTTAAGGCCTATTAAACACAGCTGCATTTTTTAAACTTTAATATCTACTGAAAATTTGACAAGGTGCTGACACCTGGTTCTGAAAACAGCTGTGCACTTTATTGATAACTTTCAGCCGTAGTACAGAGCCCTTCCCTTGCTGGGCTGAGTTTAGTGTACTGCAAGGCTGGGCTTGTGGTGCTGTAGCATTGTTTTGTATCTAAGTGCCTAAACTGCACTCCACCTTCTTTATTAGCATATACAGCTCTGTCTGGCAGTGTCTCTACCTTGTGACTTACTGCATCTCCAAGTTTACTTTACAGATCATGTCTGGTAGTTAATGAATTGGGGAATGAATCAGGCTATAATATGGAAGTGTGGGTAATTCTGTCTCCAGGTCCAGGTTGTTGAGTATTGCCAGGTTAAAGCAAGAGTTGAAGTTGATGGTATGGGAGGGAAAGAAAGGAATCACTGAAAGGCTCTTTGGCTTTTCTCGTTGACACCACATGCACAACTTTCATGTGACAGGAAAAGTAAACAGAAGAATGTGAGAAACAACATATTAAACAAATGCAGCCATCTGGCTGTGTAGTGGTTGTAACACATTTGGGGATCTTTTTCTGCAAGCTTTCTCTCCCTTAGGAGGAGCAAGAATGTCTCATACAATACGATGCTTGTGGAACCAGAAAAGCTCAATTTTGATAGCATTCTTTCCAAGCAATAGCAATCCAGTAATGCAATACTTTCTGGGGAAGCAGAAGATAGGAATGACTTATTTATAGCAAAGTTTACAGTGTAGAGAAAATGTGGAGAAAAGTCTTATGTTAGCAAATACATGAACAGTAAAAGGTTTATTTTTTATTAAAGGATCATTTCTAAAATTAACACCTTTGGCTTTGTGGTTTCTTGGTTTGTATCTAATTCAACTGCATTTTTTAAGTATAAATTTTTTTTCTTTTGAGTCAAAAGGATGAGGATGGGAAATGACTTTTTCATCTCAGTAAAGCAGCTCATTGATTATTTTTATAAAAATTGTGGTAAAGAAGTGAGCAATAAGTTATTTTTCCTTTTGTAAATATTTAGGCTACATTACTACCGAATGTGTGTCCTTACTTCACCAAGAGGAAAACTGAGCATTAGCTGGAGTAACTGAGGAAGATGTTTCAAGTAATTTTTGAATTCAGACTCCCCTGTAAAACTCCAAAGTATAACAATAATATACAGCTTTATTGATCTGAAGCTGACAATAAAACCTAAATGTACTCTGGTAGCTTATGCAGTTCATTGTACAGGGTGCAGGAAGCAGTAAATATATACTCTGATCTGATACATTTCAAAATCTGTGTGTTTTACATTTTCCACAAAGAATATATTATAAAGCCTACATACAAAATATGCTTTAAAGGTATTTTTTTAGTGTATGTTATGCATCTCATGCAGACAGAGGAATCAAAATAAAATTTGCAAGCAAAACTCATGAGGGGGGAAACCCCCATGTTTTTGCTAGCTTTAACAATAATTTTCATGTTTCACTGGATTGCACCGATCTAGATTGGTAAATTGTATAGGTTTTACAACTTGTCATTAGAGTGAATAGAGAAAATTAGTCCTCAAACCCTTTCAAGCCCATACTGCTGCATTCCTAAGCTTTGTTTTTTCAGATTTCTCCAGAAGAGGGCTCCATGCACAGCTTGAAAGGCAGTGCACAGGTATTGAAAACGAAAGGAATTCATCAGCTTCAGGAAAAAAAGAAACATCTTGCTCACACAAAAGTTTGTTGTCATAACGTTATGGATTATGCTCGAATTCTGACCAAGTGTTTCCCTGTTCTACCATGTTGCTGCAGGGGTTATTTTCAGACTGCTTATTATTTGAGAGCCCTAGAGAAGTCTTATGTCTGTTGTGCTGTATCAGAGTTGTAAAAATGCTTTGAAAGTGTTACAGAAGCTCAATCCCAATGACTGTGTATAATTATTTGTACTGCTGGGCGTTCTGTGAGCAGGCTGACACCTCCTCCTCACAGTTTCAGGCCACCATTTTTGTTATATAGTCAAAAAAGACCTTCCCCTTGCTCATCTCATTCAAAAGATGGTGTCTCCCAAAACACAGGGCCATCCAATTCTGCTGTGCTAGTTGTTAAATATTACTTTGGAGAGAAGATTGGCATTTAGTGAATTAGGATGACTTTTTGGCACAGCTCTAATTTCTAAAAATATCCTTTTATACGACATGATCACAGCCGTTACTGCTAAGCCAGGAGGTTTGTTGTAGTAGGTGAGTGTAAACTGGTCACAGAAATGCTTCTGGAGTCATGGCATTACAGTTAAAAGCCACTCTTTGCACCCCTTGAGAGTCAATCTTTCAATTTAAGATGTAACTCAGCCACTGTGTTGGGACCTACTTTCTGTTTCTGATGATCAAAAATTGGAAAAGCTTGTTCTAACAGATGTAATGTTTGTGCTGTGATCCACTGGGAGTTATTGACTTGATTCTTAGTGACCTGACAGCAAGGAAATTAGCATTGCTAAAAGCTATCTCTACTGAGCAGTGCAACAGGAACCACTAGAGCTACGTAGGTGGCAACAGTGGTGCCTCTTCAACTAGACATGAAGTCCTACTTTTCCTTTTCTTTCTGTTTGTTGCTAAATAAGTAGACTCTTCCCATTCTATCAACATGTAAGAAAAGGTAGGTAACAGAGCTCTGTGTTACACTCTTCCTGCCTCACTGCTGGAGTCACATCTCTGATCTTCAGCTGCTGAGCTCTGCAATGTGCTGTGTGCCAGGATTTTGGCTTCAGGTTTCAGAGTTATTATAGGAGCCTTTTGGGAGAAGGGGGGTTCACTTCAGACTTGAAGGAGAAAGGTCAGGTTAGTGTGTTTAATTGTTTCTTAGAGATAATTTCTTTGATAGTTACAAGAGAACATTTTCCCTTTTTTGGTGTATCCCTAGCACTCTACCCAAAGCTTCATCTGTGCAAGGCAGCAAGACAAATCTACCGTGTCCAGTGGGGAGGAGAGACAGAATGAGAGGGATTCATCATCCTTAGGAGACTAAGTGGGCTATAGCACTTCCCAGTTAACTCTGGGTAATATCAGTGTGTTCTTGATCGTGGCCATATGGCTGCACCGTGCCCTGTCCTGCTCAGCAGATGGATGGGACCAGCCCAGATGGGAGGCTGTGTTTTCCTGTCACTTCATGTGTCCTGCAGCTACACAATGTTAGTGTGTACAGATCAGTAGGATATTAAATGCCAAAAAGGAGAGAGAAATAAGAATTGCTTTATTAACCACTGTTTCATTCTTCACAGGTCCTGGGAATTTGCTGACTGCTTTTTAAATTTTTTTTGTGTTATGTGAGGTGGATTGTGTTCTCTGTCAAGGGGAACAGTCTAATTCTTTGAAAGCTTTACTGTTTTGTATGAAGAGAAGTAATTCCCCTACCGTCTTATCCAATATTCTACCATTGTGCATCATTAATTTTCTTGGCCAGAGAAAAAAAATAAAGATTTTAAGATTTGTTTTGATAGAGCTGGTTAAAACAGTTCTATGAACAGACTAAAATAAACACAAGCGACTAAAAGTAGGGTAAATCTTTTCAGCACACAGCAGTTACCAGGAGCTCCAACCACTTGGAAAAGCTGATTAAGGTGTTTAAATAACTTCTGATATCTATGAATATCATTGTATGGTTGCCTAGTTTGGAATCATTATGAGCTTTGTTTCTGAAAAGCTGAACATCCCTTCAAGCTTTTGAATTATCTCAAAATTGGACACCCATATGCAGCTGTCAGAAATGAATAAGATTTTATTGCCTAAGGTTCCTTAGACTCCATTTGATAAAGGTTCTACTCCCTAAACTATCATTAAAAAAAGCCCCAAACACTAATAATAGCTATCTATTTCAGTCTAAACTCTTTTGTTCTCTTGCTGTGAACAACTAATGCTTAATTCATTATTAGTAATGGCGGTGTATATATTTCTAAAAGCCAATATTTAATTCCCCAGGACTTTGCAGCCTGGTATGTAATGAAGAGCAAATATTTCTCGTGTGTATGAAGGCTCTGTTAACAGTACAGACAGCAAGTGGGTTTCTAAAAGTTTGAGGGTTTTTGACTTATGAGTAATAGTGGTG
Source organism: Serilophus lunatus (assembly GCA_013399895.1). Classification (NCBI taxonomy): domain Eukaryota; kingdom Metazoa; phylum Chordata; class Aves; order Passeriformes; family Eurylaimidae; genus Serilophus; species Serilophus lunatus. The sequence continues at coordinate 1,411,768 of VXBA01002171.1, forward strand.
GATACCTGTGGATCTTTTGTGTAAAAAGGGACTCAAAATGCTGTAAACCTCAGGTTCTCGGCCATTGAGATGTCACAGCGTTGTTTGTGGCTGTATGCAAAGGAATAAGTGTACATACAAGTTGAATTTAGGATAAGAGGTGCTCACTTGCAAATATCTGTACCTGTAAGCCCAGGTGACCTCAGGTCTCACTATTTGTGTGCTGAAGACTCCCGTTGGCTACTCCCTCTTCCCCCCCGAGCTGTGAGAAGTGTGAGAGCTCCTCACCTGTTCCAAGGCACTGTTGACAAACTGGGCTGGAAGCTCTGCTAGGGGAGTGCTGATTCTATACACTAATGGCTCTGCCACATGGGAAAGAGGATGAATAACTTGCATGGCTTCAAATCAACCCACAAAACTGTTGATTCTCTGAATTATTATTTTTTCAAATTGCTATGGAGCAAACCCCCCAAATGTTACAGTGTACTGAGTTGTTTATTGGCTCATCTCCTTTATAAACACTTAATCTATTCCTTTTAATTTTCTTGGCATAACTTGGAATTTCTCGAAGGATTTCTGTGCAAATTTTCTTTAAGGAGTCCTGGAGACAAATGCAGGCGGTTTTGAACCCATAAAAGTAAAATAAAAGCTGGCACCTGTCAATGGGATGACTGTATAAAGGGAGAAATCCTAATCTACTGTGAATTCACCTGGGCCCACCAGGGAGCTATCCCAGCATGCATGAATTGGGTGCATGATCCAGAGCTTGTACAGACAACACAAAAGGATGGAAGCAGGGGGGTATTGTGTAAAGTTGTCCTTTCCCTGGCCCATTATAGTTTTCTTGATGCAAGATGGCGTTTGAAGTGTCTATTTACATTTTAACTTTGAGCCAACTTAGTAACTGATTTGGAATAGAGAAAACCCTGGGAACAGTGTTCATGAGATCTTGAATCTTCCCACAGACGAACTTGCTTGCTCTGAGTTCCCCTACTGCCAAATAAGGTGTATTTATATGTTTCTCTAGAGACAGCCCTGTGTTTTCCCTGAGGAACCACGTTTTATCAGAGAACAGCTATATCCAAATGTGACAGCTGAACATAGCACTGCTCTGTACTTGACAAAGCAGGAAATCCAGAGCATCTGGTACTTTGCTCTTGAAATGAAAGGAGATGGAATTAGCCATTAGAATTGGATGGGCATATCCTTCCCCATTAAGCCCATTGTTTCAGAGCTCTGTCAGAGGAAGCTGAGCAGCAGCAGTGGATATCTCAGCTGCAAGCTTGAGCTGTTCAGTGTAGTTAGATAACTGGCCAAATTAAAAGGTGTTCAGCTTGACCTTCTGCCAAGATAAGAAAACTGGTCTTGCAGGTGCTAGGAAGTTCTGGATATTATCTACCATCCTTATTCAGGTGAAGTGCAAAATGAAAAACCTGTGGGTAAAAGTAAAGGGAAATGGAATTGAAACAGAACAAGACATATATATCAGTTTTGATTTCTGGGCATTTGTATTAGCCTGCTACCTGAAGGTTGTACTGTGTGTCAGGCAAAGTGGTTTTGTTGTCTTCTAAAATATTTCTTTTCATAAGTCATGGTCTGATTGAACTAAGTGGACTCTGAACTCTATAAATCTTGATTTATAAATATCGATATTCCTGTCAATTTCCTGATACACAGCTCTGACCTCAACACTAAAGTAATTAGGTGCATATTTGATCAGCTTTATTTGTATAGAATCATAAAATGGGTTGGGTTGGAAGGAACTTTACAGATTAGCTAATTCCAACCCCTCTGCCATGGACAGGGACACCTCCCACTAGACCAGGTTGCCCCAAGCCCCATCTAACCTTTCTTTGAACACTTTCTCAATCCTTTTTTCCCTCCAGCCTGTATTTGTGCTTTAGACTGTCCTGACACACATGCAGGACCTTGCACTTGCCCTTTTTGAACTCTGTGTGGCATTTGGCAATATCTTTGCAGGAGTCCCCATTCAGTGGGACAAAGCTGTAGGGATGGTCAGCAAAGCCTGGCACTAATGGGAATCCCACCTTTTTGCACCCGCATTCACTAATCTTCAGGAAAAGACAAGGCTCTGATGTCTGCATCTAGTTTTGAAATAGTTTTATTCTGATGCTCTTAACTAAAAGATCTCATTTAAAAATGATAAACAAGAATGCAACCTCCAATTTTAAATGTCATCTGTGGTTTTTCCCTAATTGTTGATCTATGCAGTTCATATATCAATATAGAAGTGTGGCATTCTGTGCAGTGAAGAAATTGCTTATTGTAATCTGTTGAAAGTGTAGCTGATAAATTCAGGTACAATGCCTTACCAGGAAGTAATGTAAGGATGTTAAGAATAAATAGTGTATTTTTATCTCTTGTGGAAATTACTTCTAGTCTTCTCAACTTCAGTTTTCTGTATTCCAGTAGCAAAGCACTGCTGCTCACACTAACATGGGAGCAGGTCTCCAGTGGATGTGGATTGATTGCATTGTCCTGCTTTGTGTTATCCAAGTGAAGGATGGTTGTCAATGCCATGTGCATTCCTGCTGTGTACCCACTGCAATGCTTGCACGGCTTCTATGGCTGTATCTGAGCACCCTACAAATGGTAATGAATTTATCCTTGCTTCCCTAAAATAACTGCTCAGTTACGACAAGAACATTATCCTGAAATGGGAGGCAGCCTCCAACATCTGCCTGTTTCAATGACTTGAGGTCTGTTATCTTACTTGAATAATGATGTCAGCTGCTGTCACTTTGGCTGCTGGTGTTGATTCAGTGTTGACACTTCATTGTACTCCAGGAAGATTAATTCTGATTGGAGGCAGCCCAGGATAAATTCAGTCTTTAGGCCAACCAGAAGCTGGTGTATTCACTACTATCTTAATAATGCTGCTCAACTTTCAAGAATATAATTAGTTATGATTTGCCAAAGAACTGCCTGTTTCTATACAGTTAGCTATTTGCATATAGGGAAAGTAAGAAAATATTTAACCATAACAGCACAGAGTTCTCTCAGGCAGAAGAAATTGGTGTTCTTGCTTATAACTGGTGTTTATGTGCTGGCTGCTGGCAAAATGAGTTGGAGCAGAGGATGAGGATGAGGCTGGCACTGCTGTTTATGCTCATAGCATTTAAGACCGAGATGGTTTGGGGTACAAGGGAACAGACAATACACCACCAACTATGCCTTCAGTGCCTGAGTAGGGGAGAGATGCTGGATGTTTCCACTGCAACATGAGGCAATGTCAATGGCAGAGTATTTCCCTCACCACTGACAAGGGTTCCTGTCTTACTCTCTTCCCTCAGTTTGGAGGAGTCAGAGCTGCCAAAAGCTTGGGCTCCTCTGGCGGGAGATGAGCTGCCTGGTCATGGCTATTCTGCTCTAATATCAGTTTCTGAAGATGGGATGTTGCTGACCTAAAATGTTGGTGAGATGCACCTAACTGTTTGAATTCCTGGAAAATTAAGGGTGCATGGATGGACCATCTGTTACATACCCAACACATGAGAACCTGTAGATTGACTATTGAAAGCTAATGTCTGACACTGTGGAACAGCTGCTTCTTCCTGTGTGGTTTTGTCTCTCCAAAATGAGGATTTAGCCTTCTCACACTTGCTTCCCAAGAAAACAATTTTCAAAGCTTTTGCTTCTTCAGGACTCAAAGGCACACATAGAACCTGTTTCCTGCTGTGCATGGCAACTAAACATTGATTATGGGTAGCTGAAGGAGTTTGGTCAAAAACTGGCTTAAGTTGTCTGAAATAACTCGTGTTGAACTCCTGAGCAGAATTGTTTCTCCAACTTGTTCTTGACTTCTGATTTCTGCATGCTGTGTGTTTGTGGAGTCTAGCTGGGATATGTAGGAATAAAAAGCCATCATGCACAGCATGAATGGGTCTCCATGCCTCACCTCCAGGCTGACTGGAAGCATCGACATTCCTATAATTTCCTTGCTCAAGTTTACCTTTAGTTTTTATACTCAAACTTTCTTCCAGAAGTCCTAATTTTGGGGGAAAGGATCAATAACTTTTGCTACTGTGATTTAACTTCTCTTAGATTGGCTTCAACAGAGTTTATTGTAATGTTCATCACTGTTCTTGATGCTTATAGTTGGTTTTCTTTTGACTGTGAGAGCATGATGGGATTTTCCTGCACCATGACAAGGACTAGACACTCTAAGGAGTCATTTTCCTTTAACATTTGACATAGGTCCTGGTTATTCTGATTTGTAATCTACAGGCTGTCTAGAGTTAGTGCACCATGAAGTTGTAACGTTTGGCTAATGTGGGAGACAACTATAAGCATTGTACTGTTCGTACTTGTGTATCTTCCCAAATCTTGTGCTTTTCTTGATACATTCATATTACCCTATTCCTTTCTCCCTCAGTTCCTTAAGGCAGTCTAGTTCTAGCTGCACATGTGGAAAAGAGAATTTATCTTCCTCGTTAATGATGTTAAGTTGGTGATCTCTTGGAGTCAGAAATGCTGGGATAGTTATTGGTAATAAACACGCTGACATAGCTGCTGGATTTCTTGTCCTTTTCTTTGGCTGAGGAACAGGAGAAAGAAGAGCAAACCTTAAAGCACAAAAATGGAAGGGAAAGCAAAACAAGAAACAAAGAAAAACAAAATGGTATTCAATGTCCTCTAACTTCTTGCAGCTGTTAGGATTTGGAAAGTAGCCTTTTATATTTGTGATATAGTTAACAGATACATATTGGAATGGAGAGCAGCATCCAGTCTGGTTTTGCCTGATTTCCACACCTTCATTTATAAACAATCTTGCCTGATAGCTTAGGCTGATGCTCATATCCAGAGCTCTTGCTCCTATCTGGATCTGAAGTTGTTGGCACTAGGAAATGGTAACACTGTTTTACGCCCATTTGTGTGTATCAGAATGTTGGTTTATGAGAGGCAGGAAATTTAATCCTTTGTGGAATTCCATATCTGTTTCCAGCATTCATTAACTGCCCAGCCACAGAATTCTCCTCTCCTCTACATTTTATGTTTTGCTGGGACTTTATTACCACTTGCTCTCTGTCTTGATGGACAACATTTATCTCTACAGCATTTATCTCTGCTGCTTTGACATGGTTGTATTCACCATCATTAAATACATTCTACTGTTGCTTTGGGAAACTTGTTATCACACAGATGAAATAAAACTTAGGACATATCTTCCTCTAATTGACTAGTTGGATGGGGAGGAAATGAGCATGGAGAGAACAGAGGACAAACTGGGTATAAGGTGTGAGGCAGTTTCCTTTGAAACTGTTTGCATGTCACTTTAACTGTCTGAGACTGTTCTGTGTGTATAGGAAAGGTGACTTGCCGCACATCCTCTGTGTAACACAAATATGGTTTTTAACTGCTTGCTGATGATGTGAGCATGTCCCAGAGAAAATGGAAAGTAGGAAAGGGCTGGAGCAACCCAGAGGGGAGGTATAACCCTGTCACGGCTTTCTAGCAATAAATATGAAGCAAGACAGATACCAGGAAAAGCTGTGCAATGTCTTGCTGAAATGGGGCAACTGTTATGAGAGGTAAGTGCTCCAGAGTTTTGTCAGATATTATATGACTTGCCCTCTCCTACCACTTTTGCTAATACATAATTTTACAGATTTATCCCCTTTCCCTTATTTTCCGACAGCTGAAGAGCAAAGATTAAAGGGTAGAGAACCTGGCTTCAGGCACGCTTGAAACTGGCTGTTAGTTTTCTGCAGGTTTTTCCATGCTTAAAAGGGAAACAATCCTCCCCTGAAAACTGAGCATACAATTCATGGACAATGGATCTGCTTCTGACACTGTTTCTGGGGTGTTTGTACAATTCGTGATTCATCTGGCAGTGCTTGAGTCTAAGCACTGATAAAGGCAACACAGCAGAGTGCAAATACATTTGACCTTTCAAAACATTGAATAGAAAACAAAAATAGAAAAATAGTTGCTTTGCAGTTTTCCCTTGTATGTATGTAATGACTGTCAGCAAACTAGCATTCTTATTTGTGCTTTGGGAGCCTGAGTAGCACAGAGGCTCCTTGGCCTGAGGTCCACTGTGATAGACCTACTGTTCCCAAGACAGTGTGTGTGAATTGGCCTGACACTGGAATAGAGGTACAAGTCAACTTTGATTTTCCCCAGTTCAGGGATCGGCCTGTAGTTTGTGTGTGCTGCATTCCAAAATCTTTGCTGTTTGATGAGCTATGCTTGTATAATTGGCACACTGGTCTTGGCTTAGCTGCCTGATGGGCAGCAGTCTGTGTTTCAAGTGTAAAGTTTCACTGCAAGTGACACTTTAAGTCAGCAGCACTTATACAGAAGGGTCGGGCACCTGTAGAAAGTCCCTGCCAAAATCTTCAGCTAACTGCAGCGTCAGCTTGGCTACAGCCACCTCATAACACTGCTGGGAGCAACTTTAAAAAGAGGGTAACCCCCTGGGTGCTCTGGGGTGTAAATACTCCTATTCAGTGGGTGCTGTGGAGCTCAAACCTCTCCTGCCAGGGCTGAGGATATAAGTAGCACTGTGGCTGTGCCACTGCCACTGCCCGTGGCCTGACTGCTCCTGGGGGACATGTATAGTTCTGAACAAGGCTCCAAATATCAAGGGAACTGAAGATCCTGCCGGGCTGATTTGTGAGCACATTCCTTTGCTTTACAAGCAGAGGAAGTATGTGCAGTACATCTCTCTCAGCCTACAAGCCAGAGATGTACAGGGTACATAATTTTGTGCCAGGTTCTGGGGATAGGAGGAGGTTTTCAATGAGGTGATCAAGCTGAACTTTGGTCTTAAGCCAGTTTGGGGAAGGGAGAGAAGGCTGTGCAGCACCTGGGTAGGGCTCTGGTCTGGTATTGCTGCAGCTACTTTCGGTGTTTACAGCTATTTCTTAAAATACTTAGCAGTATCTGCACCGGAATTTGGATGTTTTTTTGGATCTGATTCTTCTTGGCTGCAAATGATAGTCCTTCCCTGATTTATTTGTACTACCCTGCTACCTGTCATATGCTGGTCAAGTCCAGTTCAGCAGAGAAACATTTTTCCCTTATCATTCCTTCTTATTTCTTGGTTCACTGTGTAGTTACCTCCTGTGGCTGTGACTGTATAAATTTGATTAACGACAAATCTTGAGTGGATCTGCTTAAATAATAATCAGTTTGTCTTTTAACTTCTCCCTTTTTTCCATACACTTGCTTTGAATGGGCAAACTATCTGATCAGCTTCCCTACTACCTTAAAGAAACCTCTCTGGTTTTTTGCTGAAACAGGGCTGTTGGCTTGGGAGGTATGTAATCCATCTCTGGATAAGCAGCACTAGTGTATCAAACTTGTCTTTTCCAGTCAAGGTTTTAGCTGTTCCCTTCAAAGTTATGCTCCTTTTAGCACGATTTTTGGAATATCCTTCTGGCCCAAGGCATCTTATTTGTTAATAGCCCAGTTTTGACTGGACAAAAGTAATGCAGGGAGCTTAATTAAAAACAGCTGTGGCTTTCAGTGTCCTTAAGTTGAGAGAATTTTTGGACTTCGCTGTTCCCTTTGCCCAGCAAACTGTGGACGTTGCTTTTTGGTTCCCCACCCCCCCTCTCCCCTCTGGATTCTCACTTCAGACTGTGTTGCTTCACCAAGAATCAACTATAAATAGTGCCTTTCACCACCAGCCATATTCATAAGGCTTGGCTTGAATGCCAAAGTTTGGTGTTAACCTTGTCCCTTTAACAAATGTAGCATGAATCATATTGACAAGGCTTCTAGGGGGCTGTGGCTGGGGGCAGCTTGGCATTGAGTGTCTTTAATGACAGATAATTTCTGGTCTCTGTACTTGGCATTGAAGGACATGGACCACCAGGCCTGGGAGAAGAGGCTTGCTTCTTGCCCTGGCCCTTTTTCCATATGGACACTCTCCCTTGAGCTTTGCCTTGCCTTGTGCTTGGCTTGAGGGCCTGGGGGACAGAGCCCACCCCTGGCCCCAGGGACTGGCTGCTGGCCCTGATAGGGATAACTGCACTGCCTGCACTGGGAGCTTTGCTTCTCTCTTAACAGCCTTATCCTTCTTGAGCATCTTGATTTCAAGTGTCTGTTGAAGAAGTGTAAACAGATTTCCTTCAGCTCTGCAGCACTACATGCTGTGTTGCAATACATTCTGTCTACTTTAAAGCTGTTAGTGATTCATTAATTTACTGTTCCAAAAGCCAATTCTAAAGGGATCACTCATATCCCTAGAGCAGTGAAGGTATTTTCAAGCTGGCTACACAATGCTGTGGCAGTTGTATGAGACTTACCTGACTCCAATCATGTGGCAGTGATAATGCCCAGAGCTGCCAATTCACTGGAGGATTGCACACAGATTCCATGGGTGGGAGCTTGCAATATTGTTGGACACAGCTAATAATAGTTCCTCTTGACTTCTGAAATGTCAGAGTGGTCTTGAATAATTGCACTTTGCAAAGTTTTAACCTTTTGTTTGCCACCAAGAGTAGCCTCTGCCGTGTTCTAAGCTCCATTATACTTGTAACACAGAGAGAAGTGTATTGGAAATGAGGACTCTTAGCACATCTGTTTGTGGATTGACTCATGTCAAGACCTCACAGTTGCAGCATCAGTCTGGGGACACAGGACTGTGTCCTCTGTGTGCACAATGACTAGAAAGGTGAGCTTCTCCTGTCAGAGACTCCTAAGATCCAAAGAAAATGCTTCTCTCTACCTGTTTCCCTACATGCAAAGGCCTTTGAAACCAAATAGTGAGAGAACTGTAGTGTACTATATATATATATAAAAGCAGGGTGCTAACAAAGAAGTAACTCACTTTTCTTTGAGAGGTGTCAGTTACTGTCTGACAGACTGTCCTGGAATCAGCTTTCCAAGGTTTCTGGAGTTTGAATATATGTCTTCTGGCAAGGAACAATAACTCTGATTTGCAGAGAACTTCCAAAGTTTCCAATTGTTTTATGAACCAAGTGAAACAAAAAAATAAAATAAAAAAATTCTAAATGCTCTGTAGAACTAGGTTGATACTCTTTCTTACATTAGCCATTTATTTCCTTTTGTAGTCTAGGGCATTCAGCAAGGTACCAGCAGTCTCCTGCTGCAGGATTTGCTGTAAGATTTTTATGGACTGCTGGAGGCCAGGCAATAAGGGATTTTGATGTATTGGCTCCAGAGTGGCAGAAACTGATAAATAAAATCCACAAACCCCAGTTCTTAGTCAAGAGGTACTAGCATTTAGAAGAATGAGAAATTCAGCCACAAGCTTTTGCTCCTATACCTAAAAACAAAGATCTGAGTGGATGAGCTGAGTTTCCAGAGATGCTGAACACAGAGATGTCTCCTTCTTGCAAGTACAGACCTGCATAGGAATTGCATGAAGCCAAACAGTGGAGAATAATGCAAATATAGGGACAGACAGATGACTGGTATTCCAAGTGACTTCTCAATTGCTTTTTACAGCTGGTTATTATAGTTGCAAACACCTGAATGTGTCTTTCAAGGAAGAGTGGCCTCACTGGGACCATGATTAGCATGAAATAATGAAGGGATCTCTCTTTCTATATGTTATTATATCTCCTATTTTCCTTATTTTCTGAGAAGTTAAATTACAATATCACTTAAGAGCAATGGAAACTGAAGTGCAAAGCAAGAAATCAGCTTGTGCCAAGTTCTGTAACAAGTAATTTGCAGTCACAGCTCAGGAGCCCCAAATCTCCCACCAGTCCCCATTGATCCTGGTACTGAGAACCCAGAGCAATGTGCCTTGTTGAAGGGGATCCTGGAAAGAGTTTGTGAGAACTGAAACCTGAATTACAGTAACTATTTTATATCTTAAGGGGACACACATCCCTCTGTTTCTGCAGTGCACATAGCTGCCAACATTTAGGTCTTGTCCTAAAGATACATTGCAGACTCCTTGTGACAATGAAGATTTATTTTTAGTGTGCTTGGGGAATTGTGGCTTACAGAATGACTTCACCCGAAGGGAAAACTTGGCTGTTGTCATTTTGTTCTTGTTGAATGCTCTGAAATACATCGTCACCATCAATGCTTCACTTAAAGAAAAATAAGGTTACAATCAATGGGGTTTTAAGAATATTTTCCTTTTTCCTGACTTTTTTTTTCATTTTTGGGGTATTCTATCACTTTCCCTGCTTGGCAACTTACATTAAATCTTGCTTATGACCATGTAAAGCAAGTTGTATGCTTACAAATGTGAGAATAAAAGCAGAAAAGATTTATCTTGTAATACATTTTTATTTCTCCTGTATTTATTGTACCTCTTCACCTCTACCCTCTAAATCATGGTAATCAGTCATTGAAAAATATGTTTTATATGAGGATTCATGTGTGTCCTGGCAGCTGGACAACAGAATACCCTCAGCTGCTTTTTGCCATCACTGGGTAAATCCCATCTTTTACAGACTCACAGAAATCGTTGGATTGTCCTTAGTTTTGAATTCATCCTTTGTCCTCCTGATAGGCCTTAATGGGCAAAGACATTTGGGAAATTCTGAAATGAAATTATATGTGTTCTTAGAGTTGCAATGTCAAACAATTTGGTAGCATATGTGACAATTGCTGCATCTATGCTTCTGTTGTGGTCTAAACTTGTTGAAAGAATTGAGTTCCTATTCTCTCTGAGTGCTGCCTGCAGTCAGCTGTGATCAGAGGAAAAAGAGGAGGTGGTCTGCTAGGAATGCTTCTCTCCTTGTGCATAGAAAAACAAATTACTACAGTTTTCTCTTTCATTGGAGTAATGTGTAGCAGCTATCTGTATACAATACTTCAATCCTAGCACTTTTTTCTTTAGGCTTATGTTTTAGGTAGAATACAGCACTGGAATTACAAGACCTTGAAAAGAAACACTTGATTTTTCAAGTTTCTCATCATTTTGCTATTATACCTAAGAGCAATAGTTATGATATCATTTCTAAAAGTCCAAGTTGTATATCTGTCAAGTATCAATAACGAATAAGAGTTTTGTATCTTTTCTGTTTTGAATGTTTTGGTATTAACAGATGATAAGAATCAGTTTTTCTTTCTTTGGCAAGTCCTTAAATTCAATTTAGCTTGTAAACAATGCTATGATTTGAAAGAGGGTAAACCTCCTTGAGCTTTTAGGGAACATGTATATGTCTGAATGTCCTTGCTGTTCTCATAATTCTAATCATTGTAAGCTGCAAGCCTATTCAAAAAATTATCTAAGCTTTGACAACATCCTTAGTGTTAGTACAATGCATTAAAAAAAAAAAGCCTTTTATGCAATCTCTGTCTCAAGGACAAACCACCTCATTAACAAACCACCCTGAAACACACGCTGCTGTGTTTGTCTTTATTAAGACATAATGAATTGCAGAATTCAAATTTTTTTTTCTTGAGATGGAGTGATCTGGAGAGAAGCATTTCACGGTAGGGAGTAGAGAGGAAATGTGGAGTCATTTGGGTGCTGCAGTCAAGAAAATGTTAAATGTTTGCACATACATATGTTGTGTGTGGGTGTGTATCCATCCATATGTAAAGGTAGATATGAATATGTGCAGGATCAGACACAAGCAGAGCTAAGCTTTGTGTGGTTTGCCATGTTACTGTGTGTTTTTTTCTCCCAAATATAATACTTTGTAACTCATTCTTTCACAGTTCCTCTAATTGAATCTGAGACATTCATATAAAATCCAGTCAGAACGCAGTCAGGACTCCTGCTCCTGGATTTTGAACCTGTGTGTATTTTTGAACACACTTGACTCACATCACTGGTATGAAAGCAAGTGCTCAAATCAGCTGTTTTGAAAAGCAAGGCTTGAGTGTCTTTAGAGCTTCAAAGTAACCTGGTCCAGCTGGGTACTAGACTTGTGGGTTTATGCTTGCTAAATTCTTACAATGACAGTAGAGATAAAGCAACAGCAGCTGCAGCCCAGAAATGTGTGTGGAGTAGTTTGAAGGACTGGTCTATTAGAAGTACAAATAAAAACTCACCAGGTTTGATAGCCTTTCAAATGTCTGGTTGTTATCCTCAAGAGTGTCATTCAGTGTGGATCCTTTCCTTCCTGTGCAGTTTTAGCAGGCTGGATCTGATGAGTTTTAAGCACGAGTGTTTCTTGCCTAAACATGCAGCCTCACAGAAGGATTTCTGCTCTGGACACCCATAACTCATGTGAATTATAGCCAAAAGGATTTGAGCCTCTCCAAGCCATAGGAATTATTGCTTTAAGGTTCTGGAAATGCTTGTTCACACGAGAATACAGATGTGATGTTTAAAAAGAGCCTGAAAGCAAAGTGTCAAAAATATGTGCAGACCTTAGAGTTACATCAGGTATAACTATATGCAGGGCAACTTAGAGCAGACCACAAAATGGTGTTTTTATTTTCCCCTGTGGTGCGATGTAACAGCAGAGAATGATGTGTAAAGGAGAAAATGGAATGTGCTCCCTTTTTTCTCTCCTGCTTTTAAGTACAGTGACATGTCCTCATTTAGACCTAATTTTCATTCCTGTAACATTACTTGTAATAACGTCTAAAGTCCTCAGAATTAATTTGACTGGAAAAATTCCAGAAGGACTTTCAATTTTTCTCATTAAAAACATTATAGATGTCTTAATTAGGCACTGTTATTAATGGTAATATTACTCAATTGAGAACTACACATTTAAGATGTGGTTACCTCTAGCATGATTAGTCAGAGAAGCCGTGCCATGCAAGGATGCACACTAGAATTTTGAACAGTTAAATATTTAGAGCCAGATGCTCAGCTGTGTAAATTGTGTGGCTACTGTGGCCTCAGTGGAGCTAAACTAATATACATTAACTGGGGATTTTGTATCTGAAGTTATAAACAATCTTTTCTGGCTCATCTCCCTCACTATTTCTCCTTTTCCTTTCTAGTGTGTAAGCTTGTTTTCTCTGCAAGTTGAAGTAATACACGTGTTCTTGCCTCCAGTAGAAGCTGTTTAACAGCTAAAACTAAGCTGGAGCCACTCCATGCTTTTTCTCTTTCCCCGTGTTTTCCCAGGGGGATTTCACTGACTTAAGTGAAGCTGCTCCTAATTTAGAACACAGTTCAAGGACCTTTCCACCGTGCCTTCAACTCTAATGGGCTCGGTTACAAGCTTCAAATTGTGGTGATGTTCTTTACTTGGGGAGGACCTGCTGCTACCACATATGAGGGTGGATTGTTAGGTGCAATGTTTTATTTGCTTGCCCAGACACAGGTTTACACAAGCTTTTGAAGCACTCTGTAGTCCAGTTTATTTTCCTTTTAGAAGATGGAGTGGAGCTATTTAGATTTACTGTACTTGTGCCTGGCTTCACTGTCACATAAGAATCATGAGTTTTCAGATCTACAATTACTGGCTGTTGCTCCTGTTTGAGTTACTGAGATTTGTTTTGATTGTGGATGGGAAAGCTGTTGGTTACACGGGCTTTCCATGCTTCTCTGTGACTTTACTTGGGGAGCTTGTAAAAATAATAACCTGTACTTTGATTACCATCACCTTATAAGACTTCATTAAAAAAACCACACCATACGCCCTACAATCCCACAACAACTGTTCCAACTTGGAAAATTATCTGGAAAGCTAAATGTCTAAATTAAATTAATTGTACTCTAGCAAATTGTGTGTGTTTTACTGCTCAATAATCCCAGAATTTAGATTCCAAGTGTTTTCAATGTGTAAAGTGTACCAGGAAAACCTAATCCCTGCGTGTACTATGTGAAACCCAGACTTGTGCGATCCTGCAGGAAGTTTAACCATGTAATGAACAGTCCTCATACATTCAGGTTCAGATGGACAGATGTGCATGAGGCTGTTAAAGCAAAAGGCATCTGGATGTATAATTGTTGTATGGGATGGTACTGAAATCTCAAAATGGTGCAGACATTTGCATCTGTTCACTGATGTACATAATGACGACTTATTTGGGGTAGTGGGGTGTAAAGCTTAAAAAGAGCTTAATGGCTTTTCCTTTAATAAATCATTTGACTACAGCAATGTCATCTTTTATTATCTTGTAATTTTGTAAAAGTTAAAATTGAGCATAATGTTGCATATAATTCTAGAACATCTGGTAGCAATATCTAGTAGCAGCTGTTTAGTACCTGAAATATAAACAAAACATGATTTTATCCATAGTTGTTACAGTTAATTTTCCTGGAAGTACTAGCTTTGGAGGTCTGATCAGAAGGAAGAGTGAAAAGTCAAGATAATGCTCAAAACTTGAGCAAATAGAACAGCACTGCATAAAATGAGGGCTAAGAACACACTTTTGTTTATTAAGGGATTTTGTCTTCTATGAAAATGAAAGAAAACTTTAAAAGAAATACTAAAATGAATATAGTCCTTAACTACACCATGCTTTGATATTGAAGTGCATCCTATTAAAAGTTTATGATCTGCTATAATTGTGTTCATATTGGGTTTTTTTCCAAACCTTCACCCATAAGGGAAGCTCTGGCTGTGGTGATGTATGTCTAACTGCATTACTGGTGCTTGAGCACTAGAATGGAATAAAAGCAACCACCCCACAAGCAAAGTAAAAATGAAGTGACAGTGTTTTTACTGTCTACAGTTCACTTGCTTTTACTGTGTTGTTTTATCTTGGGATTGAAAGGCAGTGTGTGGGTTTCATTGTCACAAGGACTGGAGAGCAGACAGAGCAAATGTGCTGCAGGTTGTGTTGTGCCTGTGACCCCACCCATGTGCCCACTCTGAAGTTTCATGTTTGAGAATTTGTCCCAGGCCAACAGATGTATTTACTCATTGAGGCTGAGAAGTTGATGTAACATCAGTTGCATCTGCTGAGGGTCCTCTTGACACAGGGAATTAAATTTGTTTTTCTATGTGGGTATTGCTCATCCAGTGTATTCAGACACACCCAGCGATGGCAACATGGTTTATGGTACAACTGAATGTGCCCAATCAAGTGGTATTTCTGCCTCTATAAACTGTTCCTTTTACATCTTACCACTGGGAGAGGCAGACGTGTTGGTCAAGTAATCTGACTTTAGTGTTGCCTGTAGTAGATTCAGGTAATTCTGGAGTCACTGGTGGGATTTAAACAGAAGCAGAATAACATCTCAGGTTATTGTAGAGCCTCAAACCCCATACATGTGGCATTAGCATCTTTCCTTCTCTTGATGCTCCTTTCCTGGTTCCTCTGGGGTGTAAATTCTATTTAGGGCACCAATATTGTAACAATCTATTTATCCAATCATGTTTAAACTGCCTGTACAGAATATTTTATCCTTGAAGTGATATTAATGTTGATATTTGGCACCTGAATAGATTTTCTCACTCTGTCTTTACAAAAAGGGTCCCTGCTGAGTGCAAATGGTTAACTGTGACGCTGGGTGTCTGTTTTTTGCTTCCTCATAAGGACACAAGAGGACTCTTTCAGAACATGAGCACAGTGGAGTTTATTTCTGTCTTGGGGCATTGGTTTTCTTTTGATGTTTGCTTATTTCCAATAGTGATTTAAAGTCACCCATCCAGCATCTTGATCTGTGCCTACCATGAGTCTGTTTATCTGTGCTGCAGAGCAAGTAGAGCTGTAGCTGCATAGGAACAATTTTTGATTCATTCTACACACGTTTAACAAGGAAAAATTCCTAATTTTCTGACACTTTTAACGGATGATTCAGATTCTTTACCTATAAGTTGATTTTAAAAACATTATTCAGTATGGATGTTCAAGTGTAAATAATTTATAATCATAGCCTCATGCTAGAGGATGCTAAATATTAGTAATTTTATATTATAACTCATTAAGGATGACATTTGGGCTCCTAGTGGGCTGATTGTAAAACTCCCCTGGCCTTGGTAATGTCAGGATTTCCACATAAGTGTTATCTAAAAAAATAAAATGATGACATTTGACTTCTTACTAATTAATCTCAATTAATTGCATAATAACTTTGAATGCAATCTTATTCCAAAGGCTTGGAAGCTCACTGCAAACTGTGACCTAGATCCTGCAGCTTTTAACTCCTTTATGAACTAAAGTATTTGTGCACATAAGTAGTACTTGCATTCATCTCTGTGTTACGGGTTTGGTTGTGTACAGTGTATTCCCTTGCCACTAAACCCAAGCTGTTGCTGTCTGGAATATTTCACTCTTTCAAACAGCAAATGCAACAAATTGCCACAAGATTGCAGCTTGAACAAGGGAGTTTTCAGGCTATATTAACAAATTGGAATCTGAGAATAATTTATGTTGGAAATACCTTTAAGACTGGGTTCAGCTGTTAACCCAGCACTGTCATGTCCTTAAGTATTCCCCCCATTCTGCACAAGCTGCTTTGCTCTGGCCTGTCTGTCTGACCTGGGGGTGGTTCTTCTGCCCCCAGGACTCCCCAGGGCCTTCTTTTATGTGGTCACTGCTGCTCCTGGCCCCATAAGCTGCAGGCTCCTGAAAGCTGTCTCAGCATCCCTGGAGGTTCCTCTGGTTTGGGACACTCCCTGTGCACTTGGCTGGAAAGTTCGACTGCAGGTTGTGCTGGCACTGGGGGCACTCTGGCAAATGAGGCTCCTTTCTTGGCAAATAAGAAAGTGTGGACTTCAGTCATCTTTGGATGGAGAATGAAATGGAATGCGAGCGAATGCTCTTGGCATTAGACAAGAAAATAAAGAGGATGCAAACTTGTTGCCCTGTCATCTTCGTCTGTCACTTGAAAAGACAGATCACTTGAATGAGAAGGACTAGGTCACAATGAAAGGGGAAAAATTAGGTCTTCAAGTAGAAGGAGGTGGCACAAGCTGTTGTCATGTGTGCTTAGGATGCTCTTGCACCAGCCAACTATCCTGCTGCTGTCTGTGCCAACAAAACTGTAAAAGGCAATAGTTGCTTTACCTTATGTTGTTAACCTGGCTAAGTTGGCAAAAATTTATTTTGTATAGAGCATGCATGCCAAGTGTAATCACATCAAGAACTTTTTTATGGCTCTTTTTCTAATCTATTTTATCCAAAGCAAACAAAAGATTTCTATTCACTTCACTTGGGAGAGCTTTGGTGAAGGTATTGCAGTACCTCCCTGTTAAAGAGATTTTGACATTTCAAAACTCAACTGGAGGAGGCCCTGAACACTATGCTCTGACTTTGAAGCTTTGAGCAGGAGGTTGGACTAATTGACCCCCAGAGTCCTCTTCCAACCTCAAGTATTCTGTGACTCTGTGGTGATCTCGTTATTTGTAATACTCTTCTTGCCAAATGCTCTCCTTTCTCCTTATGGACATATTTATCTTGCACAGTAAGGCCACAAGCCAATTTCAGTTTGTCTTTTAAAAATGGGAAGAATAAAACCTATATATTGCAAGGGAAATGACTCCCCAGTACAACCACAAAATGAAAGTAGGTTTTTGATATCTGACAAACAGGTGGAAAAATTTCTTACTCTGTGTTTATTGCTGCTTATGCCTTTCATTCCCTGTAATTTAGTCTGGCTTTTTGATGGCAAAACATATCAACTGTAACTTCAGTAATTTCCCAGGTGTTGTTGGTAGCTTGTGTCATGGTGCATCTTAGAGTTGATGGGCTTCAAATTTGGCTTTCTGTTCCTAGCAAGCTATTACAGGTTTTCTATTTTGCTGCATCTGTGCCCTAGTGAGTGCTATTGTGGAGGACATTCTACTTGATGCTTGTTATGACACTTAGTTTCTGAAAAAAAGGTCTTTCAGTGCTTAAGTGTAACAGGGAAGGAGATCTTTTTGGCCTCACCATTAAACCAATTCTGAAGTTCATGAATTTGGCTGTAGCAAGCGAGTTGGGCTTGAATTGTGCCTGTCTGTTCTCAAGAGATTCAATGGCTTTGTTAAATAAGTTTTACTATGAGCAAATCAGGTGTGGGGATACTTATAATTCCAGCATTTGGTTATCTTACTTTATTTGCATTGCAGCAGAATCTAGAGATTTTGTATCAGAGACCCAGTTTATTGTTGATATCTTTAAAACAGTTCTTGTATTTCTCCTTGAGAGGAAAAGACAAGGTATTGATGGAGAGAGCTCAAAGCAAGTACTGTTAGGAGTGTAACTCAGCCTTTTCAGCTTCTTAGCAGCTCTTGATTGTTCCTGTTGCGGCAAGAATAATGAATTTTGAGGAGATTTTCGTTGAGCAACATATTTATACACTTTTATTTCCAGGGGCAGCATGAATCTTGATGGGATATGAGCACTTTGATGGCTCTTTACAATCTCTGCTCCTATTTATTGAAATGTCAGCTCTCTCTTCTACCTGGGATATGAACAGTGATGCAAATACCTTCCTCCCTGCTCCCACGCTGACCTGGAAGGAGCAAACATTTGCAAAACCACTTAATAGTCTGTTAATAACTGTTTTTTAAATTTCTTCTCTGTTGTAATGACATAGTAACTGCTCTGTGGACTCATTGGCAAACAACACTAATCTATCCACTATCTTCCACTCCTCCTGTGTTGTGTCCTGTGCTGGATGCCTGGGGCACATGGTTTTTACTTCTGAATTTGTGTGTGGGCAGATCTTGACCTGGGGTTGTGCCACTGTGTATAAGTAACAAACACTGATGCAAATCCCAGGGAACCTGTCAAGGCTTTCGTCTGAACTAAAGTCTCATTTATTTTTCAAGGCTATATGATCATCAGATGGGAAGACTGGGTTGTAACAGACCTCTAAGCTCCTTCACTGGGGACTTTAGAGTGTCCCCATCTGCATGCAAGTTGTGAAAGAGGAGATTAGTCTGTAGTGCAGGACCCAGGAGACTGGTTATGCTGGATGTGAATGTTAACAGAAACTCTGATATTCCCTTTTTGTGAGAACTGGGCAAATACCTAATGGAAGGATTCAGTTAAGGGATAGAAAGAAGCAAGAGTCTAGCTAATTGGTTTGCAGGCCTCTGAACTGTCTGGGAAGAGACCCAGAGAATACTGGGAAGAATTAAAGAATTAAACTTTCTTCTCCTGGCGTTCATGACAAAAATGCCCCATGCATTTTCAAGAGTTCACTAGGTAAACTTTTGGACTGTGTTCTTGTTGGATTCTGTGCCACCTCTTAAGGTGCAGACAAACAGGTTTTGATATAACATTTTAAATCTGCTGCAAAGAGGTGATGTGTGAGGGGCTTTTTGCAATTTGCATGTTATCCAATGGCACTTAAGGGCATGACCCTTCCCTCTGTATGACATGGGATGGGATGCATCTCTGGCTGATGTACTGGAGGTCAGACTATTTTTCTTACAAATCAGAAGTCTGTGTCTTTTGAAGGATAAATCTCCAGGAACTGTGAAATCTTTCATAGAATTTAGATAGTCCTTGCTGGATAGGAAGGGCTGGAATCCCAAGTGGGACACAAGCTATGGATGAACTTGTAGAGGTCTGTGTTTGTGGCAGCAGTGTTATGGAGATCCAGCTTGGGTCATCAGCTTAATTGTTTTTGATCAGTGCCATGATTAGGCAGCTTTTAATTATGAGGGGAGTTACTGTATCTATGTAAGTTGTCAAGCAAAATACAATCACCACGATCCATAGTGAAGTTGAACATCCAACATCTTTTCCTCGGTGAATGAAGGAGCAAGAATGTGCTTTAGAACTTGGCTTAAGAAAGGCTCTTTTTTCTGACAATATTCTTAATTTAAATTAAATTTTTATATTAAAATGTCTGTTTGTAACTGTGCAAAGTGGAAGATTTTAGTTCAAAAAGCCTCCTTCATCTTCAGTCTCTACTGGTCTTTGTTCCTCTAGTGACATGTCTGTTCTAGCAGCAAAAAACCCCTAGTGCTAACACCTGGAAAACAATTGGCTGGGCAAAAATCACAGGAGCCTCAGGGAGTGAGCACTGGCAGATGCTGCGGGGAGCTTTGGTATCAGATGAAAACCTGTATCAGAGGTTGTTTGCAGAGAGAGAGAAAACAAAACATAGAAGGAATAGTGCAATGTATCATAATACTCTGTTGGTCATCACAGGGCCAGTATTGCTCTTGTGAGAGTGCTGAGAAGGTCCTGAGCTGGTTCAACAGACATGAATTAATGTGACCACTTGGCAGGATTTGGCATGTGATCTACTTGTTTTCTTTCTGCTAATGGAGATTTTTTTTTCCCCAAAAGACAAAGGTTAAGTATGTGACTGTTTTGGTACAGTGGGAATTCAACAGCTTTTGCCCACTGAATGCAGTAGTTAAGCAAACACTGCAGGCTGCCATGCAGTTTGTTCTTACAGGCTGATGATGAGCAATGTATTCATGTGCACAGTGATGGTGAGACATGGCCACAAACAGCACTTGCAGCTAAGTGAAATTGCCAGGTAAGAAGGTGATTTCAGACCTTCCATGCTTTCCCAGTCACTCCTTGCTTGCAAAAGCAGCCAAATAGGCTGTGTGCACACGAACAGCAGAAACAAATTGAACTGGACTTTAGACTTCAGCAGCGGTGATGGTGGTGCCTCTTTTACTGCAAAGCCAACTGCTGGATGAAGAAAATCAGTGATTATACAGTGTGTATTCTGATTTATTGAGCCTTTGGAGCACTGTACAGTACTAGAAATGCTCTGTCATAGCCTTGTTACTCACAGCCTTTATCTCAGTGACCTCTTCAAGTGCTCAGGGTGTTGCAGTCTTTGGACCATCTTTTCTCCATTATTTCATGAGAAGAGTCTCTTGAGGAGAGGTGCTTTCTAGAACTTGTCCCACTATAAAGTGCATCCTCTTGCCATTATAATTCTTATTGCTAAGCCAGAGGTACATGTGGACAAAAGTTGTCTGAATGCTCAAGAACTGGCAGGAAAGAGGTCAGAACTCAGGAAAGAGGAATGTGAGGAGGAGGGCATGTGTGCAATAAAAATATCACTGATGCAACAAAAAGGGGCTAATGCTGGAATACATAAAGATTCAGAGGCAGCTCTCAGTCAAGGATTTATCCCAATACTTCCTATACAACAGAGGTGAATACCATGTCTTCTCTGCTTTTACATCGCCCTGGCAGAAGTGGTGGCTGCTGTTTCCCAGGCTCAGCTCTGGGCACTGGAATTAGAGGGGAATTGCTGTGCTGAGTGCAGGGTGTAACCCTAGCACAGCAGAGCTGGGAGCCTGTGCCCCTCTGTGGGGTTTGCCTGGCTCTAGTGGGAACAGTGTGGCATCTTTTAACAAATGCTGACAAACCACATGCTTTGCAAATCCTTTTACAGGCTTGCTTCTGATGCTCACACTAGGAATACTCAGCTCTGCTGTGCTCTCACCAGAAACAACTTTAATAGGCTTTTCCCCCTGTCTAACTGCTCATTTGGCAATTTATCTCAATGGTTTCTTGGCATCTTCGCTCAGTTCTTGTGCCAAATCAACTAATACCTGCTCAAACTTGGCTTTTGACCTTGCTGCCACAAATCCAGAGTCTCTGAATGACTAATTGAACGCTGAGTACCAGGTGTGAACGTCAGTCTAAGCTCCAGTGAGTCTGTGGCAGTCAAGCTGGTGTCATTTTGCTTGTCATGGATGGAAAAGTAGGGGGCATGGCAGCTAGGCAGGACAGGCTGCTGTTTTCTGTTCTGCTTGCTTGGCTGAGATGGAGCAAGATGTTGCTGATATAAGCATCAGCTTGTTTAAAAATTGAAGTCTGAATCATAAAAAACCAAAACCAACAGAGAACACTGGATTTATTTTTTTTTAAGAGTTTTGAGATGTTTTCTTTAAAAGCTTTAAAGGGAAATGGTGTTCTTGTTCTTGTTTTTAATTAGCAGTTTCATGAAGCTGTCCTTAGAAGTTGATATAACCTGTATAGGGTTTATCCTAGAAGTTAGAGATGACTGCCTCTGGTATCTGCTTGCAGGCTCTGTTATCTTTTATTCCCACATATCAGGAGGTGGAAAGCGATGGTGGGATCTCTTATAAATCACCTTAAGCTCTAGCAAGGCACTATTGAAGCTCTATAGAAGAGCTTGCTGTTACTGCTTTATAACCTCAACTGTAAAAACAAAACATCTGGGATGTTGCTGTGAGTAGGCTGGGTGACAGGGTGATAGTTGCTCTCAAATTAGTTGGCTATTTACAGTGTTTTATACTAAAAGGTTTCTATAAATGGAGCCTTGTGGAATCATCCAGCTATGACAATTGTAAATTGAATTTGTAGGAAAACTACAAATCCATTGGGTTTAGGGCTTAGATACAATAGAGAAGCAGAAATTATTCTAGCCTTGCACTGGATTCCAAATGCTTCCATTTTAAGGCTGGGTATATCCACAGGAGAACTATTTCTTAAGGAATCTGAGTATCCGTTACAGTTCCTGGGTTTTACATACACACAACTAATGGATTTTGATAGTTTCTAAAAGATGTGACCAGGAGGAATCAACACGGTGCAAGATTAGTCCTTATTTTTATAATTAAAGTTTTTAAAACCTGTCATTGTAACAAGCTTAGTTGATATTTCTTCACTGTCTCTGTTCATGGCACTGATCATCTGCTGCAAGTTCTCTGGAGTTTTGTCCTCTGAAAAATGTTTCTATGTAGCTAAGAATTCTTTTAATGAGAGAAAGGGAGTCTTAAGGAATAGAGGAAGATCAGTAGCCATTCTCAGACTAACATGACTGTTGAAAGCATTCACAGAAAGTCTTTGATGCAGTTATTTGAGAAGTTTCTTTTTCAGTGCTGAACAAGTGTCTGATTTGTCTGTTCCTGCTTCAAGTAGTTTGTAGTCCATCCCATTATCTAATATTACTTCTTTAATAGCTTAATGCTTTCTAGAAACCACAATTCATTTCTTCTTAAAACCTACTGCCAAACTTTTTAACAACTTGCAAAGATGTCTGTCAGGTTTTCTTAACTTTTAGTCTTAAATCTGTGCCATTCACTTGAGGGCATTTTTAGATTTCTTCCTGCTGTAACCCTCTGTACTTTTAAATTGTAAATCTTTCTCTGGGAAATCCATAAATAAAAGTGTGACATGTTAAATCCAGACATGTAAAATTTGAAGTCTGTAGGAAGAGGGGAACAGCAAGAGATGTTGAGCTCCTCTACCTTTTCAGCGACCTCTAGGAGCCAACTCCCAGTGGTAGGATAAGGGAACAGAGTGTGGGAGCATCTGAGAGATTCACTTTTCATCTGCTGCCTAATCCAGGAAGGTCAGGCCTTTCCTATTTGCTGCCTGACCACATTCTCAGAATGAAATGTTGAGCAAACTGCTCCTTCCCTCTCATAGCCACGCTTATGTGGCAAGGGAAAGCTGGCAATAAGAGTGGAGGACTTTTGTCTTCCTTGCTGCTTGTAGTAGCTGTGGTGCTGAACTACCACTGGTTTGTGATAGTTCATGTTAAAGTTTTGACTCTGCTTTCATGATTTCATACAAGTTTAGCTGGGAAGATGAAGAGATTGACCTGGTCCTGCCATGTTTTATTCTTTTTGGGGTTTTTTTGCAGGTCTGGTAAGAAGCTCTCTGCATACTCAAAAAAGGTTTGCCTTATCCCAGAGTCCAGTATGTGTTCCACAAATGTGTTACTAGCTGTAGGTTAATATTTTGCTGAGCATAATGAAAGGAGATGGCCAGAATGTGCTTAGATAAACTGAGCAAGGAATGAAAATATATGGGAAGTGCACAAGGATTATTTGACAAATCATTAAGAAGCTAAGCATGAACCCAGCGAAAGGGTTCTTTAACAAAGAGAATTCCTTACCAGGCACTCCATGAGAGACCTTACAAATGGAAAAATCAAATTCCTCTCCTTTGTGCAAGAAGGTGGGAGAAGCATCCTGGGAGTTCTGAAATAGTAGTTCAAGGAGAAGAACTCTAGAATCCTAGGTCTGTCCTAGTTGGATAAGTGAAATGTTTGGGGAATATTGGATCATGTTCTTTCTTTGCAAAAATCACGAGCTCCATTGATGCTGGTGGGACTCGATGTTATTTTATGTGAAATAAAGAAAAATGGATGCCTTTGGAACCTTCTTGATTAAGGCTGCTCAAGCTCAGCTGCTCTAGGAATTTAGGGACTGTGAAGTTATAAGATCAAAGCAGTTGAGCCTGATACTTATTAACAAATAATAAATTCAAGATGAAGAAATTTAGGAAACTTATGATATGCTCTTGTTGAAAGACAATCAGAGGTTGAAAGCTGCCTCTGCTGCTTTAAGTTTTTCTGTTTTAATATTCTGTTTTTGGAGAGGATAAGCCTGGTTTTACACTTTTTTCTTTCCTTTCTTATTCTCTTGATGCTGTTATTTTCCTCCTGCTCTCATGTGTGCAGGTCATCTGGTTGTATTGTGAGACGACTTCTTAAGCATGAAAATGAAATTTTAACTTCTGCGAGTTGCAAACATTGTTCCTTCATCTGAATCCAATACCAACATAATAGAAGTGAAAAAGCACTCTTGCTGCTAAATGATAGGAACTTCTTTAGTTGTAATTTGCTCAGACTTTTGAATGTAATTAATTAGAGGAAGTTTCCTCCTCACTCCCCAGTTTTTGTTCTAGAATGGAAGTATGATGAGATAGTCATGTAGTAATTTAAAATTAAGATACTTTAACACCTTTAAAGAGCTCAGCAATATTACGAAATGTGATTTTTCAGAATCATCAGGGAAACATTCAGCAACTTCCACAGCAGGGGCTGACAGACCCTGTCAAACCTTCCTCTGTGACTGTTTCTGACTCTAAGCAGTGACACCAAGCAGGTACACACAGTATGAGTTAATTTGGAATAGAGTTTATAAAAAGACTGACTGAGTTGTTTATAGTCTCTCTGTTGTCTTCAGTGTTGTGTGGATAATATCCTGTGCATGTTGGTTATATTGGCACTGGGTAGTTGAGGTTACACTGAATCAAACCAACTGTGAAATTTTTATGAAGCTGCAATCTCATAATCATCAACCACTGTGAACTAGCTTCTACTTTTGTTATTTTTTAAAAAGTTTCAAAAGGAAAACTTATCATATATTAACTTGGAAATAGTTGAAAGTACTAGAAACTATTTGGAAAGACTTTTCTGCTCGTTTAATTAAAGTTCACCTTTCTCATAGAAGAAGAATTTATTTAAGGACGCTTGATTTAGCTGAGAATAACTCCTTGGTAATACCACTCAGAAGCCATGTCACTTCAAAAGTCATATCTTTTAATAGGTTGGGCAATAAATTTGTGAATATATGTACAAAACTTACCAGGATTAGTCTTTTTAATAGCTGTTTACAACTAAAGGGGTTGACAGGTTCCTCTTCTTCAACTGGATGGTTGCAATTGAAAGGGTTTGTCTAAATACTTATAAAATGTGACAGATTTCTCAGCTATGGGTAAATCCAGTGGATGCCATTCCAAAGCTCCATGAAAATGAAGTAGAATTGGAATGGATGAACACCAAATGGACTCCAGGATGAATAAATAAACAGGATATTTAGTGTGCTGGAGTACGAATCACACAGCCATACCCCATCCTTTACTGTAGCCCATGCAAAGAAATGTTTATTGAGAAATTCGTTATGCAAATAAAACATCTTAAGTGTTGGCACTTCAAAGGCCTGTGCCTGCACTTGCCATATAATTGCCCGGAGAAACAGGCTGGTTTGGATGTTGAGGCTTTATTTGCATTTGGAGGATTAGCAGACTGTTTATTTTGCTACCCTTAGCCTTTAAGTGCACTTAACCTGTTTTTCCAACAGAGCTGCATTTATTAAGTTCTAACTTCTTGATTGACACAGTGAGAGAAGCATCTCAACCAAATGCACAGGACCTTGCAACAAACAGCTCGTTTGGTTCGTGACCTTGTAACGTGTAATGGGAACCAGGGGGTTTGAATTAAAAAAAGTAAATACATATTATTACGAGCATTACAGATATCCCAAGGAAAAATGTATATAGATGAGGATAAAGATTAGAGCTGGCAGAATAACATTTTTTCCCCTGTTAACTTTATCATATCTTAAAAATATTGAGTGCATATAATTTGTTTTCATTATCTTTCCAGCTTGGGTGACATGCTCAGCTTCCAGACAAGTTAATGGAAATCTCAGTTTTGACTTCAGAGGACCTTAGATCAGACTCTAAATTGCAAAGAATGAGCCCCAAATACTTATGCATATTTATGAATTGAATAAAAATTTGTTAATGAAATGTTTATACACGCTTTATTCCAGGCTGGCTGTGCATTCCTCTAAAAAAGCCCATAAGGGCCTTTCTTTTAGTGTTCTGTTAAATGCTGACCAAAAAGTCAATGAGATTTTGCTAGAATGAGGCATTTGGGATTTGGTCAGTATTCATGTACACAAATCTTTAATATGCATTGCTAAGGATTGGTGCTTACATGATGAACAGGCACTTTATGCATAGAAGAAAGATGAATAACCTGCTCACAGCCATTCTCTCTATTTCTGATGCCACAAACCCTGACCAGCCATGACTTTACTCCTCAGCAGGATCTCCAGGATGTCCTTATTGCTTCCAACCCGCCAATTTTTCCTCCAAAACTTGAGTAAAGAGGAGACGCTTGACTCTGTCAGTTTAACAACAAACTGGCTTATTTACACTAATGCAAAGCTCTTGCATATGAGAATGAAGCAGAAAGCAGCTGCTAAGAAAGTTAAATCCTTGGGCTTCAGGAGGCCAGATCTTCCAGGCTGAGCAGTTGCTGTCAGGATCTATCAATCACTGTCCCGAAATACCTTGACAGTGCCCTCTTGACTGCCTTTCTCAGAAGCAAAAATTGGATTGGATATGACAAATGGATCTTTCCTATGGAAAGACTAGTGTCCTTTAGCCTGTGCATGTACAGTTCTTTTGTCTTTATGATACATAGTCAGATGACAATGGATTATGAATTTCCCCCCTTCGTCTAACATGGGACCAAATGAGCTTTTCCTCTCTCTTGTCCTTGTATAGTTACCCATTGAACATTTAATCAAACTACTTATATTTGCATCTTTACACTTTTCTGACTTTGAAATTCTGTTTTGAGCTGTCCCTTGGCATGAGGACTTGATTTTGCCCTCCTCTCTGCAGAAATTAATCTCTGTATTTCAGATGTAAGATGCTTTATACAAGTGAGAAAGCATTTTCATACAATACGTAATTGGGGCTGACTGGGATGGAGAAGGTCACTTCTCAGCCTTGCTATTGCCTGAGGTAGATTATGTCTAAATTACCTGTACCTAGCTGTGGAACTCACTATTGCATTAGCAAATTACTTTTAAAAATAGAGATAAGCAATTGCTCTCAGACACCGTAGCTTAGTTCCCTCTGTGCACACACTTCATCATACCTGGACCACATACTGATGATGTGCTAATTTGAGCCCTCTTTAAAAGACAGGAAACATGATCTATGCAACTTTGCAGAGGGTTTGACTGCTGTGGTGAGGTTAAGAGGCAGAGCCATTTTGGCTTCATAGCAGGGCATTCACCTGAGAGATGGTGACTATTAATTTTTCTCTCTTTTTATTATATTAACTTAGTTAATTGGTTGTACATGATTCTTTGTCCTAGAGACTTCTCTCTGCCAAACTTCAATGAAATGCTTTCTTGCTAAAATTTGCACTGTTCCTTTCTATAGACCTGAAGGAAAAGCCCCTTGAATTAGGGTTGAGACAGAGTGGCTCTATTTGAACAGCCCTTATTGACATATGGCCAAAATAATTCCATTTATAACCTCTTCTGGTGTTCCTTGTATGTGAATATTTCTGGTATTGTTAGCTTGTACTTGTAGTTTTGTGCTTCCGTCATAAGGATTAGCAGGGCAGATGACTTCTTTGGGTGCTATAATTTAATAGATTCCAGACAGATGAAGCAGCCACCTGTTTATGCATCAAATCAGTATTTTTACCAGTCATTAAGTGTGCAATTAAAAGCATGCTTTTGGAAAGTCTGGTGGTGCATTGATGCTTTTGCCTTTTGTAGACCCTGAACATGTCAGAACTACTGTCTAGCAGGAAATGTCACTGCAATCCTGCATAAAGGTGTCATGCAAAGCTGGAGGGAATGTGGCAAAAGGGGTGAACCTAAAGCCAGTCTTGGTATGGTTAGAGAATAGTCTGTACTTTGTATTTTTTCTTTCTAGTCTTGGGGAATGAACCTTGAGAAAGTTTCTCTTCAAACCGTGAGCATCTCACTTGAACTGGAATCCCAGAGTTCAGTAGCAACTGTAACAGCCAAGTCATCAAATTCTAAACCTCTCCCTGGAAGGTGATGGAGCATCCTGATTGCTTTGCCCAATGACTCAATGCAATTACTTTCCTATTTCTAACAAGCTAAGAATTACTCTTGATCTGGCCATTGTGACCATTCATCTGTGCCCTGGTTTGGGCATGTTATCAAGGTCTAGATTAAACCAGCAGTTATCGAACCATGAAAACCAGCAGTTATCAAACCGTGACTGACAGTGGTGAAATGTTTGTTGCTTTGGAAATCTACGGCATCTCTTAGAAACAGAGGCACAGAAGGTTATCCCTGCCACTTCAACAGGCAAATTGGGACACCAGGGCATGTTCTGTGAAATGATTAATGTGAATAGCACATACGACTTATGATAACATCCACATTGTCTTGCTTGAAAATTACCTTTGGCTGATGTAGAAGGGCAATGTTTCCCCATGTAGTTTATAGCTCTCATAAACAACTTCTACCAGCATTGCTGTTGTGTCCTGTCTCTCACCTTCTCTTAGTACCTGTTTGAAATAGGTGGAGTGAAACTTTCTGTAAAGTCTCAGTATGGTCTAAATCCCAGGGCTCTGCAGGAAAACATCAGTCTTCTGCTGAGTCATCAGTGGTGACAGATCCTGGAGTTTTACAGACACACGGGGTCACTTTTGCTGACTTAGTCATTTTAATTTAGCTGAGTTTATTTGTTCTGGTCACTGTTACTCAAGGTGCTAATATTTCTTGGATGTGAAGGGAAATAAGAGCAAGACCAGCTCTCCAGGCTTAGCAGCCGTATTAAAAATAGCAAAGGTGAACTTCAGAGAAATGTACCTCTTTGACTTGCCTGTACTCACTTTGGAGCAGTCAGGATTCTTCAGGCTTAAATTACTTAGTAATTTAAATTGTAATGCAGTTTGTGCACATCTCACTGTGGAGCTTCTGAAAATCAAAACATGCACTGACAGTCCTTTCTGTTTGGAGTATGAATAGATTGAAAATGTTCAGATGCCTCTTGCAAAAGGTAACGTAGCGATGTTTCTTTTCTCTTTGTCTACATTTTCATTGATACTTCTGTTTGTAGTTACCCAGCTTATTTCAAAGCTTGTCAAACAGTTGGGTTGGAAAAAGAAGATTCGTGCTGACATGAAATTTCTGTTTTCACCCCTTTTGTTGTCATTATCCGCTTTTGTTCAGCAGATGCATTCAGAGTTGAGACAGGCTGAGTTGTCTCACTGTCATCTGTCGCAAGTTTTCTTTCTGCTCTTCACTTCATATGGTCTCCTGGACTTCTGGAGTCAGGAGATGATGACTTGTACTGCTGCTATGGGAGTTGGAATGTGTAAATTCCATTCATGCTAGTGGCATTTAGTCCTATGAATTTCTTGATCATCAGAACAATTTTTAGACCCCTCTGGCTCCCCTTTAGCTGGGCTTCCTAATTTCTGCTTTCTTGGTTTGTTGCTAGTTTGTCTATTCTTTGTCTGTACTCCTGATATTTTTAGTGATGAAGTACAAATGTATATTAATCTTTCTGGAAAGGAAACTGGGACTTCCTTACTTAAATGAGAAGAATCTGAACTGCCCAGAAGTTATTGGAAAGGGGGGACTGTGATCAACAAACCACTCTTCTTTCTATGAGAAGGCACAGTGGCAGCATTGCTAAATGGTCCTGAGCTGGAATTCTGCTGGGCTTTGCTCTGTGTCTTTCTTCTCAGAAAATACTGTTTTTGCAGAGTAATCAAGTCAAAGGACAATGCAAACCCCACACAAAAGCAAAAAGCAAATCACTCCCACTAAATCCAAGAGCAAAGGTGACTTGCATCGTAGAAGATGAACAAAGAACTGTTAGACTGTTTTCCTCTTTCAGGATGTATTCTGGGCTAAATACACAAGCCTCTCTGGCTCTTGTGGCAATGAAAACCAGTGTAGCAACATTGAGGCGTTTTACATTTTTTTCCTCCTAAAAGTCTTCTGAATGCACACCCTCCTCTGCCTCAGTGTTATCTTCATCCATTTTTTGTAGAAAATGGAATTAAAGGAAGTTGGAATTACAGGATTCTCTCAGAGTATCTTAATGTAACAAATTAGAAATAATAAGAAACAATTAAAAAATCCCATCCTTGTTCTTGACTGACCACTAGAATTTCAAAGTAAGAGGCCAGCTTTGGGAAGATCATTGATACTCTGGTAAGTACAATGTTTATCTGGAGGGAGGAATTGATTTATTCTAAATTGCATTCTGACTGCAACTTGACTTCTGCTGTATTGCCTGAATTTGTCTTTTTAAATTTCTGTAGGTGTTCATCTTATACAATCTTAATGCATCATCCATGCTTGATATAGCAATAAACAGACCTGGCAGTACAACATATTTTGTAAAACCATAAATATTTTTATCTGCCCGGGAATGGGAACATAGTTACAACTAAGACAGCAATGAATATTTTATTTACTCAACAGAAGTGATGTCAGGCTTAAATGGAGTCCTAATCTTCAATTTCTGTGTTCATGACACATGTTTAACCTTAAGGTTTAAATAAAATGAGCATATTTTATGTTCTTCTCATAATTGCTGGCAGTGGGAAGTGTAACTTCTCACAAGATTCTGCAAAGGCCACTCAATCATAAATTGTAAAGCTCAGGCCAAAGTACATTTAACATAACTTTTCATGGGAAATAATTTTCTTGTGAACACGTCTGAGAATTTAGTGGTTTTGCTTTGATTCTGTTATGACCCCAAGCTCTTCTAAATATTCTTTTTTTTCTGAAGTAATCAATATAGGCCTTCTTGAACAGCCATCAGGAAAGGGAAACTTGGAAAGTTTCAACTGAACTGCTCTAAACTTTGATCTGTTGGTTGCCAGGGAGTGCCTGTCTGTACCTACCTGAGATGTAGAGCTAAGGAATGTTTTTCTGACTAAACCTTAATCAAATCAGCATATTCCCACAAAAGCCTTGCATTTTAACAGCTGTAGATCATTCAAAAGGAAATTAAAACCGACTAGCAGTTCTAATTGCCTGTTGTATGATAGATGTGAATGGTTGCTTAGATGAACATAGAACAGATGGAGGATCCCCATGACCTTCCCTGTGGGTTTGTTCAAAACACGTAGTCCAAAACATTTCTTCCTTGAATTTAG
This sequence comes from Serilophus lunatus, assembly GCA_013399895.1. Lineage (NCBI taxonomy): Eukaryota > Metazoa > Chordata > Aves > Passeriformes > Eurylaimidae > Serilophus > Serilophus lunatus. The sequence continues at coordinate 1,442,933 of VXBA01002171.1, forward strand.
ATGTCATAGAAAAATGCTAATATTGCTTGGCCAGCTGAGGAATTAGAGCCAACTTGAGCCAAACTTGGTCCATCAATTTTCATACTGTGAGCCAGTGTCAGTAGGAGCACTCCTATACTTGCATTCCAGAAACCTACATAATTATCTCTTGTAGAAGGATTTAAATGCAAGAGAGAGAAATCTGATGCTTGTACCCCAGTAGGTGTTTAACCCTTAGGCTGCAGGTTCTTTCTAGATTTCAGTGTTTTACTGAATGTAAATATTATGCCAGCAAAGGACAGAATGAAGCATTAAAATGTGTCATGGGAATGGACTAAAACCTAATGAAATGTATTCCTATACTCAGTGTCCAGTTATTATCAGTGTGATGGTATTAGCTCATAATACCTGCTATTAATTCAACTTCAATTTTATCCTGCTGCTCTTCTTTGAAGAGAGGAACAAAGTGACTGCCTGTAGTGAGAATCAAGTAGAGAATATTTTTGAATAGTTCAACTTTTGTCTTTTTTTAACACTAGTTTCAAATGGAAAAAATAGCTCCGGGATTGCTTGAATCATTACAGAATCTTGGTCCTGATTCAAAGGACATGGAAATTAGTATTGTGGTAAAATCGGTTTTACTGAAACTTTCATGTTATTCAATAGGAAAATGTTGAAGTGGAATTTGAGTTCAGGTGATATAGGACTTCTCACTGTTGTGAAGCCTCAGGTCACAGCTGGGAGTGCTCTCATATCTCTAGATAAGGATTTATTTGGGTTTTTTTGGTTTGTTTTGTTACTTTTGTCATATGGCTGCTTAATCTGGACCACTGCCATGGCCATTATGTGAGAGAAATCTGTGAATAGTTCCCTTTTTCCTGTGAACCCAACTGCAGTTGAGTGTCCAGAAGAGCGAGGGAAAGTTCATTAAAAATTCAAGACTCTTTCCGTGCTCACTGTTTTAAAAGTTACACATTGTATTTTTGATGTAGATGGCATCTAACTTAAAATAACCTGAACAGCAATAAATAATGTAGCAGCAATGATGAACAATCTTAAACAAGAAACTAAAGTATCTTTCTTTGTTTCCTGATTTATACTTCATGCAACTTTGATTAATGTCACTTGGTGATGTCTAAGCAAATTCTCTGTATTTTACAGAAGGGTGAGAGTGGCTGTGAAAACCAAAGCAATTAATTTTCTTCAACAGAAGCTACTCCACTTGCCCTTCAAACCTGGCACATCAAAAGGCACAATAACCCTCACAGATCTGAGAAGAATCTCCTTGCTTTGCAGTGAGGAAATCCTCACAGTAAATTCTGTATGTGATTTGAATGAATGAGAGTGTGATGGTATCCTCTGCATGTCTCATGAGAGTGACCTTCGTCTGCTGCTTTCTATGGATCCATGGAAGAATCACAATCTTAATGCTTCCTTTGATCTCTGGAATGTTTTCTTGAGGGAATAGAGCAGCTGATCGTTGCCCTGTGATATAATCTGTTCTATATGCCAGCGATTTCAAAGCCTTTTTTGTCATCTCTCTTGTAATAAGATGGTTATGAACATTTCAGAACACGAGTGAGAGAGGTAGTAAAAGGGGGGGAGGGGGGGAGGAGGAATATTGCATTTTATGCAGCTTATAATTAAAATCCTAGAGGGTGATAGCTGTGAAGCAAGCAAAGAAACATATAATAAAAGCAAGCAAACAAAAAAAACTCTACTTGATCCTAGAAAGCACCAAGCCAGGCTGCTTCATTTGCAAGGCTTTCTATTTCAAGTCACCTTATCGCTGAGACAGCTTTCAATTTAAGACGACAAACAAAAAGCCCAAAGGAGTTCTCTCCCCATTCAGAGGGAGAGACAAGGCTTCCATGCAGATGCTTGGCACGTTTGAGCTCTGTCCCACACTGAGCAGTTGTACAGTTTTATACCTTGCTGCTATTTTATGATACTTCCAAGGGATTAACTTGACAGGGTGAAAACCAGCAAGATGTATATTTGAATAGAGATTAAAAATACAACACAGAGCATTTTATTCTACTGTCAACAATTTCAAGGTGAAAAGACCAACAACATATCAAGTAGTAAAACCCACTTTGCAGAGGTTAGCATAATATAACCAGAAAATAAAGGGAGAGAATGAAGAAAAGAGGGAAACATCTTTGCTATGCTTCAAGCATTAGAGCTCTTAGCCGTGGTCTGAAGATCAATAAAGCAGAACATTCTTTTCATTATATATTAATAATGTGTGAGCAGAAAGCAGAGTAACTACAAGGATCATGTGACTGCTGCATTTACATATTTTTTCACTTTGTCGGGATGAGAAGAGCTAAAATTTCTCTTTGTCAGGTGCATTTAGTTAAAACTTTCAAATCAATGATGAGATTTAGAAACATTTTTTCATAGCACCTTAGAAAAGAACAGAGAGGCTTGTTGTGACTTGCTATTGTCCAAGCCAGCAGCTGGAACTCTTCCTAATGTAGACTTGAGAGAAGTCTGATGGTGAGGAGTAAGAGATGTGTATGTAAAAGAGTTTCTTGACAACAAATGCATGGAGGCAAACTTCCAGAGTTAAGTGACTCAGAGTTCTAGAGTTTCATCTTGATATCAAGTTGTTCTTGTTTAGATTTTTTTTTAATAAAGACCTTGAACTTTATTTTAAAGAACTCAGGCGATGATGTAGAATCACATCTGCCCATACTCACAAGGTGATGGAGTATTTTCTATGGCTACTGCAATCTAATATTGCAAAGGTATTTTTTCTAGTCTCTTAACAACAGTTAACATTGCTGTGCTGGTGAAGCGGGTCGCATCTGCCACTGAAATTCTGCAGTTTCACCTCACTAATTGTGGTTCTTTGGCTTGCACTTCAAGACCTTGTCTACAACTGTCTGCAGCACTGCTTACAAAAATTCTTAAAAGGAAAGTTAAATCATTGAGCTAAATGTGTGATGTACTCTTTTTGAAATTGTATTAAGATGATTCTGTGTATAAAATAATTCATGGGCATGACAGGTGCATTAAGGCTAAAACTTGTTTTCTAAGATTACGCAGCAAAAAAAAATCACTTACTGCTACTCAAGTTAGAGCTATGAAACTAAGAATTCATCACATAGTTTTGCAGATCAGTGGCTTTACTGAAATTAGTTTGAAGCCATACTGTTGCCCGGGTGTTTTGAAGCAGTAATAAAACTAGTAAAACTAGTGACCAAAGAATGAGAATTTCTATACAGCATTTTATGATAAACTTGAGCAACAGCCTGAGGGTGACATTGCCACAGAACGTGCTACTAGTCTTCTGTGTAAGCCTTTAAAAAACTCCTTAATGCTTCTGTTGTAGCAGAGTTAGGCTGAGAACAAATGCAAGAAGTTGGTTAATGTGGAATGACCTCTTAAATGGCATCTTTTAATATGTTCCTTAATTTCTTGTAGAGTATCCCAAAGCTCTCCCATAGAACCGTGGGATAAAGTATCTGTGCATTAGCAGCTGATGACTTCTAGGAAAGCAGTTATAACTTTTATCTTGTTTCCCCATCTCTGCTGAATCCGCCTTTTTGCACCGTGAGTCAAGAACTGATATGTTTGCAATGCACTTGAAAGATTATCAGAGGGAAAGTGTGACAGAAGAAACAATTTTATTTTTATTCCAGACTTCTGGTAGAGCTTCGGTGCTGTTTGGTTTGAGCAAAACACTTGAGCTGTGATCCACTGCCCACTGCAAATGAGATTCATCTGTGCTCCCTTGTAGGAGCAGTGACAGCACCATACGCCTCATGACAATGCTGATTTGATTTCTTTTTTCTACTGCAAACACCTAAGAAGTTCAGTCAACTATTTTATTTTAGTCATGGCCTCGAGGAGTTTTCAGAGGATGAAATGTTGCAGTTGGCGACCTCTGTGGTGGCAATTTCTGTCTCAGTCTTGTGACTGAAATACAGCTTATCTTTAAATCAATATTCAACGTCTTTCTAAAGACTGCACTGATGGGCTGCTCACTATATATCATGGCAAGTTGGAGAGCAACTCACTTAAACTGTGATCCCATTTCCAGTCAAGCATTTCTAGCTTGAAATTCAAGCCTGTAGATCTTGTTAAGATTACAGATTAGGGGCTTGCACCTGAGCACAGAAGAGTTCAGGGGAGTATTTCTATTGAATTTGACAAGCATAAAATCAGACCCGTTCAGAACATGACAAAGCACACTTGTAAATCTTTGTAGATCAGTATCAATCATTCCTTATCTTTTGTGAATGTCTCCTCATTATTTTCATTGTCAAAACTTGAAGCTTTTCATTTTCAGCTCTCTTCTCTTGGGTTGTGTATTGACAAAACCTACATAATTTCATTAAATCCATGTCATCCTCCTTTCTTAGTGAAAATAAAACCAGAGGGAACTGGGTGTTTTGCTGCATTCATATGTAGTGTCAGGTTGAAAGATCCCTGTAAACTCTTGTTTTTTTGAATGTTGTACTCCTGCTTGTAAACATAGTAAATTCTCTCTATGATAGATCTCAACACTTCAGACTTGTGCAGTAAAAGATGCATGTATTCTCAAGAAAGATTTATCTCAAAACCCAAAAGCTCCAGATGATCTGTAAGTGCCACTAATGCTTTTGAAAGCCACTCTTGTACTGATTATACCTCAAGAAAATTCTTACTCTCCAGTGACATCTGTTACCTGTTTTGAAGCTGTCATGTGGAAGTATATAAGTACACCAGGAAGATTTATGGCAGGTGCTGCTTTTAGGTGGAAGTGAATGCAAGGAACTTGTAAATGTTGATGTATCAGCTGAGAAGGAACTGCTGTCAGGATGGGCTGAGCCACATGCACATCTCCAGCTCTTGGAAGGCACAGCCTGAAATGTTGTTCCCACATTTTACTCTGAATAAAATGTTTACTCTGAGTGTGTTAAACCAAAATTATCACCAAGGAATAAGAGGAGTTCCTCAATTTTATGGACTAATATCCTCTTTTATCATCCCTCTTCATTTCCTTCAAATTCAGACCTGCTGTTTCTTTACTAAACAGTTTTTCACTCCCTCCCTGTCTCTTGAAAGATCAACAGATCAAACCTAGTAGCAAAACTAAACAGAAGCCTGGTCTCTTTGAAGGCTTCTCATTTTGGGACTCCTCCTTTTCTCTGGATTTCTGGTGCTTTCTATCCTGCTTTGGCTACTTTTGTAATCTCCAAAGTTCCCTGTTTTACCAGATAAAATTGGTAAGATTGATGTAAATACATGGAAATGTAACACTGATGGTTATGTTGCCAAGTCTGTTAGTTTAGTCCTTGATAATCACCTTCCATGGAAGGTACTGTCCAGCCAATCTGTATGAGCAAGGACAACGTTAAAATCCTGAGTCAAAAACCACAAATGTATGTCTGTCATCTGGCAGCACAATAGAGCTCATCTCATGTACAGGTTTAATAATTCTTGTTAATATTTCTGCTGTCCTTTACATTTGGGTTTAGTACAATTTAGAAGTAGCAAGTGTGTTATTCACTGTAAGTGCCCAAAAGTCCTGCAGAGGCAGCTCATGCTAGAGTAAAATGATTGCTTTGCTGGAGTGGCACTTAGAGGTTTTGTAGGAAGACACTGGCAAACCTCACACTGGCTTGGAGTGTTTGAATGAGAATATAGAACTGTACATCAATGTACACAATGTTATTCAGTTATGTAAACCTTTCTGAGAAGAAAAGCAGTCACTCTCAATCCCAGGATGGAATCTGGTTGAAATCTTGGTTTCTCAGTTGTGTAAATTATTTCAGATGGCTTGGAATGAAAATAAATCTACCTCTTTATATGTGTCTTAAAATACTCACAAGAAATTTTGAGGTTTTGAGAAATATTCGTACTGGTGTTATAGCTAACTTTTTACTTCTGTCTTTCATTCATCATCAAAAATTAATGCCTTGAGACACTGAAGTGATGAAACAGTTGTGAATTGATGCAGAAAGGAATAAAATAATAAAAAGGAGAAATCTCTTCCAAATATTTTTGACAAAGTTCTTTAGCAGTTTTTTGTCTATTTTTTTTTTTTGCTGATACTTTCTTAAAACATTAAAATCAGGAAGGCTCAAAAACATTGAAGCTGGTAGATGCCAGTCACTGGCTTACAATAGAAAACACGTGAGACCTTTAACTCGAATATTTTAACCCTTCATAGCTACCACATTTCCAGGTATCTGATTAAATGAAGAGAAAGAGCTATTTAATTCCAACAAAATGGCTTTCAAAAGATGAAACACTGACAGGCCCTACTCATAACTTGGTGGCTCAATTTGTGATGCATTGGAGGGATAAATAGTTTTTGGGTGGACTGTGAGTCGCCTGGAAAACTCCAGGGTGACTTCAATCCTTAGGCATACCTGTGCTGAGAAACACTGCCAGGGATTAGCCTGTGGCTCTCCTGACCCAGCAGAGCAAGGGAGAGGCTGATTTATCAAACAGCTCTGCTGAGTCTCTCAGTGTTGCCCTGAGGGAGGTTTCTCTCTGGTATTTGGGGGATGGTCCTTGTGTCCTTAGGGATGTTAATACTGCATCAAGCTCTTAAGTGTGGCAATTCAGGATGTGCAGAAACTCCCAAAACCTGTGAGGTTGTGGCCTGTTTTATAGTTTATTGCCCTAATTCCTACTGATCTGTTGTAGTGGGCTGAGCCGAATAGATTAATTTAAATTTCAATTCTATCTTTATACTTGCCTTGTTAAAAGTATGAGTAAGAGCTAATCATGAGCTCCTTCACTGCTGGTTAATAACCCCAGATACCTCTGTGTCTCAAGCTTAATTCTCTCATTTCAAATATGCAACCCTGCTTAACCTCACACTGTTCTCAGTAGGTGTCAGGTTCACAGCTGGTGTAAGTTGTTGGAGCTCTCCTACTGATACTGTAGCTGTGTTTATTTACAGCAGCTTCTCTTTCTAGCTCACAATTTCCAATATTACAAAATAGAGTTGAAACCAAACAAAAAATAAAGCCACTTTAACAGGGATCCTCCCAGGTAATCGTGGTTTTTCAAATAAATTTTTAAGAGCTTAAAATGTCTGAGAGGAAGGTGTAGAAGGCTCTTGGGTTTAAGAATATATACAAGATGAAGAAGGAGTTTGAAGGTTTATTTTCTGGGGGAAGGAGGGTAAATACTTGAGCTTTCATTGCTCAACATATAAAAATGTGCAGCACATAGCCTCTACCTCTTCAGAAATTCAAAACTAATTACATCTTAATTTGCATATCAAAGCAAATTACAACCTAATGAAACATTTGCCTGCCAAACATTTCTTTATCTTAATGAACAGAAAAAGAATACCTATTATAGCCTGATTAAAATGTCTTTGTACTCGTCCAACAGGTTACACTCTGTATATATGAAAATATTGTTTCACCATCTTACTGGCAATGGGAACAAAACAGATTCTAATTTACAGCATAAATTCTATTGGTTGTATCCATAGATAAAATAACTGATCGGGCAGAATGCTTTGGATTTACACTGGAAGAAAAGAGAAACAGTTTAATTCTGAACAGATATTAATTTTAAAATTTGAAGCCCTATATTATAATATAGTGCTCAGAATCTGAGAAATTTGAGGTCTTAATTCATATATTATTTCAAGCATATACCAAGATTCTTTTTTTCCCAACAATATTCATCTCGTGAAACTCTCCTTCATGAAACTTGAGAGAACTCAGATATAAAATGAACTAATACTAAAAGCTAACCCTGCAGGGAAAAATTGCTTTAACCTATGTTACAATGAATTTATGTAATACACAAAGGTTACTATAACTTTGCCTATAAATGCAGTGCCATAAATCTGTTTTACTGTGAGTTTGTGTATTGGAGGGAATATGTTTTATTTACTTAATTTAAAAGTCTACATACTGTATCTGTTTTGGATTATTCTTACCACTCTTTAGTAATTAACCAAAAGCTAAAATAAATTTGCTGAACAGAACTGTTCTTAATATAAATGTTAAATCATTTTCCCTCCAGTGTAATTGTACCTGAATAGATGCAACTGTAACATGAGCCATAAAAGGAGATAAAGCAGCAACATAATGTACACTTTCCTACTGCATAATGGTAACTCTGAATAACACATGCTCCAGGAAGAAAAGTAATTTAAAGTGTATTACAACAAATGTCATATTTTAAAATGGAAACTATCCATCATGTGTTGAAAGAAAATGTTAGTGAAATACAGTAGTTCTAAGGAATGTACTTAACAATTCTTTTAGGAGCCCATTAAAAATAAATGAATGGTCTTAATTTCGGGACATTTTAATAAATTGTGAGTGACAGACACCTGTGTGTCCTCTCCTCAACATGTGTAAAGCTCATAATCACAAACTTGATGGAGAGCAATTGTACAGAAATATCAAAAGTGATTCTTGTTCTATACCAGATAAAGCCTTCATTTTAGAAAGTGATCAGTGCACTTATAAATCATGTTGGCAAAAATGTGAAATATTAAATTTAGGAGTTTATTCCAGTGGGTGTTAGATTTATGGAAGGACAGTATGTTTTAACACTGAAAGCCAAAGCATGGAAAGTGGTAAGAGAAAACATGTGTACCTAGGCTTAGTAGTGTTTTTCTAGACATAGAAATATGCTATTAAATCCTTTTAAACTCATAGATAATTCAAAACTGGATATGTATATTTTATGGCTTTAAATGAAGGCGTCCTGAAGAGCAGGAAAACTCTTTTTTTGTAGTGCCTTTTTTACACAAAACTGTGAGATTTCACAGGGGAAGGGTGCTTGGCATCCTGCTGCCATTAGCTTGGATTGATGTGAGGTGAGTGCTTTGGAAACTTGCACTGGGGGAATATCTCCCTGTGGAGGCATTGGAAATGAAGGATCTGCCCTCCTTGAAATGTTGGTTCTCCACTGAAGGGCTGTTTTGTTTCCTACTGCAAATCTTTGGAGTAGCTGAAAACCTGCAGAGACCTCTGCACATTACGGGAGGGGGAGTGGTGGTATCCCGGAGTTTATAGGGGTTTCTTGTCCTCCCTTCAGCTGTTGGTGTGTTTGAGTATAAAACTGTGGGAAGTTGTATGTGTTTGGTGCCTCACACCCTCTGTGGTTTGCTGTAATATCACAAGTGGTGTTTTTCAGCAAAGTGGCTTTGAGTGTTATATCAAGCCCTTGCTCCCTCACTCCTTGTCTGTATGGATATGTGGAATGTGGCTTTTAATTTGGAACTATGATTTGTATAGTTAAAAAGAAAGTCTTGAGTCGGTCTCTCAGTTGGCTTCTATCAACACTTTGCCCTTCACTTCAGTGACTTTGAGTTCTGCTGTTTTTCTGGAAGCTGTTTCCTATTTTGTTACATTGCTTAAGAAATATTTGATCTAGTCAGTTTGAGTCTGTTTAAACTCTTGGAAAAAAGATGGCAAAGGTTCTGAAAACTGCTGGTATTTGGAAGATGGAAGGGGCATGTACAAAAAGAGTGGTTATTCCTGCTCTTGTACTCTGATTAATAAAGAGTATTTATAAAACCAGTGGGAAGGGCTGCAGAGCTTTGCTTTGGTCCAGAGAAGAACATAAGGAGAAAGTATGTGACCTTTAAACTGTCAGTAGTGCTTTGGCAGGCAATGGAGGCTGTAATATTTCAATGGGGTGTGACATACTTCTTTAATCTCTAATCCCTGAGAAGAGAGAATGTGAAATCTATTGTCCCTCAAAATGTGTGGATTAAACCCAATATTTCTATAAATGCAGACGTTTTGTTCTTGAGAAGTAGAAGGTGGTAGAAAAGGGTTTTGTCTTTGGGTTTTACCTATGCCACAAGGAATTTAACAAGTTTCCTGACCTGCAGTTCACTGAATTATTTTTATTCACTAAGCTGAAGAATGTAGCTACAGCCTTCAGAGATACACACCCAACCCTGTATGGGCTGAAACCTGCTGTATCCTTTACAAGGCCTTTGCCAAACAGTAAAGACTATTTGTTGAGATGGTTATTAACAACGCTAAGGAAATGCATCAATCTACCATGACTCAGTAGGAAAAAACTTGTGTTTAAAACAAGGCTGAACAAAACTTGAGAAATGAAAGAGACAGGAAGAAACCACTGTTTGGATGAGATGATTGCAAGGGTATAGAATCTTTGTTTAATTATTTTTACTCTGGGAAGTTTTGAAGAAGAGGCAATTTTTGATTAGAATTGAATACTGTGTCTTTGGCTCACTATCTCACATTTTTTTTTGGCAGATGACTGCCAGACTCTGAAACTTTGTTTTTCAACTACCTGTGTGTAATACATAAGGTATAAGGACAGAATTATGTCTCACATGAGAGCCAGACTATACACTTCTAAAATGATTACTTTAAAATTCATACACTTTGTTATGTATTTAGACACGCTGAAGTCTCTCTGGCTATTAATTGCTTATAAAGCATAGAAAAGAAGCGTTAAGTGTTGTTTATGTCCAAAGCTATTGAGGAAATCAAAGTTTCCTCCTTCTTTCCTTAATGTGGAGACAATTTTTATTAGTGGGTGTGAATTAGCAATTACAGCCTTCACACACCTGACCTCCCAAGCTAAACAATTAGCATCTATTATGTGCCTGTGTGTTCTCCTGGAGGGTGTTTGCAGGAGGGAGGGCAGGTTTACTGACATGATTACAGTGGTAAACGGCATTAATGTAATGGGAATGATTTAGGAGAGATGTAACCAAGTGAGAGGTGAGACCAGTTCTGTGGACCAGTCCTGGTATCACTTGCTACAGACTGAAGAGGTTTTTTAGGGAATAGTCCCTTTTGAGGTTATTGAGTTGACAGCCTGAGTTTATTTGGACTGTTGTTTGTGACAGCAGTGAAATGTATCACATCTGATCCAGACTCCCTCTGTCAGTCCCAGCAGGACATCGAGATCTGGGTCCCTGTTTTTCTTCATTCTCTTTTAAACAAAGTGTCAAACTTTCTTCCCAGCTGCAGCAAGGTATTATGAGAATAAGTTCATAAACTGAAAAGACTTCCAGATTCTGCAGTGATTTAGTCTATGTGGAAAAAGAAAGATCTGAATAGAAAACTAGATGATACTTATCATTTCATGCATTATTAACAGCATGTTACAGGCACAGATGCTCTGGAACTAACTTTCCAATGTGACTCTTGTCTCCACCATTGTTCTTGACTTACCTGTACTAATACTTGAAATGCATTTTTCTAAATAAATTCAATCCTGTTTGTTACAAAGCCTTTTATTTCTGCAGATGAGATAAAAGTAAACAAACTTGATCTCAAATATAGGAAAGGAAACTAAAGAAACATTGACAAATTATAGAGCTTTGGTTTTGGGAGGTGAAGCTAAAATTTCATCTTAACAAAGCAAAGTAGCTGAGGGTGAGAATATCTACGTGGAGATCTGCATATCCAAGAAATGTAGTATTCACACTTCCAGTGTGCTGGAAGTCAGCATTGAATGCTGATTCAGGCAGTAATTTTTCAGAAAAAAAATCTATTTGTACACGAGGTTCCATGAGTCTGATACACAACAGAGGTGCAGAGCATGGAGATGGATGAGAACACCCACTCCCTACATCTGACACAAAGCTACCTTGGCAAAAATTGGTTTTGCTGCTGAAGTCTTTCTGCTGTGGTAAGGTGGGACAAAATCTTCACTCTGTTCTCCCAGGACTGAGGATCTCCCTATGCTGAGAGCTTTTCTTTATCTTTGTCTTCCAGTGTAAACAGGGAAGTGCACTTTTCTCTAGGCAGGAAAGATGACTATTAGATGAAAAAGAAACTGTGACTTTATTGAGGATAGAATGAGGTAATCTCCAGGGTGCCTCTGTCCAGTCAGACTTTTATAATTGAGGAAATAAACCCTCCCAGCGTCCTCACACAGCAGAGATGAATGCAAGGTCATCTGTGGAGAATGAAAATTAGGAGACAGTTTGCAAAGTTGTTGAGATGCTTGACAGGTAGTGATTTTTAACAAGCCACACCAGTTAAAGCAATTTATCTCTTGTGTAGCAGTTTTTCAGATACTCAGAATGTGAGTACTTGGGTGTGTGTACAACTCGGTTTGGGTATATTAATGGAATATAGGGATGTTTTATAGCACATAATGCAAGAAGACTGAAGACTGTTATGACATGTGGTGACTACATAGTGACTACCTCAAATTTGTATTTAAACAACTATAGTTTTAGGTTTTTCCACCTAAAAAATTTGACTAATTTTTCTGTGAAACATGCCAAAAAAAGCATATTTGTGTATTCTGTTATCAGGTAGTTTATGACAGTCATGGAAGATTCTATAAACAGAAGTTTTGTTATTTATTATTATATGCAGTTCTAACCTCTAAACCCAACTCTTTTAATCTTACATGACTGCAAGGTGGTCCCTGATTTTTTTTTCTTCAAGTTTACTTTCCAGTTATTGACGTAGGAAATAATCACTGGAGTATATTTAGCTAGTTTGGAATATTGACCAATAGTTGTCCACTTATTTTATTTCTGCACAATGAGTAATTAAAAAATTAGCAACTGTAGTAATTTCTTAAGTTTTAAGCTGTTTAAGCAATGAAACAGCATTATCTCCATTGTAAAGACTAAGTCATATGTTTGATTTTTATTTATTTATTTAAATCTTTTTGGCTACTTCCGTTTATCTATGCTTGGAAGCTTTTTGAATTCTCATATTTCCTATTCCAGGTGCAGTATATCTTAAAGCTCATTTTCCTAGATGAAGTGAAGCCTGATACTACATCTTTTAACAGGTGGTCCTAAGGGTGCTGTGACTCCTGTTACTGGTACAGCCTCCATGTGCTCATCTTAAGAGTCTTCATATCTTTCTCTGACAAAGTTCTTTGCTGAAGTGGGAGATCCAGCTTTGCTTTTTTAGACTTCAGCATGAAATTACTTCTGAGACAGAGATCCTACAAACCAGAGCAAAGCAGACCAATTTCTGTGAAATTCCTGGGTGCTGCTTTTTTTTATCTCTAGTATTTGCTTTACTTGGAGGAGTGGATAACATTTCATAGAACTACAAGGAAACAAACACTTATATTTCATTACCAATGAATATTTTGGCACCCAGGGTGCCTACAAGTGCTGTGTGGTGGAGGTTTACTGCTCCCTACTGTGACATGTGAATTGCTTTGCAGTTCCAGCCGTGTTGCTTTGCTCTGTTTTCCACGCTTACATAAGGTAGGGAGAAGCTTCTTCAGCTCCCAAATTCAGGATATATCTACTGTTTCAAGTGTCAGCAGAAACAACCTCAAGTACTCTGACTGATTAGGAAGGACTGAAAACCAGTGCACAGTGTTTTGTTTATCAGATGAGTCTTTTTCTGCTCATATTTGCATGCACATAACTGTAAAATGTCATAATTCAAGTGGCAATTAAGGCAACATGTGCAAATTGGGTGATTCTGCATGCAGCTGGCCAGTTGTGCATGCACAATTACCCAAATTACGAATGCAATCACAAATAAAGCCTATAAATGCTCCTCAGCAGGGTAAAAATTGTCTCTATTTTATATCACAGGATGACTTCTGGATAAACCCGTAATAAACTAGAGGTGGATTTTTGTCATGGTCAGGAAGTTATTTGGTGGTGAGAGTGTCAGTTAATGTTGTAAGGTATTGGTGTCTTGTAGTCTTTTTGAATGGGCTGAAGTAGATCAGAACTTTCCTTTTATAGGTCAGTTTGTTTCTTTTTTTGTTATCTCCCCATGCAATATTCCATCAACATTAAAATAAAATAAATAAGGTGGAATATGTGTTAAACATGTGAGTTATCTCCTGAATTAATCTTCAATTTATTCCATAATGATTCTGAATAGTTATACATTTTATTTACCTTCTTAATCTGGGAAAGGCCACATTCTAAATGGGAATATGTTGTGTCTTGTTGAATTTCTGCCTTGAAGTATCTGAGCTTCAGATGAGGCTCTAAAACAGGGCTTTTACATGGCCACAATATTAAAAAAAAGTCAATATAACTTTTTCATGTCAGTCTTGGAAGTAAAAAATAAATGCCTTAAGCCCATAATAACATACAAGAAGGATGGAAAAGGACCTTTGGGAGGTGAGATGCTCTCTATGGCAGCATGCAAAGAAGTTGGGAACTCTGAGAATTCTCCAAGGCAGAAAGGTGGCCAGAAGGAGCCTTATAGAGTTAAGAGCCGCTGAGAGCTCAAGAACACTGTCAGAAACTATTTGGTACAGGAGCAGTTGCTCATCTTGCTCTTCCAAGAGAAAATAGTTGAGCTTTGTGATATTGGAAAGGGTGCTGCTTTCTGGTAATCGATTATCCACCGTTCAGAAATGTTCAGTTATGCAGATGTGAAATTTGTAATAAACTTCCATGTTACTAATTACTCATCTCTATCCCTAGTTCCCCTACAGGATCAATGGAAAAATACATAGAACTCTAATACACAAAACTGGGTGAATAAGAACCATCTCCTTCTCTTCCATCACAACTCAATTTCCTGACTGAAATATTTCACATGGATAAGTAAACACAGAATAATGAATGAGTTTTAAAATGATCCCATCTAAACAGGCTGATCTCGAGATGCAAAGCAAATCCTTGTTGTTGCAGAATGGCTTGAGGGTGTTGGTAGGATTGGGAAGGGATGGGAGCAGCTGCATTGCAGGGGACTAACTATGAAATAATAATTTTACTGTGTGTTTAGGGATGGGTATCACAGTGATACCTTAATGCCTTCCAATCCTTATCCCTGCTAGTGAAGGGGGAGGAAACAAACTAATGGAATTTTCTCTTTGGGGCAAGCCTTCTCAGAAAAAATGAATATCTCCTGGGGGAAGCACATCCCAACTCACAGATGCACAACTTTCGAAATTATCAGCTTGAGCATCTTGTCTGAAATTAATTAGCTGAAATGATCATTGCTGTGTGCACTAACACAGTCCCCCCTGACTGACTGGAGAGGATCACATTGCTAATGAAGACAGAATGCCTTGCAGTTTGCAGTCAGCAGTGCATGTCTTCCTGAGCTGTTCTGGAGTGCTAAATGTAATCTCCAAGATCTGGGGCAGAGGCAAAACGTCCCTCAAGGATACAGTCCTCGCTTTGCTGGACACATTTATATTTAGGTCATCTTAACTTTCAGGAAAAGGAAATTGAGACAACCAAAGGCTGATTTCTGTTCAGAGTTGTTATAATTGATTCACACTTAGGGAAATTCTCCTTCAGCTCTACCTTGGATGTCAGCTTTAATTCTTCTTCTGTGCCTGGACACAGTCTAATATAATTGTTACTTTAAAGCATTTATCATCCAAATAGTCCTGACTGAGTAATAGATCTATGTTTAAATAATTTAAAAAATTCTATGTGGGAGACCAAGGAATGGAAAGATGTGATATCTTGGCCTTGGGGCATGTAAATATCCGCAGAGATGCTGGCCATCAACTATCTCTGCCCTTTGGAGAAAACCTCCTCATAAGAGTCAGAAAGATGATATTTAAGTACTTTTAATTCCAGCAGTGGAAAAAATGGAATGAACATAAATTAAAAATAGGTATCTGAAGAGATGAGTTTATTCATCAGAAGGCTGATATGAACCCATCAGCACGATGTGCACAAGGACAATCTCTCTCCCAACTGCAGCTCCTCGAGCAAGAGCAGCTCAGCAGTGTTAGATTGATCGCCTCTAAGTGTTATCTCCTGTTCATAAAAGGGAAATTGCTCTTTCTCATTCTTTTTGGCACCAAATTTAACCTTGTTTCGCCTAAAATATGATTCCTTAATGCGTGCAGTTTTTAAGTATTTGGGCTAACTATGAAGGCTAAAAATGTATATTGGTGGTAAATGTGATTATAAAAGGTTCTTTAATAGACTCTAAATGATGCTTTGTTATGGCCCCAGACTGATTCCAGCTCAGGAGTTTGGGGCTGGGTCTGTGCAGCTCTTGCTCCTGACTCTCCAGCCTTGGAAATAGCTGGGATAAGAGGAAACCTGGTGGTATGGCCACTGCAGACCTCAATTACTTTGTCAGGTTAAACAGCAGGCAGGAGATGGACGTTCTCTCTTAGTGGTTTATCATGTAAGGAAGGTGATGTTTCAACTGACAGCAGGCTCCTCTAAGGCCAGCACACTGTTCTTTCTTCTCTAGTGTTATTCACTTGTCAGCGATTTAGACACGGTCTAAAAAGTAATCTGCCTTTATTTCTTAGGCTAGAGCTTTTTTTGCCATTTCACTGACCCAAGCAATTCCCTCAGGAAAACAGTAATTTTCAAAAAAGCCATTTATGGCGCAGTGGTTTGCCAGACTATCACATCTCTGGCAACACATTTGCCACTGACTAATAATATGTTGCTCCATGCACACGGTTTTTTCACCCTTCCACATGAAATGTTACTTTTCCTGTGTGGATGGGAACTTGTCCTTGCTTTCCCAAGCCTCCACATCCATGCAGTGGCTGAAACTACTCTGAGTTGTCTTGGTGCAAATCCTTGAGCAAGTTTTTATGGTGTCAAAGTGTTTGCTGTGTTTTGTAGGTCCACATGGCCCAGCCATATATTTGCCTCATATTTGTGGTTAAATCAGCATAACTATCATAGAAAAAGGGATGCTACAAGTTGTTAAAGATTCTGCCTCATACACTCTTTATAAACCATGAGTGAGAGTCCAATGCTCTGAATCAGAGGCTCTCATCACCCTCCCTGTGCAGGGGCAGAAAATAAAGGTTCTTTCTAGAAGTCAAAAAATAAATCAATTTAGTGAAACTATCATGTTTCATATTTTATGTAGCTGTTACAATATAATTTCTGAGGTAATTTCAAATGGCTTATTGGATTTGCTTCCATTATTTTTGGTTTGTTTTTGCAAAGACAAAACAAAAATCACAACAGCATTAGCGCTATTTTAATAGCCTCTTAATGACTGGTGTTACCAAAAGTAGCAACCTTATGAGAATGACACAGTTTCTTTTAAAATAATATCTTTTTTCATTAGTGTTATCATGTTCCCTTGAATGATTCTTGTGTTCAGACAAAAATGTACCTTGATATAATCTTGTTAGGACTCAAGTGACCTGTCAGTTCATAACAAACATGTTTTTGTTTGGTTTATCTCCACCTCCCTGATTAGTTGGCACCTGAAGTGACCTCAAGTTCACTAAGGTTTGAAATTGCCCTGCAGTCTATAAATTGCTGAATTTCTAGCTAGAAGAATCAGAAATGCTGAAAATAGTTTAAGGCTGTATCTGAGCTGTCACAGGTGTTTGAACACTGGCAGAATTCATGACCAACATGGGTCCATGGAGAAGTTGCAGGTGCAATGTAGCTGTATCCTGCTTTTATTTTCAGCTTATTTAAATTTTATCTTTTTTTAGTTCCTCCTCAATACAAAACCACTTCAGCCTTCTGAACTTTTATAGGCTTGCAGAGGATGTGGAGTGGAAACAGCTCTTGGTTGTGATCTTGTCCTTCTGCCCCTGCCCCTTGGCACCCACGCTTTAATTGATGGGAAAAGTCTGGGAGCAGAATTGAACCCTTTATAAGGATTTGTACAAAGAGAAGTGCAGGCTGTAATTTTGCTTGGTATTAGAGTGGCCTTTAGTCAAGAAAGAGCCTTCACTTGCTACAAGTATGAATTGTTTTGGTGTTTAATTAACCAGAGTGGTATCAAAGTGCTTATGCTACTTCTTATTCGTGATACAGCTTCAAAGGTATTCCAGTAACTTTTTAATATCTCCTAATTTGATTAAGAGTGTAATTAGACTTTTATATATTTGAATCCCAGTTTTTACTACTAAGTAGTTGTTGAAATGCAAAATTTATATATTCTGTACTAAATATCAGGATCCACTCGTATTTTTGTATGTCTATGTTGCTTTGTTTTCTTTTATCACTTTCGCAATACAAATACTAATTTGTGATTTTTCAAGACTGTACTCATCCACACATTGTGTGTACTCCCTGTTGCTTAGGAGTTTCCTTAGATACAGATCACTGATTTTGTTGCTGTTGTATGGATACAGGTACTCTGAAGTT
This sequence comes from Serilophus lunatus, assembly GCA_013399895.1. NCBI lineage: Eukaryota > Metazoa > Chordata > Aves > Passeriformes > Eurylaimidae > Serilophus > Serilophus lunatus. Next base: position 1,460,889 of record VXBA01002171.1, read on the forward strand.
GGGATCCACCATTCATATGTTAAAAGACTCTCATAGAATTTCTCTGAAAGGAAACACTACTCAATCCTTTTTCTTTCTCCTTTAAAAAAACCCTTGAAAACCTTCCCTCTCATCCAACTGAGATTTTCTTCTGCTCCCCAAAAGCAGAGCTATGCCACAGGTTCCCTGTGGCTAAGACACACTCACGTGCCTTTATTTTAAATTTGAATGAGAGTGAATGCAAAATGATCAATAACTGGATATTTTATGCAAAAGCATAAGTAACTTTGGATGCTTGCAGAAAAATGGAACAAAATAATGACAAAGTAATGAGAATGTTTTGATGAAAATGTTCTCTTTCCCTTTGAAACCAGTCTGCAGTAATGAGGAATGGTTTCCTCTATTAATGTGCAATGTTATACTCATTGTCTCCTACTGCAACTTCAGCACTATTTAAATTTGGAGGGGAAAGGTTTTCATTTACTGTTTGAGTGCCAATACACAAATCAAGTGGTTAGACAAGCCTGGAGAAAAGCACATCCAATTCCAGAGACAAATAGGGATGCAGCAGGTGCTGAGCAGTGCTGTGTAGGCACTTTATGGTGTTTGACATCATTTCTGTGTTGCTACTTATGTGCCAGGGTCTGTGTTAAGATAGGTAAAAGAATTTGTTCATATGAAACTGGTTTGGTTCAGTCCTTCAGTGGTGGTAACAGTGAACTTGTCAGCTTTCAAATAGGTGAGATTATGCTCAGTTAACAGAATTGAAAAAGTTTTTTAGTGAACTCTTTAGTGTTCAGCAGAGCAAGAGAAATGTCCCCTGTTCCTTATGCTCTGGAGAAGCAGAAAGATTGGATGGGCAGAGCCTCTTCTTCCTAAACAAGGATTCATCCTGTTTCTTCTTCATCTTTCCTTTACTGTTATCTATTTGTATCTATTCTTTATTCAGGATGTTTGTGACAGGAAAAAGTTGTAGCTAATGGGCAGCTGGATGTACATATTGTCCTGTAGCATCCAAGGCTGGATTTTTGTGGTCCTTTGGGTTTCTGACCTCTTACTTCTTCAACACCCCATAAAACTTTGGCCTCTTCTCAATCCAGTGGGAAAAAACTGTGAGGGAAATTTTTCCCTGCTGCTGTGGCCTCTCTGCCTGCTGGTGGACAGGAATGAGCTGTTGCCTGTGCCTGCCCTGAATCTCCCTGCATCTGGAGCAGCCCCTTCACAGCAAAAAAACCCCCTCTAATTCTCCCCACATGCTCTGCTGTCTTCTTCCCCTTCTTCCCCCAGTTCTAACATTCCCTTTGGATTTGTCAGGGCTACCTTTCCCCATGTTAAATGGGCCATCTCCAGAGGGAAACCTTCCTGTGGGATCTGAATCTGAAGAGCAACACTTCGTTTGTACTCATTGTGAATGAATAAACAAAAATCTGTCCGGGACCAACCTTTTACCGAATCTGATCATTTCTTATAACCAGAGACATTCACCAAGTGCAATTCTAATCCTGTTGTTGATGCATGACAGTTACTTCCACACTTCCTGCTATTGTGTGGCATGAAGTTGATTATTTTCTATGGAAATTTATCTGGTATTTCAAACAATAACACTGTACCTTTGCAACATGTGATTCCAGAGCAATGATCTTTAAGGTCATAGTGTAACTGGGTACAGATGCCTACAGTGAGTGTTTCCAGAGGAATGGTGGCTTTTAGCCTTTGGGTAAAATGAAAGTATGTGCTATTTATTTTAAGCAAGGCTCCATCCTTTTGAGCTGAGTCACTGGCATTTCTGCCCAGCCCCAGCACACTGCCAGAATAACTTGCATTGTCTGGAATGGTAGGGGAAACATTTTCAGCTTTAAAGGATAAACGGTCATGAGCAGCAGTAATGAGTTGTTTCAAACATGATTCCAAATAAAACTGATTAATGATTGCACTGTCACAGGTTCTATTTGGACAGAAATCTGGGTGTGTAGTTTTTGGCAGTAAGGAGAGACCATGTGTTTTGACTGCTTGGTTTGGTTCACAGATCGATGTTCCCTTTTGGCCAGTTCCTTCAAAGAGCTGACTTTGCTTTCTAACAGCCTGAACAAAAGATGCAGAGCAACCTTATTACTCTGCATGGTCCAGACGAGACAATTGAATAAACCTGAGATTTATATATATAGGAGAGTAGGTCTGTTTAGACATATTAGCAGCTTTTCAGGGGTTGTTATTCTTGAAGAGGTTTGTGCTGTTTTACCTGAATATTCTTCTTTTGAATGAGCTTATTCAGGGTGCCCTCCCACCCCCTTTTTTAGCATATACCAGTTAAAAACAGTTGGAAGAGTAAGCATTTTTATGCAGTGTGGACATTGCAGGGTGGCAAACTTGTTTTCCATACTCTTGCAGTTCAGGTGAAGTCCCCTGAGGGCTGGGAAGTTGATGAAGCAAAAAAGAAATGTAAAACAGCCTTCTGAGCATCTTTACTACTAAGCAGAAAAGTTTTCTGTTCTAGTTCATGAGTCAGAATGATGCATATTTGTAAATCCAGCAGAATGAAGTGTTGGCATTCTGGGTGTAATAGCTTGATTTTTTTTTTTTTATTATTTTTTTAACCCTTTGATATTTCTCTGTTCCAGAGTTGGTGTCAAAGAAAGGGTGGGGATTTACTTATTTTTGCTTATTATTTTCAGTCATCTCTATGTAATTTAATCTTTTCAATGATATCTTCTGCATTGCAGCTTGGTACCTTCAGCTGTCAGATGTTTATAAAAATTCCATGTTACATTCTTATCTTTTACCTTTTATTGACCATGTGAATCACAACAGACAAGCACCAAAATGTAGGAAACTAGAGCTTGTTGTTGGCATAAGAGAGATTTGTAAAGTCAGATTAAGTGATGGTTTGAAACCATAAAATCAATGACTTCTGCAGAGCCTTTCCAGCTGGGAAACTACACTTGTGTGTGTTAGAAATGCTGCTACTTGTGTTCCTCAAGCCTTTGCAGGTGGAAAAAATTCTGATGAAAATAACATGTGGAAACAAAATGCAGGATTCTGTAAGTAGGTAACTGTGTTTATCCTTGGGTTCTGCACTTTTGTGTGGTGTAATTCTGGCAGTAATGAGTTTGGGCATATCTGTAGATACTAATTTCTTTGGTTTGGAAATATTAGAAACTATAAAGCTTTGGAGAATTTTAGTAAATCTTGAAATCAGTGTTTAATGCATAGCTCTTAAATCAGATTAATCTGCAAAGCAGAGTAATGTACCTGATGTTCAGAGCAGGACTTGGAACACCAGTAGTGGTAGGGGCAGGAAAAATCACTCAGAATAGAAGTTTAATTAATTGCACTTTGAATTCCTATAAGAGAAAGTATCTTTGTGTGGTGAATACCATATCCTTAATTTCTCACTCAGTTTTAGACTTTGAGAAATAAGCAAACCTCCCACTGCCTGTGGATTGACTTAAAAATGTTTCAATCTTATTAGATAATATTTTGTTATGGGCTGATTTCCTACACAATTCTTAAAGAATTGGGATTGATTCTGAGGAATGTGGGCAACTGCAAATTATCTCTTTCTCAAGCAAAACAAAATTACATCTCTCTTGCGTCTCCCATACATTTACACTTTAGTTATTAATACACACTTTTCATCAGATTTCCAGCAGTCACTTTATCTTCACTATATTGCTGTTGGAAATACAGTATTTAAGAAACTAGTTGGGTTTCGTTATGACTACTTTCAGTAAACAAGGGAGGATAAGAATATATACCTTTTTAAAGACATTGAAGACAGTTTTGTGGCTGCAACAAGGACTGAGGAATTGGATTTCCATGGATAAACCAAGGTGGAGCAGTTGGGTCAGACTAAGTATATTCATACACATAAAACGACAACAAGAGTTTCATAAATGTCCCGTTCTTCATTACATCCATCCATTCTTAGTTTATTATACTGAATCTCTATTTTGTATACAATTTTAAAATAGATCTGAATGCTCACATTAAAGAAACATCCTGTTTTTCATGGATCAGAAGTCCAACGATGTGTGTGACACGTTTTGGGATGTGACCTTGTAGACAACTGCTAGATCAAGGAATATCAAACAGATGTTTATGTCAATTCAATACTGAGGGTCAGCACACACTGGGAGGCAGGAAGCTTTCCAGGAAGGATCCACAGACTTTCATACTCCACCTCTGCAGGGTTTTATCACAATAGTTTTTCTGTACAGTTGAATCACTCTGTGCAAAAATGATCTTTATTTCAGGAACACAACTTGAATATCAAAGTTACACCAAACCAAAGACCCTCCTCATGAAATTCAGGCTGTATTTCCATGAACTCATTTGTTTCTGAAGATAGCACATTATTATTTCTGTGGAGAATTAGCTCTTGAATGCTATCACTTTAACCATTATGAATAGGTTGCCTATAAATCAGAGATGATGAATTTTCACCACAAGTTTTATCTACATTGATTAAAAAAACCCCACCCTCTTCATCCACTCCTGAAGGTAAAAATAAAAATTGTGAGTCAAAATCTGCTTTGGTTGTTTTTGCAGGTTTTGATGATTCTTAGTACAGTTCTTTTCCAGTATATTTTGTTCCTCTTTAGACATATTTCAGTGAGGTTAAATTCTCTAATGAACTATTCAGCTGTGTATGAGAGCACAGCTGTTAATCCAGGATTTTTTAGTAATTAATCAGGCCTCTTTCTTTTACGTAAAAGTGACTGTGAGGTGTAGCCAGCTCCATGAATCAAAGTGACCTGTACAAATGTGCTCTTCAGCATTTGCAGGTATGGGCAAAACCACAAATACATCTTCCACTCACCTTGTACACAGAGAGATATTCACCTTCAAAAGCAAGCTTTGAATGGGCATTTTAAGCATTTATTTTTTTTTTGAGAAAATTAGGTGGTGTGTGTTTGAAACAATCTACTCGTCGATATAAGTCAAAGTTATGCCTTCCTGCATTAACAAATGTACTTCTTTTTTCCTCTCTGTCCCCTCCCACCCCTTTCTTAACATATACCATTATCTACTACACCAGGGAGTAAAAATAAGTTAAGTAAAAGGAAATCATTGTTAAAATCAAGACTTAAGAATTACCTTTCACTTTGGGGGGGAAATTATTGAACACAATGCAAAATACATTTTAGTGAACAAAATAATGAGAGACTTACTTATGAAAAATACAATCATTTTAGAAAACCTTGTATACAATGAGTAATAATCAGTTCTCCATAATATTAACCAGAAGGAGCACTTAAATTTTTTGACATCCTTAATCATGGAGCCTGGGGAGTGCTAGAGAACATTTGCATTAAATTACTCCTCATTTTCCCAGCCCTGTCTGCCCCTTCCATGGGTTTTGCTGCCAGTATCTGTGAATTTGGCAGAGGCCTACAGATTTCATAGCTAATATTGTTGTCTCTTGCCAGGAATATCAGGGTAAGGTGCATTAGATGCTGCATGACAATTAAGGGTTGAGGGAGACCATGCTGATTTTCCCGTGTGGCACCCAGGTGACATCATTTGTATCAGATTACTGGGAGGATTCTCACTTCTGATGTCCTGTGTGTTTCTATCAGAGCCCAGGTGAGCTTTTGTAGGAGGGAGGTGAGCCTCCAATTCCCTCAATGGCAGTGGCAGGAGGGATGGAGCAGTTCTGCCACTGTGAGCTGAGCATGATTGCTCTGTGCTGCTTTCCCTTTGCTCCCAGTGGCTACTGTGACCTTGTGTTCACTTCCCAGATGCTGTTGTTTGAGCTCCCACCTTAGGAGAGGCAAGTGTTCATCCTTGGCCTAATTCTACTTTCATGTGATGCTTTCAGTGCAACAAATGTTGTGCCATTTTAGCTGTATCAGCAGAACTTCTCTCTCCTGGGGCAGATCCAGCCCTGCTGGATTACACTGCAGGCAAGAAAGCACTGCCTATCAAAAGCAGGCTCATCTGCATCAAACTTTTTACCCACGAACCATGTTGAGTAGAAATCAATGTAGGCAGTGTTGAATAGCTCAGTAATTTGGGGGAATAAGATGTGGTTGTAGAAGTGTGTTAACTCAAGGACAAAGGGGGAAAAGCCTTAAGCTGAAGGAGAGTAGGCTTAGATCAGATATCAGAAAGAAATTCTTCCCTGTGAGGGTGGGGAGGCCCTGGCACAGGGTGCCCAGAGAAGCTGTGGCTGCCCCATCCTTGGGAGTGTCCAAGGCCATGTTGGAGCCACCTGGGATAGTGGGATGTGTCCCTGCCCATGGCAGGGGGTGGAAATGGATGATCTTCAAGGTCCCCTTCCAACCCAAACCGTTCTATGATTCTATGAGGATTTATGAACACGTCTCTTTTACAGTTGATTATAAAAAAATCCCAGTATTTAGAGAGAAATGGGGTGGCTGCTTTTGAAAATCAGAAGTAAATACCCCCCAAAAGTGCAAACAAACAAACAAAAAAGCCATTCAGGTACAGTTTTGTACATTAAAATGTGCCTGTGAGGCTTAGAACTAAAGTCTATTTTGTTGGCCTTAATGCTACAGGAAATTTAGAATGTTCCTTAATGCTGAGGAACCTTCCCCTGCTCACTAAATTCAAAGAGGGTAATGCACGTTTCTTCCCAGGGTTACAATTGCAGGTGACTTCAGGGAAAATGCAAGTCTAGAATATCTGGGTTGGGATTTCTGAGATGGAGTGAAACAAAGTATTAATTAAGTGGATTGGGTTATCGCTGGCTGGGAGGTGGAATTGATATTCTGAGAGAAAGGAAAACAAGAAAATGGTTGAATATTTCCCAGTAAAAATTACTATAGAACTCAAATGCCAAAACCCCCAAACAAACAATCCTCTGGAATAGCCTAAATGCTGCATTTTCTCATTACTGAAACAATGTATTTTGATATTAAATGTTAAATACTTTGGCATTATGCAACTCAATATTATGCAGGTCAAAACATTATTTTTTTTTTGGCATTGCTGAAATCAGATTGAAGCAGAAATAAATGCCTTTGAGCTGTTTTATTCTAGGTAAAACTGTCCTTTCTAATAAAAAGCTGCTGGGTTGAAAACTAACTGGTCAGCTCTGCGTTTCAGCAAGAATCGTGTTGTTTGTATATCACTGGCTCTATCCCAGCAGTTTCTGCTCCCAGACCTGTATTTCTATTTTCTGATCTGCAGAGTGGGTAAAAGCCAGTTGTTGGCCTGCATGTGTTCATGCATGTTGTGTAAAGAGAAATAATAATAAATATAATCCCCTATGGGCCCTGTTCATTACTTCCCCTGTTGATGTAACTAAATGTGATGTAGATTAATATTGTTAAAATTAAGATTATTCTTGTTAAGATACACTATAGGATTAAATTATCATATGGAATTCTTTTGAGTTACTGTGGGCCACCACCTGAAGCCCCACACCATGGAAAGCCTCTCTGGGCTGGAGTAAGAAGGTGCTAATATTTCAGCAGTTGCTGGGAGTTTCACTACTTTGTGACCTTGGGTCTGCTCCCTTTTTTGCCATTTTATCACATGAGGACTCTAGTCTAATACTTTTACATCCTTTGCTAAAACTAAGTCCCTAAGTAGGCTGTTTCAATGAGAAAAAGCCCATCATCTTGTCCTTGGTGCATACAGCTAAAGTCATGGAACTACAAGGAAGAATTACTGGGGGAAAATATTTGGCATTTGCTAGGTAGCAGTTTGGACCTGGGTGATTGTTGTGTTTCTCTTTGACTTGAAAATGTATGTCATCTTGAGAACTGTAGAATTAAAGAAGATTTACAATTGCTTCTTTGGAAATAGTCCCAGTGATAGTATCACTACAGAGTTACAAGGGATCCAAAGTAGTCTTGGAAGCCACAAGCTTTCTATGTCACACACCACTGCAGACTATTGAAGAGCCCCCTGTGCAGTGATTTTAGGGGAGGGAAATTAAAAATGCAATTTGAAACTCGGGTTTTCAGCTCTAATACTCCAATGATTTGCCACAGAATTCTCAAAAGCAACAGGACTTCTAAGTCTACCTTCTCTTGCTGTATCTCTCTCATTTATCACAGCCCTTCAAGGAATTCCTCTTTAGCAGAACCCAATTCCCACCTGGCTATTATGTCTTCTTATTGTGATAATGAATCCAAAGTAGAGGAGCACTGTTGGATGGGATTCTCTTCTGAAAGGCTTGGAAAGCTGCCTCAGGAGTAGAGTTACCAGTCTGATATTTTTTTTTATCCACATTTCCTGACTGCTTTCACTAAAGACACAGAGAGTGCAGTGGGATCACTGCTGTGCCTGATGTGTGGGGCTGAGATCTCTGCTGGCAAAGGCAGCTCTCCCCTCTGACAAGGGGCTTTTTTTTTTTTTCTTTTTTGCCATGGAAGTAGAATTTGTGTTGAATTGGGCTTGTGAAAATGCGCTAGGAGAAGGAAACTCCTTTGCTGTATCCAAGTAAGCAACAAGAGTCTTGGATTAGTGAACAGGCCTGGCTAGAGGACCTTGGAAAGAAGCCTAGGAGCACAAAAGCAATGGATCTATTTGATGGTCACTATTTAGTGCGTGTGCTCACTCCCTGCCAGCTCAGCAGGTTGTCATCTCTGGGAGTGGATTTGTGGGTAAATGTGCTCTGAGTGGAAAAGAAAGCTTTGGGCAACTGAGTAACTTCCTAATGAGATTGCTGTGTCTGTCCAGGGACAGACATTTTTAAGGCAGTGAGGAAAGGAGTAAGGAAGTTATCATCAAATTATATTGATATGGATCATTTTCATAACACAGTGTTGAAAGGACGTAGTAGAAAGGTGGGTGAACTGAGAAGAAACTATTTACAACTGAAGTAAAGAGGTCTCTTAGTGGTTGTGGTGCTTTTTTTGTTTTTGTTTTTGTGGGTTTTTTTTTAAATTAAACTTTTAAACTAAAAACTCCTGTATTCTTTATACAAGTGCAAGCTTGTGAAACTCCTAGTGCTTCATTATTCAACTTAATACTGTTCCCTGTTTTAAAGACTGTTCTTGCAAATGATTATTCTCTGCTTCTGTCAGCCTGTCCTCACACTGTGGGGACCCTTACTGAGCCAAGTCATTTAAAAGTCAAAACCCCAGTAAGTGTGTTGTGGTTTCTTAAACACTGACTATAGAAGCAAACACATATCTGGTATCTTTGCTTTGTTCCTTAAGTGCTCCTGTTTCTTTTTGGATTGATTACTATCCTGGTGCTTGTGCCCGGAAATAAGTAGAGTCTTTCTCTTAAAACCTGTTTTTAAGGCTTTGAAGACAAACTGAGAGGACTGGGGCAGAAGAGAGCTGAGGAAACTTTTAAGAAGGAATTTGTTGGATGTAAATGTGCTGGCAGTGAGAAGAATTCATGCAGTTCTTATCTGTGACCTGGTCCAAGGAGATACTAGATTACTTCCAGTAATGTTACTAGTTACTGGATCAAGTCAGATGTGGTTGGTGTGGCTTTGGCACAAGTAATCTGAAAAAAATAATTTGAAGGACTAATGTGGCCTGGATCACTGGTCTGTGTCACTATTGTGCAAATACATTCTAGATATAAAAACATCAATTAGATTATCTAGTTCGTGTGCTTTGAATCCTCCCTGTCTCTTGTGAATTTTCACCAATAATGTTAAAACCTGATTCAGGATGAAATAGGCATTTTGAAGCACCTCCTGTTGATTTAGGGAGTAGGCAAGTGAAACAGAACAGCAAAAAGGGAAAGGAAGGACACAAACCAATGTCACTCAGTCAGTGAAGTTTTCAGAGTCTGAGAAAGAACAAAATACAACTTATGCTGTAGGCTCTGAATTGGTAAGGTGAAACAAGATATCAAGAAACACTTGATATAGAAAAAATATTCATATGAATACTAAAGATAATATATATTTCATCATATCATCTCTTACATAAAGATACTCTGCCTTTTTTTCCGCTTGTATTATTATTTTTCTATTGTCAGGTCCTACAATATTTTATCCTTTTCTGTCCATTTATTCTTTCTATGTAGAAGGTACCATAAACCCTCACTTTGATTGTGCATTGGTGTAAAATTGAACAGTCTATGTCATGTCTGTACTTCCCCTGGCAAACACTGACAGATGTTGGAATGCTTATTGCTCTCACTTCATGGTCTTATAAATGTGATCTCTTTTCATTATGAGGAATATTTCGTTGCTTATCTGATCCAAAGCCCATTATAGTTCCTGGACTAATTCCTATTGATTTCCATAAGTTTTGGAACACTTCTTAAGATCTTTCCATTCAAGAGCAGCTCATGGCAGTGTAGAAGAAGGAAGATCTTGGAGACCTTTGCTGGTTTCTCCCCATATTCCCTCAGAGTGTCTCCTTTCCCAGAGTCAAGTCACAGCCTCTTTTGCTGCTCCTGCCATGCAGAATTACTTTTCCTGTAGCTCTGCCTCATTGATTTTCCATCTGTTTTAATCTGAACATCTTTCTGGTGACCTATGTTCACATCTGGTGTAAATATGCTACTATTCAAAGAGTTTTTACTCTGTCAGTCACCATTTCAGGGAATGATTTATTGTAACAGGAGCTGTGTGTTCCATGCTGTGGAAAGGGATTCTGCCTCCAAGATTTCTGATGTCTTGCCTGACTGAGGTTGGGAGGAGGGAGGCAATGGGAGAGAGGCATGACTGATAACCTGTCCCCCCAAATTAGGGGGGAAATAAAGGAGATGGGGATCAGATAGGCAGGGAAGGCAACTGTTGGAAACTGTTTCTCAAAGTTGTGAAGGATCTGAGCCAAACCTCAGGGGTGTCAGTCACAAGTGTGCCAGCCACTCTAAAAGTTATCTGAAAACAAATCTGGAGGCTTAACCTGCTTTCCTAAATTAGGGGACAGTGCCTTAATTACAAGCCACTTCTCCTTCTGCAGTTAGAAAAACAATATACTTCATGTAGATGGAGCGCCACATTACCATCTAATACCAATTTATATTCTAAGATGGTACAGATTTTTCTCTTCTTTCAGCACTAGATTAACAGGGGAAGGAATTGCAGAAGAATTGCTGTTTGAAAAGGAATTTGAATACCGACCAGGTGGTTAATTTGCTCACATTAGTTAGTGTGCTTAACAAGGGAGGGTGCAGCCTGCAGTCAAATCTCTGGAAGAACATCTCTATTGCTATTTAGCACTGCTGCACAGCTTTGCATTTTTGCCTGCATTCCTTTGTGCTATAGTCCTTTTTTTTCCCCCAAAACACTAGGCAAAGAAAATAGCATATGGATGAGAAGTGGCATATCTGAACAGCTCAGTGTGTTTATGACATGAATTGATACAGAAGAAAAGGATGCATCATCATGCTTTGATAACAAGCAAATCAGGAGCAATTACTTTTCTCTTTCAGGGGAAAGGGGATCACTTACAGAACTTCAAAATAAGATTTTTTTTCCCCTGGAGAATAATAATCATTCTCTCTGTAAGCTGAGACACTATAATTTCTTTCAGTCTCACTGAGTACGAGCCATCCATGGTGTTTGAATGCATCCCTGCACTCGGGAAATAGATTGCTGTTGAATTGGATAAGCTGTGATGATGTCACTTCTTAAATATCACTGACTCCTGATCCAGTTGGATCAGATTTTGATCTTTATAACACATCCTCTATTCTGAAGGAGAAAATGAGTAGAACAGATTGTTTTCCATAAGGTTTTGGCATCTAGAAAACATTTGTGAAGTGATAACATAGTGATTGCTCATGTCTGAGTAATTGTATGTAGAATAGAATTCTATAAGGAAACCACTATATTTCCTAGCAGAAGCTCATGACAAACAGATACAGCTTATATCTCACAAATTACCGGAGGGGAAAGAAACCATATTTTTATTGGACAATAAACAGCGCGTCAAATAATGTAGATTAAAATTAAGAAGCAAAGACAAATGTTATTCTGTCTGTTAAAACTATTCTTCTCCGTGCCTGGCTTTATTTGCATTTATTTTTTATTTTCCAATGGGATTAAATAAACTTCAAGAGTTTCATGACAAGGCTTATTTCTTTAATACTTGAAGAGGCCTCATGAAAAAGGCACGTTATGCTGATTATAAACACTAATGCATTATTAATGAAATGAAATCAGCTAATTTATTAGCCAATGTGAGTACAGGCAACAGCAGTATTGTGTGCATTTTCTTTCACTTTGCTTTGCTGCTGCAACTAATACCCTAGAATAGCTTCTCAGGCTCAAGCTGATAGCCTCTTCCCCTCAGTTAGCTGTAATATCCATCATGTAATATCCTGGCTGCTCCAGCTCCTTGCTCTGCTTGGTTCCCTGGTGTCCCTGCAGTGCTGTCCCTACAGCTTTGCCCTGGCTGCAGTCAGGGGAGGCACAGCTAAGCTGTGACACTGCACTTTGAGCTTTGTGTCCTGGAAGCACAAACAGTCTACAATTTTCTTCAAGCCTTGATTCACCAAATCAATCTCTTTTTTTGTATCATTTAAGTTGCTCCTGAGCTGTTAAAAGGCTGTTTAAGTTTACCACATTGCTCAATATTTTCCCTCCTTCTGTTGCTGCTATGACAGAACCATAGAGGAGATAATATTACACTGGCTTTTCCTATGCCTATCAGAATTATAGGAATCAACAAAGCAGCTGTAAACCCCGTGCTAAGAGGAAGCTAATGATGGAAAAAATGCTCATCATGCCCATCTTTAGGTGTCAGTCCTATAGCAGTTGTTGTCTGCCAGGCACAATAGAACATCTGGAAGTGAGAGCCCTTCTATTCAGGTGCCTGAAATTGCTTTAGCTGCTCTGGCATAAAGAACAGGATTAGAGTGACAGACCTCCCCACTGAAATAGTCACTTTTGAATAAACTTATCAAATGCAACAAGGAGTGTCATGGCAAAACTTTCCTGCTTCTGCTGTGAGAAGAGCTTCTGTTGTGTGGTGACAAGGGGGCTGTGTTTAATTGAGCTGCATTTTCTGCCATCTGCTGCAGGCAGATACAACGGGAGGGGACAAAGGCCAAGTTCAATTCATGGCTATCAAGCTTCCTTTCTTCTAGGAGCAAGTAACAGCAAAATAATTACTGCAGGTTTAAAGCAGGTGTGTGGCAGCAAGAATAGGGGAAGCAAGAAACTGCTGTAACAGCTTCACATTAATTTATGCTCAAGAGATTCACTGTTCTATATGGCACAGCAGGGGACCCCAAATATAATGGGGAATACAAACAAAGAAGATAATGGAGCAGGAAGGAGTCCTCCAATACCTTTAGAGTTCATGTGTTATTCCCGTTTGCCAGAATCCACTTTGGTGAGCATTCACTTTGGCATAATGAAAGTGTAGCTTATAGCAGAGCTTTGTAGAAACTGGGTCAGGTAAATTGGAGATGCTATTGTAGTTTTATGTGCTCTTCAACTGTAGATCTACAGATCAAATAAAAAAATTGAAAAGATACTTTTCATTAGTATCCATCACAAAGCTGACATCTTGCAGGATATTAAAACCAGACATAGACCACAAGTCCTGTTTGCAATATTTTGGGAAGTTAGGCAGCTTTGTTGACACTGGAACTACTTCAAAACATGGTTCTGTTTTGGGAATGCCCGACTTTACACCTTCATATTACTGCTTCTCCTCCCAATATTTGTGTTTGTTTGTTTCAGATTATGCTGTAAGAAAAAATAATACCAGTTTCACAGCCTTGGTTGGGGATTGGCAAAGCACCTCCAGAGCTGGGCAGTGCCTTTGTCTGCCTTGCTCAGAAAGCTGCAGTTTGGGCACTAGAAACAAGTCTGTCTTGTCTTGGTACACCTACAGAATGCTCTGCTCAACAAATGAAGGTGTTATTTGTCACTATAATGATTTTAAATAATGACAGAATTCAGTAGAAACCAGTGCATCAGTGAGCCAGTGAGTTGTACAGGACATACAACACTTATCTATAACTTCTTTCTTACACCTTCTGAGGAGTTGTGCCTTTCCTCCTCCATTGGGAAATGAGAAGTAGGAATGTTTTAGGCTGTGTCCTCTCTAGCTGACACACTTTGGGTTTGAAAGGTTAAACAAAAACTCTTTTTTTGTGCCAGTTTAATAATGATTTGTGTTCCTTGGTGAGGCCTGTGGCCAGCAAAGCTGCAGCTCGGGTGCCTCATTTGTGGACCCCATTCTCCTGTAAAGCTGAATCACAGAAACGCATCAGAGTGGTCATTGAGATGGAGACCCTGTCACACAAACCAAGGGAGGCAAAATCCCTGGCTGCCAAACCATTAAACGACAGTTAAAGTATAATGTTGAGCTACTGTGAATAAATTCATACAATATGGCTCGTAAACCAAAAATGAAACACTCTGATTTGGGAGTCATTTAACTGTTCATTTTGTTCAGAAATGGTAAAACAAAATGATTCAACACTTCCAGAATGTTTTTTTCCCCACACACTTCTAAATTTAAAAGATGTTTTGTTGGTTTTTATGGTTCCAGTGTACCCCCATCTGGCAGTGATATTGCCCAGGGGAGAGGAAAAAAAAATCACATTTCAATTTTTTAATAGAATATTTTATTTGAGTTATGCATAACAGATGACAACAAATGTCATTAATATTAACAGAATGGGATAGTTTTGTTTAATTTCCACTTTGTGAAGCCTTATTCTCCATGGTTGGTTCTGGGGGAAAAATACATTTTAATACAACTTCTGTTCCTAATTTACTGTTTACTGCTCTCAGATGGTCTTCTGCTCTCCTATTGCAGTGGTTTAATAGTGACCTATCTGAAAGTTATGAACTTTATTGTTTATTCCCTGGGCTTTTCACAGGCAGAAAGGTGGATATTAATTATGCAGAAGGAATTTTCTCCCTGACAAAAATTTGCCTTGATATCTCCTCTGAAAGCAGACCTCTTCACAGACTGATTTCTTGCATCATTTATACTTCAGCTTAGAAGTGGGTGTTTACTAATGAGTTAACTGAGGTAATAATTTCTACCTCTTCAAGTCTTAACTACAAGCACACAGACCACCTTTGTTTTTGTAGCTGGCACCTGAACACTCCTTGGAGTGAAATGGATGCTCTTGGTTGTAGCTGTGAAGGGAATTCAGCCACACATGTCCCTGATAATCCTGGATGCCTCTGGGATGGAGGATAAGGAAGCAGAAATGAAGGACAAAAAAAAGAGAGCCCATAAATCTAGGACACAGAAACCAGTTAATGACAAGAAGTAAATTGCTAAGTGAAAAGGCTTGGAGATTAAATAAAAATAAATGGAATGAGATTCTGGCTCAGTCACAGATGAGACTTTGCTGAGGGGTTAGGGTGGATTTTGCCCTTGTTGGTTGATGGAGTTCTCCATCCTCTGTCTAAAGCAAGATATGAAAAAAGAGCAATTATTTATTCTTCTTTACCAACTTTTTACAGTTTTTGGTAAGCATGGAAACAATATGAACTATGTTAGTGAAACAAATTAGATGCCAAGAAACACTAATGTGCTTATATTGGATACAAAAGCACAAAATCTGAGATGTCTGGGAGCTATTGGGGGGTGAAATGCAACCAACACACACACAAAAGTTTGTGTAACACTTTCCATGAGCTTACAGAGCAAACTAGAGAATTTTGTTGTGTCTTCTCTCTCATTTCTCCTTCAAGTTATCCCTTGTGTTGTGCTTCCCCCTTGGGCTAATTGATTTTCACTGAGTTTTTCCTCTATTTTTTTGCCAGTTGGTTAGAAAAAACCCCTAAAGCCAACCTGCAGGTGCTGCCTTTTCTCACTATGTGAGAGTAAATTCCAGCAGCAAACTTGATTTTCAGGAACTTTTCAATTAGTAGATATTGGTTGTTCCACCTACTTGGCCTATTCTGGATTTCGCTTGTTTGTTTGGGGTTTTTTTAATAAAAAGTAAAAAACTGAGTTATTTCCCTCACATCTGATAAAACAAGATCTCATTCTCCATCTCCTCCATGTGATATTTGTTCCTTTTGCATTTGTTCCTTTGGCATTTATTTCTGTGGCCAATGGGTACAATAAGGGATTGCAATTTTATTGTTGACAGAAGCAGGAATCACCTTCTCATTTACACTATGATTTCTTTTTCAAAGTTTCTGGTGTCTTAAAATGCAGATCACTGTGTTAAATTAGAATTTCAAAAGGATCTCCTGTGTGGATTTGAAATCTGCTATTACAGATAAGTATCTTTCAAGAGCTTTTTTCTTCAACCTTGTGTATGAATCCTGATTTTGTGGTAGTTACTAATGAGGACTTTGCTGTTGTCAAAGCACTAATGAGTCCAAAGGGGAAAAGGTAACATTGCAGTGCACATCAACTTACTGGGATGATCTAATGGATGGGTTGCAGTTCATTGTGTACAAAAGGCTAATCTTTTGGAACCCCTGGATGATGTACTTATTTTACTTGTTGCTTCTTTTGTAATAAAGAACCTGGAAATCACAGAACTAAAAGTTTGGCTTCATTATAATTTTCAGTGGTGCTGAAAAGGTGGATATTCCTGGATATTGGCCTTAAATAACTATCTATAAATCCACCTACTTAGCCCAACTATAACTAAAATAGCAATATTGTAGAGTTTCAACTTTTTCAATCTTACATTTTGTAGATATTTCTTCCTTCTGTCTTCTGAAGAAAGTGTCTCTTTGTTTAGGGTTCATAAATATGTTTAAGAGCAATATATAAGGAAGATACTGGTATAATATAAATATAGCAATGAGTTTTAAAATAGAGAATTCAACTAAGCTATATCTGTTTTTTAACAGCCCAGGTAAAAATCTGTTCTTTAACATGCCATTTGAAAAAATAAGTCTTCTGGACAGCAGTGGAAAACTCAACTACTAGTAGTCTGTAGTTTCATTAGAATTTGTGTAAAATAGCTCAGAAGTAGAAAGAATGGAGTTTTGATTCATATTTGTTTTCTTATAAGCCATTGCATTACAGATTCTTCCACCAATTAAATTTGTGGCATTTCATTGTGTTGTTGAGTATCTGTATTTAATAGGGTAATTTAGAAATAATTTTTTACTAAAAAATAACAGTATTTTACATTAAAGGCCTGACACTTCCTGCTAGTTTTCACTCTTCCAAATCACAGTATTTTCCCACTGCAGAGAATAAGACTTAAAGGAGCAAAGTTTTTGATTTGAACACAGGAGACTGTCCAGGAGACCCTGTTATCATCAGTTTTTCACTGATATGCAGGAGAAGAAGATGTTACAAGAAAATGAGAAGCTAAAGCAGGTCTAGGACTTGAGAAACTTTGATGCTTTTGGCATGATCCTCTTTCTTGTGCACTGAAAAGGATTCCCGGTGGTGCCTCAAAGTGGCAATATTTGTTAGCATTTACACCATGCATCTTACTCAGGATTTCAGATCCCTTAAAGACACAGAGGCAAATCTCAGAGCCTCCCTGCCGTGTATGTTGATTTTCTTGCTTTCATTTACAGATGGGGGAATTTTGGGGGGGTTAAACACTTTGCCTGTGGTGTGGGCTGAGTTTGTCTCCTGGCATGGATTAGAATTGGGGTGGGGAAATCCTTATCACAGCAACTGGGAACACTGGGACAAACCAACAGGTCTAGGAATGAAGCCTGGAGCCTGCTTATTTATACCTTTTACACTAAAATGGCACTGCAAAACAAGTGAAATATAGGTGAAAGCATTCATAAATTAAAGTGGGGCTCCAAATGACCCAATTTGCTGTGCCCTCTGCTTTGCTTTTGGCTCGGTTCCCAATCTCATTTCTCACAGGAGAAACTCCTACTGTGAATAGCTGCTTCTTAATAATAGAATATTACTTTACTGATTAATATTTGTTGGACACTTAGTCTAATTACGCTTTCTCACAGCTACTTTAATTATTATAATATGAGGTTTAACTTAAGCAAAATATTCCAGATGAGTTTAGCGATGCTTTGCAGCTTAATTGTGTACATGGGGCAGAGCAGCTGATTACTGGGAGAGAGGAGAGCACACTCCTTCCTGAAGCCAGGACACGTGTTCTTGGATGTTAGGTTGGTATTTTTGTTTCTGAATCAAAAGATGTAATGCTGAGGATTTACAGAAGCTGGGACTCTGAGAGCTCAGCCTGGGGAATAACTGCAGTGAACACGATTAACTGGATAAAGGGGAGCTCTGTGTAGTGCAATTGAGGAGTGTTTACTTACTAATTGAAATTGGAGAGGAAGAATTAAAAGCCTGTGATTAGTAAGACATGCCAATATCTTTAAGGACTAGCTCCTGTCTTTTCAAATGTGCAGAGGAACGCTGGGTTATTTTTCTTGGTGACAAATTATCCTATTCTATGTTGCTTGTGTTGAAAAGCAAAAGGTGAAATATGAAGACAAGCATTTTGAAGAAATTAGTCACTAATTGTTTTTTTTTTAAGGGTGTCTCATTTTAAACTAGAGGTTAGGTCACATTAAATTGTTGAATACCTCAGTGGGAAGTAAGAAAGTACTTGGATTGGATATTGGCTTGGTAGCAAACATAAATATTTTGACAGGGTATTAACGAAGGATACCAGGCAAGAAAAAAGTTGAGGATGCACTAATGTGCCTGTCAGTCGTAGTTCTCTCCATTTGAACTTCTCCAGTGCCATTTTCAAATGTCACACCTAAATTTCCTCTTCTTTTATAGAAAAATGCTTAAAACCAAAGTATATTCTTTACTCTTGAGAACAACAACTGCATTAATCAACTTAAAACCCCCCCACAAACAGTCCTATTAAATCAGGAATGATGTCCCTGAAGTCCGACCTGAATTTTCTACTTGACTTACTCAAAATTTACCATAAACTTGAACCATAAGCTGTTGAGATTTTGTACATGCATAACAGGGGATTTGATTGCTTGATTGATAAGATGTCTGATAAGACAAGTGTTGTGGGAATAAATCCTTCTCATTTTTTTGTGGACTCAGACTTCATTAAGACTTTGCTCTCCTCCTTCGGAATTGTTTATTTCAGCTCAAGGAAGTTCAAGTGTAGCTTCTGAAATGCTCTTGCCTTGTAGGATGAAGGAAAACGTGGGAATTTGATTATGGAAAAAGTGTCTCTTACAAAATTTAAACCAGAAAAATTAGGTTCCGGCTTTTGCATAATGCTGATTTATTTTGAAGTGTAATGCTTTATGCTTTCACCCTTGCAAGCTGATTCTTATTTAGGAGATGAAAGATTGTGCAAAATATAATATTCTAGTATAATTTAAACTGCCTGATAATGTGCTACGGCCTCCCAGAACTCAGTCCCACCACGAGACATTGATTTAAAAAAGGCATTTAAATAATTTAAAATTGTTCAATGCTGAGCATGATCAGCACCCCAATCATTTTCAAATAAAAGTACCTATAAAAAATTGAAGCAGTTGAATAATTTTAAATTGCTTTATTCTGTGCAAGCACAGAACCCCAATCATTTCCAGGCTGAAGCATTTGCAAAAAAAAAAAAAAAGCCTGAAGTGCTCCAGTAAATTTAAATTGCTATATACAGGAAAAAGAGCCTTCAAATTATTGGATACTTGAATTTTTTTCTTTAAGATTTCTTATTTAATGTACAACTCAAACAGCTGTACTTTGTCAAAATGAATTCCAAAATCTGATTGTATAAACTTGCAAAATATTAAATTAACCTCTGTTACCTATAGTAATGGTAGGATATTCCACAATAAAATGTCATTTATCCTAGTGTAGGAATTCTCAGTACCTTTGTCATTATACTTTGCTCAGACAAAATTAAAATGAAATATAACACTCCAAAGAATATAGTTAAGCATTAAAATTCTTTAGCTTGTCTCAGTGACAAAAAATATGTCTTCAGATTCCCCCAAATATGAATTGTGTTTACCTGGGCAGTTTAGATACAGATAAATGCAGATCCTTAGGAGTTTTCTGTCCAGGAATGTCCAACAACAGTGTGATAATATTGCTGTTTTGATGTAGATATAAGTTGTAAAGGCAGAATCCAAGGTAGAGATTCACATTTTTCTCAACCTTTGATGTGTTTTATGTTTGTTTGTGTCTGTTGCCTGTTGAATGACTCGTGGAACAGATGATGGGTTTGGTAAATACAGATAATTATGGAAACAATGTGCTGGAAGTGCTGTCTACAGTCTTGAGAGGGGAGGCTCCAACACTTTCCTCACCAATGCAGGAGCTTCATTTGATACAAACTATGGATTTGAGAAGCAAATTATAGTTAAAAAAGCAAATCAGTATGTTCTCATGGGTACAGATAATTTCTTATGATGATTGTTTCTACAATGAGCAAAAAAAATCCCTGGAAATTTTCAGTAATTAACAGCCAATATTTCCCAGAAACATCATTCCTTGATAATTGAACAAAAGTCCTCCTGTAAGGGAAGAAGGAAGCTTATTCAACAGAGTGTTGGCAATGTGTTCTCCAGTACTCCTGAGATCTCATCCTCAGTATATCAGGGTTTTCTTTGACTTCCCAGTACATGTGGGGTCAATAGCTGTATCTTTTGCATAAAAGATTTCATTCAGCTTTTAAATGGCAAGCAATTATAAGAGAGAGGGTTATAGACTGAGGTCTTGGTTGCATATTATTTATGTTCTAATTAACTTACCAGACTGGGGTTTTTTTATTCCCTACTTTGGTTACTAAGTGTTGATCTTTAACAGTTATCATGTTCTTACCATTAATGGGTTTTATTTCTTTGGAAAGGTCATTCTTGATGTAATGTCACTGTTAACACAAGGGAGCCTGTAAGCTTTAGACATTTTGCTTTATTGTGATGTTCTCAAAAATGTTCAACTCCTTGCTGTCTTTCCCCTGGGGTTTGCTTCTCTAAACTCAGAAGAGTTAGTACAAGTTCTTTTAAATTTTTGTCTGTGTTTTTGCAATTCATTAAAAGTACTCCTCAACTAGCCGTTGACATTGCCAAAAAAAGCCCTGTTTTGGTTTTTTTTCCCCTCCAATCCTTTTTTATTTATTTCTAGATGACTCTAGGAGCCTGAAAAAAATCTGTGGGAAATAAATGCACAAGCCCTGACTGTTAAAATGAGCAGTGACCCAACAACTCGACTCATCAGTTAAACTAATTAAAAATATGCATAGTTACTGCAATTAAAATCACTTAAAACCCATCACTTAAAACCCATTACAAGACTTATGAGTTCCCTCTCCTATAGGCATATGCATGACATAGCAATATTTTGACCTCTTAGTGAGCTAAAAAGAGATGTATTACATTTATTTTACATCCTGAAATTACTTATGTCCCTAAGCTTTAGCAGCTGGAATGAAAATTGTCATGCACATCTTTATCACCTGGAGTTAGGAGGCTGGACAAACAGAATTAGTACTGCAGGTCATTGTGTGCCACTTCCATGAGTTTTGGTCTGGTTTTCTGAGATTTTATAAACCTTGTTCTCTTATTGCTTAACTTTGTTTCTCAAGACTCCCTCTCGAAACACTTGAAACCACTGAGCAGTTTCAGTTAGAGTTGGGAGACTGAGCTGAAAGTGTCAAGTTCACAGGATTTTTATGAAAACAAGAGGCACATGAGAAGATTTACAGGCCTTGGTCTTACTAAAAGAGGGTTCACCTCTAAGCTTAGTTTTTTAAACAGAAAACAATTTTTTAAACAGACCAGTTTTCACAACTATTTATTTTAATGCTATCCTACTGCTATTGCTCTTTATGATTTGTTGTAAAGAAAAATAATTATATGGTGCGTGATAACTTCTCGAAAAATATTTTTTATAGCTTGTTCTACAGAATAGACTGTCCTCTTCTTGGAGTCAAATACAGGCATATCAAGATTTCTAAGCAGGTTTTCATAGGGCTTCTTGCCTTGAACCACTTTCTCAGGTTTTATTATGAGTTTTTGAATGTTAGGCTTGTTTTTCCTCTGACAACTTTGCCGGAATCAAGGGGCATTACTTGAAAGTATTAATTTTTAGAAAGGTTGCATTTGTGGGCATTTAGGAGAAGGTCAAAAAAAATTCAACAAATTTTTTTTGAAGTCGAAAACCACATGTTTTCCCTCGTCCTTATACTTTTATATGTTCTGAGGGTTGGTTCCTGTTTTTGTAATGTTTCAAGGTGGTAGCACTGTGTATGTGTTTAATCCTCAAACTCACACTATTCTTGGAAAGATTGTTTTCAGCAGGCTCATTTTCAGTTTTAGCTTCCCAGTGCAAAAGATAGATGCTCAGTGTTACACCAAGTTCAGTTTTGTGGTGAAGTAATAATTGCTTTATACTCCAACTTTGTAGAATATAAAGAAAACAATAGATGGAAGGATGCATTTTTTTGATAACGATCACACTGTTGGGAAATTAAACATGTATCATGTTCCTTATAGTTTCCAGCCATCCTATCTGAAAAAACACTATCTGCTGTAAGAAATATGATTTTAATTTTTTCTCTAATGGCTTTTGCCACATCAGTGTTTTCCTGTGTGGAATAATGACTTTGCCCCATGCAACTACATGTGAAGGGTTATAAATATTTTTAAACAATTTTTAATTTATTTCCTTTTTTGATAACCAGAGATCTATATTTTCATTCATCTAAGTGCTTCATGAAGTCATTACTGCTGGAAAATAGGATCAACCTGTTTATTTCATTAGGCAATAAATAACTAATATGTTTGTTATGAGCAGATTGTGGAGCAGGTTATTGCTGTAAGGCAGTTTAGGTTTCAGTAATTCCACACCTTGCAGTAAAACCAGTTCAGAATTCTGACTTTCAATGTTTCTTCTTTATGCCTCTTTCCCTGGTACAGGAGTGCTATTGAATGGCTCATTTGCATTATTCTGTGCCCTGTAAAATGAATTTATTATGCAGCCTCTCTAAATAGGCTAACCAGCTGTAATCTCATTCCAGTGGTGTATGGGTTTCAGCAAAACATGATTACTCCTTTCATAATGCCTAAAAATAAACAAAAAATAACCTTGGAGCCCAAGCCATCCTTTTGCTCCAGTCTAGTGTGTTAAATGGTGCTATTAATCATGATGGGTAGGTATTTACTTGTTAAATAGTTGAGTAATTTAAAATATTACTTCTTTGAGCACAAGTAACATGTTTCGGCCACTGTTATTAATCATGAAAACACTTTAGGAACTAGGACGATGGATATTCTCTGGATTGCAAAAAACTAAACAGTGTTCAGATATATCTACACAGATGAAACAGTAGGTTGACCCTGATTTCTGAGCCATCCAGGTGCAAGTCATCTTGATCTGGACCTGTATTGGATCTTAGTCTCAGCTAATAACCTGTACGGAGAGGGAAGGTTAAGCCTGGCCTCTGTGCTATGAGATCTCTGTTGATTTTGAGCAGAGCTGGTTCCCATCTGGTCAGAAAGGGCATAGATTTAGCAATGCATGAGGGTTTGCATCTGTGTTTGTATTTCATAAAGGCTAATCCTGTGTGTTTGCAGAAGCTGCTTAACATTGTTGTAGGTAAATGGTGGCAGTACCTCTGTCCATGTCAAATTTTTTAGCTCTTTGTGTGCTCGTTAATTTTAGAATGATTGTGAGCCACCAGCATGATGAGACTTTAAAAAGGGAAAAATGGAATTTTAAGAAGCATTGGACAATGTATTTTTGGGTTAAAGAAATATCAATATGACTTGCCACACCCTGGAGAGCATTTATCTGGAATTCTTTGTGTATTTTGCACAGGCGTGAATTTAAGAAGGCACAATGAAAGGTTGTTGAGGTTATCAGGATGTATCCATATGAGACCATCCAGTCCAACCTTGGTCTGGCCTAATAAATGGAAGATTTAGAGAGGACAAAGGTTAATTAAGTTATGAGTCAAGACTTTAGGGAGAATAAATGGTTGTAAATTGACCATGAACAAATTCATTCTAGAATATGTAAAATGACCATCAAAATAAGGGTTGAGAATTATGGAATGTAGGAAGAATTATTTAGGATCAGGATCAAGTTATCCAGACAGGACATGCGTGTTGTGCCTGCTTGTGACACCAGAAGTGGTTCCTTCCAGGCCTGTGTAAGGTTTCACAGAATCACAGGGGAATCAGGGTTGGAAGGGACCTCTGGAGACCATCCAGTCCAACCACTCTTCCAAGGCAGGATCACCTGGAGCAGATGACAAAGGAACACGTCCAGGTGGGTTTGGAATATCTCTAGAGTTTCCCTGGAGTTCCTCAGCTTTTTTTGTGAGTTCCAAGTCAAGTGAAATCTAAGCTACCTCAAATCCTGAGGCATGGAAGATATGTTTGTAAGAGTTTATCAAAAAGTTTGATATTAGGGTGCAGTTTCACGGCAGCTTAACTGGGTTGTGATGGTCTTGCACCGCATCGTGTTTTTCCAGTCTCAGTATTCTGTGGACACTGGGATTCACAGGTACCTCATGACTGGACTCAGGGAGCAGATATAAGTGGAAGAAGAGCAGAAAAATTGACTCTTTTTCAGTCAGGTCAGTCCCTGGAAAGGGAGGATCCTCCACTCTGAGCAGCTGGGACTCCAGAGTCACTTTGGAATCTGAACACACCCTGAGGTTGTATTTTGACAAAACTATTGATCTCTTCTAGAGATCTTGAATTTCAGGAGGCAAGTAGCTGTTCAGAGTCTACCTCTGGCAAACTGCTTCCTGAATTACTTAACAAGATTTCCAGTGCCATGGAAGATGCATGCTTTTTACTGAATATGTGCTAAAATTCTTATAACAAACAAAGATTCACAAGGAAAGTGCTCATAAAAAGAAAGTTTCTGTGGTAGATAGTCTCACAAAAGGGTTTGTCACGTTTTGTTTCCTGTTAATGAATGCCTACTGCAGTCACACACCTTAGTGACAGGAGAACTGAATTCATCTGAGACAATAAAGTCATTCTAATTTGCATTTTCATAGCCCACTGTTCAGTACGCCAAGTGTGACTCTCCTTCTTAGGACAGAGCTGTGCAGTAAATGGATAGCTAGGCCCTTTAAAAGAATATTTATCATCCTTGAAGAATCTTAGTGCCAAATCTTAATAGCATTTCTTACAGAAATGACTGGATTTCACTATCAGATATCGAGGTAGAACTGTAGAGATTTTGAATAGTCTTTTTTTTAAAATTCTTTCCTGATAAGAAGAGAGTTTAGAGCCTGAAACAGTACAAACTTCCCCCCAAAATGAAAATACTGAATAAAACAATGCCCCGAATTGTAGTGCACTAGAATGCAAATTAATTCAAAAGAGCTGCGTGGTTTAGTTCATTTAGTCACTTTGAGATAAATAATTCAATACACCTTTACCTAAAGTTAAAATACTTTTGTTGATTATGCCAATCAGAGGACAAGTTATGTAGGCTTTTGAGGTTTTTTTTTTCTCTTTCAGTTGAAGTTAAAAAATAGAGGAGAGAAAGAGAAGTCCATGTCCAGTCTGTGTGTGATTTGATGAATCAGTTGTCTCAGGATCTGCTTAGGATACTTAGGAAAGTGCATAATGCAGAATCAGAACCTGACAGTGTCCCTCTGTTAACTTCATTTCAATAACTCCCTCACTTAAATCTGGAGTAAAAACCTCACATCCTTTCATAGTTCTTAGTGGCTTCAGCCAAGGCAAGATTTCATCATCTCTGTGTGCTGTTTATCACTTGCTTTTCTTTGATGGCCTCCTCCCCATCCATTTTTGTGGGTTTAGTGCTGCAGCACCTGAAGATGAAAACAATTTTAACATTCAAAGATTTTGATCTGCATGATAAAAATATTTTGTCATGTGCAATTTAATTCAGTGTTGGCAGTTCTCATTATTCTGATTGCTTTTTTTCTCTCTGACGTTCTCAGCTTTAGGAATCACCATATTTTATATGAAAATCTGAAGTTTTCATATGCAAGAAACAAATTTCTAGTTCTCGTGTTTCCAGAGAAAAGCTCAGAAGCATAAATTTTCAATACTCACTTCCAAGTAAAAGGAGTCAAATGCATAAAAAAGAAGCACCAAAACTATACTTGAAAGAAACCCCAAACAACCTACCAAAAACTCAAAAAAACCCACACAAAACCCCCAAACCTATGACAAATAAACTAATTTCTTAGGAAATGACTCATAGTTTTTTAACTTTTGAGATTATTGATCTTACTAATAATGAGTGTGATTTCTCTTTTAGCTCTTCCTGTATGGGGTTTTGTGTTGCTTTGTTTTCATTTCAAATGACTCTCTCAGAATCAAAGGTGGAAGGTGGCTCTACAGAATATTTCCCTGTGAAATAAAATTTGTTTGCATTTATTGTGTGTAAAATTCCTGTCTGGGCAGATGGCTTTCACAGGTGTCTGCACCATTCACATCTCTAATTAAATAAACCCTTACACAAGGATGAATTTCACGCCTTAAGAATGTGTATGAAATGCAATTAATATTCTGAAGCTTGTGTTTTGGGAAGGGTGAACTCCTACAGGTAGGGCTAATGAAGATATGAGAGTGTTTACAGTAAAAGGTGAGAAAATTCATTTTCAGAGTGAGGATGTGGCAAATCAAACCTGAACCTGTGCAAGTTGAAAAGGACATAAGGATTCTAAAATTCTCTGAAAGGTCATTTCAGAGACTGTCTTTGTCACCACCAGAAGAACCCTGGGTTTTGAGATGTCATGATACCCAGAGGTACTTCAGCATCAGGCACTTTATTAATTTCCTCTGCAGTGTGGTATAAAATTGCTGTCCTTTTCTGCTTTCCAGCCATATTCTGTGAGAGCAGCTTTCAGTGCAAATGTTGAGGTCAGTAAAGGTCCACCAGCATGCGTGAGCTGTTTTATTAACTGAAAAAAAAGATGTTCCTTGGGCTTGATACCTCAAGTACAGACCTACCCCAGTGGCCACACCAGCACAAGAGCTATCTGAACTAGTGCTATTTCCCTGTAGTTGACTGGCAATGAATTAAGAAAGATAAATTGTCAGGATATTAAAATTCCATCTTTGCTCTGTGGGTTTCTGAAAAGCAGTAGATTATGAAAACCTGGTTTTGCTTGTCAGTGAACAGAGGATCTATAGGTCTGAGTGGTCACAACTCTCTGGTTTGCTTTTCAGACTTGTACCCCTTTAGAGTTTCATGAGCAATTTATGTTTGCTGAAGAACTGTCACATTCTTTCAAGAATTTGGCTTTTTTCTTAGCAGCAGAGGAAGGATCCTTTTGTACTAATTGCCTGGTATTTGACTAATGTGTACACAATATTTATGTATTCTGAGTTCTATATATGACATTTAAATATAATTTTCAGCATATTTAGCTGAAGTGTTTCTTTAGACAGCTATCAGCTCATAAACTCTTTTATTATATCCAAAAATATGAAATGTACATGGTGCTTAAATTCAGATGTGTTTTTCTTTGAACAAGTCTCTTTGCCTTCAGCATGTGTTTACTTGGTTTATTTTTTTCAAGGTATCTTAAAAGACTTTTTTTCATCCAATGTGAGGAACGTTAACAGGAATTATTTTAATAAGATAGACATTTAGTTCAATGGAAGTTTCTTCATGAAAAAATAATAGTTGTCATTTTAAAAGATAATTAATTAAAAATTCTCCATGTGGTGACAAATGTAACATTTTGTCTGACATGTTAAGAAGAAGAAAGTGCCTAAAATTGCACAAGTGGAATAAAATGTTCCATTTCACAGCAAGGCCAAGCCTGAGTCTTGTAATTATTTCAAAGGGAGTAAAGGTCATTTTCTATTTGCTGCATCTGTATTATGTGAGGCTCCTGTACCAGGCTTACAGAAGTTAACTCATGACCCATTTAGATTGCCCAGATTTCAAAGTCAACTTATGCTGTCACAAATCTGATAAAGTAGACATATTCCCTTCTCTAAGTACTGACATAGATGATGTCCAAAGAGGCTTTTTATTTATAGCTCTGTAAGACAAGAGTTTCAGTGTTAAGACTCTGGGAGCTGGGAGATCAGAACATGATTTGCCTCTTACTTTCTCCTTAGGGGGAGAGCTGTTTGTAGATAAATTTCAGCCTATATGGCTTGGACTATTTTTCTGGTGTGGACTCGTTATATAACAACTTTGCTTCAGTTGTTGCTTGCTTCTTGAGATTGGTAGAGTTTTCCTTCTGCTGTGATTGCATTTTTATGCACATTCATTCAGGAACACTGTGAGTCAGAAAGACAGGTACTTTAAAACTGCACCTGTGCACACAGAAAATGTGTGCAGAAAATGCATGTGTGTCTTTCTTCCTCTGCATGTGCCCATTTAAATGCATATAAGGCTGGGGGGTTTTAACAATCAGTAATCAAGTTTTATGCACAATTTTCAGGGCAGGCTCTGAATAAGTCAGTTCACATTTGCAGATATCTCATATTGGAAGACTGAAGGGGACACGTCCAATTCTCAATCCCTGTAGAGTCCAAAATCTCCAATGTTATCAATATATCACAACAATAAGTGAATGAGGGATTAGCTGCTGTGTTTCTAAACCTTTCTAAGAAGGGCAGCAGAAGTCTGAGTATATAGAAGAGAATATTGCACCTTGCTTGGTGCTTCTTTCTTGGTTAATCCTTCCAAGGGACAAACACAGAGCAGGTCAGGATGGAAGGCAAAGGTGTCCATCTGCTGCACTTACCTTCCACCAGCTTAATTGCCATGAAATATTCTGGCTTTGTCATGCAGTCTGCTGCCACTTCTAACCAAGCTTTTCCAGCTAATGTCAGTGACATGAAACAAATGATCCAGCAGTTGGTTTCAACAAGAACAACTAACACAGACCAGGTGGGGTGTTGCTGCCTTTGACTTTTATAAATGGGACCAGACGTAACTTGGAGTGAGTGTGAAGTGCAGGGAGAGAGCAGACAACGCATCGCTCTGATTTAGCAAATGCACTGTGAGTGCTGGTAAAGAGAGATCCCAAAACTTTGCAGGACCTCTCTTTAGGATCAGGATCAGCAGACCTAAATGTTAATGGAGTAGAGGTTGGACTGAGAGATGCTGCGGGTATGCTGGGAAAAGTGAGAGTGCAGTTTGTCAGCTGAAGGAGAAAGGAGCCTTCACATTTGCTGCTCGGATATAGGGAAGAAATTGTCTTTACAGCTGAAGGACTTTATTTGAAAAGGTTTAATTATGTATTGAAAGTGTCTTGAGCAAATAGACCCACTTTTGCAGGGCCATCTGAATTTAAGAGCAAATGTCATTCAGAACCCCTGTATTTGTTTCCTTGGTTTCTACATGTGCTCTCTCTGCTTTGCTTTGGCTGCCCAACAAACAGCAGATTGGCCATAATAACTTTGAGATCACTGTAGTCAGTACAACAACTGAAAGTCAGGTTTTGAAAAACACCTTTGGATGTTCTGAAGCAAAAAATACTTCTGAAAATGCAGTTACACATACAGAGGTTGGAAAATATGATTTGGCTTTTCCTACTCTTAAACTCACCTCCTTTTACCTCTCTCTTTAACCTTTTAAACTTCTCAGTAATATTTTTTTCTTGCTACTTCTCTCTTGAACATTCTTACCTCCCTGCTCTCATTTAACAGCTGCCAAGAAAAAAATAACCCTTCGGGTTGTTCTATCCCTGAATAGAGAAAACACTTCAGAGGCTGAGATTAGCATTGTACCTATTTCTAAGCAATTTTATTTTGCTTTTAAGCTTACTCTTTTGTTGAGGTGTTCCTATGGTGACAGGGAACTTTGGTGACCACATACTGACAGTGGCACAAACTGTGTTCAACTTTAACCTTAAGATCCACCTCCAATATGATGCACACATTTCTCTTTTAGTCTTCCCTTGGTGTAAACAAGGTTTTGATTATAGGGAAAATGGAAAAACTGTGGCTTAGAGGGAAAGAAAAGAGAAGCAACAGTTTGCATTTTTGGGCAAAGTTCTCTAATAAATAAAACTTCTGTATGTGAAACTTTACCCCTGAATAAAGAACTTCTTCTCTTACTTGGTGATTAACTCTCTGAAATGCGTTTGCAGATCCTAATTTATCAGTTATTTAAATCAACTTACATGTGCTTAATTTAAACATAACTTTAAGTCCAGCTGTATTCAGTTAGGCTCAATACATGTGATTTTTAGGAGCGACATTGCATCCTGTGTTTTTTGCGAAGACCAATAATATTCTTTATTGATATTCTGAACGGAACTTCACCTTGAAAGTTACTATTTTGTAATTTCCACACCAACTCACATATATAAAAGCAAAAACCTTATATAAAAAATTGTTTAGCAAGATTTGAAAGGGAAGTGTGATGTGATGGATATTTTGTTTTATGAGTATGGAGCCCAATGTTTTGTTTTATGAGCACTGAGCCTAGACCTGGTATCATTCCCAGAATCAATATGATGGATGAAGGAGTGAATGTTAAAAGTCTATTTCTGCTTTTTTCCCCCTCAGGTTCTGCTGCTTGCAGGTGCAGAAGATTTAGAATGTGTGCCTGGATTCCAGCAGAAGGTTTTTTATATTGAAAAGCCATTTGAATTCACAGAGGACCAGCTGGTTCTGAACCGTACGTTATTTTCATATATTACCTATTGTGAAAAAAATCAGAATTGTTTATGTATTCATTTGATTCCTGCCATTAATCAGAAAGGTTGCTTTTTGTACCCAAGATTTTAAATAGTGCCTTGATTCTGGCTGGGTTCCCTTGCATTAATCCTATATCTCTACACACTTTACTCTGTTCCATGTATTAGAGAAGGGAAAATATGATATCACTCAAGACTGTATGAATATTGTGAAAAGTTAGAATCAGCCACTTTTTAAAAAGTAAATTTACTCTGATTTTTCCTTATTGTCTTATCTATAAGCTTGGAAATTAGGATTTGCCTACCAACACTTGACTGTTAAATAAGGGCTGCAACTCAGGTTTAGAAGTCTATACCTTAGAAATGTCACTCATAGCTGGTGCAAGGCTGGATGAAGTTTGGGATCATAAGTGATTGTGAAGTGTTACTACATGTGGTGCACAAGTGAGATATCCAGGAATATTTCTACTGATCAGGTGCCACATGATAAAATCCCCTCTGGCACAAGGTACTCAAAGCATTGAACTGAAGGAGATTTAACTGTCTGTCAGTCCTGGTGTTCATTCCAACACTTTAGTACTACAACTTGTTCGTTCTTTTCTGGGGCTTTGGGACTTCAACACTGTCAAACTAAGGTAGTACCTTATCCAATGGTTGATGTGTTTAAAGACTTAAAAAAAGAGATATTCTCAGTGCTGCCATTTTAATAACTTCCAAACACACTTTTTCACATGTGATGCATATTATTAATAGTGTTATTACTATATTTTGTTGCTTGGTGTTGAACCAGGAATTCTTTTAGGTTTGCAACATTGGGCAGCTCTGCTTGGCATCTGTGTACAGTAGGATCCCACCACGTCATAGTGGTAGCTTGGTGAAAACAAGAAATGCAAGAGAACATTGCTCATTAAATGCACACATTTCCCACTTCAGTTTCCTCCAGATATTGCACTACACATTGATGTATTCTCACTGTTAGGCATGTTTAGATGGAGGTGTAATCTGTGCCTATTCACTTTAAAATAATGTTAACTTTTCAAAATGAAATGTCAGAATTAGTTGCTAAAGTCTATTTAAATGATTCTTGTAAGCTTAAGTCATTCAGCCTTTAACAGGTGCTAAAATAAACCTTTATGATCACATTTTTAGTCTCAGCATTTTGACAAGTTACTCAGTCTGAGTTGCTTTTCCACGGGAGATTTAGATCATGAATAGTAATAGTACTCAGAGATGTGAGATTGTTCTTCAGCTGAGAAAAGAGACTTCAAACTTCTAATTTCCTTGGGCAATTTTATTGTCTTTGGAATTCTTATTCTAAAGTGTTGTCTAACACATTATTCCTACGTGGTTAAAAGTCAAAATTCTTAGAATGTAAGCAGTATATTGGATTTAATAAGCATGGAAACTTGAAAACCTGTGTAAAAAAAGCAATATTGATTAATTAGTGTTGAATTGAATAAAACCCTATGTTGTATGGTTTGGAACTTTAACATGCCTGGCCAAACCTCCTGTTGATTTGGAGAACATCACCTCCAGGAGGAGTTGGTTAAGGCAAATTGACTGGACTGCTGTGTGGTGACCTTGCAATTTGCACTGCAATAAAATGAGCACAACAATTAAGACACCATCGTTAATGTGAGAAGGAGGGAAGAACAGGAGGAGACCCAGAAATGCCTGGAAACAATCTTTGGAATTAAATTATTTTAATAAGCAGACACTAAATTGGCCTAATATGAAATGTTCAACAAAGGCAGCCTGTCAACACGTGATTCCAGTTAATTCAATCACTCCCAAACACTGTGTCCTTCATGCAGCAGCACTAAACATCTACATAGTTTCTTCATTTTAGCTGTCAACAGAATTGATAATTTTAATTGTCTGTTTGAATACACTTTGTATCCTCTTGCATCTTTTCATACCCATTACCCAAGAGCAGAGTAATTCAGCACTTGCATTGCAATGTGAGGCTTACCAGGGCTATGGAAATTAATAGAGCAAATATGCAAAGCAGACCTGTAGTGATTGTTTTTGTAGTCCTCAATAAGACAAGGAGCTCCTTAATTCTCTTCTGAACTGCAATAAAACAGACTTTTTCATTTTTTTCTTTTTCAAGTTAAACAAGGACCTACTCCAAGTCTCATTGCTGGCATCTCCCTTGTAACTGAATATGAGTTACGACTGGTTCTTATGTATTTATTATTTCTATCTATGGCACTGTTAATTATATTTTACATTTACTGGTTGAAAGAAGGAAGAGAAGCCCAGACTGAGGGTACAGAATTTTCTCTCACTTCTTGTTCTGATTTGTAGCTATTCTTATCAAAACCTGCTTACAAAGTGGCCATAACAAGTCTGGAAATGGTAGAGGGACTGTCCATATAATTATTATTTGACCAAGCAGTTGTGTTACTGTTATTTTTTCCTTCCTTACAGCTTTTTTTTTTTTTTTTTGTTTACACCCAGGACTATTTTTGCAATCAAACAAAGATCATCAAGATCTCTATATTCTTGGTGAAGTGCTAATTGACAATATTTAATTACAGGTTTTATACCTGCCAGAAACTCTTGTGGCCCTGAAATGCTTTTCCATCAGAACGCTTGTCTTTGGCAAGGCTGGCAGGTCACTGGTAGTGACAGGGCTCTGTCATGCTGAGCTGATAGAAAGTTCCTAATCAGACCCATCAAATGTGGAAACATAATTGTGTTACATTAATCACGTTTATACTTAACATACATCGGGCTTGGCTTTCGGGGGTATTTTTTAATTGACAATGAATCAAATAGTGCACTTGAAAAATGGAGGCAATTAACATAAAGCACGAGGTGATGTGTTGTGCATATTAAAGCAGGGAGTATATTGCCAGTGCTTTAAATGTCAAAACAAAGGAAGTTTTGACCCTTACTTGAAAAGCTTTAATTTGGATGTTAATTAATGGCTGACCTCTTCTGTTTCTTACGTGATAGATTGCATGTTCTGAGCTTGGGCTGCTTCAGGATCAAGGCTTTGTCTGTCTGCATTTAAGTACTTTACTGCTTCTGTGGATTTTATCTGCAACTCTTGTGTTCTACCATATTGAAAAATGTTGTTTGCTCATGTGATGTGATATGTATTAACTGCTTATTAGTGCTTAAAATCCATTCTTCTGTTGTCTGGCAAAGCTTCAGCCTCCAAGATTTCCTTTGTTCCAAGTGAATAAAGCCTTGGGAGACATCAGAGAAGACCATTCCTCCAAAAGTGTCACGTGTACCCGGATCACGACACCAATCGCTCTCGCGCCAAAACATTTCCTGTTGATTCCGAGATGATGCCGTGTGTGGTCTGTGATTTATCACAGCCCCTTTGCCCACTGATTCCATGCCATTTGACTGTACAGATGGCCTTTTCCCTTGACTCTTTCCTGCTACCAATAGTGCTGCTGTTACTCTTGTTCATTCTGATCTGTGTGGCGTGTTATCACACACGCTTCGTTCATCTCCTCCGCTTCACTTTTCCCTCAGCTTGCAGAGAGCCAAGGTGGCAGCATAGTTCAGCACTCTGGAATATGCCAAACCCTCTCTGGAGTTTTGACATGAGGTTTAGATGTGAGTGTTAACTCTTCGTGCTGAACATTGCAGGGTTTGGGTAATTGGAACCGCAGATTGTAGTTTTAGCTTGTAAAAGAACATGTTCAAGCAAGATAAGATTTTTAGCTTAGTAATTTCTTGCAGAGAAAACTGTCTAGACTTCTGGGTAATAGCCAGATAACTGGATTTTTCACCTCTTCAGGTTTATGTGTCTGCAGTGTGTCCTTGTTGAAACACAGTTGTGGCTGTTCGAAATAAGGGATTCTTTAATGTATTTTGAATTTTACAAGCATCTTAAAATTACTTTCAATTCACATAAATCACTTGCTATGTTAAGAATGTACTTCAGAACAGTTTGAAAAATGACTTGGTTCCTGTTCCTTGGCATGTGGTAACAGGTTTCAGTGGAAAGACATCTCAACTCTCCTACCCAGACAGGGGAATGCTTGTTATATTCTAAAATTTAATGGGCTCATAGGAATGTATGGAATTTGAATACCAGAGCTTCAGTTCTGACACTTGGGTATGTGATTAAGACCAGGCATGTAGACAAAAATATTGGTAAGGATTTGAAGGCACACATCTTAATCACACTCTTCCTATCTAAATGGTGGTAGGAAGCCAAACTCATGTCAAAAAATTGCAGGAAATATCTGGGGTATGCAAACAGGTTACAAAATTGTGGAATTAAGTTTTAAAGTGGGAGATTAGGAACTTTACAACGTGTTCATGGAGGCAGAGAGAGGAAGATCCTTTTATACCTTACATACCTAAGGCATTGCATTTTAATTGAATTTTGATGCAGAACTCTTACGTGGAGGGAGAAGACTGACAGCATGTCTGTTGCAAATACATATTGTGACTAAATAATACAGAATGTCTCAGAAGTGTCTCTAAATAGGCATATGCACATCGATGTTCAACATAACAATATCATCTCATCTGTTAAACTGCTTTCACACAGGATTAAAGCAAAACAAAATAGGAAACATAGTTTTGTGTTCCAGGTGGTCAGACAGTTCCCTTGCAAACTCTGTGTGCCAGCTTATTAACAGGACCTGGAGAGAAGGATTCAAAAATAGACTGTTTGAGTTTTATGCACACACGTTTAATTAAGATAATTCTTGAAAAGTTAGGACATTAGACTAAGCAGAGTGAAAGAATTATTAAATCTCAAAAACATCCTCAGGGCTAAGTCAAAAATCTCTCAGGGATGCCGTCAGCTCTTGTGGAGTAACTGAGGGAAAGGCACATGTGTCGGTGAAACTTCCTCTTTGTGTTATCATTCCAAGGTGTAGGAAATGAAGGTCTAAATTCCAGGAGCCTTGTCTGCTTTGTTGAGAAAAGCCATGCAACCCTGTTTAAAAAACAAACCAAACAAACTTACAAGCAAATGAAAAGTGGGTGAGAATCTGTGCAGTGACAGTGAATGCTCTTTTAGTGGGTTGGTTTGGGAAGATAAAAGCAGCAGATTACTTGCTTTGAGACTTAATTTGTTTCTGGAGACCTTCCAAGAGCCATAATGTTTCACAGATAATACTTTTTTGAAATACATGTGGGCTTTGGTTGGCTGAAGCATGCCAGCTGTTCTTCTAATAATCTAAATCAATGGCCAACTGCTCAGTATTAGCAGGTTGGATCTCCTGCTCAGTGCAGTGCAAACGTTGTATTAATAATGTCCCCAGGTTCCTCAGTGAAAGACTTTTCTGTTCTTTTCCAGTTGGCAATTTCAGAACAAAAACCAAAAAAATAAAATCAGTTTAATTAAACAATTGCTCTGAACTGGTCACCACAAGGAAGCTCCTACTCTGCAGGTGTAATAATGAAATAATAATAGGGAGGTGGCTTAACTTGGGGCAAACTCCACAAGAAAATATTCTAACACTGCTCATGGTTAACAAAAATTTAACAGGGCCATCTTCCTGAGGAAATGAGAGGATTTCTGGTTACACTTTAGAGCTGGGGTCACACTGAACAGGCTGCAGCACCAGCCCAGCTTTGTCAGGAGGAAATTATTCCTATCTGACAAACAGATGCAACACAAATTCCCACACCCTGAGACATTAATGCATTTCTGTAGCACATTGCTGGGGACTTTCACAGACTGCTTTTCTGACAGAATTTTTAATTTGGGGATCTTAGGAAAGCACCATTTAAAAGAGTCATGGCTAGCTAACCTCTTCCATTACATTTCAAAGAGCACTGTGGACATTTAGTGAGAATTAATGGGAGTATGTGAGGTTAAATCTTCCTTTAAACTTAGAATCTCATTTAACTTAATATCTTAAAGCATGCAAGTATTCTAGAAAATAATTGTAGATGTAGTTCACAATTAATTCTCAGCTTTTAGGATTTCTGTCTGGTAATCCAAATCAAATTATAACTTTTCTAATGTAATTAGGATCACGCTTGAAGTTGTAGTTTTTCTTTCCCTTTGCTTATTTAAATCAGTCTCTTTCAGACAGAGCAATCTGTCTGCTTTAATGGTCACATTTCCTTTTTCACAGCTTTCTTGTGACATGATTTCTCAGTCTTGCCCTGGGAATAAGTAAAAGTAGTTTTTAAGTGAATAAGTTTGCACCAGTAAACACATGAAGTCTTCCAGAAGTTTCTCTGCTGAGTGGTTTTTCTAACAGGAGGCTGATTTTGTCTTATGCCTTCGTTCAGCTTATCCACCTGAACTTTTTCCTCTAGAGAAGGAAAAGAAAATCTAACTTTTAATGGATTGACTCTGAAAACCCTGGTCAGTTTGGAATGTCTTTGTGCATATTTGTGCCCTGTACCTACTGCTTCTTGGACAGACAAGTTAACCTGTGGATAGTAAATACATGTTGTATTCTGTGTTGTGAATAATGTTTGTGCTTTTTTAATCCCTGAAAAAAGTTCAACCTGGGAAAGGGGTAGGATTTGCCAAAATAAGAATCCCTACCTGAAAGGGATTAACTTTAACAAAATTTGAAATTTCTTTACCAAAGATTTCTTTTAAAACAAGGTGCAAATAAAACCAGGAGCCCTTGGAAGGTTAAAATATTCCTATAGTGATCTGGGATGCTGCTTTTCAGACAGGAGCTCAACTTACTAAATTTGATGTGTTTACTTTCTTTAAAAAAAAAGGAATAAAAAACCCCAGTGCAACCTTCCCCTCTCAGCTGTGAAGAGAACTGAAGCAGAACTGAGGGGCCTTTAATAAGGCAGCAAAACAGAGGCAGTACTGGAACAGGTAGTCGATAACAAAAGAGAAATTTCTCACATGTTGTAGCCAGCATTGGTAAATCTTTGACACTTTTGAACCACTTTCTGGCAGGTTCCAGAACCTAAATGCAGGTTAGACTGAAGTAAATGATAATCTGCTTGATGCATAGGATCATTTTGCTGCCAGGGATTCAGGTTTGTTTTACTGAAATTATGAATCTTTTATCGTTCCTCAAGAGTCATGTGAACACTCTGGCTAGACCTGGATTCACGTGTAAAATGAGTTGTCCTGTCCTGCAGTTTTTACTGAAACACTGTAAAGGAGGTTGTGGAAAATAGGTGCATTTTTAATTTGGTTTATATTACATTCTATAACATGCCTATATTCTCTACTAGCCATACTGATAAAATCATTGTTTGTTCAATGAATTCAGGCACGTGGGGTTTGTTTGCCTTCCTTTGTGTGGCAGTGAACCACTGACACCACAAAATGTGCTCTGGTCTGCTGAAACCCCAAATTGCCTGGTTGCAAGCAGGACCCCTGCAGATTTTATTTAGCTGGAATTTTAATTCTAGGGCCAGCTCTCAACATTTAAAGCAGTAAGGAGACAACTATAATTTGACCTTTATAAAACATTAACGGCAACCTATACAAAAACTTAAACTTTAATGAATAAGTACAGTGGGATGCAGAATGCAAGGAATTATGAAAACAATGTACTTATAATGTTTTTACTTCTGGTCAAACCAAAAATATCCTGTGTGGATGCCAAAGCAAAGGTGGTGATTGGTTATCTGCATCCATCTTCCAGAACCCATACAGAAATGCTGCACTGTTGGCAGAAGAATCTTTCCAAGGTTTTATCATGCCTTGGGAAAAGCAGTGCTGCTCTGAGGCTTAGGGCAAAGGATGCAAACCATGTGGGATATGCTGTGAGATATAAATCCAGTTTCTTTCCCCAGAAAAATCAATTTGGGAAACTCAGGTGCTCACCCTCATTCCCTCTGAATCTCCTCTTGGTGCTTCCCTGTCTCCTTCCTCTGAAGGAGGGAGTATTTGTGACAGACAGATGTAGTGAATTGCTCCCTGACCCAAGTGCTGTGAGAGTCAGAGAAGAGGGAGGTGGGGCTGAAGAGGAGGAACAGAGCAGGACGGTCTGTGCTGGTGTTGGGTGGGAATGTCAATGCAACAGCACTCTTGCCCCATGAAATGGGTAACAGTACTGGCCCCCTGTAAAAGCACCATAAATGGACACAAATCCAAATGTATTTTGGGTTAATTTTGGTTAAAACAGTCCAAGTCGTGGTGTGGCAGCTCACAGTGTTTTGTAGTTCTGCCACAGTGGAAAGATGATTAATAGTATGCTCCAGGTCTTCTGTTGTTGTTAATATAATATATAATAAGTGTAGCTAATAAATTTTACCCTTTTTTGTGTGGAACTGACTTGAAGTTGTAAACATAAAGATACTTTAAATGAGTTGTCTTTTATATCCCACAATAAAATGGAAACCTGGAGATGTCTGAATGCCAAGGCTATAAGTTGTTTTTATGTGACCTGAAATATTTTTATTTGGCTGTTTGTTGGCAGGTGAAACATCAGCTGCTCAAATCTGTCCTTCCTTAGCTTTACTTCTGATGTGATGTTTCCTAACACATTATCTTATGGATATCTGTTAGTAGCTGTTAGTAGGGTGCATAATGCTCTGTGTCAGATAGACTGAGTGGAAAGAAAGTTTATCACTTTCTGTGGGTAGAACAATTCAGAAATCAAACTTTTACTGACCTAATTGTTTAGAGGTTAATTTAAGGTTAAAATTTGTCTTGAGGAGCTGTCAGTGGTGTGTCTATATTGCTGTGGGGAACGGAGCAGCTCTATAATTGCTGTGTTTGCATTCAAAGAGGCTCCTTCAGCTATCTGAAGAAGGAGGGGATGGAATATTTTCAGCTGAATGGCTCCTCTCTTGTGGTGTGCTGTGCTCAGCCTCACCCTGTTGGCCAAAGAGTTTCCTTAGTCCTGAAAACCTGGAAGGTGTGACAGAAGCAGAAGGGAGTTTCTTTAACTCCTCTGTATGTCTGTGTTCAAAGGTGATGATGGATGACATGGAGGGTAGGGAAGCAGCTGTAAGTACCACGGTCGGGAACTCCCCAGGGAATCATTGTGGCTGAAAGAAAGGCCAGGAACTGAGTTGCTTAAGACTCAGGGTTTGGGTGTCCAGTTACTGTTATTGTGGTTTTGGGGGTACTTTGTGTTTGTTTTTAATCAAGCCTCTTCTAGTTAGAATTGGTATTCAGGCTGGCTTGTATTTGTGGAGGAACCACTTAAGTGTGTCACAGAAAAAACTAGGAAATAGTGATTTTATAATATTTTTCTAGAGCAATGAAAGCAGTATTGTGGGAGTTCTACAGTGTAATTTGCAACCAAAGAGCTCATTTCATTTAAATTTTTAAAAGTTACATTTGTGGCACAGGAAATAGTCTAAAATTATCTTTAATAACAGAGTGGATGAGTTCACTCTTCCGATTAATAAGAAAATGCAACTCTCCAAATGTTCTGTAAGATTTGGTGTTCTGAGAAATCAGTCAGATCTCATGCAGGTAGGCAGAAGTTTTATGGCATAATAGAATAGCAGTTTCTGTCAATTGTAAATCCAAATAAGAAACTTTAAATAAAGTAATATTATTACTTCTGGCACTTCTGTCTTTTCAGAAACTACCTTTAATAGCTTCTCCAATGAAGTTAGAAGAAATTGAAATTTAGAAGCTTTAACATGTGTATAATAAATCTATTAATTGTAATGCTTCTGAAAACATTAGGATTGACTACTGACTGCTGTTTTTATACATCAGCATCATTTCCCATAATTATATGATACTAACTACAGCTAGTACTGGTAATTAATCGAAATGAAATTACTTGTATGATGAATTAGTGCTGGACAGGTTTGACTTAACTCCTCCTAGCACTGTCGCTGTGCTTTAGATTCTGATTCAGCAAGGAATTCAGATGAAGTTCCTTCCACTCTCTCTACAGAAGTTTGAGTTCACTTCAAAGTACCATGGGCCTAAACTGTCTTGGCTTCAGCCCAAGTATTTGCTTACACAGAATGTCCTTTGGGAAAGGCTTGGTGCTGGCAGAGCTGTGAGGAGGCTGCTCCCAATGCAGCCATGCAAAAGAGAAGGTATAGGAGTTTCCAAGCACATGCATTTTCTGTGCTGAAACGGATGATTTGGAGTGATTATGCTCAGCACCATAAATACAGCAAGAAGTTCAATTTCCACGGGTGAGTGCTGTTCCTGCTGAAATTGGGTTTTTCTGCACAAGCCTGTGCCAAAACTCTCATTCTTCCTGTCTGCGAGTGCTACAGAATTTTAGGTAACTGAGCAAACAAATCTCGACTGGACTTTTTTATGTTCTCTTAATGACCTCTTAAATATAATGATCTCTGGGTAGGGATGAGCACTGAAAAAGGGGCAGTGCTGGTACTGCACCTCTGTTGCCTGTGGCACCTGGGGATTCAGGAATTCAGGCTGTTGGCATGGCTCCAGCTGGGATTGTTGGGGGGATATAGCCCTTTCTAGAGCAGCTGGCACTGTCCCCTTGTAAACTGAGAGACTGAGTAATTTAATAAAAGTATAAATATCTGTTCAGCAAGTTTAAAGACCAATCTTACTGCTACCAGGCTGGAAATTATAGGTTATGGGTAAAGGGCATAACATTGCTCTCTGTGCAGCTTTATTCGTGTCTCAAGCCAGGCTTACAGTACAGTATTCCTGCTGGAGTCTTGGTGGGCCTTTGTGGCACTCCTTGATATTTTATGTGCCACACAATGTTTTCTTGTCTAGGATTTCCTGAGGAGCAGAGCTTTTACTTGGGTCTTCATGTGCCATATACCCATGAGATGGAAATCTTACCTATGCACATATGGCCCTACTTCACCCTGCTGTTGCAACAGTTCTACCTTAAATGGACTGATTTCAGGTGGATTAAATGAGGGACTCCATAGACTTGCAGTTTGCCCATTTCCACAAGAGAAAGTGGTTGTTTAAATCTCTACTCACCTGAGTGCTTATATTTTTAGCCCTTTGGTCAATCAAACCATAGCAAGCACTAGTGTTTTCAAAATGAGTATCTTTTCAAGTGTTTTAATAAATATTCAAGGAGATGGAACTGGAATCTGCTTGTGGTGTGTGTATAATATTTGGATGTAATGATTTCAAAGGCATAGGAACATTTAAACATCACTGTCAGCAGGAAACAGAAGAAAAAGTGCCTTATTCTCTGGATTTTTCAAGTCATTTGCTAGTGTCATTCCTGTGGCTTGCTTTTTCCTTTTTTCTTACAATGATTAATTGGATATAGTTTAACTGGTTCCAACAAAAGGGGTCGACAGATCTTGCTGGTTTAGGAGAGTTTGCTAAAAAGTAGAGGGGGCAGTACATGCTCCAGTAGCTTTGAGGAAACAGAGCAGCTGAATTGGAGCCTTCCATGTCCTGGGGAGATGCTGGAGTTGTTCAGTACTGGAACTTCCCCCTCCAATTTACAGCTTTGCAATTCTGCAATTTTTTGTCCTACCTTTGTTAGAAGTTCAACTGTGTCAATACAATGCTTTCTCTTGCATTGAGTAGTTCATTTTGTTTACATTTTGGCAAGAAAAAATAGTTTTTGTTTTCAAATTTGATTCTGGTGCAGCCCTTTTCCTCAGCACCTTCTGCTTGGCAGCTGAACCAAAAGTAAATTATTTGCAGAGCTCTAATGGTGTCAGTAAATTGATTTCTGTAAAACACAAGACTGCATTTCCTCTCTGGAATGCCCTAAAGTGATCATTATTAATGATAAATGACAATAGATACTTTGCAGAGAAATTAATAACCTGGATGCTGCTCTGAAAAGAGAAAAGCAACATGGATGCCCTTGAAGGAAACTGAACACATCTTCCTTTGTGCATCATCTGCTCCTTGTTCATGAGTAGATGATGGAAAAGCCAGACTGATTTATTTGCCATCTGCTTTGCTCTGTGCAGAGCAGTGTTAGCAAAAGCAGAGGTGGTTACACAGCTGTGTTACCTGGGCCTGCTGCCTTGTGTGCCAGTGGGGGACAGGAGTGGTTGGTATTTCAGTTGCTTTTTGGGACAAAGCTAAGAACTTAAGTCAGTGATAATGGATGATTTCTATGAGATTGGAGAGTTTAGTAAGCATGTGCTTCCTTAAGTGGTTTTTTTTTTGAGACTTTAGATGGGAAAAACATAGAGAAACCTTCCCTTGAAAGAAGGAAAAGAAACAAGGATGAATAAGTCTTTATTTCTGATTAGCAGCATTTCATTTTCTTCTAATAAATTGTCCTGACCTCAAAGCTGCCTTTCTTCCATGCTGAACCTAATGATGCTGTTTGCCAGTTCTTCTACTGACAAACCTGAACTTTGCAAAACCTGATGTACAGTAATGGATGTAAATAGTGTCCTGTGTACTTCCCTCCAAATTCTGTGCTAAAAAAAAATATATGTCTAATTAGGGTTACAGGAACTGAAAAAAATTGGGGAAAATATATATTAATTTTCCTAAAAAAAAAAAAAANATCTGAAGGTTCCAAGGGTTTGGTAGAAAACTCTCATGGTGTACTCATGAAATCTTGCAGGAATTGTAAAAAGTGCTGAAAGCTGATCTGTGAATGCCACTTGTAGCTGAGTTTCATGCACTTCTGTTTTACCTTTGGAAAGGAAAATCCATTTCAGATTAATTGACAGGGAGGTGTTGAGGTGTGTGTCAGCACTTACTCAGATATTTCTGCCAGCCTGTTGGGAAGACAAAGAATTGTGATGGATATTATCAATAATAGTGCCAGCCTGAAAGGAAAATTGGCAAACTAAGTTAAGAAATGCTTTCCTGCTTTGTCCTGGCACACTTCACAAAAAACTGAATTAGAAGTTGTTATTAGTGTACAAAACGAAAATTTATCTTGAGATTTAGGAACTCTCCCCCCCACCCTCTACCTTGCCATTGCAAAATAAACCCCTGCTGTTACTGCCTTTACTGTTTCCATTTTCAGATCTGAAACAGGATTTTTGTAGTCTGGAACTGCTAGAAATTAGTGCAGCAGAATTGAAGCAATGAGGGATTTCTTTCTTTTAATCCACAATTTTGGAGTTGTATTTTATAAACCTTTCCAATAATACTTCCACTATACTGAATTATGTATTGATTCTTTTCCTACAGTAGCTTCATTACAGAATTCCAGAAGGAAAATGGGCTTTTAGATGTCAACTTGAAACTCTCTGCAATTTTGAAT
Source organism: Serilophus lunatus (assembly GCA_013399895.1). Lineage (NCBI taxonomy): Eukaryota > Metazoa > Chordata > Aves > Passeriformes > Eurylaimidae > Serilophus > Serilophus lunatus. Next base: position 1,504,274 of record VXBA01002171.1, read on the forward strand.
ATAGTATTACATATAAATCTGTGAGGACCTAATCACACATCGTTTGATTTCAATGAAACAACTCTCATTGACTTCACTGAGAGCTGGCTGAGGCTGGAGTTGAACTATTGCCACGTTACTGAAAGTATAATAAGCATTTTGGTTCAATTTTCAATCTCTTTCGTGGTCTCACATTTTAGCTCTGCTGTGCACGTACTCCTGCTACACCACAGGATTTTTAGGTTAGAGAAGCCCTCCAGGATCATTGAGTCCAGCCATTCCCCAGGTGCTGCCAAGCCCACAGTTAAACCATATCTCCAAGTGCTACATCTACATGTCTTTTAAATCCCTCCAGGGATGGTGACTCAAGTGCTGCCGTGGGAATCCTGTCTCAGTACTTAATAATCCTCTCACTGCAGATTTTTTTTTTCCTTATAGCCAATCTAAACCTCTCCTGCTGCAACTTGGGGCCATTTCCTCTTTTCCTGTCGCTTGTTACTTTTGTGAAGAGATCGACCCCCACCTGTCTCCAGCCTCCTTTCAGGGATTTGTAAAGAGCAGTAAGGGCTCCCCTGAGCCTCCTTTTCTCCAGGCAAAACATCTTGAGCCACTCCTCACCAGGCTGTTCCTCAGCATCTCTGGCCATGCTCCAGCACCTCAGTGTCTCTCTTGTAGTCCTTGCAATGTGCAGAGCTCTGTGAGCCCTGACTGCAGCGGTCAGGGAAACACCTGTAGAAGAGACTTTGAAAGTAAAAAATTAGTTATACTTCTTTAATTATAAATTTTGTTGATAGAGCTCTTGCAGATGCTGTGTGTTCCAGAGGGGGAATGTGGAAGCTGGGTTCGTGGCTCTGGTTGCACAGATTCCTTTGGCTGAAGATCCAGAGTTTAACCCTTGTGGTGCATTCAGGGATCTCCAATAATTGATTTTCAGTGGTTGTTTTTACAGAAAGAATGTAAGAATGGCATTTAAGAGAGACAAACCACTGTATTAAAATTAATTCCTTTGATTTGCTTTGCATTGCCTGCAATCCATGTGGACCTGTCATAATTTATACCTTCCCTAGCCACAGTGATAAGTCTGAAACTCTCACATAATCTGCATCAACACGTCCTGCTTACTGCAGTTGGTGTTGGGTTATTTATCTCTCATTGCTTTGAAGGTTTCCCTCAGCTTAATTGGTGTTTCTCATTATTTATATTGCTAGGAAAAATAGGATTAAATACCAGGAGAGAAAGATAACAGAGGTTTTGCTTCATAAGATAAATAAAAATCAATTTCTGTTTGTTTCTAGACATGATAAATGTGGCTGGGTTTTTCAGTCTTCCCCGCTGCCCCCTAAGTCTTGTGGGACTCCTGAGGATAATCTTAATAGGATAAAGTGGCCTTTGAAAGCCAATTAGGAAGATTCTTATGAACCAGGCCATGTGTAGGACATGCTCAAAACCCTCCTGATTAATGCTCACCTTAATTCCATTTCTGGGGATTTATTTACTCATTTCACTTATAACATATTTAACTCCTTAACTCTGCTCTGTGGTTTGAAAACATCCTGCTCCTTCCAACTTCCTGGACAGCTGCACCTGGACCTGTTGCCCTTGTGAGCAAACAGCCACATTTGAGCCATATAACAATGGAAAGGGAGCTTGGGTCACAATCAATACAATATCTGATCAGTAGCAACAATTAATACTGTAATGATCCCTATGAAAGAAATTTTTTAGGATGAAATTCAACGTTTTGTGTCAGCTCTACTGATTTTATTTAGAGGATTCATGTTTCCTGGGAGCCATACAACTCGCACTGTAACAAAGCTCAGGAGAAAGTCCTTGTCTCTTAACATATGACTTATGTGCTATGTGCTTTAAAATGATATATATTTCTTTATTTTTAAACAACTTTCCTATGAAAAAAATTCCACAATTTGTTGCTTCTTACCAAGTCTCCTTCCATGGCCACATTTGGAGAGTTCAAGGAAAATCCAAGGTCCTCTTAAGTATCTTCCACCAGATACTATTTGGGTATGTTTAATTAATATTGAGCCTTTAGTACTGTAACTTCTCTGCTCAGGAAGACTCTACCTCCAGGAGGCTTTTGAACTCATTTGATGTGCTTCAACGCCTTTTGTGAGCTGTACTTCTTTCTTTTATGTTTATTTTAGTCTTTGGAAATTAGTGCAGCTGGGAAAGCAACGTCCCTGCCACCACCCACCTGCTTCCTTGAGCTCACAGGTTCCAGCACCAGCCCACTTGCAGACCAGAAATAACAAACAGCTCTGTCCAGAAGGTCTCAGCATGGCTCTCATGTTCTAAAATTAAATGAGATGCAGAACCCGTCCCAAAAGAGCCTGTTGGATGAGAGGGTAGAGAAGGGAGGTCCACTATTGAAATTTCATCCTATTTACACCATGTACAGCAGCATCCTGTAGCTGGTAAATAGTTCTGACTGCCAGAAGTAATCTGGCCTCTGAGGCAGGCAATATCTTCCTCCATCTATTTACAGTCAGTGAGAATCTTAGTAGATCACTGTTGGAAATAAATGCAGATTAGTAAGTTTTCTTGGCATTACAGAACTTCATAAAATGTTGAAAATATTAAAAGAGTTCAATATGTTCTTCAGAAATAAACATAAATACAGCACTGTGGAGGCTTGGGAGTTTTGAGTTGGGCTGTTTCTCAGGGTTGTTTGGGAGCACTCTGTCCTGTGCTGGGAATCTAATGCTGAAGGGATCTTTATCCCCAAATGGTCATTTTGAGCCCATCATGTTAAAATAGTTGTTGGTGTCTTCTGAACTGGATGGAGTTGCCATCAGCACCTGCTGACTTATTCCTTTATGAGCTCCCTCGAGATCTTTGCAGTATTTTCTACCTGGAGTTTTGTTTATTTAGCTGATTTCCCTGTGTATTGAGCTTTAACTGTCAGCTAATTAACAGGCAGAATTTGCACAGCACAGTGTGTTTGTTGTGAGGATGGGAAATGGAGAAGTTACAAAGTCCTGTCCTTGTTGCTCATTAATGCTCTGCAGCTACAGAAAAGGGGACGTGCTTGGGGCTGCAGCATGGCACTAACACCAGTGGGCACTGATTTGCCTGTATCTAAACCATTACATTCTCCCACTGTCCAGCCCAGAAGGGCTGCATGCAAACTGTTTATTGAGTGTGATCCTTGACCCCTGCACACTCCCAAAGCAGGGCTGAGAGTGTGTGCAGCCAGGCTGCCACTGGGAAGCACAAACAGAAAACAGAAGGAGCTGTACTAAATGACATTACGAGTTCAGGTGTAGCTCTTGACAGCATTTCCCGTGTGTAGTGGTTTTCCATCGAAGATTCAATGTGGGGGAAAATTTAAGAGCAATAAGAGCTGGAAAAAAATGCTTAGGACTGTTGGAAATGAACATGACTCTGAAGTTAAGACCCAAGAAAAATCACTGCTTTTCCTTGGCTTTGCTTATTGAACAATGTGCATAAGTACTTCCAGTTAAATCACTGAGACTGCTGGCAAACTTATGTAAGCACTTATGAGGAAAACATATGCTTCTGTGGAATGCTGACTGGAAGTTTAGCTAATGATCTATTCAGTTCTGGGTGCCATATACAGATCATGAAACATTTACTTCCAATAATTAACTGTTTTGTAGTTTGGGGGGGTTTATTTTTTGTCTTTTTGTTCCTTTTTAATCCTACTCAGGCATATTGACAAACATGGTTTTCTGCTCTGCTGTTGGAGAAAGTTGCAGCTGCAAAGGTCGCTTGTGTTATGCCAATCTTTTGCAGATGTTCTTCTGAAAGCAAATATTAAATAGATTTTCTTGATGCCAATAAATTAAAGAAAAATGTTAGATAGGCTCTTATCTCTAAAAATATGTGCTCTGGTCACAATGCATCAAATACTGCTAATATGATGATGACCTTTAAAAAGAAAACATTGTCTTGTGGCTGTCTTTCTATTATAACTGTGAAATGCTGGTATGCAAAAGTCAAGCTATTAAACAGTGGGACAAATGGAGTGAAAATAATCTATTTTGTTTTTCTATGATATTGCTGTTCTGATAGGCACGTTCTTATCTTTCCTTCATTTTTTCATTAATTCACGAACTTCTTGAAATCATAAAACATAGAGATATAGATCAATTGCATGGAAACATTTTGGAATGTCATACCCTACTGAGTTTTGATGAGTTGGATCAAAATCCCGATGACCTAAAGCTGTTCAATAGCAAAACTGAGCAGAACTACAGAGCAAGATAAGCAGGGTCCTTGTTCACATTTATCATGGTCAGAGAGTTAGAAAAGGAGGAACAAATACCAGTCTAGGACCAGGCACTTCCTCAGAACTCAGGAGACTTCTGTTTACTCCCCAGCAGCCTCAGATTTCATGTGGGTAGTCACTTGAGGCAAGATCCTCAAGGAGTATTTAAGTGCTTTTGGTGATTTGTGCCCAGATATTCACCTCTGTCCATAACAGAAATGGAGAATCAGAACTCTTTCTCTCTTTGCAATTGTGTTCTGTGATTGATTAAACTCACATTTGCAAGTTATTAAATACCTGCAGGTGTAAAATCGATTCCAGTTGTGTTCCAAGTATTTGCTGGAGAAGTAAGACTTAATTCCTAAGGCTGTTGTTCTAAAGCCTTTTCTACCAGTTTATTCACTTGGAAATTTATTTTTTTAAAAATTTTTCTTATCTCTGCAGAGTAAAAGAGGATATTGCCTTTTATTCGGCTGTCTCTCAATAGAGTGGGCACAGACAAACGGTACCAGTCTAAGACATTTTTGAGCTTTAAGCAGCTATATTTAAGAGAAGGCGGCTTTGGTTCTTGGCATGGTGATGACATAACTGTGAATTACTTTAATGCACTTTGTGAAGGATAAAAGGTTTTACATGTTTGATATGGCTGTTTCTCCAAATACTAGTTTTGAGGTTTGATCCCAGTGAAACTCATTGCCAGGTTAGAATCTGTGATGATTACAATGAGGAGGAGATCCACTTGATTTGACATTTTTGGAGGCTGGTGGTAACATTCCAAGCCTTGGTGTGTGTCTGGTAGAATATCTTGTGCAGAGCCAGCAAGGAGGAGGCCTTGCTCCCTTGTGGGCAAGTGGTTCTGAGGGAATGTGAGACTGTAGGGAGTTAAAATCTCACACTGTTACAATTTTCAGGTTTTCTCAATGTATAAAGAGCTGCTGGTAGCTTGTCAATCAACTTTTAATTTGGTGCTGCTAATTACATAGAGAATCATAAAAACTGACTAAAATAAGTTTCAAGGCTGATAGCAGAGAAGTCAAAAGGTTCTGAAACGCTGTGTTTATCCCCTCTCAAGATAAAGGTTTTCCAGAAGGCCTTTCAACCTGGAAGATTTTGTTTGTAATTTTGTTTGTAATGTGTACCCATCACTGCATACTTTCATTACCATTCTTGTTGGCTGTCTATTAACAAAACCCACCAGACTCTGCAGAGGAAAACATTAATTTAGGAGTAATGTACAATGTTGTGTGAAATGTATTGCGTGATATAACACATTCAGCGTTTGAAGACTCAGACCAAAGTCATGCTTAGTGTTCCTCCTTCCCACTGACACTAATTAAGAGCAGTGCTTTGCCACTGTAATCAGCAGGAGATGTTGAATCAGCTCCTCTGAAAAATGGAGCCCAATTCTTGGGCTGTTCCCTTACAAAGGCTCCCAGTCTCTTTTCCAGCTTGGTGAGTCTAGAGGAGCCCTCATTTGAAACTGTTCTGTTCTCTAGAACCCTTTCATGTCCACAGCCCTCAAACCTCCCAAGACTTGTTAATTTAAACATACAAACGAGGCATCTCAGCATTATTTAGATCACCTTGGCCTGGTAGTTCTGTGGTCATGGAAGCTGGCAGTGAGACCAAATTTGCCACTTGTATTAGCAACTTTTCAGGTCAAAGATATTGTTTGTGTGCCTGGCAGTTGGTTTGAGCACATATGGCAATGCCAGCCCGTGCCAGGTGTGTGTGGCAGATTTGTAATGCGGGGATCAACAATATTGGTGCTCTGAACAGTCAGAGCTGCTGTGGAAGATGAGTGAGCAAGAATTATTTAACATGGGAGGAGCCTTACTGAAGAACCGGCCAACTTCGCTTTCCTGGGACACAGTGAATGCACTACACATCCTGACCCATGTAATGGATAAGTTTAAAGGCTTCTAGCAATTTTTTTAAGCTGGTCTGTGCTTGCAAGATTAAGGGTTCTCAGTTTGAATTAGGCACAGTATAGAAGCAATGCAATGAACACAGTTAATTGGTCAGTCAATACGCTGAATATGCTGACAAAACCTACTTGTTTAGTCATTACAAATGGACCAGGTTTAAGTGCCCTTTCCCCTTTTCCCAGGTCTGATCTGCATTTCTAAAAAGTCAAACTTTTTCCTGGAGAATTCTCTATCATTACATTGGATGAGTTGGGCACTATCAGTCTCTAAGGTGGTGTTTAATTTGGAATCCTTGTAAATGAAAGCTGTCTTCAGTGCTTGACTGCACTGTTTGTATCTGCAAGTTCTTTGTTAATTCAGGGCATACAACTGCCTTCTGATGTGTTCTTAGAAATCTTAATCCAAGTCAAATTACTATTGCTGTTTTGACTATTTTTAATTCAAAAATCCCTATTTGGTGTACGTTTGCAAATTGATGAGTGAAATGTTCAGGGTTTTTTTCTTTTAGTTTCCTTTTTAAGCTTAGAAGAACTAAATGCTCATTTATTTTATGACTTCTGTGAGGTGTTTGCCACCTGTGGTAACTCTGGGCATCTTTGAGTGGGGAGACTCAAGGTCAGCAAAAGTGAAGGAGAAGATTTTGAAAGACTTTTCTGTCTAAATTGGCACTTTATTTCAAAGTACATAGGGAAGGACTGCTGACACTGTTGGAAGTCATAGAACATGTTACAATGTTTCAAAGCCTCCAAGAATGTTTTTATCCATTTTTCTTTTATTTTGAAGAAATAGTAGTAGTTATCTATAAGGCTAAAGCCTAGCTGAGATCTGTTCTAAAGGCTGATGTTGACAGTCCTGGCCATTTGAACGAGAAAAATTAAAATAAGTAGATGCTCCTAGATGTGTTTTTAGTCCAGAGGGTTTTTTCTTATCAAAACAAAGTCTCTTTTGTGCGCCTGCTTAATTATTTCATCACTTCTCCTCATTCAAAGTGCTCAGTGAGTTACAGAAATTATTACTGTATATTAGGAAATTTTATTTTTAATTATTTTCCTCTCTAGAAGAATAAATGACTTGCTTCTGTCTTCCTCATGTACTGGGATGTTGATCACACTTATGAGAATTCTAAATTGTACATTTCTAAATTTCAGATCATGGTAACTGTCCCTGCTCCTCTGGAGTTTGTGAATAATATCGGCCTTAAAAAAACCTCAAACCAACAAATTAACAGCCCCTCCAAAAAACACCCAAAGCAAACAGTAGCATTTAAGGTTTTTTGACAAAACAATTCTGTAAAATACTTCTAAACTGTTTATGATTACAGTCTGCAATTATTGAAGGTAATGTACCTTAATGGACTTAATATAGGTGGAAAAATAAGGGGAGGTACAATTAAAGTTACTAGTTTACTTCTTTCTCATATCAGAGATATTTTTCCTCAGATTTTGGAAACAACAACAATCAGTTATTTACTCTATTTCCATTGAGTTTGCATTTTATTTTATATTGAAAAACAAACCTCAACCTAAAAGAGCAAAACAGTTTTCTATTCAAAAAGGAAAACGGGTATTTTGATATGCAGCAGAAATAAAAGTACCCATTTTCTTTCTGTAAAAACAAATCTTCTGCAGTTCAAGGCGTGTAGGAGGACAGCTGAAATTCAGGAATGTACTGTTACTCTTTGTTAGGAAATGTTTTTATTTGGGTGAAAGCTGGTTTTGATTTGGCAGAGGTAGAGGACTTTTTAAAAATAAATAAAATAGTATAATATGTGTGTTTGTGGTTTGCTTTACTGGACAGTGTGAATGGAGCCTTCTGGAGGCTTCAGTACTTTTATGAGATGCAGGCTCAGGTAAAACCAGATTGTTTTCTTTGTATGTGGCATCACATCCTGTTTGCCTCAAAAGTATGTGGTATCAAGTTCTTCTCCAAAATGATGATTCCAGAATGCTAAAAAATTCTGTATTAAACCAAGAGTAAATTCTTCCAATGAAAGTGCAAAATGCCAGAGGTAAGTTTACATGAAAACTCAGCTTTTTTTCCCTGGTAACAATGTTCTATAATTGCATAGTTGCATCCTATTTGTCAGCAGAACTTTCTTAGTTATGTTTTCTTTTGAGAACTCAGCAAAATTAGTGTCCATGAAGTGAATTTATATCTTGGAAGCTGTTTAGGGGGTTGTATAAAGTGTTGCCTTCGTATTTGCTTTGAAATCATTCTAAATAATTGTGCTAAATTGTATCAAAAAGCTCCAGTATAGAGAAGAGAGAGAATAAAGATAAAGGTGATCTGTAATTTCTCCTCTGTCTTTCGAGTGAGACAATCTGACATTGCACAGTCAACTGAAAGGCATCTTTTGCAATGGAATAATTGGAGGGTAAATACCATAACTTTGCCTGTTTGTTCCAAGTCATACTTAGAATAGTGGTTTGTCTACAGAGATTGTACCTCCTCCTCTTTATTTACCTGAGGAGAGGAGTAGAAGGCAATAAAAGAAAAAACTGCAATATGTACTAACTGAGAGACATCATATACATATGGAATTGCTTTTGGAAAAGGTGCTGAGAAATCAGCTTCCAACTGGACCAGTGCTCTCCTCCAGCTGGCTTTCTTGGCACATCATTTGTCTATTTGCAATTTTTCCATGTTGGAATATTTGAAGGTGAGTGCTTTAAACTTTCACCTGGACTACTGAGAAAGAAGGTGGACACACACCAGTGGGGCAACACGCCTGAGACCCCAGCAGGGGAACAGACAAAATAAAACCATGGAAGCACCACAACACCAGGCTGCAATGTGGCACCTCTTTAACTAATTTGCTTGATAAATAATTCTGTGTTAGAAACACAGAGGCTTCTGCCTGCGTATCATGTCAGCCACAGTGACAGGAACCAGTCCAGCCCAGTCCACTGCCAAGAAGGGATGGGTTGAACATGCAAATAAAACAATGTGTAGAAACAAACCAACCAAGCTGTATGCTGGCTTATGGATCTTTGAGGATTTAGGATTGCAACACAACTGACCAACTGCAGAAGCAATGGAACTCCTATTGATCATGCAATCACCCAGACCTGGAAAGGAAGGTGATGCCAACAGTATGCTCCTTGTTTCTGAAGGGGAGAGAGGAGTCAAAGGAGCATTGTTGCCTGGAATACCTCACATCATTAGAACAGTTCACAGTTACTGTCTCAGCAATTTGAGAAAGTAATGAAAAACAAAACAGTGATGGCAAAGTATTATAGAGTGAGCTCAAGCTAAAAAGAGATATAATTGATAGAGTGATGGGAATCTGGCCTTCCATGGCACAGGAAAAATTGAAATTCCCAGATCTGGGTGAAAGCTTCTCAAGGTTTAGCATCTTGTTTTGCCGTAGAAGGAAGAAAACAGCTCCAATGTGCAGTAATTGAACAAAGATTCTGGTGCAGGAGGAGGATGCTGATGACAAATGTTCTGTCACATCCCAGGCATTCAAACGACCATGGATCATGAATGGATGCCAAACTTCCATCTGTCCTGTCTTCAACCAGGCCATGGGAGCAAATACTGTTCTGCTGCTGGCTGGGCTGTAATGGCAGAGAGAGCCCAGCAGCTCTGGAGTGCAGAATTAATAGGCTTGAGAAACACAACCCCTTAAGAATGCTTGGCAGAATCATTCCAAGACCAGTGCATGGACTAAGTGTAGTTATTAAAGGGTCCGAGTGATTCTCCAGGGTAAACAAAGTTGGGAAACTTCTGAGACATAGATGGGAAGTGTTCTGTATTTCAGAATATGCAGGTTCACTAAACAGTGCGTGGTTGTGAAGCCCTTTGCAGACAGGTCTTTATAAAATATATAATTGGGAGGCAGCAGAACTAACCTGGAGAAATGGTAAAACTCAGACCCAAACTCAAAAGTTTCAGATTGCTCTATCTATGTTTTAACAGCAGTTCCTGTTTTTCCCTGCTTAATTGCTGTTTTCAGTGTATACTTAAGGCAATTATATTCACAGACATACTTTTTTATTTGCAGAAAGGGTTTGAATATATACTGTGCATATTAAAGAATCACCACAGTGCTTTTTTGTCAAAACAGATGATTATGAGCATAGTACAACATGTTTTTCAGCTCACTTGTGTTGGGTTAATGCTTAATGTATCTTCTCTTTATGTTTATTTTAAGATTCATTCTTTAATCTCACTTTCTTAAAGATTTTCTTACAGCTTTTTCTGGTTTCTCTGCCTGTCACCTTTACTGCAAATCTGAACCACACTTTTAATATTTCTGCTTACACTTATTTGTTTAAAGCAGAGCTACATATTTTAAATTGATCAAATTTTCTGAAATAATTATAACAACTGCTTTTGGAGGACACAGTTGCATTTTTCATTTTGATATTATATGAAAGTGTAAGTTTCTTCAAAGCTGCAAACTAAGCTAGTAAGAGGCAGCTGGTAATTATTCTCTAATAAACACAGTCAGAAGTACATGAAAACCCTAAGGGGTCATATACTTTGCCTGCAGAGCAATTAATAAAAATCTCAGGACACTTAAAAGAAAATTCAGCCTGAGAATACATGTACATTTGGCTGTGCATTTGAGCCCATTCCAAATTAACAGGTCTGTTGTGATTAAAGATGTTATTTGTTTACAAACACTCCTTCTCTTGTTATCTTTCAACAGACTTCAGGGAAAAAATGTTATTCTTTATCAACTCTTAATTTCATTTATAAATTGCTTTCAGCCTCGAATATCTGCTTTTTCTGAAGCCCATATAATTAGAGTTTTGATATCTTCATTGTCTCTCTGTTTTAACCTGTGTTTTCTTGTAAACATTTGGGGACAGGTAAAAATAAATCTCCATTTAATAACCAAACTGCTTCAAACAAGTGGCAGAATTCCTGTTCTCATGAATGGTTTGTATTATGCAATGTTTTTTGTATTATGTATTGCTTTTTCTGGTATATTATTATCTTTTCTGCCTGCATTTCGCTAAATCAAATGTATTTACTGCAAGCTGCCAACAGAAGAGTCAAGTATGACCAATGGAGACCTCGAGAAAAGAGCAAAGACACTGTTTGTTTTAGAAGAGCCATATTCATGTTTGCACTCAGGCTACAAGTGGTTTGTGTTTGCAAAGTTTAGGCCTGGCTGTAAAGAGAATATGGAATGAAAACTGGGCCTGAGGGGGAAGGAGGCGCAGGGAGCTGATCTGAACTGAGTAGTTTTGTACAGGACTAAGAGAAACCCGCCAAGCAGCAAGGTTGTGTTGCCAAAGCAGCAGGGACAGTGTGGTTTGCAGTTTGTAAGGCAGAGATGGAGGTAACTGGATTAGGAGAAATGCATTCCAAGTGCAGGAAAAGACCAAGTGAAAGGAGGAAACACGTAAACTCAGGTTTCTGTAAGATTTAGCTTTCTCTTTGGGTGGAAGAGTAACATGTGTGCTTTGAAGAATTTATTTCTGTGGCATTCATGAATGTAGTGACATCACTTTCTGAATTGCCATGAACCCTCAGATCAGTTGGGCTTGTTTTTACTGCCCAAGTACCAAACTTTGGAGTACTTGATAAAAGGAGAAAAATATGTTAAAAATGTATGTTCAGGTCCTGATGAACCCAAAAGCCTTTCTCTAGAACTTATTTGGGATACCAAATTTGTGATTCCAAAGTTAGCCCCATCAGGGCTCTAGTAATGGTTGTGTTATCAGTGGAGAAAACATGGGAGCTACTAGAGAATGATTTAAGTCTTCCTGAGATCTAAGGAATCATTGTTTCTGGAGGTGACCCATCCATGCACTGATGGAGAGACCTTAAGCTGACTGAGCCCCTGTGTTTTATAAGCCTGGATTATGTGGAAAAATCAGCATTTCTGTGCATTTTCTTTGTTTTCCCAAGTCTCATTAGGAAAGTGGATTCTCCCAGTGTTTCAGGCTGGATTGCATCAGTTTCTCATAGGTATGAGCACAGTAATCCCCTGCTGACTGCACCACTGGCTTGTGAGTGCTTTCTTCTTGGCAAAAGGGCTAGTTAAGGCTATTAAGCACAGCTGCTAGAGCTAGATATAAACCTGTGTCTGCTCCAGTGCTATAAATCATGGTGCCCCCAAGACAGTAAGAACTGCCTGCTGTGGCCTACACCCAGCAAGCCTCCATTGCTTTCCCTTTCTAATGCAAACCATTCCATTACAAAATACATGGTAGTTTATCATGTTCTGAGGCTCTTGCACCATGCCAAGTGTGCTGGCACGAAAATCATTACAACAGGCACACCAGCACCTTTAATACTCGGCTTTCTGTCGTTGCTCTGGGAGCTCGATAACCGGTCGAGAATTGCTGCGCGCTCCATTCAGTTTTTGTGATTTTATTTTATTTTTACAAATAACTAACATTTTAAAATAAACTGATAAAAAGCCTGCTCTCTGCTGATATGGTAGTGGCGTTTGTTGTTGCACTGGGTGTGAGGTAAGGGAGAGCATTCTGTTACTAATGGTTTAAGTCATGACTAATGCTATGTGCCAACAACACAGATACGGATTCAAATTTAAATGAACTACCCAGGCAGTGTTTTACAGGATGTGTTTCTTGTTGGCAATTTGTTGTTCCTGACAACCTCGGATCCTCGGGCCGTTGTTACGGCAGCCGCTGGGATTAGAACACACACAGGCTGAGCTTATAAATGTTTCAAAACCACCACGATGGAACAGCAGAATTTTAAAATGTAATCAGATATTCTTTTGGAAGTACTTAATGTGCAAGATACCAGATTTAGGGGGTTGGATTTTATTTTTGATGCAGCATCAGTTTTAATACTTCAGGATGTTTTTCTTATGCTGCTCCCTACACTCTACCAACTTCTCCACTAGAAATGAAAAAGCCAAGGCAAATCTGGAAAGCTAGGGGAAAAAAAGCTTTTGATGTTATTAGTCTCTTCTACTTCAGGTCTATAAAGGAGTATATTTTTTGTGGAATTGATCTTTTTGAGACAGACATGCTTACAATGCTTCTTCATACTATCATTTCATTACTGAAGGTTTCCTTCTTGATTACTCTACAGAATCATTTGGTATTTCTCATTGGACTTTATCTAATGACAAAGAGGCATGTCGTGAACTTTAGAATGCTAGACTTTGTCTGTCTGGCTTTTTATTTATCCTTTTTAATTAGAGCAATTCTTTATAACAAGATTAGCACATGGAATGTAGCTGTTTGAAATCTACTCTGCTGGGGCCTTCACCTTTATCACACCAGCGCTTCACAAGTCCCCCTGACAGCTGCTCACAAACCCCTTTGTAAAGCACAGCCTATTTCCTTATCTTCCTGTGGTAAAGCTTCCCAGGTGTCTGTCCACAGGCATTCAATTCCAGATCTCCAAATTAAAAACTGTTCTAAAGAAATACACGAAAGACTGGTGCTCTTTTGTCTCCTGTATCAGTTCATGACATGAGATTAGGTAAAAGGTGGCTTTCCACAAAATAGGGCCTCCATTTCTTATCTCTGTGTTTATCTAAAATATCAGAGTTAAATGTATCAGACATGAATGCTTTGTGCTAGCAGAACAAACAATTTATCCTTTTGGATATGATTTCATTAAATCCTTTGATCTTCCTGATGCTTGCTTACTTTAATACCTAATATCATTGGTACAAAGGTTTTTCATTTAGGAGTCAGATATACATTTTACTTGGTGTTTTGGAATAGTAGCATGGCATATAGTTTTTTTATGATTATAGCTTTGGTTTATCCATGTGTTTTAAACCGTATAATTATAGAATTAAGTTAATAGTCCAACATGTCATGGAACAAACGCATTGTTCGTGTTGCTACTTCAGGATACCACAACTGTGTGACATTTACCACCCTATTCAGTCTTTTTCTTGTGGAAAAGCTGTACCTTCCAGTTGGTAGAGATAAAAACCCTAAACCCTGATCTTGTTAGGATAGTTTAAATAAAGCTTATGGCCTTGGGATGCAAACTCTTACAGTAGTTACAAAGTTAGTCTTGTATGTTAATCTGCTCTAACAGATTATTCAGAATCATGATTTTTTTTTAAAAATAATTATTAGGAATCTATTTCTTTCTTGCTGTTGAAATACTGTTTTGAGGCTGTCTCTCAAAAGAATCAGGATTAGAATGTTTTCTTAAAACATATTTTGCTCTTTATTCGGTATTTTCATTTCTGCCTGTATGAAGGTCCAGGACAGGATTAGTCACTGCTTTAATTATTGTTTCATTTCTATAGCAATGAACTCATTTCACACACATCCTCCCCCTCAAAGCCCTACCAAAACATATTCTTTGTACGGCACATCTTTGGCTGTTGTAAAGTGGTGGCATTGCACTGACTTCTAACAACTGCAGTGCTTGTCCTCTCATTTTAGAGGTCTTGGATAATTCTTACCCAGGCTTTCATTAGTAATTGTGTTTCTAGGACTCTAATCCTGTTCCCCTGGAAAACATGGCAGATGTCCAGTTAAATTCTTTGAAGTCAAGAATAAGGTGACTGCTCAGAATTGGGTAATAAGAACCTTCTTGTTGTGTCATGATTCTCTTAAAACGATCTCTTGCACACAGTCAACTCTGACAAAATGCATCCAAAGAAGGCAAGTTATTAATTTCATAGTTATTGCTTCAAATTTGATCTGTCCCAAGACTTGTTTGGAAGATCCCTAAATGAAATGAGATTTCCTGTGCCTGCCAGAGTCAGATCTCGGTAAAAGCTTTGCTCTGTGACTTGGTAGCAGTCCAGCTTCTCTGCCCATGGGCCACGTCCCACACAGCTCAGTGTTGGAGCAGCCCTGTGAAGCTGAGGAACAGCTGGACTTTTGGAGAGAGCATCGGAATACGGGCTGAGTTTGGAATTAACTTCCACTGAACCCATCTTAGAAGGGATCTATTCTTAGCTTTGGGTGAGTGTGAAATGTTTAGAGCTTCCTAAGCCAGAATTAACCACTAAAAGCCTCTATTTAAGGGATGGAGCAGGTGTTTTGAAATGAAGACATGAACAAAAATGAAATTCCATAGCATGAAACAAGTGCTCCAGCCATGTTTAATTCTGCACCTTCAGGCTGCTGAGCCCTGGAAGCTTGGATGTAAATATATGGCACTGGAACTGTATGGAGTATGTTTTATCCCTGAGACTTAGAAGGGAGCAATTCATTACCTAATTGTGGCTTAATTCATTACTGTCATTAGAGCAGAGGATAATATGCTTATTAAAGCTCATAGAGGCAATGACAGTGCTCACCTTTTTCTTTCCCAGTACAGTAAGAGTGGTGAGTCTGTTCAATGCACTTTATCTTTGTATACAGTATCTGACTCGTGCTGCTGCATGAGATAACTTCTGTGTAGCTTTTAGTGATGAATGGAGGATTTCTATACCACACACATACCAGTGCCCTTTTTCACACGTTTTGAAAGCCTTGTGTTCTCACGAATTTGTTTTTTTCTGGAAACACAATGTTAGTCATGTAACTCTATGGTCTAAAACATTAGATAAATTAGCTTAGCTTCCACATGGAGCTTCCTGAAACACTTCTTTTCTTTGTGTCTCAATGCAAGGTTATGTTTCCTTGCATGCTGAGCTGGAGTAGTCATATTAATTAATTGCTCATAGCAGTATATTGGTCAATAAACCTCTTTTGTGTTTAATTAAATGGTAAACTGAAGTTGAGGGATTTAGTAATCCCTTGGGATACTTGTGAATATCCGGTTTATTTCCTACTGGATAGTGAAAAACGGGATGTTCTCTGTTCCATAAGGTAAAAATAATGAGGAAAAAGCTCATTTTGTGTTGCCCTGGAGCACTTGCCTCTTGCTCAGTTGTTCCACTACTGAGAATTAGCTTGGTGTCTAAAGGCCTTTACACTTAAAAAAAAAAAAGAAAAAGAAAAAAAGGGTTTTCTTCCTCCCCCAGACAAACCAAAACACACTCTGTCAGATCTAGAAAGGGAAATAGGAAATTTTCTCTGAATTTCTGGAATGTGCTCTCAGTGCATTGGAGTCATTCCTGGCAGATACATCTTAACCCTCAATGCTATACTACAAAGTATTGCTGTCTACTTGTAGACTTCAGAGTTAACCAGATATGAATCTATTTGAGGATTTAAACAAATCCAATAGGCAGGAGGCTGAGAAAAAATCCTTTCAAACTACTTGTGTTAAAAGCTCTTCTATAATACCTACATTTGATGCAATATTCAGGAAGGAGGAATAATCTGTAACAGATTACAAAAGCAGCTCCAAACCAAACAAAAAAACCCCACTGTCAAACCCAACGTAACAGCTTTATGGTAATTTATTTTCTTGCAGGTATTACCTTACTGTTTAGCTGTGATTCTGAGAAAATTTACAAATTCTTGTAAGGAAAAAAATGTATTTTTTCCCCCCTCATTAGGCTTTCCTCTAAGAATGCCTTATTATAACTTTGGCAGCACAGCAGGATTTGTAATATTGAATACATTGTCAGCTCTCTTGTTTGCAGGGGGATAAAGTTCCATTATTCAGAGCTTTGCTTCAAATCCTTCCATTGTCATACAATTAAACACAGTCCCTTTTTAGGACTAAACCTCACACTTTAGGAAAATAAGCTTTCAAGATGAAGTATGTAGGGTTTATGTCTTACAGGTAATACACAGGGCTCATGCTATGAAACACACTGAGCCTGTGAGAGCAGCATGTGGCTCAGGAGTCGAGGTTGGACACAATCCCTGTTCCTTTGGCTCTGTGTTCTCTGCCTTGACCAAGGACTGTGTTCAGGTTGCAGAGAGCACTTTGATTGTCTGAGTTTGAAGAGGTTGTTTCTTCTTTCTGTATTTAACCATCACACTAAGAACATCAGCCTGATTTTATGATGTAAATGTTAGTGAGGTGAATTATGCCTGGGAACTCAAGTTATTTACTTGGCCTTGTGGAAATACAGGGGATAATTTTAAAGGGATACAGAGGACCTGCAGGTCTTAGTGTTTTCTATTTTTATCTTCCTTACTGAGGGCACAAATAAATATGGGTCTATGACTGTAGGGCTTCTGAGTACTGTCATGTCCCCCAGGAGTCCTGCAAGGATTTGTGTAGCATGTGTAGGACATATTAGATTGTTTTTTGGATTGTTTTAAAGGCAAAATCTGTATATTCACTGAAGTTTATGTCTTGGTCTGATTTTTTTCCTCATCATCAGATTAAGCAAGAGGATGAATCTCAAACAGGAATAGTTCATGTCTCACCCACAGCTGAAAAGTTTGGCTTTATTTGTTGTCACGCACTGAAAACTGAAAACTCACAGTTCCATTTTCGTCTCATTGAATATTACTCTCTTTAGACAATGGGTGATCTACCTGGATGTTTTTTACTTGTTGATGTGGAATTTGTAATCTTAATAGTTTTTTGGTTTCTTTTAGTGTACCTATGACTTGGTCCTCTGACACCCAGAGCACGGAATTCCTGTAAAATTCAAGGAATTTGAATTTTTTTAAAATATCTCCCCCTCCTCCACTGAACCCCAAGATATTTTCCCCTCATACTCTTTTTCCTTGTAGTTTGAAAATTATTTCCAAAATACATCAGAAACTAGTAAAAGTATAAATGTTACATCTGTGAAATTCTTTGCCTAAAGCCCATCTGTCACCATATAGAGTGAAAACAAGCTTGGAAATAAGTGAATAGCACAAACTCCATCATAATGAAGTTTTGGGTGCAATGGACAAACAGCCATTTCCTTGGTTGTGATTCTGGTGTTATTTATTGTGTTAGTATTGCTCATATTCTGTTCATATAACCTTTTTCTTTTGTAGCAATTTAAAACATAGACCTTAGATATTGTATCAAATGATAGGAATGAATGCTGGAAAATTTAGTTCTTGCTCTATAATATTACCTTGATTTTATAACCTAATTCCACTCAAAGTTCAAAAATACAAAGAAACATGTTGGTATTCTCGAAGAAGGCAATTTGGCAGATTCTTTTTGTTGATTTTCTTCCCCTAATGTTCTTGCTGCAAGGGAATTTTCCTAGTTAGAGTGTTTATAGATTGCTAGGACAGTAATAAAGCAGATGTTCATATAGATTTCCACAACTCTCCACATTAGACTTTCTCCCTACTATGTCCCTGGTGTTTCAGCTCTGCTGTGTTGGAGTTTGCTCTTATTTACAACCCAAACTCCACTGCAGTTACAGACTTCAGCCTAAAGCTTTCTAACAAGTTAAGTCTGTTGTTAACCAGCTTAGTGTATTATTTATAACCAGAACATCAGTTAAGATAAAGACTCCACTGTGCTGTGCCTTGCCTAGGAGGGTTTTCAGCCTAATTACAGAGTCAAGTGGATTTTGCAAACAGAATAAGCCATAGGGCAGCTCTGTGTGTGCCCAGTCAGTTCTGGGTCAGTTTTTTTGTGAGCTACCACTGAGTTTTCCCCTGAATTATCTCTTCAAACTTCTGTTAACCAAAGAGGAATAGATTTGCTTTTGAAAGGAATGAGATGAGGGTGCCACCTCCCCTTTTTTCCCATTGCTACTGCTGATTCTTCAGACCCCAAATAATTCCCCATTCTTTCTGAAAGCTGCTTTTTTTCCTGTGTTTGTTCAGAGTTATCAGATCCCACCCTTTTGTTTTCTCTTAGCCCAGCTTGATATGTCTGGCTCTCTCAATCATTACCTCAGATCAATATTTCTCACCCCTTGATTATTTGTACTTCACTTCAGTGACTTGTCAATGTTTTTATGCAGGGGAGTGCAATATTTTGGATGCTGTGGCAGCAGGACTATAAAAAGCATTGAGTGCTGGTTTCCCGTGTCAAGAGAGCGATGCCACTGTAGCTGTTGCCAAAACACATCCCTGTGCCATGGTGGGATGTCTCTTCCCCCTGTGTTGGTTGAATTCATGACTCTATTCCCTGCACTCCCAAAACTGAGCAGTTGTGTTATGAGCATTTTATTTACATCTATTCATCACTACATATGATGAATAAACAGGATTCTTTAGAAAGCAGACCTCACCTAAATTCTTATTGGAATAATAGAAAGAATTCCCTTTGACTTCAGAGGATTTTCAGTCAGGCCCTTACTGGAACATATATCACTGTTCTGTATTGTTCTGTAAATTGTTGTCTTTCTTTTGGTGGCAATTTCTCTTTCATCTTTGATTAAAATGCATATTTTGAGTCTTAGGTGTTGAAATTTCAAAAATGACATGAGCAGAAGTTACATCTATTTTTGACTTTTGTTTGTCTTATTGAATATCATATAGGCAGAAAAATAAATTTCCACTTTGTCCTAGGGGAAGAAGTATTTCTAGACAAATGATTATTTCAGGGCTCTTCAAAGATCAAAGACAAAGAAAACATTGAGGGAGAGACATTTTTTCATCAAAATGTAGGTTTTGTTTTGAAAGGCAGGAGAGAGAAACAGGATTTCTAAAAGGTGATTCTAGAATATATCATTAAAAGAAAGTTCATTAGTGACCTCCAGACACAGACTTGATATTATTTTGATTTGTCAGATGTTTGATACAGCATCCACCTTTTTTGACCGAAGATTTTCTTGAAATAATTTGCTAACTAACATGTTCCTAAAGAAAGCAGGATTTTAAGTAAAGCAGTATATAGTGATGACCTAGTTAATATTGTTTATTGTCATGAATAGCTGATGCAATCCAACAGAAAATTGCAAAGTGTGTCAAGTTTGAAGTTGAATAAATAAAATGAAGCAATATCTCCAGTGTGGAACCATCACATGACAGAAGCACTACTTTTTAAATCAGGAAAGCATTAGATGGTTTAGAAAGTTAAGTAATCATGAGAGTATGCTCAACAAACCAAATCAAGCATGGATTTACCTCTGTTTTCCTAAGTTAGGGGCTGTAAAAAATGTCACAATAAAATTGGAAGGCCAGATACTTGGCTTGGAATGAGTCATTAATCCACCATTTAATTCACCCAAACACCCAAGCTAATGAGTGGTCCTTTTTAGATTCTATTTAATGTTAAATATGTGCTGAAATGGCTCACTTGTTAAATATTCAGTGCAAGGACAGATCCTTTGACTTTAGAAGGATTATTAGTGTGCTTGTAAAATACAAGTGTTTGAGTGTTCTATTAATTTGGGCAAATAATCCTTGATTACCTTGTAGAGGATCAGGTCTAAATCTGGCACTTCACTTGCTAAATGTCATTCTTGCAAGTAGCACAGAGTATTTGATTTGTGTGAGACACCTCCTTCATTACCTTTGGGACAGGTTTATATTCCAACAAGTTTCCAGTTGCACCAATGAGCTATTTCCTTTTATGCTGGAAGATTTATTGGTTATTTGCTATCATTTGTCCTGAGTTCATTTATGAGAAGTTTCCTAGTGAAAAGCAGAGCTATTTTGTGTATAACTTATTTAAATTAATATTTTTCAATTTCATTTGTGACAGCTACAGAAATACGGGACAATAGTTTGGTTTATTTGCAGGAATCTCAGACAAATTGGCCATTCTGAGGTGACCATGCTCTGATACAGGAGATCCTCTTTTTACTTTAGGGCGAGATGTTATTTTTCCTGTTGTTTTTGTTATGTGTCTTATTCAATTATGCAAATTTACTGATAAGTTTAAAATTGCTTTTTTTTTTTTTCCCCCAAAGAGAAGGATACTACCATTTGCATTTTTTTCCATGTCTCCTGACCAAAACCAACTTCAAATCAGGTGATTTTTAATCCTTTTGCCTGACTCCAAAAATTGGGTTTTGTTAGACAAGCATAGAATTAACGAGGGGGTTTCCAGCTACCAGCATTATTTGTCCATCACCCTGGTGGGAAGGACACTTCTTAGATATAATTTGTTTTGGTGCTAGAATTGTTGTTCTCAATAAATAAAGTAATCCCAGAGTGACTGAGGAGGCATACTGTGCACCAAACACACCATGAATGCTCAGGGGATAATTATCTTAATTGTGTTATCCTTTATGGAGCTGGATGAATGGCAAGGGAGTCTGGATTTAGTGGATGGTTTCGAGAGCAACAGGATCATTTTCATTTAATTCTGTGTTGATTTTGTGTTTTTGGGGACTCTGCTCAGAGAATCAATACAGTAATGGAGAGATACCAAAGCACAGACCACCCTTTGTTTATGTTCCATATAAAAGTAGAAACAGATTTGATCTCTTCCCAAATTAGTTTAAAGTCCATACTCATGAATTGCTGGGACTTTTTGTCATTATGCTATAAATTATCCACATGGGTAAATGTTAAATCAGTGTAGATACTGGATACAGCAAAGTCATGGTAAGAGACTGGCACAATCCAATAAAACAGCAAAACCATGAATCTTGATAATTGATAATTTCCTTTTGATTTTTATCACTCTCTGATTGAGAAGTTCAGAAAACCTGTTATCTTAATAGAGATCTGAGTCATCTCTGAATCAGAATGTAAAAGAAGCAGGGATATGTTGTTGTTGAATAATTTTAGTATAACATTATATTGACTAGTTATTTTTAGTTAAAATATAGTTTTATATCTGAGATATGTAGAGCAGACAATCTTGTTCAAAGGTGAAATTTTGCATTAAAATAAGAGCCAAAGATGTGAAGTCTCCCAGTGGTGAATCAATAATCAATCAGTAACACTCCCTAATTAAATGTCAATCAGTTCTTGTTATTGTATAATGTACTGTAACATCATTTAGCCTAGAGAAGACTCTGCTATCTCTTTCAAATTGTGACTTGTAATATCACAGAATGCATTTAAAAAAGGTCTTGGACAAATGTTGGGACAGTTTTGAGATTTTCCTGGAGAAATAGAAAATTAATCTTAATATTTTCTAATATAATTAATTTCCTATTTATATTTTCTGTGAATCTTAGCTTAATAGACAGAATTTTCTGTTTTAAAGTGATTTATGATAGAAACCTTTACTAATTTTTCACATGCAAATTTGAAAATACCATCTTGTTTTTTAACCCTGACTAATGGCTTCCATTACATTGTGATATCAACAAATGTTTCTGGGTTTAGCAATTTACTTACTCTGGAGGAAACTCAAAAACAGTACAACCACAGAAGACCCCTGTGATCACTTCATTTTATCCCTTGTATCCATGGATACTCCTCACAACAACCTCACCTCATCAATATCTCCCTGGAAGGTAAAAGGGTTGTACAAACATCAAGTGGAGTCTGTGTGGGACAGAACCTCCTGAGAATGAGCTGAACATAATGGGAAAACATCCACCACAGGATTTAACAGCAGCCTGTGACACACACAGCATGTTCACATCCTTGATTGTTTGTCAGCTCCATTATTTTCCCTCAGTGCACACATTCTTTCACGTTGAGACCAAAGAAAGCACTTTAACACGCATATATTCTGATAATAAATGTTTTCTTACTAAAGCAGATATAAATTAAGCCTCTTGGTTTATTCTGCTTCAGTTAAGTTCTGTTAAAGGCACTTGAGTCATAATTTTTTTCATCACAGCATTAGCAGCAGATAAAATTGAAAAATAGGAAGTGGAACACGTGTTCCTCTGCTGTTCTGATCACAGGCAGACTTGTAAAATCACGTCAGATAAAATCAACGTGTGAGCAAATAGCCACAGTGACAGTTTTATGTCAAGCTTTATGAAAAGTCATCTTTCACTTCCTGTTAATTTAGTTTAGAAGTAAATTCTCTCCCACAGCAATGTGTTCCCTGCTGACATCTGAATAATACCATTGTTTCTGTTCTACCTCATCCTTCTCTAGGACATATAAATATTTTCCACCAACCTTTAAAAGGCAAATTTTCAGCTGAAGGAAATCAGGATATGTCTATAATAATCAGTGTAGTTCTGATTTACATCAGCTGGTCCTAAATGGAACAGGAGTGCTGTAGCCTTTTGTTTGGAAGCAGAACTTCCCTCTGGAATTAAGTGAAGACTTCTGCTAAAAAAAAATCAATAACACAGCGTACCTCACTGACATTATTTTAAAACACAAATGATTTCTAGTTCTAAATCTATACTCAAAAATAGATTTCCTTTGCATTTTTCCCCACTTACCCATAGCATTAGTGATGTTGTGTTTGCATAAATGTGTTGGAGCCCGTTTCCAGCTCCCTTTATAAGAGCTGAAGTTTTGTAGCATGTTTTTGTTGTTTCTTGGTTCTTTACAGAAGGCCATGGTAAAATCACAGTTATTATAGAATCATTAAAATTTTTCAGATTTGCTGTAATATATCACATATATTCAAATACAAGTTTAGTTGAGGTTCTTCTCAGTTATATTGAGTGGAATGATTCATCCTTTGCAGAATTGTTTTATATAAAATAAAAATATATTAACAAATTGTTTTGTGTTAGTTTGCCCTAAATATGGCACTCAATGCACCACTGATAAAATCCTAGTGTCTTAGAGGGGAGCACTGTGTCCTTCAGAGAAATATTTTAGGCAATGTCCATTGGCATGTTCATGAACATTTCAATGTCCATTTCAATCAATGTTATTCCACATTCTTTGCATATGGAATTGCTCTGAATTCATTGAATTTCCAGCTGAGAACCTGTTTCCAGTATTCAATATATGACCAAGATGAAATAAATGATAGTTTTGTTTTCACATGCATTGGTGTGATTAATTTAATGATAGTTTTGTTTTCACATGCATTGATGTGATTAATTTAATCTAAAATGAACAGGTTCAACTAATATTATCCACCATTTTTTAGGAAAAAAGAGGTTGGATTTCTTCTCAAATCCTGTGGAAACTTCCTCATATGCCAGGAAGGGGAATTAAGTCAAATTCATGCTGATTTATTCCAGCTATGTATGTTCTAAAGGTTCTTCCAGAGTTCTCACTGGGAGTTTCTTGTACTTAACCATGAAACACAAGATTTCAAGAATTTGATAGACAGAAGACTTTCATCCTCAGTGTTGGATATATAGCTGATGGCTCCAGGAATCCTGAGTTTCCATTTAATCTATTTAAAGATTTCATCCAAATTCTGAGGACTCCTGAGGAAATGCTCATGTATATGGCAGCAACAAAAACATGAATAACTTTATTTTTCTTGAAAGTGTCTGTTTCTGACAACAGATATATGATCTGTTTGTTTCATTTACTGCAAATTTTAGGTGATTTTGACTTTGATTCTTTGAGTTTTTCCTGTCATTCACATTTTGACAAATAAGAACTCCCCCACCAAGGACTGCAGAGCAGAATAGAGAACCTGCCAACAGCATTTTCATTTTCAGTCAGGTTACACTTACATGAAATATAATATATGACATGTTAATGACATCGATTCTCTTCCATTCTGATAATTCATTTCTTTTGAATAGAGAAGAAATTACATTTAAGAGCAGAAAAAGAGCCAGAGCTTTTTGAAAATTGTAGGCCATTTAAGAAACTTTTAAAGAGACAATTCAGTCTACAAACCTATTTTTTTCACTATTTAAAAATGTATCAAAAAATAATTTGAAGCAAAAGAACTAGTATTCCAAAAAAAAAACCCCAAAACTCACAAAATTCCCACATTTATTTTTGTTGGAATTATACTATCAAAGCCAGGGAGAGAAAAATACTTGAAAGAGGCACAACTTGTACATGAGATGAAGTCTAATTTAATTTCCTCTCCCTGTCAAATAATGTACTTCCAGTATCATAACAAAGTCAGGAAAAGATGTTAAATTTTCCAAAATTTTCTGGCTTCTATAGTATCTAATATCTAAAAACCCTAAAGTGACTTTTATATTATGGTAATATTTCATTGGCTTCTGTATTCTAAACAATCATGTTCATATACTTATCTTCTGGCTGGTATAGTATCAGTTGAAGAAGATAATACTGCAATAGCCATTAACTGTGTCTCACATACTCATTTTCAATGCAAACACAACTTCCCAAACTTTGTATTTGCCATTTGCTGTTCCCAGTCCTACTTACCTCATGTCTGTATCCCAGAACACACTCTGGAATTAAGTGGGACAAGGGAAACGCAGCACAATAGAAATTGCAGATTGTTGCAATTTAAAGATATTCAGTGGTGAATGAATTTTAAAAGTCTGTCATTTGGCTATTAACAGTAGGAGATACATTTTAAAAGGAATTGAAAAAAGGAAATTTTTAGCAAAGGTTTGGAGCGTGGAAAAGAGAACTTCATGTAAGAGAGAGGAAAAGTGGTACAGGATGAGAGCAGCTCCAACCGTGGGGAATGAGGCTTTGGAACAAACATTTTTGGAAGTTTTTAGACAGGTGTAGCAGGAGACTGCCAGGAGAAAGCTGGAAAAGAACAAAGGCCATGTCCATGGGTTGAGACTGGCATCCATTACGGTGTGGAGAGGCACAAGAAAAATCTGCATGAATCCTGAGTTTGATGAGGCAAGAATATCTTCACATTCTGGCCAAAAGCACTTATAGAGCTTAAAGACTACCGTGTTTTTCACCCCTCCTCCCCTCGCTCCTCTGACTATTCTGTCATCTGGACAAGCTTTGCTGGAGCTAAAGGACCAATTAGAGAAATTGCATCAACCAGAAGAAATCATAGACAAAATGGGGATTTCTCTTTTTTTTTTTTTTTTTTACTGGAAAGTAAACCAGAACAATACATTGTGCTAAATAATGCCAAAGTCATGGTATAGAATGTTCAACTACTATGCTTATGCTTATAGAGAAGTGAGAGACAGCAAAAAACTACTAAGACAGAGTTGGAGCTACACAAGCCAATGCTTTGTGAGGTTTTTAGTGTTTGAGATACATTTTAATATCTGCCATACAAGATACAGTGATTGAAACAACTTGTGAGCTAATGCTTGCTTTGCTATTTAATTTATTTAATTCTCAGAGTCAAAAATATACAGTTCCTAGATGAGGCACCTCTTTTGGAAAATTTGGCTGGGACAATTGGATGAAAAATCAGCAAGTGCTGGTTGAAGCTCCATTTACTGGGGGTGAGCACCAGAAGATATTGCTTTACTTACAGAAAATAATGATTATGCAGTGCCAGAACGTGGCCGGGTTTGGGTGCAATGGCAGGAAATCAGTTTGTATCTGACCTTGTTATAACACATGGAAGGTCTATACAGTTTCCTTTAAGCCTCAAGTGAAATACTTTGAGGGCTTCAAAGCCTTGTATTTGTATCAGACAACTGCCCAGTGGCTCAATAACTGCCTGATATGGCTGCTACAAAATATAGTCTTAACAGTGCTGACACCTACGTCGTATTCAGTACCCTCTTGTGTGTCTTTGGCTGTATATGTATTTTCATTTTGCTTTAATCATGGAGCCTCAGAGAGGAATTATTAGTCTAATCAGCTCTCTATACTTGTATAGCCTGATTAATGCCTGCCAGGGCAGCTTGTTTGTGTTATAGGAAAGATCTTCATGCTCTCATCTCAGTTGTGGTGTTTTTAGTGCTCCCTGGCTGGTGATAAAAAGGCCAACTGCTGAACAGCTGCATTAACTGCTGTTCCTGGCTGCTGCTGCCTCAGCAGACTGTGACAGAGCTCTGCAGGCTGCCATGGGGTCTGGTGTTCCTTCAGGGATGCAGGAAGGTCTGGAAATCCCGATGGGTTCTCAGCTATGGAGATGCTCTATTAGGTCCAGGCTGTGGGTGCTGAAGATACAACAGTTTTCCTGATTTATTCTTAATTTGTTTGCTGTGGTGGATTCCCCTTGTGTATCTTCTGATGTTATAGCTGCTTCCAAGAGAAATTTGAAATACTATATTGTTTGGTGTTTTTTTCCTACATTTATCCAGATTGGGGGTGTCCTGTCTGGTGGCACAAATCATTAAGGAAATTGAAGTTCTTCGTGCAATCTGTAGCTCAATCAACTGGTCAGTGTGGTGAAACCTGCACTGGTTCATGCAGGCTCTCAGAAAGGGTTTGTCTGGTGGAACCAGTGGTCATTCCACCTGTCCCTCCAGCAACTGTCCTCTTGTCCAGCTTCTGTTATCCCTGTGGAGCTCCCAGTTTGTGGGTTTTCCTGTACCCTACTACCTTTACCGAGGAACTTGGATAACACAAGCCTCCAAAGAATGTCAGTCAGTTGTTCCTTGCTGAAAGCTTAGCAAAAATATTCCATGGTTGCCTTGGAAGCTATTCCTGCTCTTTTTGCAGGAAACTAACAGGTAAAGGCCATGGGGACATCAAAGGGCTCTGAACATATGACCAGAAAACAAGCAAAGCCTTTGAAGTTTCTGTGTTGTTTTTTTCTGTCTTTGTTTCAAATCTGTGTGGTTAAATGTTACAGTAGATATGTAAAATTTATAGGGAAAGTATATCATCAGTCCTTGCTGAATCCATTCTTATGGACTGTATTTGAAGGGAAAACTTCACTGCAGCACTTACATGGCTGTGTACATCAGGTGTCACTCAGGCTTGAAGCAAGGGGAAAGGCTGTTTCCTGATTACAGTAAGTCTTTTTAAATTTGATTCCCGTGGCTATAAAATCATTCCTTCATTGAAAAAGCTTTTAATCCAGGCTGGTTTGTACTATGTGCATTATTTAGGACCTTATAAGATGAGCAGAAAACATGCTCAACGGACCTTTGTGAATAATTTTGTGGGTCTGTTCAGAATTTGGTGTACCTATTTTAAAAAGTCCTTAAGAATCTTGCAAATGTAAAGCAATTACCAGGATTTGAAAGATTAACTGCCCCAATAGAATGCTTTTTAGAAGAAATACTTTGCCTCAGCAAGTGTTGTCATTCAGGCGTGTCTTGGTTTAAGTTTAAATAGCTCTAAAACACTAAGCTACTCCTATTTTGTCTATTACAAATGTAGAAGGCTTTAAAGACTGGCCACTGGAGCAATCTCATTTTAATAGAATACCTTCAATACTCTTTCTGCTGAGCACTGTGTGTTTTAGGATTGCAGCCCTGGGAACTCTACTTAGCAAGTACTGAATGGCATAATGGTGCATTCAAGTACTGCCATAGTAATGTCTGCTACTTTGTTGTCGTTTGGGTTTTTTTGAGCTACAGGATGGGATTCATTACTGATTCTCAAATATTTCTAGTCATTTTTGTGTTAGTTTTTGCAGATTTTCTCCTGATTTTTGGACTAAGTTGAAGATCTGATGTAGGACCTCAGTGTGGCTGTGTTACATCTCTAACTGTTGTTATGGAATCCAGCCCTGTGCTTCTAAATCCTGGTGATTGGAGCCCTTTCTTCAGAATTCCACAGATACTACAGTCCTGCCTAACCAGCTGAAGCTGTTGAGACTTCTTTATGAAAGATGCAGAGTTAAACCAGTCTTTTCCCTTTAAATGACTTGCATAATTTTCTGTTAATTTGGTTCTACTCTGGAGATTTTATAGACCTGAGTGGCATTTTCTTATTCTGTGCCAGAATCTAAGGAGATTTAATGAGTTTGTTTGGAATAGTTGTTTTAGAATCCATAATGAAAGATAGTTTAAGCCTGACAATTACCTCAAAACTTTGTCCTTGGCACTATTGGATAGCCAAGAGTAGAAAATCATCACGGTACTACATGCAACTCCTTAAAACACTAATTGTTCTGCTGCTCAACACCAAGATATACTGTAAATTATGCCTTTTTCCCTTCTGGATGCTCATATGTTTATAAATCTGCTTTCTAAGTTATATATAGTCAAAGATTTTTCTTGAAATGGGGAAATAAAACCCAACTAAAACCTAAAAACTCAAGTATTTTGAGAGGAAATCTACATTGAAATTATTGAATTGTTTTCAGTAACTTCATTTTTTTAAATAAGGAGTAAAAGTGGAGAGACTATGTCTTTATGAG
The DNA here is from genome assembly GCA_013399895.1 of Serilophus lunatus. NCBI lineage: Eukaryota > Metazoa > Chordata > Aves > Passeriformes > Eurylaimidae > Serilophus > Serilophus lunatus. The sequence continues at coordinate 1,533,122 of VXBA01002171.1, forward strand.
AGATAAACACTTGTATCTATTCTTCAGGCTAAGCTGGAGAAATAAGACTGCATGTTACTGTAAGCCTTGGGGTTGATCATGCAAGCAGACTGGCCTTTTAATGATGACAGAATTTCTTGCACTAAGGAAATTACCTTTCTTTTTTCCTTATATTGAGATATAAAATGATTTCAAGGCTTAATATAAGAGGAAAGTCTGAGTCGATAGAGCCACTTTTGCTTGCTGAAACGAAGCATTCATGGAGAGAAACATTGATAGAACTCATATGTTGTGATGGTTCAACTGTGTTGTCCCATAGACTTAGAAGTGAGTGGAGGTTGTTTATTTATTTCAAGTCACTTTATACATTTCCTGTGAATGAGCAGAAGGCAGAAAAATTATAAGTGATTGCAAGAATTATAAGTGATGTGGGAGTGGGAGGAAGCTTTTAAGTGTGTGTGATTTTGCCAGGTCTTAAGTAGGTCTTAAATTGTGTGTGAGTGACTAACTTGGCCAAAGCTGGCAATTAAACTTCCAGAGAGAAAGCTCTGACTTGTGCTTTTAGCCCCACGTTACACTACCTTCAAAATGTACCTTTTCTCCTTTGAGTTGAGGAAAATATTGGCCTTTTCCAAAGTTTTAGGGACTTGCCCAAAGACAAGATACCTGTTGATGAATCAGTGTAAAAAGGAGGAAAAATTGGTTTGGGCAGGTGTGGGTAGTTCATGAAAGCACTGGAACATGAAAGGTCCTTGGTCTGCAGGTACAGCTGGGCACTCTGTGCAGCAGTGAATGCACAAGGAGCTGGCAAATGAAATCAGTTGAATTGTGAAGGGCTACAGCTGACTTAAACTGTGACTCTTCTGTACCTGATTGCTGTCCTGATGTGGCTGGGTCAGTGAATCCAGTGTGGAGCCTGACAACAAAGCCAGTGGGAAGAGCCCAGTTGATGACGTGGCACAGAAACAGGACACAGTTCTCTTTCAAAGGCGAGTTAGTCACTGATGCAACTGTTTTCTAAAACCAATAATCAGCTTTTCTCTACTACAAAATGCACAAAACAGTGCATTTATCGTCTTCCTCACTACCTCCTCCATTCATTTGGCAGCATCTCTTGATCAGTGAAATTTAAACTTAAATATCTATAGCAAGAATAACAATGTTAATAAAGGGATCCATCCATAATTACCTGCTTATTTATAGATATTTTGTAATACGTTTTGCAGAAGAGTGTTGACATTTTCCACTGTTCTGTACCAACACATTTTATGGAATAATTGCTCGGGGCAGAATGAAATTAACTGTTCAAATATTTGATTTTGTTTTCTTGCTCTATTTTATAACACACAGCCTTGGATTCTTTCCCTTTACAAGTTCCTGAAAGGCAGAATTGTTGTTCCTGCAAAATTTCAAACATCAGATAGAAGGATATACTTTTCCTGGTTGTATCTTTTTGCAGGCAATAGGAGAGGAATTGAAACCCATAATCTTCATGTTCTTCATCTTCTTCATGTCAAGTGGAGGATTTGCCTTGTAAAGCACAGGAGGATTTGACCCCAAGGTTATTTCCTTGCCACACTTTGCAAAGAAGGGACTTGAATTTCTTTTTCACTGCCTCTACAAAGTGTCTGAGTTGCTCTTTTGGGATGTAATGCAGTGCTATGTGTGTATTTTCAGAGATTTCTGTCCGTTGCTGGAGCTGGCCTAGCCTGACCTCAGGGATAGAATCCAACTGTCCCACAAGCTGAACTCTGTGCAGATAAAGTTCAGAGTGGAGAAACAAGAGTGGGAATATGCATTGAGACTGAAGGGAATGAAACCTTGAGAAACCATGACAAAAACTGTTTAGGACCCACAGCTGACTCTTGGTACTGAGGAGGGTTTATGTGCTCAAGCCTGATAATATTATTTATTATGAGCACCTAGTTATTCTTGTGACTTAGACTCTGTTTTCTTCATCCTTAAGTTTCTCTCTGTTTTTGCCTAAATTGACTCCCAGACACCTGTTCTCCATTTTAAACCATTATTCAGTATATAAGGAAGAGAAGTCACAGTGTTTTTTTAGATGTTTTTGAAAACTGCATTGAATAATTTATTGTTGAGTTGGGATAATACTTCAGGGAAAAGTGTCCTTGGGGTTGCTCAAGAATTTCATGTGTGTGTGACCTCGATTGTAGCAGAATCAGTGAAACGATGCTATAACATATAAAATGTGTTATTAACACATAAAATATCTTGTTTCTGAACTTGTACTTTTTTCATGGTTTGTGATAAACTCAGGATCTATAATGCAGTGCTGCATAAAATTGTGTGTACCCTGTGTCTCAATAGGAAAGAATTGTACCTCAAAAATCTCCTTTGTTTCCCATTCATTGGTATTTGCCAAGACATCCTTTCCCTTTAGACAAAATTTTCCATCCCAATGAAAACAAGCATGGCAGCAGCAGTTCCTGAGGAGCCTGTAGCAACCTGTTTTGTCTCAGAGGGCTGGAAGGTGGAAGGGCCCATGAATTCAATTCCCACTATTCCTTGAAGGATAGTCAGTGCCAAAGAGCACGGTGCAGACAGAATGCCGTCCCAATCCCACTGGAGATGTTTGCTCATAGCTTTCCATCCCTCACCTCTTTTTGGCAAGGATTGCCTTCTTCTGGAAAAACTATACTATGGATGGCTGACTTGCTGATGGAACATTAGGAATGTGTTGGATGCTCCATGACAAATAAATCTCTTATACTTTTCACAGTTATCATGACACTTATTTCTACTCCATGTGAGGGGAGCTGGTTTGGAATTCTGCTGTGATAACAAAACTTGTGCTGCTGAGTCCAAAATTGTGTTGCTTTGAGGGGAGCATCTTCTCCAGCCACCAAGCACAATTCTTTGGTCAGCTTACCAGGCATCAGGAACACTTGGCAAAGCAGATGTTACTGACAATTCTGGACTACCAGTGAAGAACAGTCAGCAAGGAAAGAAAGGTGCTAAGTTAAAATAGACTGTAATGTGTTGCTCACAAGAATATAGAAAGAGACTCTGTTGAATGCAAGTTCAACTTAACAACACTGGGTTGAAGGCAGCTGTCAGGTATATGGAAAATATAGTCAGGCAGCCCTCATTTACAGTTCCTAAACATGGAAGATACTGAAAAGCTCCCAGTGGAAGAGCACAATAACTAATTGACAGCTCAGGGGTTGAGTTTTTGTTTTGCTGCAGTTTTACAGAATCTGTGATAAAATTCCAAAGTAGTTACTTTTAGAAATTAGAGCAAGATGTTTTGGTTTTTAGTTGTTATCAATTAGGTGGATTTGTATGAATGTCTCACCATGGTCCTTAACATCTGAATTGGGTCTTTTTCTTAGGTTTTAATGTTGAAAGAGTTACTTAAATATAGTAATGAGCTGGTGTGTTTTTAACTCCCCAGATTAACACCTACAGCAGCATTTTTGGAAGATAAATATCTTTCAGCCTTATCTAAGTCCTAGTTGCTTGCATGCAACTCAGCTACTCAAGTAGGACAGAGAAAAGAAGGTCTCTTTTTTTTTTTGAAAACAAATAGACACAGCTTTTCAGAGCTTCACATGCTCTGAAGTTTGGCATTTCTCAAAGGTACACAAGTAATCATGGTAAGTAAATACACAAGGATCTATTAAGTGTGCAAATATACATTTACATCTGTCAGTGAGGGGAGCACTTGCACAACTGCTTCAGTATTAATTACATATATTAGGGCTTTTAACCGGATCTTATCAGTTGGCTCAAGGGGTTCCAAAGTGTGCTGTGGAGTAATGTGTGGTTTGTAAAAGGGTTCAGACTGGGGAAAGAGAGCTGTCACTCCTTTGTAATCAGAGCACATAAAATGTCTCCTGTTTCTACATTCAGTGGTGGCTGGGTTAGTCATGGAGAAACCAGGCAGGCCAGATGTGTCTTCCTGACCACAGATTCATGGGAACATCACAAAATCTTCACCCAAAATTCATTAAATATTTGATAAGTATTGGGGAAACTTTTCAAGTGAATCTTACAATGTTAATACTTATTATAAAGAGATATTTGTAGACACATTCCACATTTGGCACCATCTCTACTGAATAATATTTTTTTTGCAAAATTATACAAAACAACATAACTAATGGCAGAACATAGAATAAGTAGTGTAAGCTTTAAAAATTGTACTTCTGAATGTTTTTGCAGAAGAGATTTCACAGGGATCCAAACACAGCAAGATAGAAAAATGGTTCAGAAACTTATTGTGATTATTGATATTCATAACTAAGTGATTTTATATTTTTTATATTATTTTAGCAGTGTGCTTAATGCTCCACCAATGGGAGTTCCACCTACAATTTCCAACCAACTTTAAAAAGGCAATAATTCAAAATCATACTCTTTTAATATTGACAAGGTATTTTCAAAAAGACTATTCAGCTAAATGAAGTGAGCAGAATCTGACTTGAGAAGCACAAACTAATAACACTTTCCCTTGGTGTTCTCTGCAGATGCTGATGTTATGCAGTGCTTTGTTGCAATCAAGTGCCCAGTGTAGGTGGGATGTATTGTTGAGGTGGCTGCTGATATGCTGTTCATGGGAAAGGAGGATGTATAATTCAGAAACAAAAGCACAGGTCCCACTATGTCAAACACAACAAACTGATTTTGAGTGTCCCCAGTTTTATTGTTAAATATTTCAGTATGACGTCAAATATTTAAATGGACACAGCTGCAGTGCCCCTCATTTTTTTTAGGGAATCCAGTTGTTGGACCATTTAGTGACTTAATTTGTTAATGGGCAGAAAGAAGTGTCTATACATTAGCATTAGCAAAATGACCATTTGTTTTCTTTACCTAACATGTCAACCTAAGCTGTATTACAAAGTTAGCTTTGATAATGTTGTCCTTTCTATTAGAGATGTCAAATTTAAAGGTTAAGAAATTGCTTTCCTGTGAAATATTCATTTTTGTTGCTTTGTCTGCACACATCAATGCTTATTCTTCATATTTTACCCTGTTGTAGCCTTGCAGTGCTCTGAGAGACCATAACACAAACTGAACCTGGTCTTGAAAAGAAACATTGTCCATTAAAAATTTTGTAAAAAAAAAAAAAAAAAAAAAAGCCTCAGACAATAAATTATTTTAGATCCAGAGAAGAATTCAAAGCTGTGAAACAACAATGGAAATAAACAACATAAAAGGACATTAGTGTAAAGACAGCAAAACATCTAACAGTTCTAATGATAAAACATGTAGTTTGCATATTTACCAGATTCTAAATAATATCACTATTGGATAAGCTTATGAAAGCTCTGTGTAGGACTCCAAAGATCTTGCTGACATGAATTGGAGAGTGAAATGAATCTTTGCAATCAAAAAAGAGGGAAACAAAACATTCTTTTATTCTGAATTTTCAAAGTAAACATAAAATACTTCTCTGAAATGTTTGCACTTTGATATTAAAAGAAAATAAGATTCTTGAGGTTGTTTTATTTTTCCCTCAGTGGTATTACAGAGCCTCAGGTAAGGAAGGTAAGGAAGCATTGCTTTAATAATGTTTTAGAAACATGAAGTTTTACTCTGTTAAATCAAATGTGAGATCTAAATGTATTGATGCAGAAACATCAATTCATTTAGTGAAAAAAAGAGTATGATTTACTATTACCCTGCTGGATACTTTATTTCTGATGGAAAGAATTTGTTTTTCCCAATAAGTGTCAGGAGTCATCAGTGTACTTAGAAGGGAGTTTATTTGAGGACTGAAATGAATGGAATTCTCAAATGAGAGAGTTGAGAGGTGGGAGAAAAACAAATCATTTTAATGCCATTCAGAACAGGGCCTGACTAATCAGATTGTTGTTCATGGCTCCTTGCTGTTTGGAGGACAGAATAGTATAATTTAGTGAAATATTTGCACTACAATGCTTGCAAATTTGGTGAAATGGAATTTGGATTAAGGCAGGATTATTTTTGATCTTATCCCTCTATGCTATCTTTTTTTTCATGAATGTGAGCAGTGCTGATGTACATGCATAAGGAAAATGGCTTCTTTTCTTTGAAGTGTCAATAACAGTGTCAGGCATTTATCTGAGTAAACACACAGCAGAATGATTAAGTCAGGGTGAAGCTGAATGCATGAGATACAAATTAATTTTAGCATTGTTTATAATCTGTACACTACACAAAATGCAGAATGCTTAGCACAGGGGGAAAGTACTGAGCTATGTAAAAATGTCAAAATGAGAGATGCAAAATTAGTTGTTACATAAGGAATTTTGGAAAGAAACCCTGGTTTGGGTCGGTAAAACTGTTGCCAAGGAAATTTCCTTATACAAGGATAAAGTGGGAAGGTCTGAAGAATGGAGTTTCCTCAAAATGCATTTCACAAAGTGCTGAAGAACACAAGTCCCAGTGTGTTCAGGGGGAAAGGTCAGTGCCATCTGCTTTAGGTGTGCCTTGTACTGGCACTGAAATTTCTCCACTTTCTCCAGCAGTTCTGGGCACTACCAATATGCATTTGTGAAAATGATAAAAGGTGAGAAGGAAAAATATTTTTGTGAAGACTGATATCTCACAGATTCAGAGAATTACAGATTGGTCTGGGCTGGAAGGGACATTAAAGCTCATCTAATTCCAATCCCCTGCCCTGGACAGGGGTGCCACTCACTAGACCAGGTTGCTCAGAGCAAACAGCCTGGCCTTGGGCACTTCCAGGGATTGAACACCTACAACCTCCCTGGACAGCCTCGTGCCAGGGCCTCCCACCCTCACAGTAAAGAATGTCAGCACAGTTGCATCTCAACAAGACAATTTTCCAGCTACAGCCTAATAAAAACCTTCAGAGACCAGTGCAAAGGCCCTTTGACTTTAGGGATCCAGACTCAAGTCTATTAATCACTTCTGTCAGTGGGTACAAGTGAACTTTTACAGCAGGCAAGAATGAGTGTCCTCTTCATGTGAGAGAGTAAAAGCAGAAATACCCCAGTGAACAGATAAACCAGACAAAGAACTGTGTGTCCCAAATCTCTCTGAAGCAAAATGAAACAAGACAGGCTGTATCTGTGGCAGCAGAAGGTTCCTAGAAAGGATATGGAGAAGCCACTAAACTTCAGACTCTACTTAAAAAACCTTTTAAACTCATTAATGACACAGTAATTTTCTGTTTTATTGAATAACTTCTTAAGGTTGCATTAAACTTAACCACATATTGTATGTTAAAGATCCAAGTTGTGTTTGTAGATAGGATGGGTGCTGCTATTTTGATATTGCTCATTATTAAAAAAGAAAATGTCTGTAAAATATAATGCAAGGATCTGGCTTTAGCTTTGTGTTTACACCATTTATTTAAAAACACAGCAAAACCAATTTACAAAAATAGAGAAAAGTTAAGTCGCTTCTTCGAGGAGTCATCCTCCTACATTTATAGTTTAGTAAACATAATATTAATCAGCTGGAAAATGTTCAGCAAAATATAAAACTGTTCTGGGCTCTAACTCAGAGAAATATATGTAGCATAATATATCTAGTTTCTGTACTTCAAAAGGGAGTGCAAAGCTGCAGAACCTGTGGGAAAATCAATTTTCTGCAGCATAAGTGGCTTGCACGAAATTTTGCAGTGCACCATCTAAATTTTTTTTAATTTAACTGATTTACTTCTACTCTTATAATGAGTATCTGGGCTGGAAAAGCATTTAGGTCAATCCTCCAAGTACTGTTGAAATACTTGTTTGAAAATAGAAAGTAAAAATTCAAGCTTTGTGTTGCTTAAAGAAATGACATGCAACACAGATTTCTTCCTGCTCTGTCTTTGGAAGTTGTGTCTCAAGCTTTCTTTCCACTAAAAATCAGAGAGTAGTGATTTGAGATTCTTCACCTACTCCAAGTGGTCCCAGGAACGTGGCTCACTGGGTAATGCCCTGGGTGACACACTGTGTTCCCTTGCCTGTTTGTGCAGAGGTGGCTGATTCCCAGCACTGTGGCTGCTCTTTGTACCTAAACATTATCAGACACTGTGGTTTGATCAAATCTTAACTGAAGGCAAGGGACAGAACCTGCCTGTGTGTGTTTGTTCTGCTGGGAGGAGTGACAAAATGTGTCCCCAATACAGTTTTTATTATTTTTTAAGAACCATCCCTAGAGAATAATCATGCTATATTCCCTCTTTGATGTGCTGCCCAGGGACTTCAAAGAAAAATTTATACAAAATACATCCTCTTAAAAATGCTTTGTTTCTAAATCCCAGTTACAATTCCTTATGTAATTTTAGGTTGACTTTTTAGATTACATTAGATTTAATTTTAGATTATATTGCTATTTCTTTGACTGTATTTTGTCTGTACCACTATAAAGGTGAATTTCTTGGGTAAACTTCACTCCTGAAACGAGTGTAGTACATAATCTATCCTCATTTCACATGATGAGACTTTCATATTTGGATCTTTTCAACTGAATGCCTCCTCCATCACTGCTGGAGCTTAGTGTTTGGAGAGAGGGATGTATTACAGTAAGTGATGTGGCTTTACTGGCTTGCAAACACTGTTCAATCTTGTGAAGCAAGATCAGACTCTCTAATATAAAATGCATTACTGCAAACACTGGGAGATTGTTATAATCGTTCTCTTCCAAGACGTATCCTCTGAAAAGTGATGGGAAAAAAGTAAACAGTTGAAAGTTTGAAAGAATGGTGTTCTGCCATTTTGAAACTTGCAGTATTTTCTGTTGCTCTGTTTGTTCTGCCTGTCCCCCCTGGTCTGGGTTTAACCTCAGGACTTTTGGTTATTGACATAAGAGTCACTGGGTACGAAGCAAAGTTTTAGTAGCAAAGGTGCCAGTGTAGATTCACAACTCAGGTAACTGTGTAGATCTTGAGATGAGAATGTTGTGCTCTTCAGTAATGCTGATGTGGAGAGGAATCACTTTTCACCTTCCCTCTTCAACTTGAGTTTGAAGCAGGTGCAGTGAAACACTTGGGAGAAAACCCAGAAACAAAACACTGGGAAACTGAAGATTGAGACCCTGGGTCTCATCTTACATTAAGGGAACTCTAGCTTTCATTTGCTAGTGAGCTGTCTCAGTATCCCTAAGCTTCCCCACCTCTTTTTTGGCAGAGATTGAAGGGGCAGCAGTGAGGGCTTCCCACTGTGCACATCTATGAGCTCCAGCTGCTGGAGAATGGGGACTCCTCTCCATGACTGGCCTGATGGGATGGCAGGATGCTTTAGCTAAAGTGATTAACAGCTCCTTATGGCAGAGTTTTCCCTCCTGGATGGAAGGAATTGACTCATGAGCCCAGGACTGCACCTACTTCTCGGAGAGACTTCCTTGCCAACACCTTACCTTCCTTTTGGACCCTTGGGAAGTGAAGTGTTGTATTACTCCCTGAAGGGTTGAGTACCCAGTTTAAGGATGCCTTGAGCAGCAACCAGCTGGGGTTGTTAGCAAAGCCCTATTGCCTCAGACACCTTTATAAGAGGCAGTTAATGTCCCAAACCTCTTGTGTCTGTCTGATGCATTTTGGTGTAATGGCTTTGGCACTGAAAACGGCTGAAATAATGCCACAAAAATGTCTATTGAAGCAAGATATAGCTGTGTCTACACCAGAGCTTTTGTCAGTATGGAAATGTCAGAAAACATTATATTCAGACCACAAATTGCAAGTATAGAACTGACAAAGTAAATTTTGAACTGTGTACTCAAGTGTAATGCTTGAAACGTATTCCAAATTGGCAAGTTGCAACCAATCATGGAACAGAACCAGAGCTCCAAAAACCTGACAGGGCCAATGTTGAAATCTGAATAATTGCAACTGCATTTTCATAGTAATTTAAATGGAAGAAGCATTGGCAGAAATTCATGAATAATTTACACATAAGAATTTAGCAATCTGTGGTGAATAGAAAAATAAATGGCAAATCCAATAAATAAATGATTGTTGTGAATTATTTGCGCTGCTCTGACGTTTGCTAAGAAGTGCCTTTTTTTGAGGCTTTCTTAAAATGCTGGATTTGGACTTCTGCTTCTCAGGTAAATGCTGTCTTAAAGCAATAGCAGAAATATCTGCCAGGGGAAGGAAAAAACAACAAACCTCAAACAAATCAATAGGAATCTGCAACACAGGCCGTTTTATGAAGGGTGCATCTAAAAAGACTTATTTGCCACGCAGCAGCTGCAACTGCAAAATCTGTAACCTTAATGAGAAATGTTAGCTGATATATGTAATGATGAGTTATACAGTGCAACAGTTTTTAATTAATTATGTATAAAGTTTTAAGATTTATGGAGGAGGTAACATCTGAAAAGAGAAATCCCTAATTCCCTTCTGTGCCTGTGGAAATGTGATATTATTTTAATAAACAAGAAATTAATTTACAGAGCACTGGTATTTGTTTCCTCATAGAATGGATATTGGGTCTTTGTAAAAAATGGAATAGAGAAATAGTTTATCTGGTTTGCCTCATACCCTACTTGAAACAAAGAACATTAAATATTTTTATTGGTTGGAAGGTGGTGTTTTTTTAATGAGGCCTTGATAGTTTCGTGGTTTTTGTAAATTTATTAAATCTCTTTTTTTTAATACTGAAATTCTGTTTCTGATGTCAGTTTAAGCATTATTACACATTCTTTTATTGAGGTAGTGCCTCATAATTTACTTCATATATGTGTGAAAACAATTTCTTTTGGGCCCAGAAATTTGTTTAAATTTGAAAATCTGGGGGATTTGTTTTGTGATGTATTTTCCGCCTTGCTTAAGTTAAAAATAGATAAAAATATATTCTTAATATTAAATATTTTTTTTTTTTACCTAGAATGAAAAATCATGTTTGGAATAATTGGCAGAGGTAGAATTAAAAAACCTCACATGCTCCTTTTACAAAAGTCTGGTGTTGTCTTTCTGCAACAGCTCAGCAATAAGAGCACTCATCCTGGATGCTGGTTTTCTGTCATGGAGAATGAAATCTTCTCACCATTAATGAAATCTCCATCTGTCCTATGGCTTAAGAATTAAAGAACTTGCTCAAACGACCAGTAACAGTTTCCTTTGGAATATGTGCATTCCTTTTCCATTTATCTCTAACCATAATGTTGGAACACATTGTGGGATCTAATTGGTTCTTGGCTTTTCCCATTGATGTTATTCCATATTGTGTCATTTGTGCTAACTGGAGAAGAACTGGTGTCTGCCTGTTAAGAGCCTGGTCCATGATGTAGAAATACTGCCTTGATGGGAATGGGAATGGAGCTGTGGTAGCTGAAGCTTCTTTGGTGCATTTTATTCCATTCCTAATAAGAATTAAATGCACCAGTTTGACTTTTAAAATATTAGTGTCTAGTTATTGTCAGCATTTGGTGATTCGTGTTGGTATTATTGAATTTTAAATGTTCTTATTTAATCCTAAATATCAATTTGAACATCCCTATCTAACATTTTCCATGCTTTATGTGTGCTTGCCCTTGAGATGAACTTTCTCAGGGAGTTCCCGTGGCTGTGCCTGGTTCCTGTAGGTCATAGTATGCATTTTAAACAAATGAATTTTCAATACTAGTACCCAAAACCTCTTTCAGTGCAAATAAAAAACTGATGGCTTTTGATGGCAATGAAACAAATTTAATATGCCTTTGCCTACAGAAAGCTTTGCTGTTTCTGAGGGTGAGTCTTTGTGACGCTGTTGCCAAATGGTGCTTTTGGGTGGCAATTACATTTCTGAGCCTATTTTGGATGTGCTGGTCAACTATCTTGGCAGTTCCAGGTTTCTTCCTGAGGAAGAATTGATGCTTGTGGCAAAATGCTGTTGGTGTGCTGGTTCAGACCATTCTTTAGAAGTTTAGTGCCCTGCAATCCTACAGGTTCTGCTTCTGCACTGGCTCTGGAAATATTTCCTCCCAGGAAGGGTTGTAAAGCCTTGGAACAGACTGCTCAGGGAAAGGGTGGAGTCACTGTACCTGGGGGTGTTCAAAAATGTGTAGGACATGGATTAATGATGAACATGGTGGTGGTGCTGGGTTGGAAGCTGGATTGGTGATTTAAAGGTCTTTTCACACTTCAGCAGTTCCATGATTCTACGGAACTGACTGTGTGACCTCAAAGGAGCAATTTACAGTTACAAAACATAGAATTCCAAATATGTTAGACTTTAAAGTCTAATGGTAGCACTGCATCTATATCACTCTACATTGCAGTACAATAGCAACCACTGCCTCTGCAATAATAAGTATCATCAGTTTCCAGACAGCAGGACTTTGTAATAATAGAGTATTTATGCAAAACAGCGAGGGGAAAGTGAAGGAGAGGGAGGGAATGAAAGTTGTCTATCAGGCTGAATACACAAAGCCTTTGGTACTTGAAAACTAATTTTATTTTTAGTTAATATTCATTGATGCAAGTGCTAGTCTATTGTTGAATGATTCTAGTGAATAATTACATCCATCACTTTGAAATGTTTAAGACAAGTGTGGAGTTGTAAAACCAATCTTTTGCACTGGAATCATCTCCAAAGTTGTGTTGTGGGAACCATGTTGACACCACACTTTGATCATGTTCTTGGAGTCATGAGGGCCCTTGGCATAAGCCCAGAATTGCCTCTGTGCATTGTATTTAAATGCATTACTCGACCAGCCTCCATTTCCTGGGAACCATAAGGAAGTGTTTGGCATTTGTGTATTCTCATTTCCTCTGATTCTGTCAGCTTTTAAATGTGACCCATCTGTGGATGAGTGAATGGCAACTGTTTATTCCAGAATAAAGCATGTGCTAAAATGCAAACATACAGCCTACAGGAGCACTAAGAAGAGTTTAATTAGCTGTAGAGTTCATTTAAACTCCAGACTCCCAAGTTAACTCACTTGTCAGAGGAGTTTATAATATATTTCTTGCTAAATGCATGCTAGACAGGGGAGCTGATGATATTATATTTGTTGCTGGGTGATGAATTCCGATAACCTTTCTGTTCCTAAATCTATAAACATCTCACTTTTATTTTCTGGTAGGGCATAATTATTTATTTGCATATGAGTTCCTGGATAGAACTGCTACAAAGTTGCTAAGGAGCCATGTGTACAAATACATAACATAATGTCCCTTGAAAACTTTTGGCAAATCATGTTTACCAAGGGAATTCTCTGTTTGTCACAACTGTAGCCATTAGCAAAGTGGAGCACAAATGAGCAATATCAGTGTTCAGAAGGATGGTGCTTTATTTGTCATGAGGGACTAATGCTTTGGAAGGGGACATGAGCTGGAAAAATGCACAGATTCAGTGATTTGGGGGGTTTTGTGGTTTTTTTTTCTGTTTTTAATGGCTTTATAACCAGAAGCAAAGTAAAGATTGACTGATTATTATCTTACCTCTTTAAGCTTTATAAGCATTATAATCATTACAGTTATTCTAATGTGAAAGAAGAGATACTTACTCAAACAGATGTGCTGACGTTTCTGCATTCTGCTGCTGCAAAGTCAGGTGAGAATGCAAGAAATATATATGATTAATCCTCAGTGCAATTAGTAGCACCTACACCAGGCCTAAGGGGAGATTAAGGAAGATGAGAAATCATGTTTTTTAACTCTACTTCACTGGGAAAAATGAAAGTAATATTTTTGAAAGAGAAATTAAGTGAATGTAGATCTGACACTGAACAACTGGCAAATTTTGTTGTGTTGCCAGCTATGATGGCAGATGGAATTCATATGGTTTTAGGGATACCTGAAAGTTATTAAATCTAAGAGATATCTTGTAATAAAATTTTAGCTACAATAATGACCTGGTAATTACTATATAATTACTGTGTGGTAAGGCCATCTGTGTCCAATAGGAGCACTACATGAAAAGAAGTATGACACTAATAGGAAATAATATAGAACTATGTTATTTAATAGAAATCTTATTCACTAGGATTATTCTGGTGTCCTTAGTCTCTACACTTAGAGATGTTCTGTTTTCATTTTTCATGTATTGCTTTTTATTGCACAGTCCCTGTGGTGGGTGTTCATATCTGGGATGTTGGCTCAGAGGCTTTTCACTGCACTCTATTGTTGACTGTGGAGTTTAATATAAGGAAAAAAATATATTCATTGGTCACAGCTTTCTGTGGAAACTGTCAGTTCTGGGCTTAATCCATGTTCCTGGAGCTGAAAAAAAGGTTTGGAATCAAATACTGCGCTGATCTCAATCTTAGCTTGTGGTTCCAGTGATGCAAACTGTAGGATGGTTGACAACCAGACAACAGGAAATAGCACTACAAACCAGAATGTATATTTTAGATATAGATCAAGTGATTGACACAACTGTTCATTGTCATTAATCTCCTATACAATAACACTTGATTAAACGTGAGTGTGTGTGGCAATACCACTCACTGAAGTAGCAAACATGAATGGCAGGATCATCATCACTATTATGCTGTATATGTTTTCTATTGTTTTTTTGTTGTTGGTTTCTTTCATTGCTCCATTAGTTATGAAAAGAGGCAAAAACTACAGTAGCCTGAAATTCTTACCTTGGTTTATCTATGTAAACAAATTTCAGGCTGCTTATAAATGATCCTGACTGACAGAATATACTTTCCCTCAGGTCAGTTCTTTTGTGGAAGATGCCAAAGCCTGTCTTTCTTTAAAGTATAAAAGCCTGTGTTTGATGTGAATAGAAACTGTTCTGGGAATGACTGTGCAGAGCAAGATTACATGGTGCAATTTTAATTACATTGTTCTCAGCAGTGTGACTTGTCTGATCTTAGTGTGCAAGTCAAAATTCAAGCCAAGGTTATTTGGTTCTGTAAGTGCTAGTCAAGCACCGATATTGCTTGAAACAGATGAGAATAAGTCTAGCAAGTTTAAAATCCAGCAGAGTTTTGAGGGGTGGCTTTCCTTACTATTCTCAGGAGTTTTGTACTTTAACAGGCTGCAATTAAGAAGTTGATTTTTTATGTGGTTTATAGAATGACATGTGTTGGAATTGTCTTGTTACTTGAGTAAAACAAAAGCTTAATTACCAATTCATTTTGCAAAATTAAATACAATTTAGGCTTTGAAGGCATTCTGAAAAGCTATTCATAAACTGTGTCCAAAGGCTACATTGTAACAGCCTGATTTTTATACTGAGGGCTGAAAAGGAGTGTAGGTCTGTTATTTATGCATTAATCAGATCTCTCTGGAGAAATCAGCTTTATAATGATTACTCTTAAGAAAGGTTGAGGAAACTCACTTTAAAGAACTTGGTAAAACCAGTAAGAGAAATTGTTATTTCTCTGTCAGGTTCATAATGGAGAGGACAAGAAACCAAAAGATTTCCCTTGAAAATGGGAGGAACTTTGTTTTGCTTTTTCAGTGGGAAAGTTGAACAATCTACAGAATAAATGGTTTGAGCAGATTTTCAAGCATGGCATTACTCATTCAGCAGCTGGGAAAATAGGCCAGCAAGTTACAGTATCCATTTTGAAAGGAAAATATTGCACAGTGGATTTATTACTCACTCCCATTTCCTTTTATGTATTGTAAATGATGCGTCAGTCTCTATTTCTGAACCAAACTCCTACCACTGAGTGCTCTTTGGAAATTACTTGCACATGGAAAAAGCTGAAAGCTTTATCCCTGGAGATGCCTTTTAAGAAAATATTACTGTACCTTGGGGAAGACTTTTGGGATTATTATCATTCCAGAAAAATGGCCAGCTGTATGTAGATGTCCATGCCTTTAGGTTTTTTAACATTTCCTGGCATGTACTGACCAATAGTTTTGTTTCTTATTGGAGTGCTGAGGAAGAAGTCTCCTGAATTACAGACTAGTTGTCATTCCACACAGAAGGTGAAAGCAAGACCCAAGACTGAGGAGGTGGAGGCAATATTGCCTCTCTCAGTATCTCTGTGTAATGTGCAAAAAGCACTTTGCAGTGATAGCTTATTTAATGAAAAGCTCCTGCACTTTGACTTCTTGTCTCCATGTGCTGCTAAAGCAAGGGAGATATCTCAAGTAATATTTTTTCTCCCATCTCTGATAAAAGCAAGTGTATAAGGGTGTGAGTATCTGCCAAGGATTTGGTATAGAACAAAAGATGTTTTTTACCATTGCAATTTCTTCTTCCAACCTCAAATCACTGAGTTATTTGAACTTCCCACTGAAGGAGCAGACAAAGCATCCTTCCTCTAGTGAGGCCTCATATTTCTTTTTTTATCATTTATTTGCCTTTCTTACTAGTGACCAAACTTCAGATAAAAGAAAATGTGTGCATAACTTAGTGAATCTTCTGTTCACCTAATAGTGTATCATAATTTCTATTAAATTAACATAAGACTCAAGCAAAAATAGTGTTGAGTGCTGACAGAAGCTTGTACAATTTAAAAGAAAAATCAAAAAAAAGGAAAAAACTTATCACAGATCACATTAAAAAGTGACAGATCACTGTAATTATAGCAAACTGACCTTGAAGACAAATAGTTTTAATTGTGAACTGGAAGAAAAATATCCTCATGACCTTTGACTAATTGTTTAGTTAATGGAAAACCTTTACTAAATAAATTTGTGCCTTTGGAGGCATTTGAAACACGTCCTGGTGTAAATAAGGTGCTTTCTGTGCTGGTTGCACTGTAGTTATTTCCTGTGAGTGATTGCTTGTTGTTACTTTTTGACATCTGCTGGCAGCATTTTATTTATATAGTTGAATCTCCTGGTAAACTGTTTTTTCTCCTGAATACAACCCCAACTGGTTAGTTTTCAATAAATTACATATATCAAGAAATTTGGTTTTTTGGTGACACTTAGGGTGACTGCTCAAAGATCAGATGTGTGCTTGCCCAGAGGACAAGAAAACCATGGTCAGTAGTATACTGCCTCTTCAAGCTTTATTCAGCCTGCATTGAAAGGAAATTATCCATTAGATCCCACTGGGAATTCTTGTATAAACTCAGAGTTCTGTCCAATCTGCCTCCACTATGGGACACAATTAATTTCATATCGACAAGCTTCTCACAGCAATCTGCAGAGCCACAAACATATTGAGTGCATTTGAATGTCTTTGATTCTGTCTGCTTGTGTCTCAAACTCAGGCAGTGAAGATTTTGTAAGAATCTAAAGTTAATTTTATCTTATGTTCTCCTGGGATTCTTAGCAAGATGTTATGTAAATCTGCTAAAATGGAATATTATTGATCATTTGCATTGCAATGGAAAATCCTTTCACTGAAACAAAGCTAAAAAGAATCTTTTCCACATATTGCTTCTGGGTTTGGGGTCATTTTGGCTGCTCAGAATCAATGCAGCATTAGCAGTGAAATGTCATATTCCTCCACAGATGTGACAGCTCCTTTGAGACTGTAGCTCCACAAATGTAGTATCAGTTTTTGTCCTCTGTATTTACAAAGTACAGCTCCAGTTAAGCTGAGCTGTGTGTTGTGCTCAGAAGATCAATGGCTGTGATACAACTTCTAAAGTTTTGATTTTTATATTTGTTCTTCAGACACACTCACTGACATCATATTTTTGTTGAAATAGTAATTTTTCTCTAGGGTTTAGGACAGAAGCTGCAGTATTGCCTTTCCTTATAACACAGCCACTGACCCAGGAGATGAGTCAATAACACATCTACGTTGTAATGAATAAGTCAAGACAACTTCCAACTGAGAACAGCTCATTACAACTCCTTCCACCTGATTAGATTTTTGCCCTAAATAAGACAACGGGCGGGAGGGTGATGTGTGAAGGTATCAAGTAATGTGAGCTGGTGAAGTCTGCTGGGGGAGGAGGGAATGCCCCCAGTTTTGATTGTAGTATTTGTATTTTCCTGTAATTTCAAGCAGCCAGAGCGTGCTGATGGAGCCCTGTTGGTAGAATGAATTTGTTGAAGGGCACGAGATGCCACTCAGGGATTTTCCCGAAAAAAAAGAGGGAGTGTGGTGGGAAAAGGTAAGAAGAAGCAGTGTCATGCCTGTGTGGAAAAAGGCAGGAATCTTTGAGTTGGTGCTGATGGAGCCATCCTGTTCACACAGTACTCTGTGCAAACACTTGCTGGAATCCCAAACAGAGATTCCAGGGATTTTCCCCAACAGAGCAAAGACATTTTGCTCCAGAGCTGAACTGATACAAGTTGTGATGCTTCTGGTTTTAGGGCACCTCTAGCTCAGGGTACCTGATGTGATACTGATATCTAAGCAAATAGTGGTGTAGTGTGGCAGGATAAGAGAGGCAGAGCTTGGTAAGACGTCAAAAAATGCCAGAGTCCAGTGTTGGGTAAAGCACAAGGTGAGGAGAGAGGCAGAGAAGAGCATTGGTGATGTGAGCCTTCAGTGGGGAGGAAATCACTGGCTCTGGAATCACATCATAACCATCACACAAAGACAGGGGGAGCCTTCAGTCAGGTATCACTTACTGCTCAGGTGATTTGCACTACAGAACTTCAAGTTATTAGCAATTTCCCAGCTCTTCCAGGGCTGCTGGTGGTAGAGAGCAGATGTAGGAGAGAGACCAGCGTGATTCTTCTGGTAAAAACATCACACATTTTCTTGGCTGCAGTAGTTTCTGGGTGAAATCCCTTATCTTTCTTCATCTACAGGAAGTGTTATCTCCTATTTCTGATACATACTTGTGATGAATTTTGACAACACAGAGAAAACTGTGAGTTTTAATAAGTGTAATTTTTTTCCTCTGGAAAGGGGGTTCTCCAAAGGGCAGATATGTACAGATAATGTGCTTCCTGTGCCTGCTGGGTGAACCACTGGCCTAATTTTTGCATTGCAACAGAGCTCTGCACAAATCTAATCAACACACATAAATTACATAGGCATGTTTGCTAGTTTAGATGATCAGTTTATTTCTGCAGACTGTGTGCAAGGACAAAGTCTGGTTTTTAGTACGCGCTCTTCCAAAGAATTTGAATATAAATATGTATTTGTCTTAAACAGTTCTTTTTATATTTTGATGAACATTGTACTGCTGTTGCTCATGTTTCCTCAGTTTTTGACTATCTGGATGCTAAATAAGTCATCAATGTAATTTACTTCAGGGGCACATAAAGAAATTATATAAATGCAAGAAAATCATAAACGTGCAGTAGGAGGTAATAACACACTATTGCTTGTTGGATTTCTCTAGCAATTCTACTGCAGAGCTAAAATTTAGCATTAAACTGTTTAAAGGTCTTCAAAAAGTGGTTTCATAAAATTAATTTTTTTCATTTTATTAAATGTTCAATAAGACTTTTTGTGTAAAAAAATACTTTAGTCACACTTGTAGCTTTTCTTAAGCCATAAATACATTATTTATGAAGCAATTTTAGATATGAAATAATGATAACTTCATGTCTTTATGAGCAACCTGTCTGACTTAGGTGTTGACAGTGTCTTGTCCTCACAGTAGTCTGCCTCCAAAAGTGACACAAGGCAGCATTGTTGTCTTTCTATTATTTTTCCTTCAGCTGTTCTGCAAGTTATTCTTGCAGAAAAACAGCAGAAACACTCTGGCTGTGGGCTACCTGCCAGAACTCATGTTCCAGGGATGATTTTGGAGGCATCACAAAGGCAGGGAAAGAAGCTGTTTCTCCAGTATTCAACAGTATTGTTGGCTTGGACAGCAGGATTTCTTTTGTTCCTCAGCTGCTGTGTCATTAGCTGTTGTAACAGATTTCTCTCTTCTTCTTGGGTGGATTTTGGATGTCCCCATGTGCTGGTTCCAGGTAGATTTCATCTTCCCCACACTGACAGGATAATTCAGCTCTTGAAGGCTCACAGCACTTTTCATTCCTGCAGTTTGTGAGTCCCTGGACCAGAGTCAGGCAATAAACATCTCATGGGTCCTGTTCCACCTGCCCAGCTCCTCTCCTGCTGTTTTCTGCCAGCAGTGGTTACTAACAAGAGCTTCACCAGGTCGTGGCACTTGAGGATTTTTTATAAACAGCGCTCGGAATCATTTCCATTTGCTTCATCCATCACTTTTGTCTCTCTGTAGTTAAACCAGCTCAGCTTCACAGTTTCTGTCTAATTTCTCTATTTTGCTGATACTGTTGAGCAGGGAAGACTTTTGAGCAGAGCTGACAAATCCCTGCTGGGCTGGGAAGTTGAGTTGTCTCTGTGCAGCTGCAATGTACTTTTCTTGCATCTCTAGACCTCTCACAGATACAGCTTCTGACTTGTGGCCCCGATATGATCTAAAGTTATTTGCTAAAAAAGATAAGAAAAAATAGGTAGGATAATATTTTTTGATGCTGTAATTCCCACCAATTTGAGCAAGGCTAGGTTGTATTTATGAAAAGGATCCTAATCATCATTGATAGAGTAATTAGGGCTGTATTTTAAATATGAAATTTTCTCACTGAGGAGCCACTTTGTTGCTAATTATGATCAGCTAATAGAAAAATGTGAATATCTATACATAGAGATATACAGTGTAATTTTTGGAGTGCTTATAGATAAATGTGTATCTTTATTTATTCAGAATACCTCTGTAGAGATTTCATCAGAGAGAAAATTATGGATTCTGTATTTCTGTTCAAAACAAACTTCTGAGAATTAGATAAAAAAAAAATTACTTTGGAAGAGGAATATATCAGACCAATATATGCTTTTGAATACAAATCCATTTCAGCTTGTTTTCTTTTTATATAGTCAGCAATAAATGCAACTGTTAACCTTTAAATGTTTTAAAATTATATTCTTTAAACATCTGTGGGTCATTATTATAAATGTCACAGTTGTGTAGAAACCTCACATAACTGTTATACTGTAACAGTGAGAATGGGATGCACTGAAACAACGAATCCCAGGAACTTGGGTTTTCTTGTTGAGATCTAGAAAGGTTAATATTTCCAGTTACAGCTTCAGTTTCCATCATTATAGTAAACGGACTTGGGATCTTGCACAAGAACCCTTTTTCCAGCAGGTCTTCTGATGATAATAAGCTCAAAGTCACTGATTAAAACCTTAAGATGCATGGAGGTATTGCTGATAATGAATATTGATTGGTGGGCAGAAATATTCTGTACAGTACACACATGAATGAGCTTTTTTACAGAAAGGAGTAAAAGTCTTACAGAGGAGGCTGAGAAATGAACAGAGGGCGATGAGTGACACGCATTTGTTTTTCATTGGAGTTGCTTGGCAGTATTTTCAGTTTGCTTGCATGGATTTTTGGAGCCTGTCTCATACCATGTGGCATATTAGGCACAATAAAGATGTTCATTTGGCAGCTGGAGCATGACTAGGAACATCAAAAGAGTCATATATGCGTCAATAAATGAAGAACTCCGCCTTCATATAAATAAATGCTAGATCATTGTTTTAATTGCCCATTGAATTCTTGTCAATGAGACACACTCACTAGTCATGCCTGGTGTTGAATTACTGACATTTTAGTCTGAGGCTGGAGCTGAACTGTTATTATTATTCATTTTTCACACTTTTGTAGTAACTTGAGCACAAACATGAATCATTTTGTTCCAAGTGCTTTATAGACACAGAGCAAAGAAGTGGCCTTTGCTGTGAAGCCTTTACAATCCAGTTAAACTCCTTAAACTCTTACACAAAACAGGTGTGTAGGAGAGTGTGGGAGGTTTTGGGGTGTATGGCCCCTCTCTTCAGGTTGCCATTTGTCCCACCTGTTCTAATGCAGCTGGGCAGTGGGAATAATGCCAATTATCCATTTTATAGTTTTCCTTGCACCTCATCTCTGTGACAAGTGCATGAACATCATAAACATCATCACAAGATCTATACCTCACTGTGGCTGCCAAGCAGGAAATTGGATATTGAGAGCCCACCTTTTCAGTTCAAGCAGGTGGCCAGGCTGTTTGGCCTGTTCTCTCCAAGAACCATGGCAGTTCCTTAAAGCATGCACTACCCATCCAACTGACAGAGATTTTTGTAACCATTCTTTTTTTGGTCTCTGGGATTGGTTTAAATATTAATCCAAAAAGGTCTTACTAGAAGAACACTTTGTAATGGGGTGTTTTATTTCTGAGAAGGAATATTCTGTTCCTTCTTCTCAAGACCTGACACTTTTGGTCATATAGATGGTTTTTCAGTGGAAAAACAGTGAGTTTTTCTTGATTTTTTTTTTTTTTTTGCATGTGTTTGTTCATCTTGTACTTAGAAGTTCTCAGGCTCATGCCTAAATTTCTCTCAGACTTGGGAGAGACTTCAGTGTCCAGGGCTCAGCTGAATGAATAAGCTGAATGGTAGGACAGTTCACTGCATTTTCGTGGTTTTGCTGTTCTTGAGTGAACCCCACACATATAGGCCTAATGTAGACCTGAAAAGACAGGGAAATTAATTAAAAATAGAACTTTAGTGGGCAGAAAAGACTTTAAGGTGTCACTTAGTCCATCCTCTTGTTTTGAAGCTAGATCAGGTAGTGAGAGTGGTGTCGAGTGATTGTGGATTAAGATGGTGTTTAATTAAACCCATGTTAAAACCCATCAGTGACAAGTATTCAGCATATCCTCATCACACTCTTTTAACGATTAGCTGGAAGTCTTTCTTCAATATCCATCTGAATCTTCCCACAACTGATATCCACATACTGCTGTCTAGTTTCTTATTACGCAAGTTGGTACTTGTAAGACATAAGGAGTAATTGATTAATCACACTTTGTAGTGTGTAGAGATTTGTACACAGACTTTGTGCACACAGCAAGACTTTTTCAACAGAGAATAAGAACTAAAAATTCTATTTGTCATATATTTAGTGGGCTATGACATTTAGTTCATCAGCAATGTAGAGTTTTGTTTAAGAGATAGGTGTAGTGCTGCAGATGGGAAATCTGAGTAAGCTGATGAAGCTGAAACTCCTCAGATCCCTGCCTGGCAGGGCAGGAAAGTGTGGTCAGAGCCAGCACCAGCTCCTCAGGCTGTGTAGCTGCTTCTGGAGCCTGCTACAGGCAGCTCAAGTACTGTAAATTTGGGGTATTTGCATTGGCTCTTCCCTAGAAGCCACATGAGTTTGAGAAAGCAAATATTCTCAGTGAGGGGCATCCTGAGAGCAGCTGGGAAGGCAATGCAATCTCGTGCAATTTTCCCTGGTCAGACCAGTCTAGGAGACATCGTTCTGATAAAGTTCACATTTGCTCCTAACTTCTGATTAGGGATTTTATCTAAGGCTACAGTTCTCTTCAACTCTCTCAACTATTGGCTTCAGTTTCATCCCTGTTGGTCCTTAGGCCAAATAATCTTCAGTGTTCTCTACCCTTATGATCACTTCATCTCCTTCCACCTACTTCTAATTTCTCTCCTACATATCAGTACTTCTCAGAGCCTTTTCATTTTCTTTCCTTCTCTCTGTTATTGACCTCATCAAATAGTCTCGTTTCTGCGGTAGAATTGGGAATTGAAAGCATCAGTGGTATGGGATGAGATACAGCAAGGGAACAGTTTCCCACTTTCAAGCAACTCTGCTTCTGCCCTTGTTGAAAAAAGTTGCAGGGTTTCCTAAAGCAACATTGATAGATGACCAAAATATAAGAGGTCTACAAGTGTCAGATTCCTAGTTCCAAGAGAATATAGAACATAGATTCAAGTACTTCTCTTGATTCCATGTGTCAAGTCTGCATGAGGTCTTTGAATTTCTCCAGTGCCCGCAGATGGCAGCAAGGCAGGAATCTCAAGGTTTGTGAACACTGTGCAGTGAGGTGGGAGAAGGGAACTCCCAGCCAGGTTCTCCCTCTTTTTGAAGCACAACACTGTCCCTTTTTTTGAAAGGGATCTGCTGTGTTTAGCTGGATGATGATACAGCCCTGAACTATGACATTTGCTTTTAAGGGATTACTTTATCATAGTTTTGTTTGACATTTTTTTAATTTTCTTTTATGTTTGTTTTCACTGTTTACTACTGACAGTTTCCCAGAGAGTGATGCCATATCTTTCCAGTTATAACCTATTAGTAGATGAATAATAGATTATTATTAGATCACCAGCAGGTTTTTACTATAAGAAGCAAGTGTTTACTCGTAGAATTGCTGAATGACTTGTGTTGGAAAGGATCTAGTTAAAGATCATGTAATTCTAACCACTCTGCAATGGGAAAGGGTGCCAGGAGTACAAGAAATTATTTTTCTAAGACCTTGTTTCATTATTTTTTTATTGTTATTGGTTGGTTGGGGTATAGCTTCATTATTTTTAAGGGAATAAATAAGTGAAAAAATTCAAAAATGCTGCAATCTATGCAGATTATAGGGATATGTAGTTTATGTATCTATCAGTGATTAGTATAGAGAGTTTCAACTTCCCGCATTTGTGGTGACAGGAAAATGTTACTTTTTTGCTGGTTGATAGCTTTAGGAGCACTGAGTCTGTTATAACACCTGCCATGTCACCCCCATAAACTGCAACGGGTGGTTTTTCACCAGGGAGAACTTGGTCACAGAGAGCCTTCCTTCAAAATCCTGCTGTGAGCACGAGACCCTTTCTGGGAGCAGTTTCTGGCCTCAGAGAGCAGTGGGGGCACCAGCACAGTCTGAGCACTCTGAAATTGTTTTAAATTGCTACTGCTCCCAGATTCAGTGTTTTTTCCTCCCCCTGGTTCTACTACAGTGTAAGACTTTGCAAGCAGGGCTCTGCCACATGACAGCCTGAGATAGGTTTGTCTGGAGGGATTGGAGTATCTGAGGGGAAAGAGCTTTTTGTTCCTTTTTTATTTATAATCCCTCTTGCTTTCAGCAAAATTCAATGGAATGGCAAATGAGCTGATGAAATTGTGGTTTGCAGTCCCACTGCGAATCCAAGGATAGTTCTCTTGCCCTCCAGTAAAGCAGAGGAAATGGGAGCTGATTTTAGTTAAAAACATGTAATCAAGCTTAAACCTTGTGCTGCAGCAGGTCCTTCAGGTGCTGGGGGAATTTTTATGCAAGAGACTTAGACTCTTTTCAGGAAGATGTTCATCTGTTGTGAATTTACAGAGCAATAACTTCATTCTTTTAAAATCCCACCTCAGTCTCTCACCACAGCCACCCAACACCAGGCAGAGCAACACTGGAAATGTTGCTGTGCCAGCAGGTTTGGGAAAGGGGGAAAATAGTGCCTGGAAGTGGAGGGTGAGGGGGAAAACATGGGGGAGAGGTGTGAGCCCTGGGGGAGGAGGATGAGGACGAAAAGGAGGAAGGGCTCCAGAGCAGGTATTCCAAAGTGGATCCTTCTAATGTGTTTTTTCTTTTTTCTTTTTTTTTTCTTTTTTTTTTTTTTATTTCCCCAGTGAAATTTGATGACTGCGAGGGGAATAACAAATTGAAATTCGAAGTTTCTAACCCAGACTTTGCAGTGGAAGACGACGGGTCTTTAGTTGCACTAAAGAACATCTCAGATGCTGGCAGAGCCTTGTTTGTCCACGCACAGTCTGAGCATGCTGAGGACATGGCAGAAATTTTTATTGTTGGAGCAAATGAAAAATATGGTGCATTAAAGGTAAGATAAATATAAAAGACTAAAAAAAGAGCCAAGGAGATGCTGCTAGATACATACATGTGCCATCTGGGATTCCAAGAAATTTAGTACTTTTAGTACATTTTAGTACTTAGTTTAATTTAAGATGCAAATTCTCCAGGTTTGAAAGACGTATTACATCTTTTATTCCATTGCATTCAGGTGTAGATGCTAAACACTCACAAAGAATTGATTCAAATGAAAGAGTCCAAGTGCAAAATTGGCTGGTTCTTCTGGTGTATGTTATGTCAGGAGACCACACTTTGGCCATAACTAAAAATGGGATATCCTACTCTAAATATGTAATATAGAATTCACAGAACCTTCACATTCACTCCAAGTCTAAGTACATAAGAATGAATTCTGTGCTGTGAAATTTAAATTTTCATATAGATCTGCTTACCTGACATTATGTGTTAAACTGCACAAACATCTGCACAAATAGCAGCACATATTTACACTCTGTCTCTTTGCACTGGTGATTTTTGTTCCACTCCATCCACTGAGTTTCGTGTCCTTTCTTTCCCCCTTTTGAATTTCAGTGTAAAACAAACCTCATACTATTGGGGAAAAGGAGCTTCACAAATTGATTGAACTATTTACTTCACACCCTGGAAAGTAACCAAAGGAAATGTGAGACAGCCTTCACTTGTGTGTCATGGCATTTAGGAGAGAGGAAGTGGCTCACAAGACAGTTAAGCCTAGTACCTTTCCTAAAATTTCACAGAAACATAAAGAGGCCACTATAAAAATGACTGATCTGTTGTCTTGATTTGGTATTTAGATGTTTGGTTGCCAGCATTCTCATTATATTTCCAACGATATATTAATATAACTTAAGTCTTCCATTAAAAAAAATCAAATTAATTTTAGGAGAAAGGTTGAACAAACTTCTGAAAGTCTGTGGCTGAGGAAAGGTTTTGCTCTGCACTTTAAGCAGCACGTGATGTGAATATAGATTGCCAGAGGGGGAGAAAATACCAGAATGTGTAACTGCAGAAAGCTGATCAGAACACTGAAATGGAATTCAATTTTATTTAAATATGCTGTTTCTTCACAAAAATAAATCTTAACCCAGTCATACTTGAAAGAATCTCTTACGTGGAGAAGCTGTGGGTTTAGGGACCACAGACTGCCAAATTCAGAGCAGGAAAGCCACATTTGCAGGAACAAGCTGGGCACTTGGCTGTCCTGTGCCTCAGAGTAGCAAGGCATGATCCTTCTGGATCATTCACTGGAATATTCAAATGATTTTGTTTTCACTCCAGGTTCTGAAATCCTAGGAACAGCTTCAAACTGGGGATTCTTGTTCTCCAGTTAAAAGTTACTGAAACTCCACAGAGGAGTTTGAGACGTCTGTGACAGCAGGTCTGGAGTCAAACTTTTAGGGATTGGTTTATGTGTGAAGATCTGACTCTCTGAGAATCATATTCTGAAGTTTTTTTTCTGGTTTTCTTAGAGGAGCAGCCCTTCCATGTCTTTGAGGGGAGATATTCCATGGGAATTACAATTTAGGGGAAATCTTGACTCATGAGCAGGAGTTACCAGATGTGTGTTTGCACAGATTACGACAGAGCTTTGCCAGTGACCTTTATGTCCTGTTTGGGTTCTGGGTAGTCTCCCCTCAAAATGTTCCAGGAATATTAATTAATGCCTAGTGTTGAAATCTATCTCCAGACTGCATTTGAAAGCCAAGTCTGATTTGGCCCCCACTCCTGGATTCTGTTCCAACCACTTTCTATTGCTTCAGAGAGAGAAAACCAATCTAAATCTGGCAAATTCTGCTGCTTGCCAGCCTTTCCTCAAAAGTGACCCCTCAAAGCAATATCACATCATTCCCACCTGCATTTGTCACTTCTTTAAGGATTCTAGTATTCTGCTCATGACCAGATTACTCTTAGGATGGTGATCTTGTGTCTGCAGTGGCACTGGAAGTTACATGATGCATTAATGTGTCCTGGGTAACCCATCCAGTGAGGATCATCTCCTTCTTCAAGGGAATATAAAGATCTTTGGGGCTGGCTGTCCTGCTCTGGCCTCAGCCAGCACTCTGTAGCTGTTAAAGCAGATTTTTTGTTCAACCTTTTCAGCTATTTGCCTATTTTAAACACAACACAGACAGTGTTGACTTTCTGTTTGTCATACTTGAGAAGGATATAAAGACTACGGTGTCCTATGTAAAGTGACTTTATGATAAATTTGAACTTAATCCTGTACTTTTGCAGTCTAAATGTGTCAGCATGGAAATAGCAGATCTGCTCCATCTGTTTATGTAAGGAGTCTTAGCTAAGAAATGCTCAGATGGAGCCTTAGTAATTCAGCATAATTCTGTAGGGTTAAGATGAGCACATGTTAGAGCACTGCTTAGCATTCAGTACTTAGAGTACAGTACCTTGTCTAATTAGGGGATAAGTAGTTCTTAAGTATTTCCCCTCTGCCAGCAACTGCCATTTCTTTTCTGAAAGCATGTAACCTACATCTGTGAAACCCCATTGTTAATGTTTCTAATTGCAGATTCCCAATATGTTTGGAAATGGCTCTCAAGAACCATCTCCAATGTGCTGACTGGCACAGGAGCAGATAGCACAGATCCTAAAACTTTCTGATTGCTACCAACCATACTTTAGAGGAATATGGAAATTATTTAGAGGTGCAATCTGGAGTGCACAGAAAAGCTTTTGGTATTCTGGTGGGGAAGGGGTGTGGTTCTTTCCTTCTAAAAATGGGGGAAGATTCTAGCTGGCCTCGCTGATCAGTCCTATGTGATTAACTTAATTTTGTGGCCATAGTAGAATCAGTGGCTGTTAGAGCATCACTTACTATTTAACTCTGCCAATTGCATCTGGAGGACATATTTCCTCACTCTTCTGCCAGAAGCACCACAGATCTGCAGAGCCTGCGGCTTTCTGTCAAAGGGTGGCCGTGTCTCCAGGATGAGAAGATAGGCTGTTCCTCAACATCATCAGCCAGCTTGACTCTGGCTCTCTGATCACACAATCCTTTGTAGGGTCTGGTGACAGAAAAGCAGATACAGCACTGCTGCTTTTCCTGATGTCTGGATCTTTCTTCAAAATACCTTAAACCCTGTGAATCTCAATACCCGCAGATATGCAGACATGCTATGGAGCAGAAATCTGTCCATCAGATTCCAGTTGGATTAATTTCCACAATCCCTGATGCTACCCTTTTTCTTCTATGACTTTGGCCATTTATATATTTATATATATTCCTCCTATGGTTTTGTTCTCTGTATGTCTTGACATAGGGTATTCCCAAAATTCTCCTGTCATTTCTGAGAGGCATGTAGAAATGTGAGTGCACAAAAGGGTTGCCATAAGCCTATGGAATATGTAACTTTACTCTTTAATGTTTCTGTGTGTATACACTTGGACTCTCAGGCAATCAGTGTTCAGTGAAAGAAAGGAAGTTCACTTGCATTCCCCATGGAATGGAATGATGCTGGTGAGGGGTGCAGATCTGTGCTCCTCCTCTGCTCTGCCCAATGATGGTTTGATATCCTCTCGTACAGCTAGTGTGAAGTGTGTGGTGGTATTGAAGAAAAGAGACATGGAAATGGTTTGATTCACCAAGGATTCCCCAAATGAATTTTGGGCTTTTTCTGAATAATTCATAAAATTGCTTATCCTCAAATCCCCCATGGAAAAGGAAATCACAAACTCCACTTGGGAACACAATGACTGAGCCAATGACTGGAAGCAAGTTTTTTTTTTTATCTTCTGTCTTGTTCAATTCTTGATCCCTGCTTTGGTTTATGGAAATAGTAGGACAACTGAAAGTTGGAAACTTCGTCACATCTGGACATTTTTTCTACACATAAGTGGATTTATGAACTTATTGAAAGGGTCAGTTTTTGTGGAAGAGAGTATAGCCAGCCTTTTGCAGAGTCTCATGATAAATGGTGAATTGTAAAAGGTACCAAGCTGGGAGTAGAACTGTGTCCTCTAAGGCTAAATGAAATGGTTGTCTGCTAGTCCTTTCCCACCTCTCAAATCTAATGCTGGTTTTAATGAACATCTCCTTGGTATACTGGAAGCCACAAAATCCCTTGGGAAACACACTGTCTCTGCCTTTTTCTGTGTATTTTCAACCTTTTTTTTCTTTTTTTGTCTTTTTATTTCCCCACAGTAGAGTTATTTAGAACTTTTATTTGTTACTGCATTACAGACACAGGGCGAGGGGTGGAGGGGAGTAAGATATCAAGAATCTGGCACCAAAGCAGATAAGAGGGCAGGCAGATATTCGGGAATTTCAGGCTGGTAGTAACTTCACTGTATGGTGCTCAGCAGTCTGCCAATACAGAAGGATGAAATGATTAAATAGAAGCTGTCAAACCCTCAGGACAGTTTTCAGGCACTAGATAGAAAAGGAATAGGAGAAAGAAAAGAAGAGATAAGAATGTGGAGACAGCATGTTGTAGACAAGGTTT
Organism: Serilophus lunatus; assembly: GCA_013399895.1. Lineage (NCBI taxonomy): Eukaryota > Metazoa > Chordata > Aves > Passeriformes > Eurylaimidae > Serilophus > Serilophus lunatus. The sequence continues at coordinate 1,562,915 of VXBA01002171.1, forward strand.
AAAATCATTTCCAGTAGTAGCTCAGATGGGAGGAAATAAAGTTGCCCTCATCCTGCTGCTCTGTCCAGTGCACTTTGTATCAGCCAGGGGCTGGTCAGAGAGGCTGCTGCTGCTTTTCCTATTTCTCAAACCATTGCTTTTTGCAACAGAAGTACCCTGCTATGTCTATTACAACAGGGACAGGAACCTCAGCAGCCTGGCTGAAAAGTTCCTCGGCCACCTTGCAGAATCAAATCCTTGTTCCTCCTAAGATGCTGCTTGGATGGATATGGTTGTGCAAGCTGCTTTCTGCCTGTGCCTCTGTTTCCTAAAGTATCAAACAGAAATAATGAAACTAAGCTCCTTGAACTTAGATGTTAGCATTTCTTGTTTGTGTTTTGCTCTCTGCTTTATTCTCACAGGATAGAGACTGCAAATTTATGAATATGAGATAAGGAGTGCTTAGAGCCTTAAATCCTACATGTATGGCTTTCTGCCTTAGAACAGATGATAACAGTTCAATAATTTTATTTGGAATCAAGATTCTCTCACAGAAAAAAATATTCGGGCAAGGAAGTGTGAATAGTTGAGTTTAGTCATCTGGCAATTCAATAAGTTATTTTGGAAATAAGATCAAGAATCAGCCTCTCTGATATAGCAGGCAATTGTTCCCATTAATGTATATTAGCATTTTTCAGTTTAGAATAGAATTCCAAATAGGTTGAAAATGACTGTGCAAAGTCTGAGGATGGACTCTCGTATGAGATATTGACAAACAGGCTTGAAGAGTTCCACGTTATTAGATTTTGCATATAGTACTTGCTGCAGAAAGTGATGCACTGCATAAATAAAATACCATGTTTTGCATTTAATTTTAAGGCACAAGATAGAGTAAGTCACAGGGGTGCATCAATATCTACAATACATTTATGAGTCATTATACTGATCAAAACAGTGTCTAGAATACCATTTTCAGAAAAGCTGTGGAGATCTTTTCCCTTCGGATATGGAAGTGTCCTTCAGGCGTATAAAGGATTTTCTTATAGAACAACTAAAAGAAAATTCATTTTATTACTTTTGTGTTCAGTTTGGCAGACAGTTTAACATGCTAACATTCTCCTAGCCATTAAGTTATTAAGTTGTTATCATTTGTGTTACTTCTGTTATTTCACTGCAAACATATATTGACTTGGAATTCATGCATAAAAGGCTGAGGTACAAGTGATTTTAGAATTTAATACCTGCATGTTGATGGCCCCTTGGTAAATTACTTTTCCCTGCCACCCTTGAATGGATGCTATTTTTTTAATTCTAAATTCTTCACTGCTGCATTTCAGATTTCACAGAATACATTTTAATTAATGTCAATGAAGGCTAGAGCTTGTTCTCATCAATGGGTTATTCTGTAGTATCGTTTAACTGCCTTTTTTGACTATATTCTTATAAAAATCCCCTTTGCAGACCACTTACTGTTGAGGAAACAACAAAGAGCTCCTTTTATATAAGAAATCTCCTTAACCATTTCTCCATAGAAATTCCAGTCACCTACTATACCTTTTTATCCTCCAGCCTGATCCAGAACCTGCTGAACTAATCAGATTCCAGCAGACTTTAGAACAAACCCTGGGAGCAGGAGTTGTGTCTGGCAGTGGTGTGTGGATGTGGCTCCTGTACCCGTTTGGTGGGCAGTTTCTGGGTGACCCCAGGGCACAGGAATTCTGATTTTTTTTTCTGCATAACCTCCCTCACCCTTTTGCTCAGCTCTGCAGCCTGCCCTCCCCTCTATTGATAGACTTTTGCTTCCTCAGGCCTGGGCTGAATTTCTACTTCCAACTTAACACTGCAGATTCCCAGCACCAAAGAAATGCAGGTTTCATGTACACTGGCTTTGGAGTTTGCTCTGACAAAGATCCATTTATCTGAGAATTATTATGGTGCCAAGAGATGTGGCAGTTGCCATAGCAACAATTACATATTGTGTTGAGTGCCAGAGTAAATGCTATAAAGAACAGGAGCCACTGGTGGCTTTCATTAATTTAATGTTCCTTTTTTGGACAAAGTGTGACTCGTAAGTTTATTCAGTGTATGTATAAGTGCTCAGATCAAATGTGTGGGCTTGCTTTCCTTCTATTTCCCCCAGTGTGCAACTTCAGCATGTAAATGAGAAGTACTTGGTTATTTAAAGAGAGAAAAATGGTCTTATAGACTGGAAACATGAATAATTGACTGTGAAACGAGAAGGTGTTAACTTCCGTGAGTGTTCAGTGCTTTTCTCTGAGTAATCTACATTCAGATTTTATGTGAACTAGGGATGTATTTATCCAGGAAAAGGGTCTTTGTGCTCTTCAGTAACAAGCAGAGCTAAGACAAGTATTGAATAGGTTTAACAGTGATTCAAAGGTAAAATTAGATTATTTTTCAAACAAATGCAAACTTTGTGAATTATTTCAAATTATTTCCAGAGTAATGTAAAATGACAGGCAAAATTCTTTGTCATGAATTTATTTTATTAAAAACAGCTACAGTCATAATTCCTTTCAGCTCTGCCTGCTCAGTTAGTTCTCCCTGCTAACATTTTCTTTATTGCTTGAAAGGCTTCTGGTGTAAACTTCAGGATTTTGTGGAAGCTCAGAACCAGAGGCAGTTCTGGAATGCAACCAATTTTAGTCTATTTTCTTTTAAAACACACTTAGGTCTTATCCTCTATCCATGAGACCTAATGACAAAACTTCCATAAACCTCAATGGCAGCAATTATTCAAGGAGAGCTGAAGTCTTGGATTTGAACTAAAATTCATCCTGGCACAGACTGCCAAGAAAATACCTATTTACCTCTTGCCTCTAAAACATCTTTTTGAGAATCTGAATGTTGGATAAGTTGTGTGAAGGCATTTTTAATTTAATCAGTTTCTCTCTATGACACTTAATGTCCTTTATCCATAAAAAGAAAAAACACTAAATGTTGTGGATGAGTGATAAACCATCACACATTGACATATAATTTTTTTCCCAAGTTTTTATTGTTCTGAGTCCAGCCTGAAAGTAGTCTGGTACAGACAAAACTATACCAATCCTATGCATTAATCCTCAGACACTGATGGAGCTGTGTGGAAATTTGTGCCAGAGGTGCGGTGAGCATTTGAAGAAACCCTTTGTAGAAGGCTTAACTTTAAAATTTATTGTAGTAAATGAGGAAATAAGTAAGAAAGCAACAGGCTAAGCATGATTTAGTAGAACATTAAGCAAGGTCATAAAGGATAAGTAGATGTCTCTTAGGATCTGTAATAACTTTCATTTATAAAGCGCCTTTCATCCTGTAAGATCCTTAAAGAGAAACTATTAACTACACACAGGCAGAATGTGTGTGCATGTATACTTATATACATCTGTAAAAAAGAGGTATTTGCCTAGATATCTTTATTTTTGATACTTATTTTACAATACTTTTTCAAATCAAGATAGGAAGAGAATCTTTTTAAATGAGGGATTTTGGAAAAGCAACCAGTGATTTTGATATGATATTGAAATTGCCATGACTGCTTTAATGCCCTCAAATCCATAATGAAAAAGAGATGGTACAGAAATCAGAAGAACATGTGAGACTTATGGTACAGAAGAAAAATTGTCCATTTCTTCCACAGTTCTCTCATCTGGAATGCAGGAATGATGCACTTGGTGTATGACAACTGCCCCAGTTCCACCAGTGAGGCCTCAGATTTATGAAGGAACAGTTCCAAGAGGAAATCAAACTAAGTTGTGTTCAAAACTAACCTCAAAGTTCTTTTTTTGGTGTCAGAGACACAAAATATTGATGGTGATTTCCCACTATAAGCTTTTCCATCAGCTTCCAGAAGGAGTGTGGATTTGAGAGAGAGCCATAATAGGAAAAATTATTCACATGAAAGGGTGATTCCCTGAGTAAGAGTTCAGTCATTTCTCTCCATCAGAGACATCAATAATAATCCCTAATGATTGCCCCAATAGTTCCATGCTGATTTTCACAAACCTGAAGGAACATTTATTATGGTTATTACAGTAACACCTATCTCAGCACACATCTTAAGCATTTAATGGAGCATCACAGGATAAAAATCTCCATTTGTCCTCCCCCAAGAATTGATTCTGCCATGCAGGGAGCGATGGCTTCTTTTGGACCTAAAATCCCTCGTTTGTTGATCATTACAATTTTGTTGCTTTTACTATTATTCCTTTGCATCTTATTTTGCATCTATTTTTTTTAAAGTACCTGGAATAACTTGACAAGTTGAATAATGACAGTTAAGCTTTATATAATTTGGTATTTCCATAATCAACAACTCTACTAATGCTTGCAGTCATTCAGCTGCATTGAGCTGTTGATCCATCTTAGAAAAAATAACATTCCTGAGTGTCCTTCGTTACTGTAGAAGAGACAGACTGTTGGTTAAGGTAACTGGCAGGAAAATAAAGGAACCAGTAGGAAAGAGGAGACTGGATTTGGCCCCCAATTTCTTACCAACCTCACTATGACTGTGGTTTGGTGCATAGCAGTAAGTAAAAAATTTCCTGGTGAGTAAGAATAGATTTGTCAAAATATTTTTAACATTTTGTTCTGGTAGCTGATACGAGTCAAGTTCTAACAACTCAGAGTCATTCAGTCAGTAACTGTGGGAGAAGAACTTCAATTTACCTGCAAGTCAGCCAATAGCCTTTGCCTGATGGTGTCTGACACTTGTTGAACTATTTGGCACAATTTTGAATTCAGTAGGAAATTATCCTGAAATAATTTTGTCTTCCATTTCTTTTCTAGAATGACCTTGCAATTCTGAGTTTTTTTAACATAAGGAATAGAATTATGATCCTTTTAAAATGGAGCTGGATCTCTTGTTGAACCAGCCTTTCATCAATTAAATGATCTTAGTACAATACTGTACCTTCTGCTGCTTAAGATGAAAGTTTTGCACATGCACTGATATCAGTGCACAGTAATATCACCTGATTTTTTTTGACCAGCCACCAAAAGAAATGCTAGTAAGAAATCTGCTTGTGTCTGCACTGGCAATATTTTAAAAGGCTGTGTCAAGATGCAGAGGGTTTCCCTGAAGTCTAACAGTTTGGTGATAAAGTAGCACATCTCCCCTATGAAATAGGGCACTTGAGTGCTCTCCTGAGACACATCATTTTGGTTTGAATATTGTTGAACTCACTGACAAAAAAATCCTCTAAATTCAACCCCCCTGATTGGCTGAAAAACACTGTGAATTGCAGTTTCTCCTCTGCTCTCATACCTGTGACTTTCTTGCTTTTCCCTGAAGATGAAATAAGAAGCCAACTACTTTTGTTTGGTAAGAGGCTCATGGCTGTTTAAAGAACGTGTTGGTGACAAAACCCCTGGTGGGAGCAGGGGATGTGCTCCAACGTGGCAGCATCCAGCAACAAGAATATTCACACTAGATCTTCTCTTATTGCTGTTCTTACTGCAAACTATCAACTCATGCAGTAGATTAAGATGATTATTACACTAAATTTTTGTGTTTGCTTTGGCAGCGTTAATCCTGACAGCCCTGAAATCACCTGCTAGAAAAAAAAACCCCACTTAGATTGAATTCAATTTAGGAAATGGAGATTTCAATATTTGTTTTGGTCCTGCCTCAGTCAACAGTCATCAGTCATGGACTCATTAATTAACTGTCACTGATTATATCAAAACCTGAACCTCCACACTGAGAGGTTCACTGGAACTGTTCACATGTATTTTATTTCCAGCTATGGCTGTAGAAACTTTATTAATATATTAGTGTGGAATATCCTGCAAGAGAGACTCTAACACACATGCTGTTCAATGCCTACACTGTAGTTTTGTGTTGAGAAACAGAACAGAGACGTAGGTATATGTATACATATATTGGGGGGGGGGGAGTGTTAATAAAAAAGCGGAACAATAAGTGACAATTTTTCAACAAAGTCACGTTTCTGCAACTTAATTAAAATAAGAATCTTAGGATTGATACAGCTGGTTGTTCTATACACTCTGTTTCAATAGTGGCTGTAGTTTGACACTGAGAAATTTTTATCTTTTTGCCTTTTGATTTTCAGCTGAGGTGAGTTGTTTCAGTAGCAGTTCAAGGAAGAAACTATCAGGTCTTCTGTGGATACTTCAGACTCTGTGTCCTTATCCCCATGCACTTAAAGAGCTTTTTGATTTTATCTGCAGACAAATTTATATTCACTCTGCTACTGTACCGTGTTGTCCTTACATGGTTTTCTCTCTTCCTCCCACTCCCAACAACAACCCTTTTGAAGCTTTAAAGTCAGAAAAGTCACTTAGACTTCTTATTGACCTTCAAATCAGGAATTCAGGCAGAGGTAAGGGGCTAAAATTTCAGTTTAAAGATTAAAGTCAAAGATGGGGAAGATTTGGCTCTGAATTTGCCTCACATCTATAGCACTAAAGCTAATTTCTGACAAAGCTACATGTATCTGTGAGGTAATTCTTGGAGCTTTAAGTTACAAGGTTGATTTTAGGCAAGATTATTCACAAAACCGTGTAATTAATCTGTCATAGGAAAACACAGAAAGCAGGACACCAACTGCAGTCCCCATTAAGTCAACAGGAGTCGTTCCACCGACTCTAATGAGCTTTGAATCTACTCATAAATCTGCTATCAGGGGTGTCCAAATCAAAATTTATTTGAGGGTGACCTTGATGTTAATTGTTAGTGCTTCCATGTTGTTTAATTGCCAGGAAAACTGAATGCATTAGTGGGACTATCATATGGTGTAGTCCTTCCTATTGGATACTATTAGCATCTAGTTGATATATGTAATATTAATTGTGCATAATGTTAGTGGGTAGTCACAGTCTGCCAGTTATATTTTGTGTCTATAAAACAGGAGGAAAAAAAGTCTCTTCAGTTATTTTTAATGTCGCTTCTGCCTTCAGCTGAATCCCTGCAAAATTAATGTTTTTTTGATCAAGCAGCTCTTCAGAGGATCTCAGAAGTTTCACATTTACTCAGTGGCTTTTAATCCCTGATTTTTTGTACTGACTGTAATTACTTTAAAATTATATCTCAGATTTGTAAATAACATAAAGCAGCTTCTGTTCAGTCTTATGATGTTTATTAAATTTAACATCTGCCAGAAAAGTTCAGTCATCTGTATCCCAAATGGAAATGTTTCCTTCTTTAACATGTCATATGTAATTCAATTAGAGGAAAAATATGGGAGAAATATTAGAAGTTTAAAAGGGAAGGAGTTCCTTTAATTTTAGTCTACTAAATAGAAAAGTATCTGGTTTACTTGAGGGACATAATTACTGTAGCTTCTAGAGCTATGAAAATATGGGATAGTTGTAGTTAGAAGATTGAGGAGGGTGGAGAATTTATTGTTTTTGTTTAATGGCTTTCTGAATTCCTTGTCAGTGCTGGTAATTATTGTGTCTTTTCTTTTTGTTGGCACTCGGTGCATTAGGCTGCACTTAGGATCATTTTATTAATGGAAAATGTCTTTCTGAACAATTGTGAATTAGATAAGTGACTTGATTAAGACCCAGTCTTTAAAACTATAAAATGAGAAAATAACACAAATTAATCTTGACTCTAGACAATATGCAGACAAGACTTTAGTTTCCAGTGTAAGGGTATGTGTTTGGGAGCAAAAACATTCTGCATTTGCACCATTTCTCCTTCATTTTACTGCAGTGCTATAGAAGCGTTGAGAAAGATGGTGGCTTTAGGAGCCCTTGTTCATGCAGGCAGTAAATTCAACAGCCTTAAGAGCTTCCAGAAGAAAACACAAAATGGACAACAGGAAAAAATATGACTACTGTGACTCTTCACTTGGATACCTTTCTGCCTCCAATTTCTGTGTATAGAGGAGAGATGCTCAACAAGTACCTTAACAGTGAAGTGTTTGGATACAGGGCAATAGGGACCTTTTACCTCACTGGACGGTTTGGTTTGACTCTGTCCCAGGCCATCTGTTGGTTGGTGTCACCTGAGCTCAGCTTTAGGGGCACATTAAGTGACATCTTCCAGGTGTTGACATAGCCTGAGGTTTCCAGGCAAAGCTGAGTGACTTTGTTTCCCTCTAGAGAGACAATAAGCAGTTCAGGAGATATCAGGATATCCAAGCAGATCTTTGCCTGTACCTAGTGCTAGTCTCTAACAAATTTCCTCTGGCCTTTGGCACCCCATTATTATCATTATTATCTAGTCCAGGAAGACTAATTTGTAATCCCTTCTGATAATAGTGTGATTTACATGTGCGAAGTGTATTCTTCCAAAGTATCAGTGGACTTGTGATATTATTGCTGGGTTCTGTGGAAGTCATTTGACAGATGTCTGTCTCTCTCTAGACATATATGGATGTGCTACAGAGATTTTGTGCCAACTAATGAGCATGAATTGCATATTCTAAAGTGCTTCTTCCATTTATTAAGCTTAATGTCATTTTTTAAAGTACCTGACAACAACCAAACAAAAAAGTTTAGAAAATTTAACTTTTAACATGCTATAACTTTTATCATGGGATGACAACTCCTTTAATTCATTGAAATAATTCTTTTATAAAAAATGGCATTACTAAGCATGTTTTTCCACCAGAAATTTTCATTTTGATTCCCAATATTTCGTATCTGACACTGTGCTAAATGAGAAAAAGGCTTTACGGTTGATATTGATTTGCATGTCATTTTTTCATTTCAATTTCTTATTCAAAAGGAATCAGTGCTGACAAGTTAATGAACTCCAGCTACAAATACAGAGATAAGCCACGGGATAGGTTTAGTACTTGCCTTGTTCTAATTACAAAAGGGTTTCCTTAGGTGACTGTTTCATGTTCACTACAGGGAAACTGGAATGCTCTGTTTTATAGTAACTGTCAACAAAGCAGACACATGGAAAAGTGACATAATAGAGGGCTATTTATATACCAATTTCTCTTGGTATATTTAAGTCTAATATTTACACATGAAACACAATTACTTAAAATGAAAGTACACTGAGCCCTAAGATTCTACATTTAGTGAAAATTCATAAAACAATCTTCTATTTTTAAACTAACTTCTTGTATGAATTAATAGTGGACAGTAGAGACAGAGATCAGGAATGTGGAACCAGCTGTCACATTTTTTCATTGGACTTGTTTGTAAATCTTTTGCCCAAATATAATGTCAAAGAATATATTTGGTATCTAAGAATTTATTCCAGTTTCTGTATTGGTGTTTTACACAGATAAATTGTTGAATCTCATCCAGTTAATCTTTTATCTCCTGCTGCTGGGGGTAATGATCTGGTCAAATATGGTTCAGTGTCACCAAAAAACCTTAAAATCCAGTGATCTATTTTGTAGCTTTATGGGTAGATTTTTTTGTCTATACGAATGGAAACTGCTTCCAGACAAGAAGAACTGTAAAATTAAGCTTTACATTGGTGCCAACCTATAGTATGAGAAACCCTGAAGTACTTTTGGTGTTTGTAGAGGATGAATAGACTGTAGTGTTCTGTGTGTAGATTTACTAGAAGGTAATTCTCTACCATCTGGGAATTTTCTACAAAACACTTTCTGCACTACCAGCAGTGACACAAATAATCTGATCAGAGAATCTGGCCACCAAAGTCAATTGTGGACTTCTGGATATAAAACCTTGCTCTGTAAATGTTAGTGTGGGTCGCAAGCCCATGCAGAAACAGAGTGATGGAAGAGAGAGAAGCCACGTGTATTCGGTAGCTTGGGAAGCAGATGTCTGTGGTGACCTTAAAAGGCAAGGGAACACTGTGTCTCATACTTTCCCCCCCAGTTTCCCTGTTCAGAAGAACAGGGTGGAGATGGTGGTGGCAGGCTGCCCTGAATTCCACGGGCACGCCTTGCCAGGCGTTGCTCTGGCAATGGGAATAAACTGTTGCCTCTGGGGAATACACTGATGGTATGTGGCCAACCAGAGCAGTGGCATAGACACGAGTTTAAAACTCTGTTATGCCTGCACAGTGTGAGATGCTGTAGGATCATTGAAACTCAGCTCCTGGCCCTGCACAGGACACCCCAACAATCCTACCATGTTCCTGAGAGTGTTGTCCAAGTGCTCCTTGAGCTCTGGACATGATGCTGATGGATAATGTCAAGGAGCATTGGTTTCTTGACTTCAGAGTGCCCTGATTTTTCAGGACAAGGGAGCCTGATGGGCAGCAGAGAGCTCTTTTTTCTCCCTTCTATCCCAAAACAGAAAAGTAAGCTAAGGACAACCAGCAGCAATAATGTTATTTACTAAGGATGCCAGGATGAGAGGTTGAAATGGGTATTTTTAAAATCTTTTTCCAAAATTATTATTCAGGTCTTGCAACTGGATATGCATGGGGATAAGTCTGATGAAGGATTCAGTTCTTCATCCTTTTAGTATTGTTCATGTTTTCCTAACAGGAGAAAAATGTGAAATAAGGAAAAGATTGTTCTTTAGTTCAAGATTAAAGTTTCAAAAGCTTAAGATTTGAACTTTACCTAAATCTTTTCAAGAGGCTTGAAAAGCTATTATGTAATCATATCTTTCATTTCAGCTACAGTTGGAAACAATGCTATCAACATAGCATAAAAATATTGGTTTTATCTTATTCCTATTTGTATTACAAGGGTCTTGCAGGACTTCTGAATGTAAGCTCAGGAAGTTTGTGATTATTCAAGATAAGCTTCAGACAAGCCTATGAAAACCCTGATATTTTGTGCAAATGCAGAGCTCCTCGTGTGTTTGAAGTATAGCAAAGTTAGATGTGAGCAGATAGTTCACTTAAAGTCTATATTGTTTTAAAAGGTAATAATAGTTTCAGTATATATCTTGTAGTTTAGATATCAACCCATGGAGATGGAAATAGGTGGGAAGAGTGTTGCCAAAATTAGAAAAATATAACTAGAAGGAAACTTGTTTGTACAAATTTTCTAGGAGAGAAACTGGAAACAGAAGTAATGGCCAGAGAAGTGGAGATGTGGAGGATAATAAAGGGGTAAAATTGTAGCAGACAGAAGGGGACATGAAAGCTCTAAAATTAAAAAGAAAACAGGGAGACTGAAGTAACTAGATGAAAAATTAGAGCTCAGGGGGGAAAAAAAGAATGTAAAAAACTATATCTATTCTTACAGGTTTCCCCAAATTATTCATTCCCCCTCCTTTTGCTTTATTTTCTCTTTGCAGCCTCTAGCATGAGCCTCATAAAACTTCCCTAAGATTATAATGCAATACCTTGGCACCAATCTCTCTTGTTTATGTGTCCATTAGTTCAAAGCCACAGACAGGCAATTTATTGGGTATGAAAAATGTCACCTATGACACCCTAATTTGCATCTGAAAATTGATTTTTGTCACACTGGGATTTTAGGACAACCTTTTTTGGCAGCCAACATTGCCACAAAGCATAATAAAAATAATTATGTGACCACAAAAGCAGGTGAGATTCCCTGTAAGTTTTAAGTCTCCACAGAATTGCAGTTGGCAAGGCATTATTGATGAGACTGTGATCCTTCTTGATGATTAAATATTGACACCCAAGCTTAAAACATAACTTGTGATTGCTAGCAAAGTGTATAACAACATAATGGGACTTGATTATGTTTAGTCAAACCTTCCAGCATGACAGCAGAATATCAGTAATGTCAGCTGAGTGATTGATGAACTATTAATTAAGATTTTTTTAAATTGATAATTACTGAGCTGTGGAATGTTTTTAAGGAAATGCTATTAAACACTTTTTGAGGATCAGTTAAAACATGTCACTAGCTTAGCATTTTTGCAAGTGCAAATTCATTAATCCATTTTCTGCTTTCTGATTTGTTTGGCTCTTGGACTCTGCCAAGTTTTTGTCTCTTAACTGGTGAGAGGGTTAACGTGCCTGGGAAGAAGTCATTTCCATTGTGATACTGAAAAATCCTATTAATTATCAGTGTTAAGTTGTTCAAACACTTTCATTAGTTATTTTGGCAAAACAATTCCCCGGGGTGAGATATATTTATACAACAAATTCCTCTAAAGCTGAATCAACCATAAATGGATTATGCAAACTTGTTTCTTTTCTTGTAGATAAATTGTTTTACAGCAGTGTTCATTATGAGAAAGTTCTTTGCCCACTGTAGTGCTTTATCAGCACAAAATAATCTACAGCTTTACTTTCAGTGGTAAAAAGCCACCATTCTTTAATATGAATTCAGCTTTTAATCTTAGCCCAGGATGTTGGTTGGGTTTATTTTTTTATTATTTTTTTTGTGCCTTATTTAAAGCACGGGCAAAGGGTGGTAATTTATAAGCTTATATTCCTTAAAGAAAGTTTCTGTAAACAGTTCTGAAAGGGGCAATGTACTACTGGAAATAAATGAGCATTATCTGGGATGTGTGTGAGAAGGAGGAGGGAAAAAAATATTCTTTGCTGTTTAATACATTTTTGTACCACAGAGAAAGTATGCAGTGGGGAAATTTGAGATTATTGAAGAGCTTGTGTTTGTTAAAATAAATATTTATACCTTTGTTTTCTAATCAAATTCATATTTAGTGTTTGAATAGTTCATTAATAACCCCTTGACATTTGGTTGTATTCTGAGAGAAGTGCCCAGAGTGTGACACAGCTCCTGGCTGGTTCCATGGAGTGTCTTTTCTTGGATTTATGAGACAGAGAATTAAACAGTAACCAAGGACTGCACACATATTTCACACACACTCAATGCTGTCTCTGCCAGCAGAAGGATTTGATCTTAATCATGGGTTAGTCATAGTCCACTCAAAACTGAGCCTGTTTTAAATCATGGGTGGCACAAATATTTTGTTCTGATGTCAGGCTTCAGCTGTCCTTTGGGAGCCCCTGGCATTCATTCCCAGCAGAGATGCTGGCCCTGAGGGCAGTACCAGGAAAGTTAGTCAGAGACTTTACCTAATTAGCAGTGGGATGAGATGCATCTCTGTAAGCTTTCACTGAAAATCAAACACAACGCTTTTATATTCCCTTATGGTATTAGAAAACCTCAGATAAACTTTCTTTTTTTGAAAATGGTTTTACTGTCCTTGCAGCCATGATTTAAATATTTACTGTAGAAAAAAAAATACTGGGTTTTTTTATAACTTTCTCTTAATTTTTTAGCACTGTCTTGTCCTTCAGGGTTTATTTGGCTCATTCTTCAGGACTTTGGCTGTATTTTGAATGTGGGCTTTGCAGTTTGTAGAAGTGGCCTGGATCAGAGTCTGAGTGTGCTCAGAAACATTGTTTTACCATATTTGGGTCTTTCAACTGAAAGAATCAGCCTCTGCTGGTAAAATTCTATATTTAGTTTCACACCAATGATTTTGCTTTTATAAGTTGTTGCATCCAATAGAGAGGAAAAATCATTGCTATCCGTGCAGAAACACTTAGGCAAATACAAGTGGTTCTTTTACAAAGTTAAAAGAAGAAAAAATGTGAGTTTTCAAGTCTTTCATACTAATAGAATCAGAAGGAAAATGATTCTACTGTATTTGTATATGATCTTCAGTCAAATATCAGTGAATACTTTTATCACCTTTATTGAATATACCACCTGTTACCACCAATATGAAAAACTACTTCTCTTTTTTTACTTCCTCAAAACTCTAAAAAAAAAAAAATAAAAGAAAAAGTAAAATAATAATTTGATTGCGATGCCATGAATTTTTCTTACTTACCTATGTTTTAATCTAGAAAGGTACTATTTTTTGGACATTCTAATCAACAGAAGAGGTTCCATTGCATGGGCTCATTTCAATCCACAGCATGACTATCCAAAACCTCATTCCATCTTTTTTTAATTTCTTTTAGCTTTGTAATTTATGTCACTATTTCTCCAAGTGGCACAAGCATTACTTCCCCTGTCAAGTCATTCAGATCACAGAGATAACCTTTTTGTTTTCATCTTGTGCTGTAAATGTAATAAATCAAATCCTTGCCAAAAGCAAGGTCTGAATTTCATATCATGAAATTTGCATTTCATGCTCTGTTGCTTGTTCACAGAATCCATCCAATCTGAAAAGGCAAGTGATACCACATGACTTGTGTAACTAATACAGACAAATGTTTCTAAGCAACTGCCTGAGCAATCTGAAGATCAAAAATTACTCATCTGAGAAACTTGTGTATAATGGTAGATAATGTATTTGTTCACAGATTTCAGGGTCTACTAATGGACAGTTTGTAAACTAAGACAGGAGCAAAAATGTATCAAATTATAACTGCTGCAATTTATTAACTTGTCTCTGTTAGATAAGTTAAACAAAATAAAGCTATTTTAAGCCAAGAAAATGATACTTGGAGTTTACTCCATTGTGTAATGGTCAGACAAGAGCAACCAGAGCACTGTGCTGAAGGTTTGATTTTGGAGCAGAGCCCCATTCAGATACCAAAGGGAATAATGTGAAGAAAGTAGAATAATACAGAATAGAATTAATTCTCTTACATTCCTTGGAAATTCTGTCCTTTATTGTAGCAACATGCTGTGCATGATCTGACACACACAATGGCTCTTTGGTCACATTTCGAGGCAGAACATTTGTACTTGGCATGGCAAAGTATTCATCTCACAAATTCATAAAGCCATTTAAATACAGTCCAGTCAAGATCCTTCTGGGGCTGACTGCATGATGGATAATTATGAGGAGTGGAGAAATTTTGCTGATTTAGCTCAAGCTGTGAGAACTCAGGTTTTTGATTCTAGAATTGTCCTGTTTAAATCCCAATATGTCAGGAAAGGCAGCAGACATCCCAGATCTGGCTTTAATGACTTCAGTGACTTTGGGAGCAAGAAAATGTATGTAGATAAAAATAGAACTTTCTGACAGAACTGAAAAAAATGTGAAATATGAACAAAAAGGTAAAGTGGAAATAAAGAGGTGGATAATATTCTGTTTTGGTCAGAGCCTAGGTTTTTGAATTCATTTGAATGTCTCATTCCTTTCTCAGAAACACACTGGATTAGAAATCAAGAGACCTGAACAGAGTTTTTAGATCTGTGGAGTGTAAGTGCTAAAATAACAGGATTCACTGGAAGGTCTGGCAGCAATTATTAGAACAATACAGAACCTGTATCTCCTCTGTCCCCCGTGGATGCTTTGGCTGCTGGGCTGTCACTCCATCGTAGCCAGTGAGGAGCAAAGGAGTGTTCCTACCCTGCTCTGACAGCTTTGAGACTATTATTTCTTTTTAATAACCTTGGATGCTGCTTCCCACTGATGGGAAACACAGAGTAGGAAGCACGTGGCCAATGCTACATAAAACAAGTAGCAATGGAGTTTCCAGGCAAGTGGATGCAGGGAAGTAAGTTTGGATCTGTCTTCTCTTGGCCAGCAAACTTTAATAAAACCTGTTTGCCTGGTGTTTGTGTAGGTGGTGGCTGTTCTCATCCCACAGAGATCCTCAGTTAAAGGTCAATGGGTGTGAAGCAGGGAATATAAATATTTCTCTGCTCCTGTGGCTGCAGGCTGTTGGGGCAAAATGCTCAGATCCAAAAGTGACTTTTAATGATGTGCGGTTGTGAACTATTGGTGTCACATTTCGTGTATTGTAAAGTTGTTGTCGATTTTCATTTCAGCAATTTGCAGTCCAGGAAAAACAACTTCAAACCTTTGTAAACTGTAACTCCTGCCATTTTAGGCTCTTTTCCCTGAAGTATGTGGCAATTAATATTGTTAGCAACTTGATGTTACAGCTCATGAATCATTGATCTATTCCAGAATAGCAATTAATTTGCCTCTGATTCCTGACAGGTACAATCTTTGAATTTCCTGAAGTAGACTTAATTTGCCAGCATGTGCTTAAGGAGAAATGTGACAATCCACCAAAATCTCCATGCCTTTGTCTGGGTCTCCATTTTGCATGTGTTGCTTTCCTTTTGGAAATATTATGCAAAAAGTAAAAGTTGAGCTTTGATTTCCCACCTCAAAATAGATACAATAAAGACAAAAAAGTTGCTATTTCTAACTGCTGTATTTTACAAGATCTGTAGAAGCTGAATCTAGAAGTCAAATTTGAGTTAATGACTGTTTTTCTACATATCCTTGTAGTCATACTTTTCAAAAATTTGATTTTTGCACCTAAATTTTTAGAGATCTTTAAGTTAGAACCTTACCTGTGTTCTTTCTTCAGTAATACTACGTGGGTCTTTGAGACTGCTCAGGAAAATGGAAAGTGTAGAACTAAGAGGGATTTAATTGGGTCACTGTGGTGGGAACAAATAACACAGGGCATGTTTCAGTCTTGTATCTTCATCTTTGAAAAATGCAGCCAAAGTACAGCAGGAGCTCCAGAGGGTGGTAGGGAGAAGCTGTCCACAGCACTGTCTCTGCTGTGCCACAGAACAGAGCTGAGCTGCTGCTCTTAATTTGTTTGTGTTGAAGAGTAAAACTACAGCCCAAATTGTGAAGTGGATTAATACACTGCGATTTCAGCAATTTGGACTCAGTTAATGGCTCTTAATTAATTTGTTCCAAGTGGCTGGACCAAGTGTTGAAGTGGATTGATGCACTAACATTTCAGCTCTTTCCACCAAATTCCAAAGGCAGCCTCATGACTGAGGAGCTTTGCTGTGGCCTGGATCTAAGTGGGCATTCTATCTTCATCACAGCCTGGTGCTTCATTTGTCAATCTGGCAGCTCCTGTGCAGGCAGGCACAGGAAAGGCAGCTCTGCAGGGCACCCTGCCTGCATGAGAGTATAGCCAGTCCTTTTTATGGTGCAGTCCTACTGCATTTCTGCTTTGCAGTCTTGGGGAAACATTATTTTTACCAGGGGTCAACACAGCCCTGCTCTAGTGGAAAGGAGGAAGGTTGTGTTGGACAAGTGGGACAGTGGCACGGTTTAGGTTGCCAAAGTGTCCAGGGAAGGGTTGTAGGACATACAGTCAGTGTCTGTGTTGTGATACTTCAGACCAAAACCTGAATTCTTCATTCCTTCCTGAGGATTTTAAATCATGAGAAAATAAGATGTTTTTCTGGACAGCCAGGACTAGTGATAGTAAGAGAAAGAAGAGATGACATTTAGTGTTTATCTGTCCAACATGACATGGATTCTCATTTTAAATAAAGACCTGCTTTTATTTAAAGTGAGAAATAAAAACATGGATGGTTTGGAACCCCTGGGTCTGCTGGGAGCTTAACTTTTCTATCTGTTGTCCCACATGTGGAATTGCTGCTTCCAACATGAATTCTGAATTTAAAAGGCCATTGTTGGCATTTGATGGAACTTATGCATTCTTTGAATTGCATTGGCTGGCTGTGCGCTGGGGAAATGGCAGGAGAGGGGAGAACAGGGTCCTGGAAGTGTTCTGGTGGGATTTCACCATAGGCTCACCTATGGCATGTACAACTCTATTTGCTACAGTACTTCATGCATGTCATGTCAGCTCCCAATGAGAAAATCAGGGTTAAATATATGGCATTACGAGGTATTGCTGTAACTTTTCTTGGGGGTAAAAAAGGAAAAGTTATTTCTGTAAACAAAAATGCAAATTTAAGATGATTTCAGTTTGGGAAGAGATGTTTCACCAGTGTTGACGAGAAACAAATTCAAAATGAATGTTAAGAAATGAGTATTTTTGAAAGAAAAACAAGATTTGCAGAATTACACTGAGACCTGGAGAAAGTGAGGTGTTATTTGGAAATGCAGGAGGTGATAGGAAGAACAGAAGGATTGTGCAGAATTTAGTGAAGAACAGCAAGGTAAATAATCAGTGTTTCGAATTAGAATTTACAAGGGCATATAGTGATAATGAACAAAAGGTAATCGCTTTAATTTGTGAGACAGTATGTTTAGATTAGATATTAGGAAGAAATTCTTGGCTGTGAGGGTGGGGAGGCCCTGGTGGAGGTTGCCCAGAGAAGCTGTGGCTGCCCCATCCCTGGAAGTGTCCAAGGACAGGTTTGTAATCTGGGATAGTGGAAGATGTCCCTGCAGGGGCTTTAGAATCTTCAAGATCCCTTCAGACCCAAGGCATTCTATGAGACGAGAGGTTGTTTTCTTGAGGCAATGGAGATGATGGAGGAATTGAGGGATAACAAGGAACATTTGCCAACAGAGCTTTTAAAAAACTCTTGAGGAGCAAGAGTGAGCAGCTTGGAACTTTGTGGGAGGTAGGAAGAAATTTTTTTCATGCATCCATTCACACATGGCATTGGGACTGCAGCTGCTGGAGCTGTTGAACAGCATACATGACTTTAACATATTATTGCTTTAGGGTGTCATGGAGTTGCTTTAGTGCATCACTGTTATAATGCAGTGAATTCCATGGAACTTGAATCCAGAAAATGGCTATAAAATATTTTCTTCTGTGTACTTACAGCTGGCTGCCCTGCAGCAAGACATACAAAGCTGGTTTTCCAAGGTAAAAAAACTTCTGCAATGAATAGTATTTATTTTGCACAAGAAATAAATTTTCTTTATTAGAAACTGTCCTCATATCCCAGAAGTAAACCATGGAACAGCTTGTTCATTGCTGAATGTGTTGTTCCACATTTGGAGCAGTCAGTTGTGGGCTATTTATCCATGGATTTTGTGGCTTTATACAGGTTATTGTCCCATCAAAAAGGTTCTTCGATTCATTTATCAGGCCCTGGAATTGAGATATGTGCTCTGTGTGTTCTTCCTCCTTGCTGGGCATTAAAGGGAATCTCTCACATTTTGATTTCCTTCACGATAAGTGGAGAAGAGAGTCCACTCAGTGGACTCAGCAGGAACATTGAGAGTAAGTAGTTCAGGCCTTGTATCCACACTGTGCAATGCAAAGTATCAGATTTTTGAAAAATTTTAATTGCTTCAGGGCTCTGTTGTGTTTCCAGGGTTATTCTCAATAGCAGGTTGATATCTAACCCAGTGGCAGATGCTTTTATTAAATGAGAAAAAACAAAAAAACCCAACAGACAAACC
This sequence comes from Serilophus lunatus, assembly GCA_013399895.1. NCBI lineage: Eukaryota > Metazoa > Chordata > Aves > Passeriformes > Eurylaimidae > Serilophus > Serilophus lunatus. The sequence continues at coordinate 1,581,767 of VXBA01002171.1, forward strand.
AACAAACAAAAACTAAAGTAAAAAACCTTTTCTTCCATGCAAATATTTATTACAGGGCAATTTCCTTAAGTCTTGTAAGCCTTGGCAAATGCATCAGCAAGCACTTTCCTAATTTAAATTACTGTTACTTCAGGTGCTGAAGGTTTTGGGAAATCTTTAAGAATTTTGCATTTCTCCTGGCATGCTGTAAAAACAGCCTGGCTTTGTTTGCTTTGCAACAAGTGTAAGCACAGGAGAGATGGAGAAAAGGTTATTTTTAACAGTGATAAGTGGTGTGTTGTTAATGTATCCTCGTGAAGACAGAGGCATAAGGTCAGCCATTGTCTTCCTCCTTAAGTCTGTATTTCACTGCTGTCTGACAGATGAGGCAGTAGGAGTATATTTGGTTGTTTGTGTGTAAGGGACACCTCATTATATTTAATGAGCAGTGGGGAACCAATATGAAATTTCCTATAAGAGGGGGTGATTCATATAAGATTCCAAATGAAAATAACACTCCCCAAGTGATGCCAAGAAAAGTCTGAAATGTTCATTTGAAAAAGGAAAGGCTCTTGGTTGTGTGTGATTCTCAACACAGATGACTCCCATGGTTAATGTGTACAAAAGGAAAGTTAATGGCAGTTACTTTATTATCATCTTAGAACATCTTTTCCCTGACAGAGAATAAGGCAAGTGTGAAGATAAATGAAAGTTATACTTGAATGGAAACGGGACTTCTCCATCACAAAAGATCCTGCAGAAGTTCAGGGCAGTAATTGAGTGAATCATTGCACAAAGCAAAAGTTCAGACGTGCCTCCACAACAGTTTTTGTCACCTATTCTTAAAAAATACTCTAGAATATATGTATTATAGAATATATTAGGATTAAAATAGTTCTGATTTACATATGACCAAATAATTTGAACAGGAATGATTTTTTTCCTAATATGCTCCTGACCCCCATAAGATAACAGGAATCTCCATCCTATAAAAATACACCTGGTACAGGGGAATAGCACCTGAGCAAAGCTGTGCAGGTCTTGGATGTATCAGCTGGGCAGTGCAAGGCTCAGCCTCTTTTTAAATTTTAACAGTAGGAACATCCAGTGTAATGAAATCAAGTTCCACCAGCAATTTCTACCCAGAAGTTGTGTCTGACTGGGCTTCACAAGCTTGCAAAATTATGTTCTCTAAAATACCCAATTCCCCTCAGCAAGCTGGATTTTAGCTGGATATGTTCTTAGTATACAAGGTGATTCTTACAGTGACATTTGCAGGCACTGAGGACAGACTACTTTTGAGCAGATGTGTGACTGCCATTGACATTTACAATTCTTCAATTTATTCACTGAGTTAATGATTTGTTAGACAGTTGTTCATCAACTTATGAATAAAGTTCCAGGATATTTGTAAGATCTTAATATTCCTGCCAATATGAGAAAATATTTTTCTGTTTTGGCACATTGTACAAATCATTAACTGTTAATACTGTTGATAATAACAATATTCTGATGTTATAAATAACATACAAAAAGGAACTAAGTATTAAATTAAAATTTAAAATTTGAAATTTCAGCTGAGAATTATATAAAATTATTTCTCAAGTTGATTTACATGCAGTGCAAGTCTTTCAGAATTATGTGGCGATGTTATTTTACAGGAAGGCCCATAAACCTCTGATTATCACATCCCATTCCCCATTTCACATGAACTTTGCTTGCAACAAGCTTCCCACTAATTTTATTTTTTGTAATTAGGACTGACCCCATTTTATACCATCAAACTTAGTATATAAAAGCAACTAAATGGCAAGAAACTCAAGCATTTTTCTGGCCACCTTAGTGGCTTACTGATTGCCACTCCAGTGGTGCTTCCAACCCTTATTGTGACAAATCGATAGCAGTATTCAGCCACCTCATTCCCATGACAAGTTCTAACGAAATTTTCTTTGTCAAGAGTAATGGTTCCTGCTGCTGGAGAGTGACTGTGCCATTTATTCAAATATTCAATGCTCCCAGGAACCCCTGGTAAAAAGAAAGAAAAACTAAACAAAGAGGAGAGTTCTGAAGGGATGCAGGGAAATTGTGACTCGCACAGCGGCGTAGTTTGGGGAGACTGTCATCTCTCAATAAAGGTCCATATGCTGGAAAAGTGAGGAGGCTGAGTTTGGTGGTTTATTGTGAATAGGGAATCAAGTTTTATTGTCGGTGAATCAGCATGTTGGGTGCTGAACTGTTGCTGTGCCAACTTCATGTCTAGAAAGAGAAATTAATAAAGTCAAAAATAGAGTGTAAATTTATGAAATGGTGGATAGTGAAATTACAGGTCGATACTGATCAGGTAAATGGCACTGATAATGAAAACGGCACTGGAAACATGTAGGTTGCAGAACAGATAATGCAATTAAAGAGCAAAACTAAAGAACCTGAAAGGATTTCTCTCCTACCATTCTGGCTTAAAATACCCCAAAACAGTCAGAAACATTGAATTTTTATTTTTTGTGTAGTTTTCTTTGGTAGGCATGTATTTAATATTATATATATATATATGTATATATATTAATTTTTGTTTAGGGAAGGGTATTTCTAGACACACACCTTATGTTTCTGTTCCTGGTACAAAGCAGCAGGGGTGGGAGAAGAAGATGGTGACTGTAGCCACTGTCTCTCTGGGTGTTGGTTGGACTCACCTGGGAAATGGCATTCCAACCTCTCCAGACCTCTGGTACATAAATATTTGTTTGGGGTCATTGTAGCCACTGTAGGATTTGTTCAGCTGATTCCAGCAAAGAGGATGGAAAACTCCTTTATGGGTTTCATTTGTGGCAAGGGCCTTACGATCACTCCTGCCTGATATAATGCCGGCATGACATTGGAAGAAAATTTGAAGCAAAATTATCAACATTTTCTGAAGTAATTTCATGTATCTTGTAAGTTGCTTCTTCAAGAAATTAAATAGGTGAATTCAGACACAGGCAATATATCCATCCATGAAAGAGAGTCTTACTGGTGCTTTAGTGTTGAATGAAATGGTAAGCACATTTATAATTCCATGGCTTCTGTCCCATATACTGATGGAGGATCAAACCACCAGTTCCAGAGGCTTGGCATTAAGCAAAATGCTTTCTCTTCTACCCTGTTCTTTACAAATGGGAAAATCATTGTGATAAACACAAACAGCAGTGAATTATTAAAGGTATTGGTGAAGTACTCTTGACCTTTTCCTCTCCTCTGTTTACCTGCATTCCGTAGAGATGCTTTTGGCTTCTCATTTAATCAGGCACTGCTGTTAGGCACCAGGGGATGATAAGAAAGAGAGAAATCATCATGAAGAAATCACTGTTAAAAAAAACCCCCAACATTGAGAATGAATGAATAAACAGTGTGAAACACACTTGGAGAAGTACTTACATTTCTGTGCCCAATCTGCAGAAATTTTCTTCTCTATGGAACAGGCTAATTGTACTTAGAAGCAGAAAAAAACTCCATTCCAATAATTCTGTTTACTTGTTTTTGTTCTGAAGTCTGCTTGGGAATCTGGACTTGAAAGCTTTAAAACTTACTACCCGACTGTTTTCCTTTAGAACTTCACTTGTTTATACCAATGACTGCACGCTGACTTGTTGAATATAATTTGGGTTTTTCTGCTCTTTGTGAACTTTTGGGAAAGTGTAAGGATAACCTGTCATGGGAAAGTGATTAATTAATTGCTTAGGGGTCTATGACTACCAAGATTGGAGGGTCTAGACATTGAACAATCTGAAAATTCCTTTTACTGCTCAGACCGGCAAAGCAAGAAACACGAAACATTCAAGGTGATGTTGGATGGGGCTCTGAGCAAACTGATCTGGTTGAAAATGTCCCTCTTATTGCAGCAGGGTTTGGAATTGAATGGTCTTTAAAGTTCCCATCCAACATACCATTCCATGATACAAAGATATAAATCTGATTGTCTTGTTCATTTACAAAAAGAATATTCCTGGGGGCTCTTCCTGACACCTTCCTGAGCTGAAGGACAGCTCTGAAGGTGGGAGCAAAAGTAGAAGTTGTGATCAGTTCAGCATTGTTGCTGCTGAGCTAAAGAACTGGTATTTCCTTGTGGATGTACTGGTAGCCACTGTCCCTCTCCTCAGAAATGTCCCAGGCATGTGTCAGCCAATCTCTGCTGTGTTCACAGTGTAAGTGATTTTTGGAATCTTTCTGCTCTGGGCATTTGCCTTTGGACAGAATTCAGCTCTTTCCTTTTTATTTGACACTTCAAATGTTTTTATCTTGAACTTTTTCATGAATTTTTATTAAGGAAAATTCTTTTGGGACAGGAGTTGAAAGACAAAGATAAGGACCCGAGTGGGCTTCAGACTGAAAGATTAGAGAGAAGTGGCAAAGCCTTTGGGAGAGATGGAACTCTGTCAGGGGGAGCCTCAAAAAGTTATGAAAATTGGCAACCTTGTGAGAAGGGATTCTCTGCATGGGTCCCACTGCTCTGACTTTGTCGTTGCTAATGCAAGTGGATGAAAACTTGAGTTTCTCTGGTTGCTCTTTGTTGTCAAATTTGAGAAATGATGCTAAGGCAGGTGAGGGTAGAGCAGAATTCGTATGATGATTCTTGTTTTCTGGGAGGCACTGGCACAGATGGCACCAGGAGCAGCCTGTGGAGATCTTGGCTGATGGATCTAGATTGTGCCACCAAGAAAACTCACTCAGCTTTGAAGTTTTATAAAAATACAGCCCAGGGATGGAGCTTTCCTTGTGTAATGAAGTACCAACTGTTAAAATAACAACATGGATTCCAGAACTGACTGAGAAACTTAGTTCTAAGGAGTTTCTACATTAAGAGAGCAAAGTGTCATCTATAGGATTTAATTGCCTCATTGGAATTAGACATTTAATTCAACTTTTAATTTTTTTTTGTACAACTGTCATAGAATAGTAGTGATGAAAATCTTTTTCAATTCCACAGCTCCCAATACACTACAATTCTCTACTTTTTTATTGTTGAGGTTTTATTTTGTTTTGTTCACTTATAGGTTTTGTTTGGTTGGTTTGGGAAACGGAGGAGAGAGGTTGTTTTTGATCTTGATAGTAAGTGATCTTGGAGAAGAGCATTGCAGAGACCATAGAAGGAAGCAAAGGAAAAAGGGTGGTCTCTGAGAAGCTGCAGCTCATGCAAAGAGAACTCTGAGATAATCAGGGAGCAGAAGGAGAGAGAAAGCAGAGGTGTGATAGGAAGAGATTTCCAGAGGCCAGAGGCCACTGTGAAGAGTTCACTGTAGCTCATAAAGTGCTGAATTGCCTGAAGGTCAGCTAGAAATAAATACTTCAGAAAATACAGCAGGGAAGGGAAGGCTTGTGTATAAACCACTCCTATCTTTTTCTTTCTGATAGTACAGCGTGAAGTTTTCTCCAAGAAAAAAAAAAGCCTCACGACAAAACACCCAACACCAAATAACTTACTTGCTGACATTTTAAGTGGCACCTGGGTTTTGGTGTCTATTTTGAAGTTACAAGGTTTTGGTGTTTATTTTGGTGTTTATTGAGAATTCATTACCTGCTGACAGTGTCTGCAAATTCAATGCAAGTTCTATTTGATTGAAGCCCTGGACTGAGAAACAACAGAACAGGGATGCAATTTAGGATGTGAGAATTATGTAGAGACATTTGAAGTGTGGCTTTTCACTTATCTTGTACAAGTATTTGAGGTAAACCAGACTTTGCTAAAGGTTTATAACTTAAACAGGCATCAGGTTAGGAGGGAGGCACTTTTGCTTAGGTTTGTAACTTATCTACATGAATACAAAATAAATTTGGGCTGTCCACTCTCATTGTAAAAAGTGCAGTATCCTGACTGATTTAAATACATTGTTTGATATGTTATCCCTAATTGCTGGGAAACATAACACAAAGTTTATAATCTGGTTGTTCATGTTAATTTTGCCTAAAGATTCAGGGAATGGCAATAACAACTGAATATTGGTTCAGAAGTTTTTGTAACTGTCCTTTTTTTTCTTTCCCTAGGAAATCCTAAAACTGGAAGGCAACCTTGGAATTCCAAGACAAAAAAGGGCTATTTTGGCAACTCCAATATTAATTCCTGAAAATCAAAGACCACCGTTCCCCAGATTAGTTGGCAAGGTAAGTCACCAAAGAACTGGATCAAATTCTGATATTAAGCAATTGATCTCTTTCTCTTAAAATTTTGCCATGCCTATTACAGTGGTATTAATATCCCAGGGAGCATTTACAAATATAAAACTGAACTGAGATAATTTTTGTGTTGTGTGGACAGATGACAGTGGCTTTGTATTCATGGCAGGCTTTAATACACACATCAGGTGTGTGTTTTAATGCAGCTCCTCTCTTCAGTAGAGGCTGCTGCCTCCCTGTGTGTCTGTGTTCTAGACTGGGGCTGAAACCTAGACCAGGGATGTTATGGAGAGTATCCCACTTCATAATATGAAATATCTTGTTTCCATCTCAACTCCTGGAAGGAATTCATAAGGTATTATGTGTAAAAGCATCTTTTTCTCCTTCTCTAAGTTAGTTCATTGAGTTAATTTCTCATGTCCAAAGATAAAATAAATCTTAGTAGATGTTTCCATTTTTACTTTTTGTTGTTTTCAGAGGTCTGACAAAGAAGGGGAAAGTGTTTTCTCACGTCTGCAGTCAATCAGAAATGAGAGTCCTAAGATCCACTTTTCCGGAATTCAGATATATAAAATAATTGAAACTGAGGCACCCATAATTGTTCAAATTACCATGTAGGATGAGAATTCATAATCACATGAATATAATTTTCATGTTGGCAGTTTTGAAACAGGGACTCCTCTGCATCTCTCATACTTTAATTGGAGTGTCAATGCTGAGATGGCACCTACAGACGTGGAGTTTGTTCCTAACTCCCACTGATATGATCACTGGAGTTAAACACACAGCTCAAGGGCACAATTTCTCTCTACAATTGATGTAATTTAGTGATGCAATTGTGTAATTAAGCCAACTGGCATCTAATCACTTACTTAAATAATTAGGGAAGTTTGTTTCCTAACCAGTAAAGAGAAAGAATAATCTGTGAGAATTTAATTTTTCTCCCCTTTCTCCATCAACAATTTATAGTAGTTTCATATGCTTCTGTAGGTTTCCTCTTTCTGAGGTATTTGGTCAGTATTTTCTGAAGTATTTGAGATTTGATGACCAATAACTCTTGTTAGTTAATATTTTAGTGATAAATGGTTAATTTTTAGGACTTGTGCAAATTTAGAGCAGTGAGACAATAGAAAAGATTACTTATACACAGATTTTTTTTTTGTTATTGATTTATTTCTTCCTATCCTCTTCATCCCTTATGCTTGTGAACCCTGGATTCCAGGATCTCAGGTAGTCTGAGTTGCCCTCTAGAAGCACCTTCATAAAGTACTTTTATTGGGAGTTTAGAATGATATTTCTGGCAACTGAGGCTCCTTAAGCACAATGAGATGAATTGGATCCTATTTGTACTGAAATGTTTTCGCAGCATCCTGTCACCCTGATTTGTAACCATTCCTGAAGTGCTACTCAGGGATCACAGGAGCCTGAGATGATGTATAAACACAGAAGTGTAAAAGCATCTGGCAGGCTGTTTTTCAAAGGCCCTGAGAAACCTGTCCTCAGCTAATGTTTAAATTATAGGCTCTGCAGATGATCAGCACCTTGAAATACTTGGAGCTGTCATAATTTTTGCAATTCTTTGTGGGTTTTTTTTTGTGTAGTTCTAATTTAGGTATTTGGATGAGTATTTTCTCTATAGTCTATTGCAAGTAGAAACATAGATTGAATATCTGTCAAATGAGAGAAAAATTTTAGAGGTTTTTAAAATAATGGAATGACATATTTTAGGTCAACTGCAGTAATTTGCAAATGAATGCTGAACAAAACATAAATATAAAAGTTTGAAGTCACAGACATACTATTGTTCCCTAGTGATGAAATTCTGTCAGAGTCAATGCTGAAAATCAAAGCAATTCTTTTAGATCTTTATGAGACCAGCTCTGAGGTCTTCAAACTAGAATTAATGCCTATACTAATTCATGTACATGTTTCAGATCGTGCACAAACTGTAGAAAAAGTTGATCTTTCTCACTTAACTTTAGGTGTTTATTGTGAAGTTTGTGTGGCTTCATGAGTTTGCCAAAGTTCATTTAGTTGCCCCCTTCTGTAAGGCATGAGAAACACATTTATTTGCTCTTCCAAAATCTTTTTTCAACAGGGTACCAGGTGGATTGATGAATTACTGCTGTGTATGAATTTCCATTGAATGTCAGCTTTGGCATCTCTGGTCTGTTGTAATCCCTGCAGAGGGACATTGCTGATGTGTAAAAATAGCTGTGATTTCTTGTGTTTTGGGGAAGAAGTAAAGAATTCAGAGAATTAATAATTTGTGTGTTAGAATAGAATTTCAAAATGAGAAGGGATGAGAAGCTTTCCTGACTGAATGAAATACAGGACAGTGATCATTTCAGATGTGACTTGTTCTGTTTGATAACGTCATGTGATCCTGTTTGGATGTTCATTAGGTTTTCAGTTGCACCCTGAGTGTGTTATTGCCCCTTTCTTTCACCTGTTTTAGCAAATTACCAGTGTAATTTATTCATCTATCCTGACTGTCTCCTGCTTTCCACCCCATGCTATGTTGGCTGGAAATGCACAAGGTTGTTTGGAAGAGATTGCAGCAGCCAAAAATTGAAATACTTATTAGCACTTAGTTGGGAGCAGGGCAGATGTGGAGACATAGGAGACTAGTTGAGAGAACAATTGATTTTTATTTCACAATATCGTAAGAAAAATAAGGTGGAGGATGGGATTTTAGAGGAATTAATTCATTCAGGTTTGGTTCTATGTATCAGGAAGGAGATACTGCACTGGACAAGTGAAAACTTTGTTTAAATTAATTAGAAACATTCAAATTAGCATTTAGCTTAACAAGGGAATACATGTATAGAGGCTGTTCTCTGTGCTGTTACTGGCTTTCCAGAATTCCCACCCAGGAATTGGATTATTGCACACCCTTCATTAGGGCATCTCTTAATTAAATACCTATCATACACATGCTGTGTTTGTAGGTGGAGAAATCTCACCATTTAGCAGAGTTTAAGATTTTCCATATTATGCTTCATGCCTGAGGGAAAAGTGTGAGATTAAAATACTCTTACACAATCTTGGTAACATGGGCCTTTGTGACCAGATGGCCCAGGCTGCAACTCTTGACTGTTATTGATGTGTGTTGTTTAGCTCTTGCTGATATGGTACAGGGATGTGATATTCAATTTTTAGTCTCTCTCCATATGTTACTTTTCCAGTTTGTTTGTCTACATCAAGTCAAATGAAGTACAAAACAGTGGGATACAGGATTATCTTGTAATTGTGGTGACAGGTTATTCACCACCATGCTATGGAAATGTTTTCTAAGACTGACTTAGGTGGTTCTGTGCATCTACTTGAGGACAAACTCCAGACACCCTTAAACTATGGTGATGAACTGCACGATGGTAATTTCTGAAGTTTAATCCTTACACTAATGAAGAGCTCAAAGAGCAGAAAAGTAATTGTGGAGTTCCAACAAGTTCCAGCTCTTCTATGCATTTGGAGAGAAGGACACCTGCAATGTGAGATTGTCCTTCTACAGTCTCTAAGGATTTGCTCTGCGTGGTTTTGATGGACATAGGACAAATCAAGGATTCTATTCTTTAGTTCAAAGGAATTGTTCTTCATAGAATGAACATTATAATTATTGGTATGTAAAATCTAGCCTGCTAAAAAATGGCAGGACTTTTTACGCTCAGTGAAGGTCAGAACACAGAGAGAGGAACAGAGAAGACTTTGCAGGAAACAGTTGAATAAAGAAAAAACAAAACCTTTTTCTTTTTTTAATAAGAGAAAAACAAATTTCTTTCTTATTTTTCTGTTTTGTCCTTTTGGAAGGAGTGACTGTTTCTTCAGGTGTTTTGGATCAGAAATTATATTTATCCTTCCTGCCTCTGATCTAGTCTTTTACCTGCAGTTATGTGGCAGGACAGATCCCAGCAAAATTCCAGAGTAAAAGTGATGCAGGTTAGCAAGCAGGATAGAAATCTTTAATATCTATGAGGAAGTGTGGGGTTTTTTTGTTTTTGTTTTTTTTTTTTCCTCTGAGCTGTGAATTTAAGGCAAAGAGAAGAAACGTCTATTAATGCAGCAAAAGGGAAAAAACTGAAGAGAGGAGAAAGCTAAAGATAACTGGATGGAAAAGCTGCTGGAAGCTTACTATTTTTGAGTGGCTATCTTAGTGAGACTATTTATATAGGACAAATTATATGCTTCCCAGAAGAGAATTGTTATGGACTGAAGATGCAGCTGTAAAAAATGTCAAACTTCAGGCAAAAAATTGAAGTGTCAAGAGAGATGGTCATGATCCATCAACCTGTGAAGAGAACTTGGATAGAAGGTTTATAAATTAAAGGAGGACATGTGAAAGAGAAGGAAGAAGAGCAGCAGAGAAAGAAAAGCTGATTTAAGAAATGCTTTGGTTCTACTGGAAAGCTGGGTAGAAAACGAGAGTGAGGAGAGAGAGATTCTAAAGTGAAGTGAAGAAGGAAAGGACCTCATGAGGATGAGTGTCCAAAGCTGGATGATAATGGTAGGTGCTAACAGAGAGGGGGATTATGTGCAGAAAAGGGGAGCTGTCCCTAAAGAGACATCTGGGAGACTCCTCACCAACTACTCACTCGGTAAAGGTCTGGATCCTAGTTTTTGGTCTGACTCTTCGTGTCAGCTACTAAAAATGGGGCAGAAACAGGAGAATGTATTTCTCACTACGGAACTAGACATCGGTCTGAGGTCTACAGGAAAAAATGTACTGGATTTTTTAACAATATTTTTTATTATCTAGTTGCCTGGTTTTGGATCATCCCCACATCAAATGTAATGATTGTGCTGATCTAAAGAAGATGCTCAGAAAATGGGAGATGGCCATCAGCAAGAATTCTGACTTGTCCAAAAAACAATAGTATTTCAGTATCAGCTGAAGAAGTGATGCCATCAGGGAGATGTGGAAATGATTCTCCCCTGGGAAACATTGTAGGGTGAGGAACTTTTTCAGGAGTTACTCAGGAACAAGAATTTCAGGTTCCTTGAATCAGTCTGATGGCATAAAAGGAGAGCACTCTGCTGCAATGTGTTCAATATTCCATGAAGGAAAAGACATCTACAGATAAGGATGCATAAATAAACAGCAAACAAGGTAGAAACATGTACAAAAAAGGGGAAGGAGAAGGAAAGGGGAAGGGTGTTATTGATTAATAGCAGTTAGGCAATAAAGAGAAAATTAATAAAAGACAATAATATACACAAAGCTTTTACAAATCCAGCAAGAAAATAAAAAGATTGAGACTAGAGTAAAATCTAGTTATGGTACTACTGCAGACAGCTTGGGCAGAAATATATATGAGTTCAATTGGTTTGGACTAGAACAAGAATTTTGTGCAAATCCAGAGTGAGTATAAAATGATTTAAGCGAAAGAAATAACTAATGGATATAAATTTTGGCATAAGATTAAAGCAAAAGTTTTGTTACCCAGAGAAGAGGAATTAATTTCCAGCAGAAATACTGAGGTGGGAACACAAAGTTTGATAAATATATGATCACAGTTGCACAGCACAGCTGCTTCTGATCCTGACAGAACAGACATCTCCAGGTTTGCTGCTATTCTGGTGTTACACACACAGAATTACACACACAGGACTAACAAGGTTGGAAAAGACTGTAGAGAGTGTTCTGGAAAATGTGCTGGAGCTGAAGGGATGGTTGGAGATATGAGTTAAACATCTGATTAAATTCATGGCTTGCGTGGAGGGATGGCACATTTCTGACCTTCATGGAAAAAGACCAACCTACCTCAGCAATGAATGTAATGAAAGGAGCAGCACTTCATTAAATAAAAGGGCTTTCAATGCAAGTACATTAATTATTAAGTTACAGCTTATTAATTTTCATTAAATGATATGTATTTGATGTCCTAACAAACCATTAAGTGAAAACAGCGCTTCAAATTTTTCTTTTTTTGAGAGGTCTCTCTTCAAACTTCCCTTTTTAAAAAATATTGACAGTGACATAAACAATTTCAACAGAATGTATTTATTCCTTTTCAGCTAATACAACTTTAAGGAAAAACCTTGTTAAAATAAATTTGTTTACTTATTTCAGAAGGATCACACTTGAGCAGCAGATGCCTTGGAAAACTGGAAAATAATAAGAATTTTCCATTATTTTTCAGTGTCTGGTGATTTTAATAAGAAAAAAAGAATTTTCAAACATTTAAGGGATACTTTCTAATCGAGTTACTATGGTTACAAGTTTGTTGGAGATAAAGCAGTTACATGGCAATAATGGAATCGAATTTTCTGGCCAATATTGATACATCCAGTACCTAATTTACTGCTTCATAATAAATCATGCTAATGACCCTAAAAAGAGAAGCAAGCAGAAGAGATTTTACACCCTAAAGCTGTTCAGAAAAGTAAACTACAGTTTAACTGTCACATTGTTTGTGTTAACTTTGATCTCAGAAGTTGATATTAAATTGTGTTGCAGATGAAGGTAGAGGTGAAAAAAAAAATGTGTCCCTGTCAGTAAAATCCCTTTATCAAGTAAATAAGATAAAATAAAACCCTGGCAAGTAATTTTTCATTGGTACATTAATTTAATTGTAGAGTCAAGTTTAAAATATTTGGATTATTTTTAGAGATAACAGCTATTTTATCTGATGATGCCCAATGTTAGACACTTTTCCGTGAAGTTTTTCTTAAATTATTGATTATAGTCATCTTTGCGAAAACAAATCTGAAGCATGTCCTTAAAACTCCAGGCCTTTTCCAGCTTCCTTGCCCCAAACAAGCCCTCAGGCTCAGGTTTTAAGGATCGCATGTGGAATGTGATCCTGGTCCTACAAGGACTGGCAAGAGCCATCTCCAGCTGCAGCCAGAAACCCCCTCCTAGGGCTGCAGAATAGCAGGTATTAAATTGCCATTCCCTAACCAATTCCCCATGGTTTTCATGGAACTGGACTCATTTGTTTGTTAACTTTCATGTTTACAATCTTTCCAGATGATTCACTGTCTTGAGTTGACTAATGGGAAGTTGGTTTTATCCATCATGACTTTTTTTCCTGTCTTCTTTTAACTCAGTTGTTTGGAATAACCCCTCAACATGTCCAGTTTCTAAAAGCTATTTTCTTATTGAGTGTGTACTTTTGAGCAAAAACTTGATCACTAGATTCTCAATAGGACCAAATTTTAACCTTGACAAGATGTGTAGCCTAACCCTGCAAGCTTGGGTTGGTGAAACAAGAGAGTTGGATCCAGAATTTCTGTTTGCTTGGTACCTTTAATTTATAAAATTTCTTCCTATAAATCTACTTATAGTAACACATTTTTTTAAGTAGAATGAGAAATGCAACAGAACTACCCAGTGTTAGCAGAGTGTTGATCTAATATGTCACTTGTAAGAAGATGAGAACTGCAAAATATACAAGTCAGAGGAGAGAACATAACCAAAGAGCTTCCTTTAAATCAATAAAGATATTTATTTGATAGCTCTGAACTGATTCACACTACTTCAGATGTGATCTGATTGTTATCTGAATACTAAACCTTCTGCAATCAATCGTTTTCCTGTTGAATTCCAAATTATTCCTTTGGTTTCTTATTTTACAGTCAGTTCTTAGCAAGTTTATAGTGTAATATGAAGCAATATCCAAATGAATGACATTTTAGGGACAAAATTAACTTATCCCTGCCAATTTACCAACTAAATACTGTCATACTGTCAACCTTGGTGCTTGCATTAATGGAAGACTTTAATAAAAGTGTTTTACAGGCTGGTCTGGCTACACATTTTATATTACCAACTGTGGCTTGTTAAAGGGGTATTAAGAAAATTGGTTGGCAGAGTATTTCCAAAAGGAAAAATTACATGTATTGGATGTGGCTCGTTTGTAAGGTGGAGTAAAGAGCTGTCATTTGGGAAACAATAGTAATTTTCTTCCTTCTGTCTTACTGCTGGTTCTCTCAATTATTAGTAACTAATTATAACCTTTTTTGTGTTTTGTTCTTGGTTTTATCATGCATAGATGATTCTTGCTTTGGTTTTTTTTTCTAATCTTGCATCTTGGAGTGATGCATTGCAACAGATCAATAGGATGGATAAAGGAGTACGACACTGATATCTTTTAATCAATATCTTTTAATCAGCTGTCTTTTAATCAATAATCATTTTCCTTTCTTTCCAAAACATCTGTTGCTCTTTCCCAGCTGCCCTCTAAAGGCACCTTTTTGTAACCTTTCTGGTTAATCATCTTTCCCACTTTGTGGAATTCAGAAATGGGCTAAGTAAGCTGCGTTCTGTAGAGCAGTACCACAGAATGGTTGAGATTGGAAGGGATTTCTGGAGTTCCTCGTGTCCAGCCCCAAAGTTCAGGCAGGGCCTCCTGGAGTCAATTGCCCAGTGCTTTGTCCTGGGGTCTTTTCGGTATCTACAAGGTGGGGAACTCTACAACTTCTCTGGGAAACCTGCTCCAGTGCTCGGTCACCCTCACACTAGAAAGGGGGTTTTGATGTTCAGATGGATCTTCTGCATGTCATTTTATGTCCATTGTCCCTTGTCCCAACACTGAGCACCACTGAAAATAGCCCAGCTCTGTGGTCTTTGCTCCCTCTTTTCAGGCATTTGTGCACGTCCATGAGATCCATCCTGAGCCTTCTCTCCTGTCCTCCCAGAAGAGGTGCCCTAGTCCCTTAATCCTCTTGTGGCTCTTCACTGGGCTCTGGAAGGTCCATGTCTCTCATGCAGAAGAGCCAAAATGGAGGAAGAATCCATCAGGAATCTCCTGGATTGCTTGTGTCTTGTTTTGTCCTTTCTGCAGGTCATGGGGAGGTCTAAGTCTCCTGTGAGGACAGGAGACTGCTCCTGGCTGTCTATAGGGAGCCTCATCAGCTCAACAGAATGACTTAAGTGTCCGCACAATTCAAAGTGGATAATGTGCACATCTTATTTTTTGCCTTACCTTATTTAAAGCAAACCCAAGTCTTTTATCATAGTTAATAATATGTCATTTTGAAGTAAATGTTTCTCTACTCTATTGCCCTATTTTTCTTTCAGGGTCAAATATATAGAAATGTGAATTATTTCACTGTAATCAATGAACCATTGTTGACCTAAAATCTTCAATTATCTTTAATAAGCAATTTCCTTTTGCTTATCTTTTGAAAAAGATGATTCCAGTTTGACCACTCTACTTTCTTTAAATTCACTCACAAAGAGAAAAATCGCTTTCTGCCATTGAAACATTGCTAAGAAAAAGGCAAATGAAAATTTCAGATAACTGTACTTTTGAATTAACATGCTTTCTAATGCTCTATAATTAACTGAGCAACAGTGCAGATTTTTGTATTGACCATCATGCTCTTTACATTTTTTCAGTCTTTTTATCAAATGATGCTAATTATTGATATTTAAATATCCTGAATATTAATACACAACCCATACCCTCCTTACTGTATCTATATTTGCAGTTGCCAGAAATGCAAAACAATAAGTACAGGCTTGTATGCACATATACAGAATTTCATGAGCTCTCTTCTTGGTTGATGCTGTTGATTTTATATTTTTCTCCCATTTTAATGTATATAAGATGTTGCTGTGAGTGTATATTCCTTCTACTGGGAAGTCTTCTGAATTCAGCTACTTTTATGTCCACAAGTGTCAGCTGCATTTTTGCTCTTCCATAGCTTGTTCTCCTGCCATGTTACCATCTGCCTCATATTTCTGAGGAACAGGTGAATAACAGGATACAAATATTTATACAAAATGTCTCTAAGAATTGAAACAATTATTAAAATATTCACACGATTTTTCCATGATATTATTTTACTTATTTTCTTTGGCTTGAGCTGCAGTTTAAGCTGAGATGGAACAGACTTTACAAACCTGTCCTCATCCCTCAGCACCTCCATGGAGTGCCAGTCTGTTTGTAAGCACATGTTAAAGCACTTTATTGTGTCACTGCACAGTGATGTCTGACCTTAAGCACATTGAAGCTGACAGAAATTCTCCCATCAAAGTGGGAAAGGAATTTTGATCAGGCCAAGCCTGTTGGGATACTGTAGGGTAAAAAAAGGATATTTGAAGGAAGCATGGACTAAGCCGCTCGTGTATACATCAAGTTATATTTTATTCATTATATTTTTAGGGAAAATTTTTCAAGTACAGTTGGAAAATAGGATTTTCATCAAGGTTCAAACTGCTTTAGAAGTTTTTCTTTTCATTTCTACAAAGCATGGAAATTTTAAGCTCACATTTTCAATTGAGCTTGCGAATGGACTTTGATAATAGAAATCTGTTCAACAATGAAGTCCAGAAATTGAAAGGACTAGTGATCCCTATAATCCAATAACATGTGTTTTAATATATTTTTTACATATTAGAATTGAAAAAAAAAGAGAAGTGTGGATGTAGCTGAGTGCGGCTACAACTTGAATTCAAGGGCTATATTAAATTAACAGAAACTCATGTTCAAGCCTGATTTATAATATATTACAAGAATTATTGTGGTAATTGAAATTATGAAAGCTGGTTTCCTGCAAATAATAGTTTTCTGCCATAAACCTCAGTCCTCTTATCTGTGATAACACCTCAAGCACAATGTCCCCAAATAATCCCACAGTGCCCTCAGCACCACGGGGTGTTATTTTCTACTTCCTGACATTTCAAACTGGAATAATAGAGAGCACATCCTGGAGCTCCATCTGCCCTGACTGGGAGATGAATATACGTGTGCAAAATGGAAACTCTTCCTGCCTTTCTGTCTCTGGAGGTGTCAGTAGGTTTTTCAACTTTCCATTGCTATAATTTTCATGGAACTTCGAGGAACATTGTGTCTTGGATGTTTTTGTGGACAAATTTGGTTAAAATTTAGTCAAAATGCTTAAAGTGGATCAGAGAGAATAATCTTAAGTGCTAGGTTTTTTTCAGGAGATCAGACTAAGGAAGCACCTGTTTGACATAACAGCCTTTCCCCAATAGATCCTTTTCTACTTGACAAGGAAGCCCTTAAATGTTACTGAAAATGTTGTTTCTTGTAGGGTTTGGAACAATGGTTAAATCAGACGTATGGAAAGAGCAATGTCTGCAGTGGGGAACTCATTAATTGTGTAAAGATCCATATGAATTTCACACAATTAAATGAACAATACAGAGCAAGCTGAAATTGTGTAAATATGTAAAAAATTAACCAACTCTATTATTACTGTGCTGTTGGGTAAACCTGAATTTGCTAAGGGTCACTGGAACATGAAAATTAATTTCAATTAATAGAAATTTTATACACGGATTATGTTTTCAAAAGGTCATATAGTGCCATAACTAAATATTATCAATTTATTTTCTCATGAGAATTCTAATTAATAGATAATAAATTATATTTTTTTAAAAAAACTCTCAATAATGCTTTGGAAATAATAAAAAAAAGAAATTATGTGTAAATGAGAAATCTTCAAATCCACATATTGAAATCATGTATTAATTTCTTTAGGGGATGAATGATGAAGGATGTTCTTTGTAAGTTGTAGAAAATTGATTTTATTTTTTCCCCAAGATTCCACAATGATCAGTGGTCCCAAACTCTTCATCTGAAGAGGTATTCATTAAGTTCAGGGTCACCTGCTATAGGCTTTGAATGTGCTGTTGCTGAATGTATCCACCAACGCTTTTTCTCATTTACAAGAAAATAAGCTTCTATCATATTTTTTATATTGAGAACTCCCATCCTGAAAAGCCTTTTTATTCTAGGAACAAATGAAACACAATGAAGACAGGTGCAATCCACTCCAGTGCAATATTTACTCACAGCAGAAGGAAGAGCAAGAAAATAAATTTTTCTTCTCAACTTTACAAAAGCACAATTTTCTAAAATTTTTATTGAATGTCAGAGTTAATTAGATTTTTAGAATTAGACTGAAATTTTCCCATCAGCTTTTTAAATCAAAGAATAGAGGCAAAATGCAGCTTGGTTGTCATTTTTTTGTCTTTCATTCTCTCAAGGAGGGACTCCCTGTTGCTTGTGTAATGAACCATGTGGACCGTCATGTAAAAACTTTCAAAGTGAGAAAATTTTATGTTGAAGAACAAGGGAAATTATCTCATTGCCCATAATTTAGGAGTAGGAACTACCACTGGTTTCAGTCGTGGATTTACTGTCAGGAGATTTGGGGTTTGGCAGAGTTGCGTGACAAGCAAATACCTGACAGTTCATACAGAGAGTTTTGCTCCTATTAAAGGTTCAAAAAGTCTATAAGAAGGTTCTTCAAAGACCCCAACCTCCTTTAAAAAAGTGAAAGTCCTATCGAAATGGAGTAGTAAATTATAAATTACCAATAAAATTTTTTCAAGTATTTTCGAAACTGATGTATTCCCTGCAAGGGAGGCTGTGGATGCTGCCCATTCTTTTATAAAAGCACTCTAGGAAACCTTGAAATCATTAGGAACTAGAGCCTCTGAATCCTATTCCTACACCAGTCAATCAGTCGAAGACAAGATGTAGCAGTCAACAGAATAGATAAATTTTGAATGACTGTGAAGTGAACAGTCATTGTGGATCTTTTGAAGGCTAATCATATCTCATAAGCGTATCAAGATCTGTGGAGTAGTCAAAGGTGTGTATAAATGTGATCAATAAACCATACTCGGGTTTCTCCATTCAGAGGAAATTACTTCTTTGGCTAAAAAGGATTGAAACATCAGTGTGGAAATAGATTTTCCCAAGGAAGGTTTTAGCAATAGATATTTTGAGGGATCTTCACAGTGATTTGTGTCGATCAACACAACAAATATTATCTGGCAAAGGAGACAGTGAGGTGACAGAGTTTGCAGATCAACCAAAGCGAGCCTGACAAATAATGAAAAGATTATAGTGTTGCAGAACAATTTAACAGTGCTGAAGGATTGAGGCTGTTGATAATTTTTGTCAAGTATTGTGATATTTTATACATTGTCACAAGATGTAGAGGCCGAGAAGGGAAGGTGTCCTTCTTGCTGCGATACCTGATGGGTTGGGCTCTGCTGCTGCTACAGGATGGATTTGCCATCATTACAGGCAGAATACAGGAGCAGATGTAACGTGGGGTGACCCAGGACCATTCCTGTATAATCAGCTGTGCATGATTCACCTTTGAATTGCTTGTTATTTTTACTGTTCTTTGTAAAGAAAACAAACTGCAGAAAGAATTTCAGGGTGGCTGCACAGATTGTTGCTTTGCAGTTCTGTATTCCCACAAACCATCTCAAGTTTAAGCTCTTGTTCTTCTAAATGCAATTTATATCATGCATAGTAACTGGAAATCCGAGAGAAGTGGTGAGGAATATCTGACTCACTGTTTGTCTTCAAATATTGCTTTATAATTTATAGTCATTCTGCATTTGTTCTTCTAACACTTGTGATAATTTGGGCATCTCCAACTCTCCTGTAGTGTAAAAGGAGAAATTATAATGTTTGATTTTTGATGTAGGTGGAAAAGTACATTGGTCAATAGGAGCCACTCAGTCTTGCACCGAGTACAAACCCCTTGACAGGCTCCCAAAATCCTCTGGGAAAGTTCTAGGTGTTCCTGGTTATTGTAAAGTTCCTAGAGTTGCTCAGAAATAGGTCTCTTGTCTTTAGTATGATTTTTTTTTTTTTTGAGAAAAGTGTTGTCTTTTATTTTAAAGGGTCACTGGACTTCAATTTGATTCCTTTCTGCTGTTCATACCCATGATCTGGGCTGACATAGGTTTTTAGGTACAACTGTCCCAATTTGTTAAATGTACAAATGGGATCCTTTGAACTTCAGCTTCTTAAATGGGTGATTTAAAGCTTCAGTCCTGCCTCTTCCTCTGCAAGGAACTGGGGAAGGGTTAAATCTCACAACTAAATTTTCTAATAGAAGTTTTTCTAATATTTGTTTTCTGTAGAATTAGTTAAAGGTTGATATACTGTGTTGTCAATTGAAAATTCCTAAGATAGGCCAAAGATAGACAGATCCAGAGAAGCAGAATTGATGAGAGATCTGTTTTCTCGCCAATTGATTTCTGCAGTTGAAATTGAAATGAATGATTTGTAGTTGAAATGACTGGACTCTTTTTTCTAAAGATCAATTTCAAAGCATTCTCTGCTCTTTATATTATCTTGTAATCCTGGGACTGTTTTAAAATCTTTTTTGTTTTCTAAACACAAAAAGTGTAGCCATAGAAACATACATATTAAGGTGATTTTAATTATTAATAACATTAGTAGACTTTGTTAAATTGTTTTTGTACCTCCACGATGTGTTGTTGACTAACATTTTTAAAAAGTTATTAATTCCATTAAATATATTTTTTTACTTCTATTTAAGTATTATGATCATATGCCTGCAGCCTTACGGTTTCATAAAAGTTAAACAACGAAATCTGATTCTAGGGAAACTAACTTCCTTCATTAATCTTGTTTTGTATCACTAATTATTGCTACAGGCTTATCTGCATTTTCTTTAAATTAGAAGAGAAAAACACATATACTTTAGGTTAATCACTGAATTCTTTGTGAGGATGGGTGCACTCTCATGCCTTCATCTTTATAGATGTCAGCATATTATTTGGAGGATCTCCAAATATTTCAGTTCTCTTTTCATATGTGACTCACTAATGTTTTAGATAAGGTCAATCTTTTAGCCTGAAAGTGCTACAGCTGTTACTACATCAGTATGCAGCAAGATTAGAACAGGTGCAGCATTATAAGTAACATACTTAATATTTATCATCATTAGATGTTTTACTGACACTATAACTGTAGTTAAGAGAGAGAGGCAGCAATTAATTACCTCAGGGACAGCTGTTAATTCTTTCATTTTTTTCCTAAATAACAGAACTAGAGTAATAATCTGAACCTATACAAACAGGTGAGTATGGACTGGACTGTTTGATAACACTGAGTTGAAGAAATATCCTTTACAACTGAGTGTATTTTGGATTCACACCTATGTAATTGGGTGGCCATGGACGACTATAGATTATCACTTAGTACTGTCACTATCAGTAAAAAGTTGTTAGTATGAAGTAGAAACAGCTGGGAAATGAAATCCTATTTTTGTTTTCAGGGGTGTTCTCTTGGCTCTGCATTAGCTGCATCCCTTGTCATGGCTGTAAACAAGGGCCTCAGCACTGGCTGGCTTTGAGCAAGGCCAGGATCTGAGGTTACGTTCCGTATTTGCACAGTGTGGCTGAATCCTCTCTCTGTGCAGGTGAGGCAGGTGCTGCTTGGACATTCATATTTTGCCAGTTTAAAGTAGCACTGAAGACCTGTCTCTGGCTTCAATTTGAATCCCGTATTCCGGGTCGGATGACGTGTTTGTCAAGCAGAGCAGGACGAAGCCCTGGGGTGAATCCAGCCCTGAGGCCCTTGCTGTTCCAGACGTTATCAGAGCACTGATCAATGTGGCTTTTTCTCTTGGAGCCCCACGTGTCCCTTACTCCGGTCCTGCCACTTTGTCAGGTTGACTCCTACTAAACACCTTTAAACTGGTCTTTTTAAGACAAGTTTAAAATTGCTTAGGCCTGTTCTGGTATATGGAGCGGAACCTCCTGGACTCCTAAGCTCGTTTAGAAGCAAGGCCTCGTTGCTACAAGACAGGGAATTTCTTTCTTACATTTAGAATATTTTATTAAAATATCCCTCTGGTTTATTCAGAGTGAAGACTTTTCCTTCTTGAATGTTCCTATTCTTTTTCTCTTTAATCTCAACTAAAGTGTTGAAATGATTTTTTTCCACGCCATTAGCTACATTTACATTCTGCAAGATAAAGAATGCATAGCCATTATCCCCCAAACCTATGTATGGAACAGTTTAATAATTTAACAGCTTAAACTTTCACAAAATCTTACTATTAGCTTAAAATAGTGGGTTTTGACATTGAACAGTGTTATGGCAAGCAATTGTATGTGACTGGAAAGTAATTTTATTGGAGTTAGAAAAGATAAAGCTTCTACAGGTAGGAAAAAAAATCTGATATTTGGTCACAAGTGGATTAGAAAGCTCAGAAATATTTTGGTTCTAATTGCATAAAAACTGTAATTAAGATTTATATATTGATAAATGATAAATTTGCAGGGCAGTACAAGTTTATAAAATGTATTGTTAAAAAAGGACCCAAATGATTCCATTATTTCTATTGCCTACAATTTTTTCTTGGCCTGAAACCATCACTGGGAAAAATCAAACCTTTTATTATAGAAACTTGTGTTTATTTACTCTCTGATTCATTCCTCTAAAAAGTAAATTTTATTCAACTTCAGGAACAGAATTCTTTGTGTATTATAGGGGTCATTGCCTCTTAATATTTTAATTGTTAACAGTATCTGATGGAAGCCTCAAAATACAGCTGTTACATTAATGGATTATGCTATCCAATATTTTTTCCTGCAAACTTAAATGCCATGAAATGTTGGATTTTTTTAAGGTTTATTTATGAAAAGGCATAAGCTGAGTATTGATGGACTAGGTTACACAGAAAATTGAAAAGCTCAGCTGCATACGGGATAAAAACAGAGATAAGTGACCCAGAAAAATGGTTTTGAAGCTGCATTTTTTATTTTTATTTTTTTATGGTGGTGTAGGTGAAACAGCAATGCCTGATAGGTAACTTAAAAAGTTATTTTCTAAAAAGAATGCAGTCTAGATAGTATATTAATAGGCACAATCTGGAGTTTCCTATAAATGGCTTCTTGAACTGTTTTATAATTAAAAAGAGTATTTACAGTTAAAGTCTTCTAATAAATATTAGTTAAAACATCTAAAGATTGCCACGTGTAATCTCCAAGGAAGCTATTACTGAAGCTTTTATTAAATTCTGAGTTTTAGGTTTAATTTTATTTATTGTTGGAATCTTTTGCAGAAGTGAGCAATGCTGAATGTGAGAATCATTGCTAATGTTGTTACACAGCTGTTCTATTTGTTACCTAGTGAAACTTGGGGAAAAGATCTGTATATCTCAATGCACTTTGAAAATTGGGAAAGTATTTTGAAGAATTTGTGTCACTTTTTTGCTTGTGATCGTCAACAGGACACTGATTTGGCTGAATTCTTGAATAAGGCTTCTTAATCAAAGACATTGCTTAAAACTTAAACACAGTGCAATTGATCACTCATTCTGTGCATTACTTGCCATTTATCTCAAAGAGATATCAGTAAATCTTACTCATACTCTGAAAATAATGTTAGATGTGAAAGCAAGCAGCTGTGCAGTTCTTTCCAATGTCTTTGATAATACCTCAATGTTTTAGATGATTTCTGTTGGAAATTTTTGGAAATGTATGGAGTCTTTTGTAAATGAGTAGTTAGATTAAATCAGGTTAATATTTATTTCCCAATAGAGAAAATCAGGCAGTTGGGACACTTGAGGTAATACTGTCACTGCAATAGCTCTTGCTGTGTTTAAGGGGTGAGGTCCATGTTATTGCTGCTTTAAGCTTGACTTGGTAAAGCCTTTGTTCCAGGGGTCCTGCAAGTTTGGATACATGAGCTTGGTTTAGCTGATTGAGCTGCATGAGGGATCCTCATCAGATCAAACCTGTTGCCTTTCACCTGCTGTTCCTCTTGCTGTGCTCTTGTAGATTGACACAAAACTTGTGAAAGCACAGTAAAGTTTGTGTGCTCACACATCAAACTCTACCCAAGGATACAGACATCAATCCTTGTACACCCATGAATGTGTTTGTGCCGACACACTTATACAAATATCTGTGTCAGTGGGAGAAGAGTCTAAAACAAAGACACCCTCAACTTGGAACAATGACAACTTTTGACTTGCTGAGTCAGGAAATGTAGATCTGCAGGTTAAATTTTTTGGCTCAGCTTCTAGTCTTTCGAGGAAGGAAATTATCAAATTTACATGAATTATTGCATTAACCCAGGGCAACTCTTTGCTGCATAAATTAAGTCTGAGCAATTTGTGTTGTTGCAAAATTGAATTAAAATGGTTTTGCAATTTCAGAATTAGGTATACTGAGCCATCTTGATGTGAGTAAATATGAATAGCAACTTATTGTTTATTATTGTTGCATATATTTTTGTTGCCTTATAAAGGCTACAAACAGGGAGAAAACTGTTTACAGTTTGAAACAGAGCAAGTTCTTAGTGTGCACCAGTTGAAAGAACTGATTTCATGATACTTTCCAGCAATTTGTGATTATACTTGATCCATTTGTGGGATTTTAGAAATATATCAGTCGTTCTAAAAATATGCTCCGAAGAAATTCTGTATTTTTGTCAAGCTCCTCAGAAAGAACAGATGTTCCATGTTTGGCTCTCTATAAAGCCCTCAGGTCAGTGTATGTTTAGCATATTGTATCTTGAGATGCAACATCCTTATATTGAAAATTTTAGTTAGGAATAAAAATGCCGTGGAATAAATGGCAACACCTCCAGAGAAAATGTCAGGATCAGAGATTCACCCTTTATTTTTTCTATCAACTATAGTTTTTTTTCAATGTTAGTATGAGCAGGTTTTTACTAATACAATAACTTAATGTAATATATTTTAAATTACTTATTTTTATATTTAAAAAGGGCATGGATGCTATCATTCAACCACTGAAGACTGCTTTTGTTTCAAATTAGAAGCAGCCAAATTTATCAAGGTGTAGTTAAAACTTCCTTTTGAGTGTACATCATTATCACTAGTTACTGCCACATAGACTTTGTTAGATCTCCAAACACAGCTGAGACAATGGGGACCTGATCAAACGGAAATTAAAGGAGATTTTCTACTGACTTTAGTAGACTTGCAGCTGAGGGTGTTCACAGTGTGTCCTGTAATGCCAAATTGTAACTGTTTGCTGAAACTAACTTTCAAATGTGTCACAGTAATGCAAAGCAGCAAATGAAGGAAAAGGGAGAGGTGGGAAAGCAGTTAAAGAGTGTTCAGGGGTATTTGGGTTTTAAATTTTGATATTACTGTAATGTCTGATTGTTAAAACACGTATTTTCTAACCCTTGAAAAAAAATTGCTAAAGATATGTTTGATAGAACTGAGTGGTGTGTATTGACAATTCTGTGTCCTAGGATAGCTCCAAATTCCATGTCAGGCAGCAGAAAGTTAAGAACTGAAGAATTTGTGTTGGGATATTGGACCCAGCTGTACAAAATTGGAGGCCTTTTTACAGCTTATTTTCCACCACTATTTCAGATATGTAATGTTTTGAATTTCATTCAATATTATTAGCTTTTTTTTTTTTTCCTTCAATCCTGAAGGATTTAGGGAAGTCATTTGTGCAGGTCTGTGGTGGTAGGAGAGTTTACTTGGACCCACTGGGTTTTTCTGGGTACCTGATTCTGCCTTTCTGGCTCTGTCAGGCAGCTTTTCACAATGTACAGCTTGTTCTTTTCTTTGTTGGTTTTACAGTTATTACAGAGCCTTGCACTTGCTCTTTTATTAAGTTTAATAAGTCTTGTCTTGGAAGGCTGTTTCAGGTGTTGCTATTAACAGAAAATGTAAGTATGCAGCTTTGTAGCCAGTGAATGTAGGTAACTTCTAATTATTAATTAAATGTAGGTAACTTCTAATTCTGACTTCTCGAGAACAGTAATAATACACCTGGAAAACAACTGACATGTTGGACAGCATGATACCATCTGCATTATTGAAGGTTATTTGTTCCATTAGTCCAGGGATCTTCCAGCTTTTGAAGTATAAACCCAAATTTTAAGTTCTGCATTTTGACTCTGACCAGTTTGGAAATTGTGTATTCTTTTCAGCTTTTCATCTTGATTTTTTGCATCTTGACCTTTTCTTTCTTTTCATTTCAACTGCTTCCATAATTCCTCAGCATGATTCCATGAAGTGATATACATAAAACATATAATTGTATTGCAATTAGATAGTCATCTCGAAGCTTCTGAAGAGACTAATCGACCTCTGTCACTAATTGCAACTCAATCAAGATGTTTGCATGTTGGAACCTGTATTGGACACATTTCACTGCTAATTCTAGCAGGAGTTAAGCATTAACTAAGTTTAAAACCGATCTCAAAGCAGGAAGGTGAATCCAAGATAGTGGTAGCTTTTTAACTTAAGGTGATTTTGAATCTTTGTCTTTGGAAAAAAATGGGGGAAAGGGGTTAATTGTTTTAGATGAAAAGTGAGATGGAGCCATTGTTAAATCCTGAAATAAGTTTAGAGAATGAAAATGAAAATACTTCATTTACAGCATGAAGTATCATAGAGCATTGGTACTCATAGAGGTATTAACTGCTTCATAAGATTAAAATGTTTAAAGTTTTAAATATCCCAGATAACTCAGATATTGTTGCCATCTGCCCTTGACTGAAGCAGCAGCATTTGCTGAGATGAAGACCTGTGACCTCTAGATAAGTTTTTATACAGGGAAAAACATTTATCTTCCTACTATGACCTTCCATGCACAAGACATGAGCCATGGATTTGTTTCCTAGGGAACTAGTGACTGAGGAAAATCTATAATTAGATCTGTGGGTTGCTTGCTACAAATGGGAATTGGGTGCTAAGCAGGTTCTTAAAGTACCCAGAAGTATTAGATAGACTTCATGTAATAGAACCAAATTCAGTAAAAAATACTCTTCATCATGATATCTCCTTTTTAATATCTTCAATTAAAAAAAAAAACTGAATATTTTTGATGGAGTACTTATTCCTCTCTGTTCATTTTAATTGCAAAATATTTTCAAAAGTCAGGAGTCAGCAGGTTGCTAGTTAAAGCAAAAATAAAATTACACACAATCTTCCAATAAATTTCCTCAAATTAAACTGAATCTTAATTTTCGAGTGCGGTTTGAGGAGAATCATTCTCATCAGCTCCATTTTTCTCACTTTACTACCCCTATTCAGCTCCTCAGGTTGGCTCTGCAACTTCAATGTCTTATTCTGCAATTCCAATTACTCTTCCCAGCTGGAGGTTCCCACTTAATCCAGATCTTGATTTCTTTCTTCAGCGCGTGCATAGATCTAAAGACAACTTTTGTGGCTAAGTCCCATGGGCAGTAATTGTGGCTGCAGGAGAGGAAGGAGCCAGCTTTTTAGATTCCCCACACAAGCCAGGGCAGACTTCTCCAGAGCTCATCAGCAGGATGTGTCAGCCTGGGCACAGTGCAGCTGGAATGTCGGGTTGCTTCCAGCCCAGCAGTAGATCCGAGGACCTTGTGTTAGCTTGGATGCTGCACATGAGGCCTTGAGTTAGAAATCAAGACTTTGATCTTATTCTGAATAAAGAGTACTGTGAAATACCTGGCAAAAGCTGCTGGAAATTGGGTCTGTTCTCTTTTCTCCCACTTGTACATTTAGCTCTGGGTGTGGTCATTAAATGTTGTCTATTCTGTCCTATGGCTTGAATTTCTGCAGTTACAACCCATTAAATGTGGTAATGTCTCTGCATTTCTGCCTTTTCAGCTCTGTGATAAGTTTGTGGTAAAGCACCTCGATAAATCCAAATAAACCATTTTTTTTTGTTTGTTTTGAAGGAGATCTTTTGAATTCTTCATTTAATACTGTCAAACAGAGTCAGATTTTTCCTAACTAACCTCAGCTTTTGAACTACTCCTTCTGGCTGTCACTCAGAAGACAATGGTCCTGGAATTCCTTCAACTGATAGGGTTTTCAAATTAGTAAATTAAGTGACAATTAAAATATAGTGATTAAATGGCTACTAAAAGGCAAAATCCACCTGTGAATTACCCAGGCCTTCTATGAAAACTAACACTTTTAGGTGCTTTTCCTTTGAGATCACATAAACCTGTGTTTGTTAATTCCATACTGCCAGTAGGAAGATATTGTCAGGTGTAGAATCCTGAGTTTGTAGAAATATATTTGAAATAGACTATTAGGAAGAGGGGAAGTGAAAATTACTTGTAATGAATCTCCTTGCTTTTATAAATTAAGAGTAAAAGGAAGCTGAGGAATTACCTGCTACAAAAGATAATGCACATCTTGATGTGTTCATTGAATTACTTTGCTTCAATCTATGAGTAAATTCTCTCTGTTAGCTATTTATGTTGGTTGAATCCTCAGATTTAAATCTCTGCAACTGGTTGTTCTGGGGGAATTGTTGCAGTTGTGTTCAGCTACAGCAATAAATCTTGGCCTGAAGGGATCCACCAGTGCACAGGGCACCCACATCCATAAATTCAGTTTGTTTCACTTGAACACCTGTGCATCCCACTACAAAACTGATCAGAATTTTGTAAACATTTATGCATAATTATGATAAAAAGCCATCATGTTGAGAAGATAGTTTTTGGTTGAATATCAAAACCCCCATTTGTGTTGATTATTCTAAAAAGATGTCAAAAATCAGGCCCCGGTAGTGAAACAGCTTCAGCAGGTTTTGATATATCGTGTCATCTTCACACACTGAGATATTTTGTTGAACTACTTCTCTATGGATTTTTTTAACCTTGGAAAATTTCAGATTTATGGAGTTTTTTAGTTCATAAAATGTTTTATTTGCCCTGGTGTAACAAAATAATTATTGGTATAGGAGCTTTTATAGGACATAGAGCCCCAGTCCAGCAAAATACTTAAATAAACCACCTGATTTTGGAGCAGTGCAAGTTCTATTTCCATTGTGTACCTAAAGTTCTGAATATGGTACCTGACAAGAAATTCAAGTTTTATTTGAATTGCTTCAGTCAAGGAAAATTTGAACCATTTGCAACCCCCAGTCAGACTTGCAAACATGCATCAAAAATATCCTAAAACTGTGTGCTTTAGTTCTCACAACGTACCTAAATTTGACACTTCCTGAAACGTTTAGCGAGACAAAGCTCATACTTGAGATGCTAAAAAAACCCTCTTGGCAATATCAGTGTATGACTTTTCATTTTCATAATTCATTTAATTTCAACTCCTGTTCTTTTTAAATTCTCATCTGATGGTTGGTATAAATGTTTCCACTTTAAAGGTTATGCTGCGTCCAGTAGTCAATGCTTCACAGATTCTATCCAGATATTCAAAAGCTGCAGTTTACAGATGCATTATTGTAATAATACACATGTTCCTGTGCATTTTGTTTTTTCCTCTGTAATTCATAAGTCTTAAGAGAACCAGTGAAAAAGAATATAAGTAAGAAGTAATTTCCCATTGGCCACTGAGATTTTGATGTTTATGAACATATAAGAATAAATAACAAGAGGCAAGAAGAGAATGTAAACTTTGTTAAGGGATTAATTATATTGTATTTGAGGTTTTAATTAATCTCTTTGATTGAGAAGCATCATGCAATAATTCACCCAAATCAGTATCTTAAAGAGCAAAATTCAGGCTTAGGAATCTGAAAGAGAAAATAGATCTTTAGAGCTTTATGGCTTAAATTATTTTATATTATTTTAAATTATGACTTAAATTAATTTATGGCTTTCTTTGCTGAGTTAGCTCCAGTCTGTTGTCTACACATATTTTCCTTTCTCTGTGTGTAAGTGCATTCTTACTAGAAATGTCAACAGCATCAAGCAAAATCCTTGGAGTTGATGACACAGGAACAATGTCTGCTGTGTAAAAGGTAGTTTTCCTCTAGAAACTCTTCACCTTCACTTTGTGTTCCATCATCTTGGCTGCCATGGGAGGTTGGATCAATGCTGAATATTCTAATTGCTGGTCACATTTCCTTTTTGTTTCTGGATTGTTCTTCCAGTTGCAAGAACAAATATCCGGATTTGAGTGAGTTCCTGACTGCTGGTTTCAGCTTTGTGGTGAAATTTCTCAAATATTGTTCATTCTTGTCTCCATTAACTCAGCTTTTGTTTTGGTTGGGCATTTGTCCAGGAGTGCTTTGGTCGATAGTATGTTGAGGCTGATAGCAAGGTCTATTATATTTGTGAATAAGGAAAAGTGTCACCTGAAAGCTATCCCTGCAGATATAGTGTGTTGGGTTTATCCCCAATTATCATGAACAAAGGACAAAGACACTTAGAAAAGCTTTGTTGTGGAAACAAATCGTCTGGATTTCCTTGGCTTTCTCCTGTATATGGAGTGAATCTGGAGAAAATCCTGATCAGAGAAAAAACCAAGGCCAGGTTTGGCCAACAACTGTCTTCATCAAACAACAAAAATTGGCTCCCATGCTTAACCAGTTTATCTAGTACTTAACTAATGAAGACAGAGTGATTAATTTTTATTTAATTAGTTCTTAACTCAGGAAATCACATTAATTTTTCTTTCTAGCCACAGGCTTTTTATGTTTAGCTCACAGTACTGAAACAGTTTCTGTTGGTTAATGTTTTTGAATAACAACAGGAATATTTTACATTTGTTTTGATTGAGAAAGCATTTGAGTCAGTGTGGAGCAGATGGAGCCTCTGACTGTAAAGAGTGATTTTCAGTATGGCAGGACAGGAAGTGTCTTTTTAAATATTTATACAATATCTAAACAATGGGTCAAACCATTGTTTTGCTCTTGGGGAACACGGTGATTAAAGGAAAAAATAGTTCATCTTTAAATATTCCATGAATAAATTTGCATCCTAGGATGTTAGGGGAAGTGGGAAACACCAAAACCAAACAACCCGGCAAAAAATAATAACTAAATAAAAACCCCCACAAGTGAGACACTGTAACACTCTGAAATGAAAAGAACTGGTGACTGGGATCTGTCTTCTAACTAAAGAGTGAAACTAATTTGGTGCATCTATAATTCACGTGGTATCAGGAACTAAGAAATTATGGAAGTGGTTGAGGCAACCACTTTAAGGAATGAAACTGGTGAATGAGGATGGTGCTGCTTAGGACAGATTTGCTGGGGTTGCAGGACTGTGAGGTTTCTCTCTGGGGGCAATGTGGCTTTTTTGTACTTATGTTTCTCTTCCTCTCTTGAGAACACTGATTTACTTCTGCGATAAACCCATAACAACAGGGGGATCACGTTGCTGAAATGAGTTTAGCTGGAAGGGATATGTAATGTCAGCTGAAAAATAGCTCTTGGTAAATAAGTTTTGGCCATGGTTCAGCAAAAAGCAGATCCTGTCAGCTACGGAATGCTCTGTTTTCTTGAAAGAGTCTTTTAGTTGAGCAGAATCAGAGATGCTTGGCCTTTTTGAAAAATAAAAATACTACTCTGTCACAGGTGTTACATCTGTGGCCCTGGCAAGGCTTGGGGGGGATCACTTCAGTTCTCAAGACATTTATTCTCTGATACACCGGTGAGATGGGAAGGGTGTGAGGAAGTGAGTGGTGTCTAAGTCTGCATCCAGTACTGTCCCTTGGGTCCTGGGGGAGAAGTAGGCTTCAGTGGCCTGTGTTACTGGGGGATGCTCAGCTGGCCTCTGTTCTGCCTTTGCCATCTGCCCATGCAAAGTCAAGACCCTTCTGAACTGGGAGATCAGAACAAGAGAAAATGAAATAAGTAGAAACTGGGGGGCTGGATAGAGCTCCCCCAGTGAGCAGGGGATAGGATCTTGTGCTGCCTTAACAATCATTCCCAAAGAAAGAAGATTCTTTCTATGAAACACTCCCTGTGTGCAGACACCACCCTGTCGTACGATGCAGGCATTTTCAATATTAGAACCTGCACTGATGTTCCTGAAGCTGTGAAAAAAAATAAATCTGGAAATTAGTGTTTCTGTCTGGGCTTCAGGTAGTAATAACTGTGGGATTTTATTCACGTATTTCAGAAATGTAAAAATTAAATTCTGAGGTAAACATTCCAGCAGTAATAATCTGGCCTTGTTTTGTCTCAGCCAGGAAATCGGGAAAGCATTGTTCTGCAAATACATTGTGAGCTTGGAAATTTTCATGTCAGCAGTGCAGTGTTTATGCCAGTGTTCAGAGTATCAGTCTTGCCAGAGGAGATGTCAGACAATCCTGTTTTCTTCTTTGCTCTTGTTGAAGCACCAAACCATATGGCAAATTAAGCCTGATTTTTATTAAACTTTTCATTGTACTGAGCTTAGTGTGAACTGGGAAATGCACTTTCTTTGAACTATGCAGCCATTATATAAGCATCTTAATTAGGCGATGTTAATGCTCTCCCTTACATTCCTGGGAGTTTGCAGCTCCCCCTCGTGGCTAATTAAGCGGTTTAAAGAACCTGCAAATTCCTTTTTGTGAGATGACAAGGATGCCCGAGGTACCTCAGTCCTGGGCTGCGTGTTACAGCATCAGGCATCAGGTGCTGTGCAATGACTGCATGCACAGACACACGTAAGGCACAGATAAAAGAGAAAGGTCTGCACACAGTTGCACCGTGAACGTGATGGCTCCCTGAGGCCTCAAAAAAGCTGAGTGGGCACATCCAGTTGTTCAGAAAAACTCTGCTGTCTGTAACTCTATTGTTCCTATACATTAGATGCTGCAGCTGCTGCTCGAGGCAGGATGAGAGATGAGACATGTCACAGCTCCAAGGAGTACAAATCTTTCAGGCACCAAATTGCCATGTCTTGCCATCAAATTCAAGGTTAGGATCTTTGCTAGAGTTGAATTTGAGAAGAAATTTTCCCTCCAGTTTTCAGGGACCCTTATTCTTATTCTTTTCTTGTTCTCTTATTTTCTTATTCTACTTCTGCCTTTCTGTCTAGTGTGGAGAAATACCTGTGTATCTGGAATCTGGAAGATTTTTGATAAACTCCGTTGTAGTGCTCAGTATTTGTTCTGATTTATTTCTATGACTTTTTACTGGGCATTGTGCCCATACTACTCCTTAAACTTGTAATAAACAGGTAATATTTGATGGCTCTGGTGGAAATGGCTGAAGTGTAAATGTGTCTGAGGGAGATTTTGTGTTGGTCTGTGACTGATTTCAGGCCTTTCAAACCACTGTTCATATACTGGATGGGAAGGTGCACTTGGCTCTGAATAAGACTCAGACATCAGGGCAGAAAATAATTAATTCATCTTTTCTCTGAAAAAGAGAGCAGTGATCATTACAGTGCAAAATCTTGAGCATAATTTTGTTAAGAAAACCAGATATTTTTAAGCTTGATGTAAAAAATACCAGAGCTTGGTCAAAACCTGAGCTGACCAGCAGGTAACTTTTCAGTAGGGGCCATTAGGTTTCAATTTCTTCACGAAATCAGAAGCCACAAAGAGATTATGCCCTTTTGTCACCTGCAGTGCTATCTGCCTCTGTGCTTTGACATCACACACTCACAAATACCCAAGAAACCGTCATCCATTATTGTTTCTGAATGTTGAAATGGGGAAAGAAAAAAAAAGGTGAAGCAAGTTTCCACATTGAAATTTCTCCCTTCCCCAAAGGGTTTGAGAATTGAAACTTTATCTCTAAAAATGCTGATTTCCTATTTCTCAACTTGTGGCAATTTTTTTCTCAATTAAAATAAAGGAATAATGATTATGGAGTGAAGTCAAAATCTCACTGCCCAGTAATCTGCAAAGCATTGTTGTTGAACCCACAGCAACAGGGCAGCAAACATTTATTTCCTCAGGGACATTATTAAACAACCTGCATATTTATTATCTCAAAATTGGAACAGCTCCAGATTTCTAAAGCCACTTTTTCCCTTCCTTTTCCTGAGCTGTGATTCAGACCAGCATATAAATTTTTGACTTAATGTTTCTGCAGAAATATTAGTGATCTGAAATTGCTTGAAACAAAAGAGCATGAAACAGCAGAGGGAAGGAATGGCTTGGCAAGATTGTCAGCCTTAAAGGGCAAGATTAATTTACAATCCTTCAGATTCTGGTGTACAAATACAAATTCACAAAGCATGTAGTTTGTAACTAACATTGTGTAGCTCTGCAAGTTTATAAATGTTACTTGCTATTGTAAGATTGACTTGAAATCAGATTTTTAGGGATTTTTTTCTTATGGGAAATAAGGTAATGGTACCAAGGAGTTGCCATAGACACATGGATGTGTCTATATATAAAGACAAATTTGGGAAGGGGACTAATTTCAGGTGTGTGACTGAGCAGAGTTCTGGGCGGGAGACTCAGATTTTTCATGCAGAATTTTCTCCCTTGATTTAAAGTCCTGGGAAAGGAAGAATGTAAGACAACTGGGGGGAAAAAATCCCAACATGAATCTGTTTTGAATTTCACTATGGCTGATAAATAGGATGGACTAACTGGAAAATATTTGATGATGGCTCTCTGGTATGGTAAGGGTTGTTGTGAACTACAGTGCTTATGGTAATCAATAAAATGTGTCTATTTTCTTTTTGTTTCTTTGTTTTGTTGGTTTTTCGTTTTTTAAGTTTGTAGATATTTTGCCAATTTAATTAAAAAAAAAGAAATGGCAACAAATAAAAATCAAATACAGAAAGAGAGTGACTTCAGTAGTGATGGAATGATAGAAACTTTAAGCAGTGCAATAGAAGACAGTAAAGGTAAGATAGCAAGTGGTAAGGACATGTGTAGCTTTTCCAGGTTTTAACACAAGAACTACACAGTGACTTCTGAATGATAGAAACCATATTTTATAGTTACATTTTATTGGCAGGGAACACACCTCAACATTAGTTAAAAGATTGAAATGACTTATGTGGTTTTAAAATGACTTTACAAGTTTTATAATACAGGCTCTCACTTGTTTTGTGTCATGCAGGTCATCAGGAGTGAAGTGACAGAGGGAGCAAAGTTTCGACTCTCTGGTAAAGGAGTAGATCAAGACCCAAAAGGAATTTTTAGAATCAATGAGATCACTGGGGATGTCTCAGTCACTCGAACCCTTGATAGAGAAGCGATTGCCAATTATGAGGTGAGTGCTCACAGCAAGAACCTCTCTGCCCGTGTTGATAATGTAAATCTTTTGAATGTGTATTTGCTCTTGAATGGGCTGCAGTTAAATTTAAGACTGAATTGCAGCTTCTGTCCTCTAAAATTTCCAGAAGAAAGATTCATGCTTTGGAAATGGTAAATGTGTTCATTTTTTCATGCAATTGAAACTCTCCTCTGCTTTCTGCATGAAATTTTTGTCATTTATCTTTATTAGAAATGTTGTCTGAACATTGTGTATTCATTTGATTTTTGAATATAAAATTTTGTTTGGACAAAAGGAGATCTTTTGAGGGAATTGTCACCACAATACTACATGGTTTTATGATGTTATTGTCCAATAGTCAATGAAATGTACTATTGAACTCCACTTTTAGTAATGGATATCTTAAATGGAGATAAGACTCGGATAATATGAAAATGTGAGCAGATGACCGTCTGTAAGACAGACATCACCTACAAAGATCTTACTAATGATTCCTTACCTTGTCAATAAATGCTGTGTTCTCTCCATTAAATTTCTAACAAATGAGCTCTGAAATCCGAAAATTACTGCTCCTGAAATGGATCCTATGGATGGAGGATCTGTCAATTCATATTTTCTATCTTATTCTTGAAATGTGCAGTCAGATAAGCTGTGTCTGACCTCTATGGCACAGAGGAGCAGTAGAATTTCACATGACAAGTGGACTTGTGTCCCAGCACAGGGACTGATCTCCAAACCCTCTGGCAGCAGGAAGCACCTGGTGGAGCTCAGGCTTTGTGGACAGCCCTGGCTGCCAACCCTGACCTCCGTGCTTTGTCTCCTGCTGAAGTGTAACCAACTCTTGCACCTTCAGAACTGTTTCTCTCCTCCTCTGGGAGAGTTTGCCAGTCAGATGACTAGTCCTGCTTCCTCCAACAGCACTGCTAAAATTTACCATATGTTGGTTTTCAACACTTAAAACATCTACTTCTTCTCTGGGTCTACAGTGAAATGTGTGTTCACCACTCACACAGGGTTTGTGGTAGTCACTGATGTCCTTCTGACAAGGAAAACATTGCAGTTTCTCTTTTTAACAGTGCTCCTTGTCTTCATTTACCAGCTGTTTCTTATCAGTGGCTTCCCAGCTTAATGTGTTTAGCATTAACCTGGAATATTTTTTTGCTGGAAAAACATAGTAGACTTTTCAACATAATACATCAAAACACAAACAGCCCTCCTGTGTGATCTGGCAAAAGATACACTTAAATTAACATCGAACCATTTTCCTGGAAGAGCTTTTTTTGAGGGAAGGTAAGTTATATACAAATAGAGCGTAGCAGCAGATTTTCCAGAGCAATATGAATGTACATCCTAATAGGCTGTAGTGCTTTCTAAGCTGTTCCACATCCCTCTGCTCAGCACTCTCACAGCTTCCTGTGGAGCATAATAGAGTTAAAAAGTTCTGCAGGAGAACCCTCAACGTGATTACTCTGCCTCTGATTCCAGCCCATTATTTTCCAATAAAGACATGTCATGGTGTCAGGAGGACAGGAGGATTTTCTCCCTGATTTCCTTGGTACACTGAAAGATGAATAATGTGACAAATCCTTATATTTCTCTCAAAAAGTGTTTTCTGTTTTTTGTTTGAGCTTCCTCCTGCCCAACATTGATGTTCTGAATGAAGAGAAGTTTGATAAAGAGCATCCTGATAGGAATTCTCTGGGTCAGAGTACACCAGTGGATTTACGTTGAATGGTTTGACTTTGGGACTTGTTACAGACTGTTGCCAAAACTTCCAAAAGATGCTCTGAAGAAGGAGCTTGAGCAGGCTATGGATGTGTTATTGAATTGCTTCTGGATTGGTGAGATAAGAGGTAGCCCAGAGCCCCTATTTATTGGGAGCAAAAGGTGCTCAGTTATACAAATATTCTCTCAAGCATATTTGATTTTCTCTCAAAATTTAAATAAATAAGACTAGTCATAGACTTCAGAAAATGGCAAATTACTTATTTATTTACTATTGAAAAGTGCAGATGCTTAAAAAGAGATGAAGGGAATTTGTGGGGAGACTTAAGATGGATTTTCCAGTCCAAATCAGTGAGGCACACACCATCCAAAAACTGCCAATAACCTCTGCAAGCCAGAGTTCACTTCAGACCCGTAGTCTTTTCTGATTCCAGCAGAGCAGAAATATTAGTGACTTTACAGTTCTGTCTTTGAGGAAGAAAAGTCAAGTGCTTCTATAAAGATCTGCAATAACAGAGCTAGAGGATTCCAGTGAAGCTGGAAGTCTACTTATGCTAAGTGTTGATAAAAACCCAATGAATTAGGAAACAAAGGGTCAAATAGAAGGCCAGTGAGAATAGGAGTCTGAAAACAAGTGATTGTGGAGTAACTTATTAATTAAACCCCCTGAGCTCATTTTCCAAACCATTACCTAGATAATGTGTATTTGTAGGCAGGATGCTTTAATAACAATAAAAGCAGGAAGAGTTG
Organism: Serilophus lunatus; assembly: GCA_013399895.1. Taxonomy (NCBI): domain Eukaryota; kingdom Metazoa; phylum Chordata; class Aves; order Passeriformes; family Eurylaimidae; genus Serilophus; species Serilophus lunatus. The sequence goes on from VXBA01002171.1 coordinate 1,618,977, forward strand.
TACAGATTGATTACCATGACCAAGATGACAAAATGGTGCTAAGTCAAAAAAACCCTGTTTTTTACTCAGAGTTAAGTGGGTGCAGAAGAATTTGGAACAAAATTCCATTAACTTTTTATTGTTCATGCACGAGATTTTGGGATAGGCATTCCCAAGACAAAGTTTCAAGTTGGAGAAGCTTGTTCCTCATCACTTCCCACTGCTGGTAATCTCCACATCAATGAAATCCAGTTCTGTAGCCTCTTAAACATCAGTGGCAAAGTGCCACTGGGGAGTTCCAATCCCCGGATTTTAAAGGGTGTTGCCATCATTGATTGGCTCTTTCATAAGTGCTTGCCAAGTGTAAATATGTGTGGAAAAGAAATAATCAGAAAGTGATCCTTTGCAAGCATGAAATGAAGCAGCTTGATAAAACTATTCAGTGACAGTGTGCAAATTAGAGCTGTGACCAAATTTACCTAGGCAATTTGAACTGCTAATGAAGAGTTAGTTTTAATTATTTTTTTAAGTAAAGAGCTTTATTTGCTTTCAAAAATAGTTAACAAGCAGAGGTGTGAAATCAGCTTTCAGCCTTTTTTATAATGACAGATCACACTTCTGTGAGAGGATGCCTTGCAACTGATGGTGACAGACTGAGATATTTAGAAAACTTCTGCTAACAAGACTGAAAAGCAAATTGGGAGGATGTAGTTCTGTGTGGTATTGTTTCCATATGAAGAATAACAAGTAGAGAAGAAGCTGAAGATTTCAGACCCATCAACAGCAACCCCCTCTCCAGTGTGAAATGCCTCATTTTGGGTACACGTGACTGAGCCAAACATTGAGGGTGAGTCCCAACGGACTCTATTTCTGTGTTTAATTTGGAATAAATAATGGAAATGCCTCATGATGATGAGAAAAACAAGCCTGGTCAGGTAGTGAAGAGTGTTTTGTGAGAAAGATTTGTAAGTGCTTTAATGCATTATTGCAGATACGGAAAGTATTCCTGTAACAAAACCCTAGAAGTGAACAGCCGTAATTTATAGTGTGCAGAACGAATTTGTCTTCTGTGTAAGTCCATTTTAGTGCAACCACATCCATTCCAGGATGATTTATCACACCCTGATACTGAATCTCTGCAATATGCAAGTTGGGATCCAGGGACAGCACACAAACATGTTGCTTTTTCAGAAGGAAACCCATGAATCTGCCTCTAACTTCAAGGCTGATCTAAAATGTATTTTGATCTTGGTTATCTGCACTGGCAGGTTTGCCTGAAGTGGAAATGATCTGCTCTGTGCTGAGCTGAAATCAGTTGGTGGGAAATGTCAGACCCCAGTCATCCCCCATGAATATCCCCCTGAAAAGAAGGCACTCAGTCTTTCCAGGGAGAAGGGGTTTGGTCTTGTGGAGATGTAAATGTCAGTAAAATGTGCTTGAACAATTAAGGTATCATTACTATACAGAGCCAATCTGTTAAAATGCTAGTGCTCTCCAATTGCACCTGTTACATCAAAAATCTTGGAGTAATGGCAGAATACAGTTTCAGGAAGGAATTCTGACTACTTAACAAAGTGAAAAGGAAGAAAATGTGACTGGGAAAAGTTCTTGTGGATTTATTAAATATAATTGCTAATAAGCTATAAAATTATTTATATACATGAGCTGCAACAGGATAAACCAACACACAAATGAAAACTCTGGCAGTGAAAAAATCTGTAACTTGTGTTTCACATGTACACGTAGAGATAAGCACAGGTACCTCTGCATATCTCAAATAGATGAGATATATGGGTTTCTCCTTTATATTGTTATGTTTACAGAGATATTTTTAAAAATATTCACATCTCAGGGCACCAGATAAATTCAGAGAGGAGTTTTGAGTTAGTTTTATATTTTGACTACAGAGAGAGAAAAGAACATTGACTGAGGCAGTGACATTGGTATTCCTTGGCATCATTGCTGGCAATTTAGTCACCTCCACGTGGACATTTCAGTCCAAGCTGACAAGATTTAGACACGGGGTATTTTTTTAGGATGCCACAAACTGGAGAAAACCAGGTATTGTTGGTTTAAGATAACTAATATTAGGATTATGAAATTCCAAGATAAAATGTTAACAGATATTTCATCTAACCTGGAAGAAGAAACAAACTCAGCAGAACAAGTTCTAGATCCTTTGATGAGATTTGCATGGGCAGACTCCTGATTTCATGGGGAACTTTCTGGCACTGGTTGTTTATCAAGGTCAAAAGCAAGGTGATAACCATAACAGTGTGCATAAATCTAATATTTGAGCATATAAATTTGAAGTGGAGTCACATTTCTTAAAACTACAATTTAAATAATTGCTTGCACAGCTGGGATATAAAAAGGATTTCCAGCTACTGGAAATATCTCTTTTTCCCAAGGTTGGTTTATGGGATTAAAAGAAATCCTGACAAGAAATGAAGTTAAAATTCAAGCTATTTTTATGTATATTCTCCCATTTTGTCCAGAGGGAACATAATATTGTATATAAACTCTCTAATTTACCATTTTTACTAGAAATAGTCTCTTGAATATATACTGTATGTTTTTCAATACATCTTAATGTTATGAGATATCAGCAGGCTACTGTGATTCCTCTCGGAAGCCAGGAGCATCCTCATCTCATTTCTGTGGAAAACATGCAAAAGTCAACAGTCAGTTTTGTTGGAGGGCATTTGATTTATTCTTAGATCTGAGCTCTTGCATGGCTCTGACATTCCTCGTGTTCAACAACACTGTCATGTCATTTGTAGGAGGAACAGAGCAAAGTTTTGTTAAAGGAAAAAATCAGGAAATGTTTGTTTATAACCCATAACTGTCAAGACAAGGCAGTGGGCTTGGATTTCCATCCTAAAAATGACACAAACTCCTAACATCGGGCAAAAATTAATATTTTCTTGTTGAAGAGTGGGAAGTGGAAATACACAGCAGTAAGAACTAAGGAAAAGTTTAAGTTTATTGAGACAGTAACAAATGACACAAAATTTGGTTTTCATGGTTGTTCAGTTTCACTTTGGCTTTATTACTTTCTTAATTATTATTATTTCCTAAGAGATCACCACTCCCAGAAAGAACAATGATGTGTTCAGTAAAACAAGAGGAGACTAATAACATTTGTTGTCATGTTATGTTAATAGTCTGTGAAACCAGTTTATTGCATATTAATTGCATTTTAAGGCTTTTCAGTGCCATCATGACACTTCTTCAGCATGATCAGTTTGTTTGTTTCTTTCCCTTGTCTGTTGTATTACTGCAACCCTTGGAATATTTTACCCAGCACTCCCTGTTCCAGGTGCAACATCAATACCTGGGAGGGCTCTTTGCCCTTTCCTCAGATCTCCTGGGGTTTTTTTGTTGTTTGTTTTTTGTGCCAACAAACCATAGATTAAATAAAAACTGTCTTTTAAAAACTCTCTGGTCTTTATGAATGGCAAGGAGGATCCTGTTTCATCTCTTATTAGCTGAATATTTTTTTGTTTGGTTGCTTTTCTGAAAAAGTGCCAAAGCTTTGAGCTTATGGGTCCTTTACAAAATGTGCAAAAATATTGCAGTGGCTGCTTTGACAGAGTACCTGTCCTGTGCCTCATGTCAAAGCCTTGAAAGTCTGCCCTTACTTGCTAGTTTGCAACACTACTTTAAGCTTTTCCTCATCCATTAGTAACATCCAGAACATAATACAGATATTTTTAAAGTTTTGGGTGCTCATATCTCTTTTTTTTTTTCTTTTCCTATACAGAAAGAATTCTGTCTAATTTACATATTTGGTAAAAATCAGATTCTTCATGTTCTAATTGCTGGAAAGACCTTGATTTCTATGACTACTTCTTGGTCTTGGAAATATGTGTCCATAAAAAATCTATAGCTCCTGTTTCTAAAGAAGACAAGTATGATCTGTAATAACATTTTTTTTTGAAGAACCGAGGCAATGAATTCATTATACTTTTTTTTGTCAATAATTTCCTGTCTGCAGCTAGGGGCCCTGCTGTCTCCTTCCTGACCTCTTGTTCTTTATGTACCTGAGGAAAATCATATTACCTGTCTTATCCTTTCCTTCAATCTTCCTTTCATTTTCCACCTTCTTGCATCTTTTTTCCCTCCACTTTTACCTTTGCTCCATAACCCTTTTGCTCTCTCTGCCTTTCTTGATGTTTTATGTCATTCACTTACACTTTTCCTACACTCTCTGCATTTCCTTTCTCAGACACACTGACCTGTTTCCTGCTCTCTATAAATAATGTTGCCAGGGGTGCACATAACCATCATCTGAGCAGAAATTTGTTTGCTTATTGTGTAGAACCTTTCCACTGTCTTTGCAAAAGCTGTGCTGCTTTATCCATTCTAATCAGCTGTGCTCATAAATAAATTCCTTTAGAAGTCTGGGTTCTGGAAACCCTTGACTTTGTACTGCTTCCTACATGACTCTGCCTTTTCTGCATTTTTTTTTTTTTTTTGTGAAACAGTCCAGGTACTTAATATCTGATGAAGGAAATTTTGGTAGAAAATTGAACTTTGTTTCCATTTTAATTCCTGTAAGTCTCTATATCTCTTCCAAGTCTAACTCCCTATTAATTTAAGGGCTGTATGATTGGCTGGAAATTCCTGGCATTTATTTTATAAAGTAATCCTAATACATACTGTAATACATAGTTCTCTCAGCGTTGGAGTTGTGATCTCCTCAAAAGTGAGCTGTACCATAGAACAACTGATATAATAATTATTTCTGTGACTTCAGAACTGTGAGTTTAATGCTTGATCTCTGTAAAATTATTGTGGGATAATGGGCCAGAGTTATAAAGCTGAGTGTGTTTGTAGCAAAGACACTAGACCGGTTTGTAATTTTTATGCAGAGGTGAAGTTCAAATAATGTGACATTTTTTCAAAATATGTGAAAAGAATTTGCATAAAATTAAGAAACAGGAATGCTTCATTCAGGCAGTTTGTGGATTCTGTGTTTCATCCTGCAAACTACTCTGGCATCATTAAAGGGAATTAGGGTACAAAAGATATCCTAATTTAAATATCATTGTCCAGTTGAATGTGCAGTTATGGTCAAAATCCAAATTTTTGTATCTGTTCTTTTTCACACCAAGTTTTAAGAGCCCTAATATAATACAATAATCTCACAGGACCCCTGACATGGCATGCCCATTTTTATATATTATTTCCATGTCTGTAAGACATGACAAATGACACTATGGACCATTACAGAAATGATGCAAAGATTACTGTGTGCTGTAAAAAGAAATTAAATAAGACAGAAGGTTGAAGTCCAGGATCCACTTGGCTGTGCCACCTTCAAAGCTTTTTGACTGTTCCATTTTAAGTCCACTCCAAGGACTTCTCTGGAGCTCAGGCCCATAGATGAGGCAGGTGACCAGTTGTGGGTGGCTGATAGTAAAATTTTATATTTTTGATGTATGGAAATGAAGTTAGAACTCCTTGTGGTTTTTCTCTCCCCCACCACAAAATGTCTCAAGTCTCTTTTACCACATTGGTGTCAACTATCTGTTCTCAAAGCGCTGCCAAAGGTGCAGCTGCAGCACAACTGGGTCCTGAAACTGCACCAAAGTTTATTTGACTGAGGCTGCAAGAGAATAAATAGAATCCATTTCCCTGTTGCATCACAGGGGAACTCTGTAATGTTTATAAGAATTAAAACATATGAAAATGAATATTTTGTGAATATAGTTCTGACTATCTATCACTCAAACCATAATTTATATACCAATCCATTTTAAAAACTACAGCTCTACATCAGTCTGTTGCACATGTGTGTGTGTGTTCAGGTTTCTATACTTTGATTAAATACCCACAAATATGTTCAAAATATATGTCAGTGCATAAACACAAATGTATGATATAGTAAATCTCAGCATACCCCCATATATTTATGTACAACTACCTTGTCTGGTCCCCTCATATTTCACTTCTATTGCACTCAAATGGAAATCTTGTTTCTGAGCTTGACAGCATGCAACCACCACCACACTGTCATTATTTCTTAATTGCAGTATTTCTGTGTTATTTCTGGAGCCTTCAGTCCCTCTAAACCTTAAGGATCCTACTCTCATCATCTGATATATTGCCTTTCCCAAGAGTTTAAAACATGTCAGAGTCCCGTGAAAGTATGAGATGCATTGAGTGCCTTTTAACCTGGATTTTGGGGCATTTTTTGATCCATATCACCTGAACTATGGAATTCTTTTTGGCAGTTATATATTCTTTAAAATGAAAATATGTCAGGACTCGATAGGTGGGAACTTCAGAAAAACAAATAACTGATGATACTCCAAAATATGAGTTGGCAACACTACAAACTGCCAGCAGAGCAGTGAGGATCTCCCTGTTCCCTTTATTAGTCCTTAGTGGTGGAAACATTCATGGAAACAGGTGATTCTTCTGTGTTCACATTTTTTTTTTCTTTAGATCTATTTCAATGCATAGGAAATGAGTGAGAGAGGTGTAGGGGACTCAACTTATAAATATTTAGAGAGCATTTTGTGAAGAGACTTCTAATAGTATGGAAATTTCTTTTGGCATAATTTTGTTAGCAAGTAAATGATAAAAGTCTGGCTGTGTTTATCTTGGTTTACTCAGGTCATTACTAATTATTTCTTAATTAGACAAATTTCTTAAAATTCAGCTGTATTTATGTGAATGTCTTAATTTAGTTTTTAGTAGCTCATTAGCAAGAGATGTGACTTTAGTTTAAGAATATTCAAGAGATAATTTACTCAGCTCAGTTCATGTAAAACACCATATGTTTACACTCACATGATGGATCTTTTACTTTTGAGGGTTTTTTTTGCAGTTTTCTGTTGAGTATAGAACAGGTCTCAGTAGGTAGTGGCAAAACTTGTTTTGTGCAGGTGTGTGATGGAAGGTTTGCAAAGACAGACACATTAATGGAATCCTGATCCTTTGAGGTTCCCCCATAAGGATATTTTTTCTCTAAGAACATTTCTATCATCTTCAAAACATTTGGTCTAAATTTCTTAGTCTGCAGGAGCCAGGGCTGGTAAATGTTCTGCTTCAAACTCTCTTGAAGTGCAACACTTAAATATAGAAGAATTTCAAACAATCCAGTTGGGACTGGAGGCTTCTGAGTGGTTAAAGTACTGGAGAAGCTGTTATGGAGCCGGAAAATCTCTCTCTGAGGTGCAGGGAAGGCTTGGAGAAACACAAGTTATTTCCTCTAGTTTTTGTAATTATCAGGTGGAATATGGTCTACCCTACTCTGCAGTTGTATTTGCAGTTTAAATTTGCAAACCAGAGCTGGTTCCTCTCTGCAAAATTCTTCACAACTTCTGCTCTTGACATTATTCTTAATATTTATTTGACGTGCTGGCAATTCAGATATCTGAATGCAATGCATTGAAAATACCTATTATCAGTTTAAGGTTCTGCTATAATATATATATTTTTCCTAAATGTATTATATATCTATAATACACAGGTGATTTGTATTCATACAGATTTTATTTGTGGATGGGAAAAAATAAAGCAATGTATTACTGTTATGTTTCCATTAGATTCAAAAGATTTAATAGAGTTAAATAACAGGATGATGATTTACTATTTAGGAATTACAAAAAGGGAGGAAAATCATGACAGTTTTAAACTATGAATTTTTCTTGTTGTCTAAAGCAACTTGTTAAAAAGTTCCATTTTTTCCCTTGCTGCTAAGGAAACCTAGTGGAGGGGATGGAAAAGAGGTAAAGAAATTGTTCTAAAAATAGCACACATTTTCTAAATGCTGTGAAACTTTATTGTACATTATGTTGTCTTCTCTAAAGAAAACATTTGTTATGGCAGAATTTTATGAGCTTTTGGTCTCCTTGTGATCAGCAGGACAGTTATCCCTCTGGAATACAGAGAGGATGAGTTTCACTCAGCAGCCTTGGGTTTCTCAGGTCTGAAGACCTTATTCCCAGCAACTGGAGTTTTAGCTCAGAGCAAATTGCAATTTTTGTCTTGGTCAAAAATCTCGAACTTTCAATAGACTTGGAAAAAAAACAGGGTTATTGGCACTTGTTGGGCCTAAATTGTTCTCAAGTACAGATGTTGGGATGTGCACAGCTGTGCTGTGCTCTGCAGGGTGTGTCCAATGACACTGACCTTAGGGAATCATGGATCTGCTGTGCATGAAACCAGCAAATTAAAGCACAGTCTGGAGTGTCTGTGAGCTCTCAGGCCCAGCAAACTGCTTCTCCAAACTCGTCCCTTGTCATTCAGCTTTGGGGAACATAGATGTATGTAGCAGGACAGGAATGGAGACTGTAACTGCATCCTTTGATGTATTAACAGTGCATCAAATGGAAAAACACTCTGCCTTTTGTCAGGTTTTAAATTGCAAAATTAACAATCACTATTAATTCGAAGGTACTAAGTCATCTAATGATACAGATCTTCAGTTCCTGTTAAGCCTGTTTGCAATTGATATGTGCAATGCATTTATTAAAGGAAATGCTTTAAAGGGAAGGAGGTGTTTGAGGATGTGCATTTAATTTCACTCCATTTCTTCACTGGGAGCTTTGATCAATGCTGTGCTCACTATCTCTGCCACATGCTTTGAACTTGTAGATGCAAGTGTATAAATAATTTCCCATGTCAATTCTTGGCTGATCTACCCACGCTGATGTTTGAAAAGTTGTCTCCTGAATTGCAGTCGGTGGGATTAGCGAATTGATTACTTGACTTCTGAATTAAGATTGCAATTAAAGGCAAAATTGTATCTCTTAGGAAGACTTCAAGTCATTTGCCCAAGTATGGCAGTCAGATTACAGGCTTTTGAGAAAGGTTTGTATTACGAATAAAAACTGTTTTCAATAACATTTTCTTTTATATGTTTGTAAATCAAACTGTTAGATTAGTAGCAATTACCAAACAGAAAAGGTGCGACATGTTGTTGGTTTTTTTTAATTTTGCAGATAAAAGTGGAAATTCCATTGATTTTTAAAGATGCTGAAGTTGTGATTCAGAAAACATAATTACAATCAAATGCCATCAGTAGCATAGAATGATTTTTTTCCCAATAGGTTCTGCTCATAGTATTTAAAATGACAATATAGGCAGTGAATATTCAATTGCAATTAGTATTTACAGTGTATTGATATATACTTTGATTTAACAGACTCAGGACATACTTCAGGGCCAGACATTTGCATTTGTGACTTAACCAGAAGCTTCCTGATGACAGATCAAATGCCAAGAATTTTATGAGCATATTTATGCCTTATACTTGCCCCTCCTTTCCCTTTCCCCCCCCTACCATTCCCCTCCCCTCCCCTTCCCTTCCAAGTCTAACTCCAGGCCCTGCCCAGGACACCCCAACAATCCCACCCTGTCCCTGAGAATGTTTTCCAAACACTCCTGGAGCTGTGGGAGATTTGGTGCTGTGGCCAAACCCTGGGAAGCCTGTTCCAGTGCCTGACCACCTTCTGGGTGAAAAAACCACATCTTTCTGAACATCTTTCATCACTTATTCTGCCTCCCTCATCTAACCTTCCCAGTCTGTGATTGCCCGACATTATTGGAAATGGCCACACAACACGACCTTTTGATCTCAGCAGGTCTTGAAAAATACAGACATTTCAGTCACTCTGAGAACATCCAGAGCACATTCTGATCCCCACAGAAGTAGTTTTAGTGATTTAGTAGATGCTACTCCTCACACAGCATCAGCAGTGACTCAAACTGCAGCTATTCTGAAGGATCCTTTGCTCCTGCTGATTTGATCATTTTGGTTCAGTGAGAAGCAAATGTGCTGGGATGAGCTACTTGGGTTTAATTTTTGCTATTCAGCACCATAAATTATAGTATTTTATGATGAATGTAAAAGGTATGATTTGAGCCAATTATGCATTCTGCTCTGAATCCCAAAACTTTTGAGAAGCATGTAATTATGGTAAGTCATTTCCACCGGGTCAATTTTCTTTTATCTGTTCACAGAGAACACTAGGACATATGTATGAAGTTTATAAGGATCATTATTAAGCTAGACTTATTAAAGCTGCTTATTAATGAGAATGTTTTCCTTCTCATAGCACAAAACTTGTCCTGTGTGAGTAGAATAGAAAATTTACCAGCTTCTGCACAGGCTCTTTGTTTTACTCTAAACAGAAATGAAATGGAGAAATTAGGATGGTAGGAAAAGAAACCAAAGTTTTGATACAATGTGGAGATCAAACATCTAATTTAAAAAAGCCCCAAATCAACCACCAAATCTCTCAGCATTTATCTAACTCTGCTGTCCATTGATTTTACTTACTGTTAGCTTGTTAGACACTAAGAACCTCTAAAAACAAGATTTAGTCCTTTAAAAGATGTGGTAGATTATCTTCCAATTTTCTGTAGTTTATATGGCTTTATGTTATTTTTTTTTCCTACAGATTTTTTCACTTATCTGTTGTGTTAGATTTGGTTGTAACTTTTCTCTAACACTTGTTACAGAATTCAGAAGATTTAAATAACCATTTTGCTAAAGATGCTAGGATCAGTTTGCTTTCTTTATTTCTTTATTTATGCTGACACCATAATTTCACAGATTTGCTGCTTAAAGTTGGAGTGCAGTGGTGTAAGACACAACACATTGCTCAGCAGTGGCAATGAACTGATGGGTGGTATTGTCTCAGTATCTGTCTTTGGGGCAACATAATTGCGTCAATAACCCCAAACTGAACTCAGACTAATTGTTTAACTGCCTCCCATTGAGACTGTAACCCAAATAATTTCAGCAGGGCTATTCCTGAGATACATTTGATCTTCTAACATGTAACAGGGCACAAAAATTTAGAGAATTTGAACTGAACTTGGCTAAAAAGCAACAATTTATTGCATTAAACATGGTGCTTGCTAGTAGACACCATTTCTTTTATTACACGTTGTGGCATTTTTTACATTATAATAATTTATATTGTTGACAAGCAATTGAGTAGAAAAGTGAAACCCAGGATTTAAAAAATGAGATATACAAATTTTTAAGAGCTTTTCTATAACGGAATGATTACAGAATATACAGTAAAGAATTTGGCTTGTTGCATTTGAAATCTGTGTAGCTCTGACAAGCACAGTTGTTCAGGAAACTAAGTTCTGGTGTTATGTCTCAGACACACACAACACATGAGGTGCCAGGTCCAATTAACAGTCTGATGGTGGCAAATCCATTATCCTTGGAAAGAGAGTCCACCACCAGGAGATATTAATTCAATGTGACACCAACTGGGGTGTTTATATACAGCTAATTGCAATGTCAGACATTCTGCTCTAATTGAGTTTAATTGTGGCAAAATTGGAGTTAATTAAAAGTTAATGGTATAGAGCACATCATGTTATTATAAACCATGGGTACATGTTTCATATCCGGATTATTGTTGTTTAAATGGTGCTTTCAATTACTGTGCCTTGTGCCTGGCACTTTGGAAATTGTTTCCACATCACTAAAAGTTATTGTTCTGAGTGGGGATGTAGAAATGGACTTGTTTTTAAAAAGCTTGGCAAAGTTCAGGCTGGTTCATCATGTCACAGTGTAAATGTTACACGTGGTGTTTCTGACCACCTTGCTAAGAGAAGGATTGACTCTACAAGAGGGCTTGTGAACAAGAAGAAGAAAATTCTAGTTCACCTTAAGAGAAAACTCACAGGAACTATTTTTGACATTGTCCATCACACTTTGGGTAAGGAAATCTGTTTCCTCATCTTCAGTGAATCCATCTTTTTCTAATTGTGTTTTAGCTCTGGGTGTTCCGTGAGCATCTCTTTGATGAATCTCCTGTCTGTCACTTCTGTCTCTTCACCCTTTGTTTGCTCCTGTTATATATTATATTATATCATATATATTCCAATTATATATTCACTGACAGTTCCATCTCCATCCTGACCTCTCTCTTAATGAAGTTTTATATCAAAACCTTACTGCCTGACATGTCTTCCTGGACTTCTTGCTGCCAATTCAGAAATAGTTGTTGCATCTCCCTTATTTTCTCTCAATATAGGCATCCTAACCATCCTGGTGTCAATCAACCAAATACTGGCTTGATTTTCTTGGTTTCCTCGTGTAGTTTCTCCTTCATGTGCATGTTTAGAACTGTCCAAATATAGTGACAATGATGTGAAATGCTTGTTTCCAAGGACTATGTTTCCACATACAAACCTGTTAATACAAGACAGGTAAAAACAGTGTTCTAAATACATTGACAAAAAAACTAATGGTATGTTTAAAATTACAGATTTTAACCAGTTTTAAATAGGTTAATACTTGCTTCCATTATCTTTATCTCTTGTGGACCAGCAGTTTCCTCAGCCATTTATCCTGTGCAGCTCAATAGCCTGGAAAAGGCAGAATGTTTCAGGAACAGATAGCACAGTCACTCAAAACTATTCCAATGAGAAGAAATTTGACTCTGGAGCAGCCTAGCAGAATTTTTTCTTCTGATATATTTTTCATTAATCTTTTTGCTAAAGTAAACTGTTATCCCTGTGGAAATTAATTAGCACGGTATCAGGAATTTTAATTTTCAGAAAACACCAGTGAGATACACCACTGTTTCTTTAGACACTATCACACAGCAGGGCAATAATCTACAATAAGCAATAGGGAAAAAAAAAAACCCTACAGAAATATATTTTCCAGTTTCCCTAAGGCTGAGAAGCCCTTTTGTTGCTTAACATTAAAGTCTTACCCAAAGAAGTGAGCAAAGACAACGTAAAAAACTGTTATAGTTCGAAAAGTGCAATGGGGTTCTTCCTGAGGACTGAAACCACAGAGTGGATAAGAAGTACATTTGTATTCAAATATCTTTGTTTAATTTATCACAACCAGCAGATCTGGGTTTCTTTATTAAAAGGAAGACTTTTTACTGAGTTGTTGGTACATCTAATAAAAGAAGTCTTTTGTCCTTGTCAGGATCCAAGTATTTTCTGCATGATCAATTCAAACAAAAGTAGGGCAATTTTACTTCAAATCTCCAGATGATGCTGGATCCAAAAAGTGGAGTAATGAAACAATTGACCTTCTTTGTGGAGTGGGTTGATTCCTATATGGTAATAAATATATTTTTAAAAACCTCTTTGAAAGGTGAGAGACTGAGTCTCATTGCATCAGCATTAGGCTTTGAATCAAGCTCATTCATGTTTAAAATTGTGCTTTGGGTGTGTGTAGAATGACTAAATTGCATAAGCCCCACCATGTCAACTGTCTTTTAGACCTTCTTCTGGATTGTAATCTCACTTGAGGGGACAGACAGTGAAAATTGTCTTTTAAAATGTGCTTCTATGAAACAAATAAATTCTGCCTGGGTTGATTAGCACCTGCATATATGAGCAGCCAAGCTACACAGAAAGAAATCAACTACTTTGGAAGAGGACAACTGCATTTTAAGTGTTTGTAACCATCTCTAGGATCAGTAAAAAATTCTGAATTTTATGAAAAATCCACTTGTGATATTTTAGAGTATATAGATAACTTTTAGTTAAAATCCAATAAACAATTGGAGCAGAAAAATTATCACCGGGGATTTGAGAGATTGTATTTTGGGAATTTAAGTAAGGAGGTCAGTACTTAAAATCTATAGGAACAAGGACCTAGGAACAGAGAAATTACTGTCAGTGACAGTAAAACTAATGCTGCAAGTATCTGTTTTAGCAGCAGCAGCGGTGGGACACAGTAGAGGCTGCTGAAATGAAAATTAAAATTGGCTGATTATATAATAGAGCCTATGGGAGACCTAAGGAATGTGATACTGATGATACAAGAATTCTGGTGGTACTTTAAAGTCTACAGATGCAAACTGATACTGAGATTGATCATCCTGTGCATCCTAACATCCAGTCCTGCAGGAGAAAATTAATTATTAATGCTTTTGTTTGTATATGTGAGAGGGGGAAAGTACCTAAGATATTAAAGGCACAAAAGGCTGATCCACCTTCAAGCCAAAACAGTGCAGTGTATGTTCTAGAATTTCCTCCTTTACTCTAAAATTTAGTCCAGCTTTGACTTAAATAGTAAATCACTACAGAAAAAACATGCCTTTAACAAGCCATTTCCAGAAAAATATCAAGGAATCTGACTTGGAAGAAAGGCATTTGGAGCTTCTGAGTGCTGGTGAAAATAGATCTGTTAGAGAAAGGAAAATGCTTGATCCTTTTATGTTCACTACAACACTGGAGAATATTAAGGCGAGTGTACACTGTGAATGGAAGTATCTGTGAGAAATATGGCATAATGGACCACCAAAACTATAACATCATGAACTCTACCATCCTGCTTTCATTGATGAAAGAATGGAAATACTTAATAACGCTTGCAGTAAAATTCTACTATCCTACTATCCTAGCTGTATTAACAGTTACTTATTTTTCCTCTCTCTCTTTCCCCTCACCCTCAGAACTACTTGATCACATATTTTTCATGGTTATGAAACAACTCTCTACTATTTTTGCAGGAAAATTTTTATGAGTGTAATTTTCTTGGTCTTTTGCAGTGAAACAGATATGAACAAGCTCCTCATTTCTGTATTTTTCAGAATATTCATTTATTGCATTTCCTGGCTTTAACTTCTGCCCAAGTGTGATTGTTACCAGAATAGCTTCTTGTGAGGAGGAAACAAGAATGAAAGCAGATGGGATGTGAAATATACTTAGCTGCTATGGGCTCAGAGAAAACTTTCAAAAGTTTCATAAATTAAAATCCCCAGCTCTTTGATGTTAAGATTAAACCAGGTGGTTTACAACAAGCCTGAAGTAATATCCAAGCTGCCAGTAAATCCCGTATGGGAAGATCTTCAGTGAACTTCAAGAGAACGAGCCAGTTTCTTGGCTCACATCTGAGGAAAGAGTGTGGGGTAAGAAAAGGTTGCTAAGAAGTTCCCATGTTTTTCCATCTGCTTCCTCCAAGCAGGGAAAGCTTCCCTTTTGCCACGCTTTGGGACTCCATGAAGTCCTGAATCTTTTCAGCTCCACTGGCTCTTCCTTCCTTTCCTAGAAAACGTAACAGAAAAAGTTTGATATGTTTAATTTGGACTTGGGTTTTGTTTCTCTGTTGTAGTAACTTGGTTTTTTAATTGGGTAGAAAGGCAATGAATTCTCTTATGGATCATTTATGTCTCTGATTGTGACACTAATAGTCTCAGTAACGGGAAGTGGCTCCTGCTGTGACAGCCAAGCATCAGGATCCCGGGGCTTGGGAAATAGTTTTTTTTGCTCTTATTTGCCTGCTTTTTAAATTCTCATTTAGTTGTAGCCTCAGCCACAGAAAACCTCTCCTTACAATCGTGTATATTATTATTATTCACTCAGAAGAAATGTACAGCAGCATGAAAACAAAATTGTCTTTTTGAAATGGATTTGGATTGCTTTTTTTATCCAACCATTTCAAGTCCTTTAGAAGATATTTAGTAATACAAATATTAATCCTTGAACTGAACTTAGCTGCTTTTATTTTGTCCATGCTTCTCAAAGGAGAAGCAATTAAGAAGAGATGAAAGAGTTTTCTACAGTATATATTATGTAGGTTTTGCATAGTCATGTCAAACCTGGCATTGGTTTTCTTCTGAATTCTAATGTCTTCTATGTGTCCAAATTTATTTAAAAAATTGAAATACTTTTTGGGATCAAAGAACGTTAGTTTTGATCCAAACAGGTTAAGAAGAAAAAGGTGCTCAGGGAGTTGTGGAGTAGGAACAGGCAGTAACTGCCCTGAATGGTCTTTGCCCTTGTTGATTAAACATTTACCAAAAACAACAAACAAACAAACAAAAAACCCAAACCCAACCCTCTACCCTGCCCAACTCCACCTCTCCCTCGAAAAAAACCTCCAAAACAAGAAAAAAAAATCCAACCAACTGAAAAATAATACTGCAGCTTTTCTAAGGACCCAGTTTTCCACCCTTGGGGAATTAAATTTTAATGCCTTTGACAGACTGAAGTGCATTTTCCTCCTGGAAATCACAGGTAGTTTCTATAGTTATTTTCTGGGTGTCCTGACCTACAATTTAAGCCCTGAATTAGTACCATAATACCATTAATAGAAGGTTTTGAGGGAAACTGAACTGGGACATTTGTCCCACAGACACTGCAAAATTAATCTGGTGCTGGCAATTGATGTCACTTGAGCAGCATTGTCTGCAGACAGCAGATAATCTTTTCTCAGGGAAGATACATTGGTGCCTTCTTAAGGTCAAGTTTAAATAAAAACCCAGACTTTCAAAATTTTCTGTCTGAAAAGGGATTCTTGTTCAGAAAATTCATAGAGGTTGTTGATTTAATTAAGTTCATTCCAATTGATATATTGAAGCCAAGGATCAAAAGTCTGTGAAGATTCAGTTCAGCTCCTTCTCAAAGCTTAAAAAAAGAAATCCTTCTATATTGTGTCCTAAAGCAATCTAAGTAATTTTCTTAATATTTTAGTTATCTTTCATAGAATTGAAATTCAGTTTTTGCTTTAATTTACAGTCAAAAAAAATAAGTTTTAAAATTCCAAAATCTTTTATAGAAGAGAGCTACTACCCTTGCACTGTAATGCTTTTTATCACCTACACATGTGGGAGCTGCAAATTTCTGTTTTATCTTTACAGTGGAATACTGCAGTGGTAAGTCTCATCCTGAGGCATCAGATTTTTGTTTTGCCTGAAGCCTGTAAGGTGGTTGGGGACCCACATCCCAACTTTTCAGCCACTACTGAAATCCCAGGTTACAACTTTGCAGCCTGTAAGAACATAAACTTTGACAACAATCAGCTTATTCTTTCAGCTTGGGGATTTTTTGTTGTTGTTGTTGTTGTTGTTGTTGTTTTCTTGGTTTGGAAATCCTGGTGAGCTCTCTTTCTATCTTAATCTATAAGGGTTTTTCATCATGAAAGTAAACCATACTGTGATATGAAATCACTTATTTAGTGTGTGTGCTAAGATCCATCTCAGCTAGTCTGATCCTTTGTAGCAAAGTTAACAGTTTTAAGCTCATTAAGTAACCTCATTAACATGCTGAGCCTTTGTTGAAGCTGCACACTGGATATCTTTTATTGGAAGGGAATCTGGTGTAAACATAAATAAAGAGTGACTAAAGAAACTTCCACATTTTTTTGCAAGGGTGGCTGTACCTTAGAAAAACTGAGTCACAGTTTAAAAAGTGGATATTAATTCATTAAGAAAACTGTGTGTGGATAGAGATAAGAAGCTGACACAAGAAATATGTATTTTTTTTCTGTGAGATTGCAAACTTCTTAATGACAGCAGTTTAAGATGTGTATTTCACCATCCATATATTTTTATGTCTGAGGGGCTTTAGAAGATGAAATTGCATTTTGTGGTTATGATAAACTATAAGATGACATTCATATGTTCTTAGTTCTGTTTCTATTTTCTTTCTACATTTCCAGCAAGTAACCTCATCCTTTTGTCTCTGGAACCACACCTCTGTGTTGGGAGGGATCTTGAGGGTGGAAGAGGCTGACTGAGCTGTTAACATTGTAGGAAGTCAATTCCAGTGGTGTTGAAAGCACATAGAGGGGTTGATGGACCTATTAGAAAAAAATAAAGAAAAAAGAACAGAATCATTCCTGTTATGTGCAAAGTTGTTCCAAGAAGTGCTATGTACTTCCTTACGTTTTATCTTTATTTCTTTACTTTGTCATTTAAACAGAGAATCAGGTCCTCAGGAAGTAGATTGAAGTAAACAATGATGTGGACTAAAACTTTAATACGCCCAAGGGTTGATAAAGTTTCAATTTTGTGAACTGTCCTATGCAATGAAAAAACCCCACCATTTAAGAGCATTTCACTTCTATTTATTTGCTTATTTATTCTAAGTATTCTAAGCCTCTAAGTTTAAAGCTACAATATTTTCATCCCTTCTCGTTAAATATCATTTGTACACAAAAAATCCCTAAAAAACAACCAATCAAACAGGGAGCCAGTGTTTTCTTGTTGTTGGATTATCCCTGATGGTTAAGTTTTGTTTTGAGGTTTCCCAACATCTTACAAGCCAGAGTGATTTAGAAGACTTCACATATTTCTTGACATTATTTTTTACTGTACAGGAGAGTAAATGGCCAGAATTAAGTCCACACCTTGTATGGTGAGGAAGTGGATACTTCTAATCACATAATTTAGCTTTAATGGGGGAAACAAGAGAATTAGATGAAGGAATAGATATTAGTGTGTGTTTCTGAAAATGTTGGAGTTACCCCAACAGGCAGTTGTAGAGATTTGCCTCTTTCCAACTCAACATAACTATTTATGCAGTTCATTGTTTGATCAACTTAAATATTTAAAATAATGGTTTAACCTCGAGTAAGACACTCCTTGTCTAACACCACTAAATTATTTGTAATCTACTTCAGTGATTTTTATTTGTATGACTTATTTTCATGGTTCTAGAGGGAATCTTTTCAAGTTGATGATTCTTTCATGACATGAGGACTCTCTACTCTAGCTGAGTTACCAGCAACAGTCTTAAAGGGAGTTTATGTCCTGTTCAAATTGTTGACAACACCTTTTTTCTTATAAACTCCTTCCCCAGAAATGCCTATTTATGTCCTACCTGCTGGTTGAGGGAAAGCTCAGACAAGATCAGCGGTTAATGTTGGGATATTTTGAGAGATTGGTGTCCAAAATATAAATTTTATATGAAAAATCATATTTTTACATTTCTCAGGAGTGTGATTTTGAAATACACATTACTCCAGAGGACATATTTCAAGTGAAATATGCCCGTGATTTCTTTTTTAAACTTAAAATTATATTTTATTTTTAAAGCAACATTTTCATTTCAAATTTTGTCTTGCTGAAAATTATAAAAATTGTATTTACAGGATCTAGACTCAATTCTACTGTTAGCAGTATCTTCATATCCTAATATTTTCTTTGTATTTGTGAGAGAAAACAGCCTGGGAATTTTCTGTGGGTTCTGTTTTTTACTTTTGCAATCTTATCAACTATTTTGAAAGCATTGGAAATCTGCCACTTTGAGTGATTTTTTTGCTTCACTTTCCTTTGAACAGTTGTTTTTCTGATATCATTATTACATACTGACATTAAAATAGTATACATATATATATATAGTTGTAGGAACAAATACATATTTTAGATTGAAAATAAAATAGGAATTTATAAAATAAGAGTTTTTATGTAACCTAGTATCATATCAGCAAGGATTTTGATATATACTATGACTTAAAATCCCTCCATGTGACAGGGCTAATAATAAGGATTCCTAAATTATGTCTTAGTTATTTCCATGATTGTTTCTATTTTACATCTTATCTCAAATTGTAAATTGTCCTTAAAGTGTCATCAGTGCAAGGCAGAATCAGAACAAGATTTTCATGAGAAAAGTCGAAGGAATGACTCTTTGCATCAACCACAAGTTTATTTGAGTCCTAAATTGCTCACATCAGCCAACTCTCACTCATTTTTCTGCTACTATTATTATTCTTCAGTCAATTAATTTGTTCAAACTCCCATTATTTGAAGTCAGAGGGTCACAAATGATGTTACATTAACCAGTGCCAATGAGTATTTCTGAGTTAAACAACTAAATACATGTATGTCTTCAACAAATCCTATTGCACTATTATAGGATCTTGCAGTTCTATCTTCTTAATTACCAAAGTCATCACTAGATCATGAGGGTGGCAATTCAGCCCTAATTAATTAGAGGTGCTGAATAACTTTCCATTGGAAAAGGCTTTTGTAAATGCTAATGCCTCAGGAGCAACCATGACATAGTAAATTACAATTGTTGATCTCTTAAATTTTATTATAATTAAAGGAACAAGAGATTTAACAATCTGTAAGAAGATGAATACTTCTGCAAAAAAATTTAGAGGGATTCAATGGAACTGAAAAGGTGGTAATCTTAGCTTTTTATTTCAATGAGTGGTAATTTAATGCACTGTTAAAAAGAGATTCATCTTATATGTCTTTTTAAGATTAATTGACTTGTCCTAATTTGTGTGGCTTATGACTACAGTAAATATGCTAGCAAAAAAAAAAAATCTTATTAAAGCAGGAAATATAAAATAGTCTTGAAATCCTAGGGTCAAGAGAAGCACTTTTCAGATGCTATTAATTTTTGTTTTAAATTATTTCGTTGTTAAAACGTAGGAGAAAATAATGTCCTTTAACAAACCGTGCTGTTACTTTTTCTCTAATAACATCTGGAGTTATTTTATACACTTTATTTAATGAGAAAGGTTAAAGTTTTGAGTGGAGAGGAGGGTGTGAAGCTTTCAGTTCTTTGTCTTTAGGAGCAACAACGTGGTGCTGTAGAGACAATTTTCTCCACTGTGTGAAGCATTACTGGGATTGACATCTTATTTCCATCACACCCCCTACAGACCCAGAGGAGATTTACACACACATGCGGCCGTATATATGAAGCAACTCCAGGTTTCAGGTTCTAGCTCAGTGTGAGTAAATATCTTTTCTAATAAAGGCCGAATTTAATTGCTGGAATACACTTTGTAGCTGTCTGAGCCCTCTGACAGCAGCTAAACCGGCATTTCACAGTTTAAAATGCTTTCATCAAGGGAGCATGGCTGGTTGTATTGGGAGCACTGAAGGAAACAATAAGTACTCTCAGCCTGTTTCCCTGGCTGTTAATCTGGCAACATATTTGTTTCACAAAGGAAAGCAGCACCTTTTCATAATATATATTTCAAATATAACTGAGTACTGTTTCTTAGCAACCAGAACTCAGTAGTTGGTGATCCTGAGATGAGCCATTGAAAGGGGTGAAACACAGACTTGGGTTTGAGAAGCACAATTAGCTGGAAGTCACAGAGGAAACAAAGGGTTTCTGATGGTTAATTCCTCTCAGGAATTGTTGTTACTTTTACTCAGGAGAGTAGAGGGCCACTTGTCTCACCCCAGCAAAATACTGCCCTTCACTGAGGAAAAAAAGAAATACCTTTTTAACTCTTACTGAATAGACTGAATCAACTTGAATTACACAAAAATATATGTGGCCTGACTATAAAACAGATGTGTTTTATGAATAGAACCTCAAGAAGTAATTACTCACAGCTTGTTTTAGAGAGACCTACTTTCTTTCAGTCTGAAAAGAAAATGTGTGCATGTGTCACGTTGTAACAATAGCTTTGAGTGCTACTGATACTAAAGAACTTTACAGGTAGTTGAGCACTTTCTGACAAGTGGTATTTTCACAGACTCCTATTTTTAGGCTGGGGCTAGTGAAGGAATCGCAGTGTGGGGGGAAAAAGCCCTTAAAAAGACAAGCTGGCCCAGCTCTGGGTCTCTCCCCTGGTAAAAATTTCCTTCCTGGATCCAGATTTTACTACTTTTGCTCTTTCTGCATGTTTCTTACTGCTTAAATATATGCTTTTAACATCAGTGGTGTTTATCACAGCTCGGAATACACCAAGCCTCTGCATAGGGCTTCAGGAAATTAAATATGAGTCATAAAAAGGATCCTTCGATAGGGGTTTTCTATAGAACAGAAGGATATATGAAATTAGGTGAAATGGCTGTTTAGGTTAATTGACTTCCTCATGTCCAAAATACCATGGGAGAGATGACAAAATCTCCAGTTCTGATTCCTGTGAGTTTTGTTCCTGTGGCAAGAATATAGAACAAATAAAACCTAGCACTAGGAATATTTCCATGTTTTCAACAGAGTTTAGATTAGAAAATAGTGTAGCAAAATAAAACAAAAGGAATAAGGGAGACTTCCCTCAGCTTTTAGAGTCTTTTCTGAACATGTAATTCACAGCTGAGAGATGAACTCATGGATTATTAATGTTAAGAAGTATGAATGTGGTTGTTCATCTTGAGTTTCATCTCCTCAACTCATGTAAAAATCTTTAAAATACAGAAAACCAATTTTTGACAGGAAAATTGTTTAATGTTTTTTCAAGTCAGCTTAAAGGGAGAACTTACCAGAATCAGTGAGTTACTGTTTTACTTCCCAATTTCTTGTGACTATTTGGATAAACCTTCAGCTTTGCTTGAGCTTTGTTTGCTGAACATACATATATGTCTTAAATATTCATCTAGTTCATTGTAAATATTATCTATTACTATTTTGTAAATAATAGATCCTCACCAATCAAATAATGATACTTGATATGGTGGTTAATATGAGATTTGTAACTAAATAACCCTGGTGAAGTGAGAGCATTAAACAAAGGGGTCAACTGCCGAGTGTTAACAAGTAGTACATTGCACTTTATAGTTATTAAGCAATAATTATTGTTTGGTGATACATTTATAACATTAAAGTGTATTCACCAAAGGCATTCTTTATTCAAAAGTGACAGAATCATTGCAGGGAGTGAATGAATGGGTTGCATATTCTTTTTAAGAAAAATAAAAATTTTTATTTTCTCTTATTCTGTTCCATGTACTAAACTTGTGCTAAATGTTCCCATTGATTTTTTTTTTTCATCTCAAGACATGTGTTTTATCTATTTCTACAAAACCTGTAATTACAAGGGGCAGTGCCATGAAATATTAAGAGATTTTGCCATCTGTCTGTGCCAAGATGTTTGGTGTGGCTGTAGTCAAGACTGAGGGCTTTGGAGTAGGAGGAAAGTCTTTATACTTACATTCCATATGGTACAAGCAAAATATGGCAAACAGAGTACTTTCAGACTGCACCCACAAGGTGAACTCCTGGCTGTCCTGCCAGCCAAGCCAGATTCCTTCCTGCTTTCAATGAGTGCAATTGTCAGTGTGTTGTCTCAGCTATTGATTTTCCATGATTTTGGAAAAAAATACCATATTTACACTTTAGCTGCCATTATCACCTTTAGCAACTTCTCTGCATTTGCAAAATCCAGCAATTCCCATCAATAGATTAGAAATTCACAAAGATGGGGGCAATGGAAAAAAGGGCTGACATGACTGGAGCAAAGACTCATTGAGTTGGACACAGTGGCCAGAATGTGTTGGAAAATAATCTGGGTTTTTTTCTTCAAATGTAACATGAATAAAGCCATTGATTAATGAAATGGAGGACAATGACACTTTGTGTTTGGCTGTTTCAACACCTCTCTGCCACAGGGAAGAGAAAGTTCAGAGAGAGTGAGAAGCAGGGATCATAAATTGTAGGGAAGGAACTGAAAGGGGTCTTGTGCTGCTATCATCCAATGCCTTTAATTATTGCTTTGTTTTCATAGGGCTGGCCACAGCAGCTCATCCACAGATGTTTTTCTGGGTGAAATTATCATTAGTGTTGTGCTAGCTTTGACTTTCTGAAGCTGTGGTGGTTCTCTTCACCTTTTTCATTACCTGCTCACCTATAAGAATGTTCCTCTTTGTGGATGTTCACTTTTGACTAGTTTGCCTTTAGTGGCTCCTGCAGGGATGAGGAAACACCAAGTGAGGATCTATCACGATCTAGAAAAAACATGTCCATGAATTCTTCAAAGCATTTGGCTGATAGAATCAAAATTAATGTCCACTCTTCCCAGCTTAGATCATGGCACAGTGTCCAGGCAATACACCACAGGTGATTTCTGAGAGATTACACCAAATTTAGTCTCAGAGATTGCATTTTTAGTTTTAATTATAGCATTGTAATGCATTTCTTGTAGTCACAAGGGTACTTTGAAATTCGGATTTTGAGCTTATTGGAGCAGGTCTCTAACCATGTAGTTTAGTTTAGCTATTGCTCATCCCAGTGAGGATCCTGATTTATTCCTGCTATTGCCATAATAGAAATAAGTAACAGCAATAAGGTGAAATAATGTGAAAATAGAGAGCAGAGATTTTGGTCAGCAGGCTTTAAGAATGTTGTCATTCACATTTTTAAATTCTCTGCTGAGAATTTACTGAAGGAATGAGGGCAATTTGCATTTTAAAGCTTAGTTTACAAAATTGGCTTGGCTGATTAGAAAGTTTTAGAAATCTATCTCTTTTCCCTGATTCCCCCATCCTCTGTCCTATTCATCTTTATTGTCTGCATATGTTCATAGCATTCCTTTTCCAGTAATAGAGAGAACTGTTCTTGTTACACAGGTATCCTGCAGCAATCTTGTCCTGCAACCTGTGGAAGAGATTTCACTGATTTTAGACTTATTTTTCCATGTTCATTACAAAGCACCCTACAAGATTGCAGCAGCAGACAAATCAAAATTATACCAACTTCACTTTTAAACAGCATAACTGAGAATTCCACTTAATCTTGGTATATTTCACACTGGCTTTTGCATCTTCTTGAAGCTTCCATTCCCATCAAAGATTTACATGATTTGTTACCTGCTTTTCCTCTCACTTTTTTGTCAGCTAATGGTTATTCAGAATGCACATTTTATATGAAAAATTGTTCAATTATTATCTTTTTCTCCCAGAAAATTTGAAAAACAGGAAGGCAAAATGAACACTAAAAGCCTGAATTCTGACTTGCTCACAGATAAAGCTCAATATTTAGATTCTTCTGTGGGCTGCTTTCATTCCAGCTTGTATAGGGAGGCATAAATTAAGCCTTTTCTACATAATGGCCTATTTTTAATATGTGTTTCATCTTCATGAAGGACAAACACCTTTCTGTGTGAGGTTTTCTCCAGACTTGCTGTTCAGGCAGGGTGCAAACACTTCATACCACAGACTCATCTTGTACTGTGAGGCAGCGAGGTCAGCAGTGGCCATCTTCCAGACTGAATTTATTTTGAAGGTCCAGCTGGTGACGAGTTGCAGGAGTCTTTGAAGAGTGCAGGTTGCAGAGCTAAGCAGGTGAGAGAGGGAGACTGACCTGAGGGTGCCTCTTCATTAACTTTTAGTTTAGACTGGGGGAGAGCTTTTGAAATGAATCCTCCTCTCACTGTGTTTTGGTTCAGATTGTGCATCAAGCTTGGAGATCTTGATCTGGGCTCCTTTTGAATGAGTCATGCTCAGCAGCTCAGCTTTCATACTTGAGGAGAAAGATGTGCAGAGTGCAGGTGTCAGGTCCCCATCACTGACTTTGGCTCTGTGCTTCTCCTGTTGGCCCATTCCACTCTCTGTGCTCCTGCTGCTTGAGTACAAACACCAGGTACCACAGCACTGGCACTGATGATTTGTTCTCTTATTAAGGACACAGACAAGCTTAAAAGCATAGATTCCTCTCATATTATTGAAGGGTTCCATAAAATGCAATAAGATTTCCTTAGGTCTGCAAAACAGTGTGAGAAGTTTTTCTACAATTATGTGAGAACTGTAAGGCAATGACAATCTGTGCAGCAATTCAGCTTTTTCAAAAGTATTAAATAGGGCATTCATCTCTTCTGAGTTTCAGAAATAGCCTGATTTCAAGAGAGAGATTTTGCTTCTACTATTAAAAAGGTCATTCTTTATCCAAAGCAGAAACTAAACACTTAATGTATTGCTGTTTATGTTCTTTTTATGTGTATGTGAATATTTGTGTTGCTCTCCCTAATAGGAAGTCAAGAAACTTGTTTGGGCATATGGGTTTCTTGTCAAATATATAAGACAAGTGATCATCAGAAAATAGGCCATGACAAAGTATAAAAATGAGTAAACAGTAAAATAGAGGGTCTTGTTATTCAGAAACCTTGCACTGTATGAAGATGATTTCACTGAAAGTATAAGAATCCTCTTTCCCTTCCCCTTGTCCATTTTTCATTTCTTCGTTACAATGACCCAGAGTAACTTAAGTGAATGTACCTGATGGAAATTAGAGACTGAGAAGTTATAAAGGAAACTTTTAAGAATGTATTTTGTGCAACAATTTGATTACTTTCTCCACTTGCTGTTGAAAACAGTTAACAGTCAGGATTTTCTACTGTTAATAACTCTTTCAGCAGCAGACATTTTGCTGATTACAGTGTTGTTCTCTAGTATCGGAATAAGGGAGGTAAAATATAATACACGGTCTGGATCATCTCTGATCTTTGCTGCTCTCTTCCACACTGATAGGAATGTGCAGTGACAAAGTGAAAAGCTTGTTCTGTCTCTAAAAAGTTCTTTGACACCAGCAAGTCTTCAGAGTAATTTTAAATTCAGATTCTCAAATGAAATGCAAACGTTCAGCTAGCAAAAATCAATGCATGATGCCATTGAATTCTAGGAATCAAAAGATTATTTTATTACCAATTTTACAGTCTGGTGTGGTTTCCTTGACTTCTAACATCTACTTGCAGGGTCCATATCCTTTCTTGAAGTGTCATCCCTTTTGTGCACTAATATCTCTGATCTTTATTAAAAAATCAGAGGTTTTCAAAACTTGGAAGGTTAAAATTTAAGAAGTTGAGTGAAGAAGTAGGCAGTTCTTACTGTATTGTTAAAAATAAAGGTGGTATTTTAGAGCTGACTTGCTAACACTGGGTTTGCTCATGGGCTGTATAAAGCTTTAAGTGGTTCTATATGATGATCAATTGTTTAAGTAGCTTGCATTTCAATAGCACTTAAAACTTGTACTCACATGATTGACACTAATGATTCTTAAAGAGACACTGTAGTCTGTCAAGTGAGTAATTTGTTTTTTTAAAGAATTGCTTCAATACCTGTTTACCTGGTAGACTGTAACAGTGGGGGTGACATTGTGATGATACTGCCAATAAATTAGATGGTTACCATTTTTTTCCTTTAAGTATCTTGAATACAAAATCCCTCATGATGGCTGTGAGCGTGTGGATATTCATGCACCTGCAAAATTCTGTAAAGTCAAAGTTGTGGTTTTGATCAAGCTCTTTGCCTCTAACTTTTAATAATAAAAATTATTAGTACCTGAAATATTGCAGTGGAATAAACTTCAGTAAACAGGATTTTGTAGTATTATTGCTTATTTCTTCTATAATGTATTTATATAAGATTTTTTTTCCATTTCATGAACAGTTGCTTCTTAACAAATTATTGGCTGGATCTGGCTACATGCAGGACTTGTGGTCAAGAGAGCATTTGACAATATGGTTGGCAAGGCTTTGGTCTTTGTTATCCACTTCAGATTAATCTGAATCATACATAGTCATTCAGAGGGAATAAGGCACATGTGGAGTGACATGAGAAATCAATATATCATCCTTTAGATTTACCTCCCATTCCTCATCCATAACAGCTTTCCATGGCAGTAAACACAATCACTGGGAGATGCATTCCCATAGGATTTGGTTCCCCAATCCCATCCAGAGGGAATATGGCCCCCAGGGCAGGTACCCACCCTCAACAATCTCCAGTCTTTCCCTGAAGGTCCTCTGGGAGCAGAGTGTGGAGCCAGTGACTGCGATCATTGGATGACCACCCGTTCCGTGTGGGTAATTCTTGCAGGGTGTCCATGTCGTGAAGTCTCTGATGGTACCAAGGGCTTTCCGCCCTGGAGAACTAGTAGGATTTAGTGTTGCAGCTCAATGGTAACAGCAGAATTCTGCTGGCAGCACCAAGGACAGAGTAACTGAGGCTGTGACAGGCTGTAGAGTTGCAGAAGTATTGGCCTGACCTGCTCTCTTGGGACAACGTCCCAGGGTTTGCAGCTCAAGGTTTGCTCTTTGCAAAGTCACCTTTCACGAGGACTCTCCCTCCTTTGGACACAAAAGGAGGAGAGGGGTGGAGAACCACCTGAGCTTTTGCCTTGTACTTTCTTGACTTGTCTGCATTCAAACACAGCCCAGGATTTCTGTCCCACCTCAAACCTGTGCCAACCTTGCTGAGAACTCTGCACACTCACCACAAGAACCTTACGACCCTTTGGAATTCTCAGGTGAAGAGCTCCTTTTGATCCATGTGTTTTGAACACACTCAGGATGCAACTGGTTCTTTACACAAATTCCATTTGCTTTTAACTCTTCCCATAATTTACTTAATGAATGGAATAGTTACTTAAGGCCTTTACAGTGCTTGGGATTTAGATTGTTGCATTCCTCTTTCTTAGACAAAAACTGCAGGCTCTGTTCAATCTATGATGCATCAGAAAACCAGATTTTATGAGATTATAACAACTTCAAGCATCAGATACTGGTTGAAGTTTTTCAATTTCTGAGTAGTAATCTTTTGTTTAATATTCTCAATGTATTAAATCTCCTTAATTCTGGTAACCTTTAATCTGTATATGTAATAAGACATTACTGTTGAAGTGCCAAAAGCTTTGTTTGCATATTTTCAAGTTTCAGGGATCTGTTGAGGATACCAGAATGCCCTTTGTAGAAGATTATTTAGATCATAGGCTTTATTGACTGGTGAAATAGTGTTTATCTTCACAATAAGAAAATGCAGGACCTTTAAAGCAGAATAAAGAAAACCATTAAAAAGAAGTCTCCTTCCACTCCAATCTCATTTGTTGAAAGAAAATGCATATTAATTAAAAATTTAGACACTTCATTTCTGTTGCAAGGCTCCTTGCAAAAGACAAATTATTTTATACATCTAGTATGTGTTAGAACTGACAGATGAGATTAATATGCTTCTTAAATTACCATTACCAAGGGTCAATTAATAAGTGAACTAACCTTGTGAAAGTCATTCTGAAAGACTAGTTACAGATCTCTAATAGTCCCTGTCAAATCACATAGAATTGAGAAAATTAGAAATCTGTCAAATAAATAGGATACCTACTAATTGCATTCTGCATTCTGGTTGTTGGTGGAAGGAGCAAGAAATAAGTCTAAGAAATGTTGCCAATAATAATACACAAATTTGCTGTAACATTTACTTGAGTGAACATGTAAGTGCAGAAACCTCTTTTGGTAACAGAAAAGTGAAATTTCTTTACAATCAAAGAATAGGGAATATGAAGGTTGAATGAATATTAAAGTAATATTTCTTAGATTATTGTATGGATTATCACCTTGGTAAATACAGAATTCCCTTTTTTTTCATGCTTTGATTATGATACACTTTTTAGTCAGTTCTTCATCCTTAGATATTCAAATACAAATTAAGGTCTGATTATGCTAAGAAAGAAAACACCCATATATTCTGGGAGACTTCACTAAAAAAATCCCTGATTCCAGGTTTCTCTCTCTGAGAAGAACTTTAAAAACTACTCAGCTCCAAACCTGCAGGTTGACCAAGTGTCATATTAGTCACTAATCTTATTTCTTGTGATTAGCTTACGAAACTACAACAGCTATAAAAGAAAGATCACAGAAAAACAGTTTCCATTCTTCCAGAAAACACTGAAGATTTAAGATACTTCCATGACAAAGTCGCCCATAAACCATTTTTGGGTTAAAATTGGGCGTTCACAGCCATTGGCAACTGCAAGTAAGTTTTTGCACCGTAGGTTTCAGCGTGAGCCCATTTCTAGGTTACTGGGTTCTGCCTGTTAAATTATCTAGTTACATCTATTACTGAATAAATATTTTATACAAATATTACATCCCATGAAAAAAACCAAACATGATGTATGATGTGAATCTTGAAGAAGCAGCAAGCCAAGGACTAATTTGTACAGCAAACACCAGGTTTGCTGTGATGACAGGAGTGGTTGTGCGTGTGTTTTCTAATCTTGTCAGTTCAAGAAATTTGGTGTTGATATGAATATTTATAAATTAAAATAATACCCATGCTATTGGATAGGATAAGCACATCATCATAGGCTGACATGAAACTTTGGGCTGGAAATGACATATTCCAGCCCTTGAAATGTTTATAAGGGAGGTTGAGGTTGAGTCAGGTTGTCCCAGCAATGCCATGGCACTGGAGGGATCAGTCAGCACAGCAATTCCACACTGTACTCAAAAACTAAAGGCTGAAATTAGTTCAATTACAGCATTTGATGGGTAATTTTAAAAGATAAATGTGGTTCTGAAAATGAACCTGTTGAGAGAAAAGGTTAAAAAGAAATGTTTCCATACATTTATTCAGTTTTGCTCTCTATGATCTTCTGCTGGGTAAAGCAGAACATGAAGCAGAAAAAGAAACTTTAAGTCACTTTTCTTGTCTGTTGTTTCATTAGTAATAGAGCAATTTTCTAACATTGAAAATCCTGTATAGATCAAGGTTTTTTTCAGTGAGCGACTTCATTTTAGTTAAACTCTTAGATGATATAATTTACCTGCTGTCAAACCCAGTTGAAGTGACATAGTTTGGTGCCATCATATTCCAGAACATGTCAGAATTTGATGAGCTATGAATATTATGTTTAGTAGTATGCATTTTTATAAGATTTTTTCCCCATCATTCTACTGAACAGTCAGAGAATCCTTCTCTGAACCTCTTTTTTTTTTTCTGCAGGAAAATGTTCCTGTTACACAACTTTGGTTCCTTGCTGAAGAGTCAATCCACACACATTTCTTTTTTGAGCTTTAAGTGAGAGGCAAAGGTCTCAATACTTAAAAGATGTTTTTTACAGCATGTTTTCTGTGGTTAAAACTTTCACTTTCTTTGAATTCTTCAGCATGAAGCTCATTTATCTTCTGATAAAAAGTAATTCTTTTTAAGTGGTGTCTGTTGTAAAATTAGAGCAGGTGAGGAAACTCAGTGCACTCACTTTTTTGCCAGCTCCATGTAATGGTGTGTGAGTCAGATATTTGTGGAAGAGCAGAGTGCCATCTATTGAACGTTTGTGTGAGCCACCAGCTCTGCTGAGACAAAACCATACTTCAAAACCATTTAATATACAGAAAAACTCTTGGCCTACTAGAGATTTTAGTGTGTTTCCTTTCCATTTCCTTCTTCGACATAAAATGCAACAAACACAGAGGTTCTAAAATAATTCTTTACTTACTTTAGGCTTGAGAAAATATTTGGAAATCTTAATACCAGGCCTATTAATTTTAAGTTGGGTTTGAGGGGGTTTTTTTGCAGCTGATTTTGCTTTCCTTGCAGAATCACAAAGTCATTAAGATCACCATTCCCTAAACCATGTCATGATGTACAAACACGGGGGCTCTGTGGTTTTACGTGCCTTTTTTTAACCCAATGCCAGAGGATTCAATTGGTGTCGTAATAATAAACCTTTAGTTCTTCAAGACACCTCAGTTACAAACAAAATAATTTTACTCTTTTTGAGAGGCTCCATAGGGTTGATGGATTGCGCCTGATTTCAGCTCAAAAATCAAACCCTTGGCATCGATTGGACTGAGTTTCTCTGTGCGTTTTGCATTGAGCCAGCAAGTTACCTAATAGTGATGGATTTATAAATAGGTTACTCCAAATAAAAGAAATTATCTTATGTTTGAACCAGCAATATATTGATGAAAAATGACCTTGCCAAGTCGAAGGAGAAAAACATGCTTTGGTGATGTAGCAGAACTGAGGGAAGAAGAAGGTTTATGCAATTTGCAGCTAATTGTTGGTTTATTGAACAGGAAAGTCCAATCATTAATGTCTCATGTCTATCCACTTAAAAACGAGATGACAGGAACAATAGAATGGAGGCTGGACTAGACCTAGCCACTGTCCTCACCAGGAGTTGGTGAATAAATGTGTGCTCTTGTTTTCCTCTTTTTAAACAGGAACTTGTGCAATAAGTTACTATTTGTACTCACTGGGGCTATTGGCAATTGCTTTGGCAACAATGGTGACACTTCAAGCCACAATTAAATACTTCTAATGAAAACTGTACTGTACTATAAAGATACTAATTTATTTCTTAAAAAAAAAAAAAGTTCAGATTTTAATATACACAGGTCTGTTATTTTTAAAAAGATCTGTACTGGCATGTTAATTATCACAGTTGGCCTCAAGGGGAGTATAATGAAGTAAAATATATCACTTTATCCTTTATTTTGTGAATGCAATGCCACTTTGGGACTAAACACATGAAGGTTTAATAGTCTAGTCTGTAAAAGAAGACACTGTGATGCTTTGGAATAGAGGGTCTTTTCAAGGATTTCTTATTCTAGGTCATTTCGTGTTTAAAAATTACCACACCCCCATAGATTTTAG
This sequence comes from Serilophus lunatus, assembly GCA_013399895.1. Taxonomy (NCBI): domain Eukaryota; kingdom Metazoa; phylum Chordata; class Aves; order Passeriformes; family Eurylaimidae; genus Serilophus; species Serilophus lunatus. Next base: position 1,650,764 of record VXBA01002171.1, read on the forward strand.
CAGGTCAAGATTTCTCTTCCTTTGCATATTTGTTTCTACAATATGTTTTGTTGTTCAGTCTTGCAACAATAAACCTGTTTGTTGAAATTGGTTGCCGTTATTTAATTGCTCTTTCTTTGTAATAGGACATACTTTTATTTGTATTCTGCCTTTAATTCAGTCCTGGTATTCTGTCAGTGATTTTCTCTGTAGGTTACAAATATAATTTTCTTGCTTTATTTTGAGTTACAGCTTTGCAATAAGAGAAGCAAATGCTACTGCAACAGCTCTCTAGGATGAGTTCTGGAAGTTATTCCTTTTATGAGCCTTTGGTTTGCAGGTACATGAAAAGGATTCTCACTGATTATTGTAATTCAAAAGGGCTTTTTTTTTTTTTCATTTGCAATTTTTGGTGCAAAATGCATTTAATGAATTTTGTGACTGACTATATCCAGCCTTTATTTTTTGATGCAATAACTGTGACTTTCCAATTCTCCTTTTGCTGCCAAATAGATCGTATAAGCAATTTTTTTACAGTTGATACAACTGATGCATCTTGGTGTAAAAATAGACATTTACAATGCAATAGTTTTCTTTACAAAAATCATTTTGGTTGCACTTTTGGACTCACGATCATTTCTGTTAGCATTAGTGATTCATAAAAGAGTAAAAATAAGGCAAAAATTGACAATTACACTGTAAGTCTTCAGAAAATTGCTCAGATAAGGTTGTCGTAATTTGGAGTTTAGTAGAAAAATAAGGAAGAGAAAAAAACAAGTCTAGTTTATCTCCAGAAACAAAATGGGTGTCGAAATGTAGCATGGATAAAGTCCTGAAAGATAGCGAAAAATCAGTAAGTCAGAACTCTGTGAATTGGGTTTGAGATCTGATTTTATGGAAATGCAGTACAGGAATTGCTGTTGTGTCTTGTAAAGCAACAAGTGAGATCACAGAATTAAGGGCAAGTAATGGTGGAGCACAGTTTACTGAAGAGATGCCTTTCTGTTGTGCTCAGTGCACTAAATTATGGTTGACTGAGATATTTAAAAATAAATACACCAATCAATCCAGTGAGGCAAACTAGAACTGCTAATTGTACCTTGAGATTAATAGTTTTAACAGGTAATGTTGTCAGGAGAGCTGAAGCCCAGTGAAGCGTTTCAGAAAGTTCCTGGGTGAAGTGTAGCAATGAAAGCAAAAGAACATGAAATAAATTCTCTGTTTTGATGTGTCACTACATAACAGACACTTGATGATCCTCCAGCAATTACATCAGAACTATTTCACCGCTCAAAAGAGGTCATTACTGTGTTAATTTACTTAATTTGAGGCTCATTGACTAAATCTTTCTTTATTTACAATTAATGGAGAGAGGGAGTCCAACATGTTAGGAGTGACAAAGGTTTTATTTCAGAGAGGAGAAGGAAGTAATTAGAAAAAACTTTTTTTTTTTTTATCTAGTTGCTCGTGGCATATCTTTCCACTACATCCATATCTGCAAAGTATTCTTCTACTATAATAGTGTGGGAAACATTCAGCTATTTCCTTTTTCTCTAAATATGAAATATATACCTAGCAGGAAAAAACTACTAAACTCTTGCACTGAAATGGAGAAACTGCTAAATGTGTGTGACCTGGGACGTGCTAATCCATTTAGCTGTTCTTACCAGGAAGATCAGCTGTCTGAATTATAAAACAATCTGCCACAGACATCCTTTTGGAAGAAACAACTGGGCATAATGTGAAATTCAATAAAACTGACTGCAGACAAAATCAGCAAAAACTCATTTAGTTCAGAATAAACAGGGCTTTGGTACCTTCAGTGTCGTACATTATCAGAACTGAGGTTGAGCATGGAACTCAGGAGAGGAATGAGAGCCAAGTGCTAACTCTGAACACTTCTGGGATATATTTAGACACTCAGATGTCAAAACTCCACCTTCCTATCGCAACAGCTTACAACCTTTTATGGTGATATTGAGGAAGATTGATAAACTCACTTTTACTGACCTGTACCACCAAACACACGGTAAGGAACAAATCGTGAAAGTGAGGTTTCCCAAACTTTTTGTCATCAGCATTGAAATATTTTGTCTTTGGCTTAGCAAACAGTCAACAAAGTGCAAAATGTTTCCCAGAGAAGAATGCGTTGAGGAAGGAGAGGTGTGTTCCATGATGGGTGGGTCAGGTCTGTGGTCAGACAGGCAGGTTCTGCTTGGTAAGGAAGGTGCATTGAATGTGTTAGAGGCTGCCAGAGTTTGAGAAAGGACGTGGAATGAGATTTGGCAGTAGAAAAAAAAAATAAATCAGAAAAGGACTGTGTAGGTACAGAAACAGGAGACTTAACTGTTTATCATCATGACATGCAATGTACTAGAAAAAGGAGATGACAGACACTTTGTGCCATAACCCAGCACTTCACAGCAAGCACTGTTGGTCACGGGAGCTTTGCAACTCTGAAATTTGGATGGGTTTCATTACACAAGGTCCTTAGGATTTTCAATATGTTCATCAAGATCCTAGAAGCAGATACAAATCTCCTTCAGTTCTCTTTATCTGCCTGCCAGAGTATAACCTTTAAAAAGGCAAATTATAGAAAGACTATAGAACTGCATCTTACAAGGGTGTGGCAAGTACAGCGTACAAAATATGGTGATATCATTTCAAAATTGGAAGAGCAGAGCCATTTATTTACAGAATAAGCAAATTTCTCTGGAACTCCACTGGGAAAACCTTGCTTCCAAATTCTTGTCTTCATTGACACTTAGATCCTAAACACTTATTCTCTTTTTGGATGGGGCTTTGAAGGACTGCTGGCTGCAGCTCTTCACTGGAACACTGACAGGACAAAGAGGATGAGCTGTCATCCCAGGAATGCTGACAGAGCTGGAAACTCGAGCAGTAAGGCAGCAGGATGCTGCCTGCCCTCCAGGCCAGGAGTAAAGTCTTCTGTACAAGAGCTCTTGTAATTGCTTGTTTTGTTGCTTAAAAATAGAGAGACCTGGTCAGATACAACAGGAGAAGCCTGAGTGATCCTTGACTTTAAAAACCTTTTCCTACTCATTTGAGGGAACAGATATTTTAAGCAATAATAACAAAGAAAAATATATGTATGTGTGATATATACCTGACATTTACACTGACCTTTATTTCTTACGCTTAAATAAGTCAGCTTTCTTGCCACTGATGCATTTTAGATCTTGCATTTTTGTTCTTGGTCTGATTAGCTACAGGCTCTCTCTGACCCTGTTGCTTCTCAAGTTCTTCTATGAGATGAAATTCCTTAAACTCCTGCCACTTCCCCCACGCTCTTTGGAGTTATTTTTGAGCAGTGAGTAGTGTTGAATAGTGCCAGGAGCAATTTAAAAGTGCAAAGCCATTTTTCAGTTTTTCTTTTGTAAGTGTCTTTGTTGTTTCGGTGGTGCAGCATAGTCTGAAAATTCTGGCACAGCTTATGACTTAATCCTTTATTTCAGTCCTACTTTGTCTCTTTTTGATTTCTTTAATATTTTTTGTGGTGATTAGACTTGATTGCTTTGGTGAATCCTGATATCTTCTCTCTCTCCCCAACCCCCGCTCTCTTTTTGAGGAGATCAACATGTGTTCTCTGGTGATATGGGAAGATTTTAATTAGTATTTATATGATCATCCTTAATGCTTTTGGTCTGTGTGAAGTACACATGGTTTCTTGGAGAGCTGTGTTGCTCTACAGATTTGAAGGGTGTTCTTATTTGTTCACTGAGGTTATTTTTGGAGTGGGCATTCTCATTTCAACTCAGAGATAATATTTAACAAGATATATGCTTCAGAAGTTATTTTAATTCTATTTTTGTAGCCTTATGAAAGACTCCTTGCAGCTTTCTGTTATGAGGATGCATAAAATTATTTTCAGTTGTGATTTTGTGTCTACCATTGTAGAATAGTGTGTAATGGGGGGAAAAATGATACACTGAGAGGACAAGGGATTTTCAAAGCTCTTTCAAAGGTGTTTTGATTTTAATAAGATATATTATCCCGACTCATAAGGCACTTTGGAAAAATCTTACTGTGTGCATGTAGGTAGCTTAATAACCTTTGTAAATCTAATTTTACATCACTTGCTCGGCAAGAGAAGGAATATAGCTATCAGTCTGGAGATCAAAAACTCACATTCAAGCTTGATTTAAATTTTGCCTGGTCTACACCTTTGATGAAGTCATTTAATCTCAGTTTCTTCTCCCATCCCTTGTCTATCTCATTTATGGGATTGATTCTCTTTTGAACACTCTGCTGTATCACATCAGCTGGTTCTACCAGTTCTATCATAATTGATCAGGATGGTTCTTATCAGTTTGAGCCCCTCATACCTCTTTCATGTCCCCCCTGAGTGTTCAGTGTGGTGTCCCTGGACAGTGACATTTATGAGAGGGATTGGAGTTTACAGGGACATATTTAAGACTGAAGCTTTGAAAAATTGATAGCTACTAGTGTTTGATGTTATGTAAAAACTTAAATATTCTTTGAGTATCAGAAGGAATCTGGCAATTACAAAGAATTGTTTCTTAAAAATATTTAAGCATTTAAAATAGGAAATCTTAAAATAATGGTCACAAGAACATGTGAGTAAATATTGTCTGCTTCAAACCGACATAAAACCCCCCTGAAAATATCAATTACTGCTTTCTGAACAGCTTTGCTTTTAAAGCTTAAAAACTGTCCTCAGGAATAGCTGGTGAAAAATATGAGATTAAGTGGTCCATTTTGAGGGTTTATTTTATCAGCTGACAACAAAGCTATAAAATTCCAAATTATTTATTTTATATTTTAATGAGCTGAAAGCCTCAAAATAATTTATGAAATTTGGTTTAGTATTGTCCTACAGAAAAGGCAGTTTCTTTTGGTGTAAGTTTACTATGAGTATGCATTTAATGTATTTTCTCTGAAGCTTATGCCATCCTTCTCTAAATTTTTATTTTTTTCATTTTTTTCCTGTTCTGTGATCTTTTTCATGGGAAAGAGACCATTTGATTCTCTGAGCAGAGAAAAATTATCAAGCTTTAAGTTGTACTAGAAAACAGCACCTTTTTAGTAATATTGTGATTCAGAGGCACAGCTGTGGGAGAAAATACATTTTCTGTGACACTAATGGTATTACAGTATATCCATTCAATTAGATAGTGAATTAGTAATTGCTTAGTTTAGAACTATGGAGAAGTTCAATATATTAAAAATAAATAAATATGAAATGTATAGTATTTTAGGTTCATTTTGCAGCAATGACTGTATTTCACTGATGACATTTTCCAGGCATGTTCTGTAGAGTGAAATGCAAACCCAGACACCCTCTGCTCAGAAAGAGACTGCAGTGCCTCCAGGACAGGATAAAGAACCTGGAAAGCTCCAAGGACTGTTATCACTAGCTGAGTCACTCAAGATTTATTTTCATGCCCACACTGAGGGACACCTTCCCCCAAAATGTGATGGCTTTCCTGAATTGACAGTGCCAAGTTTTTCACTGGAATGGATGGTTTCTGATGTTATCTTAAGGCAACAGGAGTTGCAGGTGAAATGCTTTTGGAGTTGGCCTGTGCTGAATGTAAACTGGCAAAGACAATGTGCTTGGAAGATGAACAAAAAAATCATGTGGACAATTTGCAGAAAATTATTATTTAATAACAGTTTTAAGACTTTCATGGCTTGCACTGGCTTTGTTCAAAGAAAAAAACATTTGAAATAAGATGGGAATCTTGGTACAAACAAACCCCTTTCTTGACAGGTTCAGATGCATCTTTAGACATGAGACAACTAGAATTGGATGGCAGTTTGAAAAATAATATCGTATTTTGTAAATGCCCAAGAAAAGAAACAGGATGGCTTAAGAACACCTGAAATGGAGAGTTCCTTGTGATAAGTTGATGATTACAAAGATCTAGGAGGAACTCAAAGCAACTCTAAATGCAATGACTTTTCAGACATGGCACAGACCCTTGCTAGGAGCAGAATGAATCAGAAGACCTGGAGCAGTTGTGTAGTTTGTAAAAGTGTTACTCTGAAAGAAAGTCTGCATTCTAGAAACTTTCTAATGCTCTACATTTTCTCACAGTAGTTTTTCTCCAACACGTTAGAGATAAAACATGTCTAATAAAAAGAGACTCTTGTCTTAAAATAAAACAAACACTGCTTCTTTTAGTCTCCATGAGTAAGAACTGTACAGAAGAATACAACAATACTGAAATCACCAAGTGCTTTAGGCTTTCAAAAATCCATGTACTGAACATGAACTGACAGGAGATGCTTTTTGTCTTCAGACTGTGACAGTCCTTTCAGGTGGGAACTGCTTATGTTTCATATAATATATTTCACATCCTGTGAAATGGCACATTTATAAAAGGTTATGTGGCTATTGCAAGCTAAGAAAACAATGAAATTAGAGTCATAAATTATATCTTTTGAAAGGAAACAGAATCTCAAATTTGAAATGGATGTATTAGCAAGATAAAACTTCTGGAAAATACAGAAGTACTTAGAATGGCTAATTAATCCCTTCTCACCTGGACTCTGATTCTGAGGTTAAATTCTCCTATTGAAGGTACTGCTGCTCTTTTGTGCCATCATCTGTACAACTGTGCTGTGCTGATCAATACCCTGTCATCAGGTACTTTGGGATAGAATTATGCTGACCTTCTAGAAACTACTCTGGTTTTGTATCCTCCCCTTCTGTCTCCTCTTAAGCCGTATAAAGCTTAGCTAATGTTTTATTCATATTCATAAATGAGGAAAATTTAATTGCAATTAGTTTGTTTGTCTAAATTATTGTCTTCTGCGAATTCTGTTAGGTAACTCCATAAAATTTTTACTACAACCGTTCACTATAAAGATACTATTTTTACTCCTTTTTATGACCCACAGGTGGCCTTTTTTTTTTTTTTTCACCAGGAAATTGCCTACATGAACAATCTTCATCTATCACCTTTCCTTAATATCAACCCACACTTCAAAATTGATGATAAATAAATTTAACAAGTGCCCTTAATAATAATTCTAATTAAGCTAGGACTAAATAAAGCCAGCAGTGGTCTGTACCTAGAGACAGCCCAGAATCATTGAGATGGGGCAGGGGGTGGTGTAGCTCCTGTGAAGCTGAGGATGGGGAAAAAACCATCTGTTGAAACAACTGGAAGAATTCTGTGAGAAACATTCTTATCAGCAGAAAACTGGAAATTAACATTAAGAGGCAGGTAATGACTAAATTGACCTGTCTTAGACTTTGAAGATAATTAAACACTAAAAGATATTCCAGATTTACTTATGAAAAACTTTAAATTTATGATATCATTTTATGTGGGCCATTGGCTGGCTGGCTGGAAAGTGAAAATAGACATTTATATGCAGAGAAGGAAGGTGGCTATCCAGAATCATTTCACCAAAAGCAATAAATGACTGAAAACAACTGTTCTGTGAAGAGAAACCTTTGAAATTACCTTAAGTAATGGTAAGAATGAGGCTGGTTATCTTTTCCTGTGAATGTTATTGCTGACTACAGAGTGGAAAGGACTCAAGACTATATGAAATAAAGCAGAGTGCTTAAAACAGGTTTGTGCAACCTTAAATAAGCTTCCTAAACTTTTGGGGTGACTAAAGATCCTGGCTTTGGCTATGGAGATGGAAATTGGATGGGGAATGAAAAAATCAGTTTTGAGGAGGGAGACTTAGTAAGAATTTAGTCTATTACTGCCTGAAGTTTGGGGGTTTGTATTGCTTTTCTTTGCTTGATTTCCCTGCATTCCTTACTTTAATTTTATCACTATCTCTTAGAAATACAAGAAGCAATAGCCAAAGTTTGCTTTTTTTTCACTTTGTACCCTTTCATGTGAGGTACAAGCATTCTCCTAAAACCTTGATTACCCTTTGCAGCTTGTAGGTACACTTGTGTCAAAAATAAAATTGGGATTTAGAATCGAGTTCCTGAAAATATGATAGGGTAGAATATAATGAGCATAACTTAATCATTATCATAGAATAGTTTCAACGGGAAGGGACCTTAAAGATCATCTAGTTTTTCAAAATAATTATAATGGACGTAGTGCTATAACTCTGTAGTTGGAACATTGAAAACATATCAGGTTTTCACAAAATAAACTACAGAGCTCTGCAGGTGTTTATCTGACAATTTGCCCAAATCTGTTTTTATAATTAGCACAAGTCCTTAGACCTGCACTGTAATAGTCAGGGGGGAACTTTCTGAACATGCCATTACAATCTCTTGCTATCCAGAGAATGAATGCAGAGTCTTGTATCCATCAGTCAAGTTTTACATTAGAACTAGATAAGCTTTCCTGCCTTCTCTATTGCAAGATTGAAATCTCACTCTTCTCATAGTTAGGCACAATTTAATTTTCCACCTGGTTTTATTTACAGCCTGTTCAAAGTGCCAATATTGTCTTTTACTTGAATGCTTCTCTTGCTTCTGTTGGGTTTTTATAAATAACAACATACTCCTGTTGTTATTTTGTGAGCAGAGGAACTTCATGGATTTTTTTTGTGTGTGTGTCTTTTTTTATTTGTTTGTTTTTTTGTAAGAAAGCAAAATATAAGACAGCTTCTTTCACAAACTAGTCATATAAGGATAAATGGTCATGACTTCAGTACTACAGGCTTTTATTTTGAAAACATTGTAGAGCAATAGGTTTAAAAGGAGCTGCTGAGTTAACTTATAATGCTTGGACAGGCCTGAAACTTATTGTACAAAGATTAATAAAATTAAGTCCCCTGTCATCTTAATAAAATGAAGCAGACATCATATAACTGTTCCTATGAACCTGTCATGCCAAATTTTTTGGACAGCTGGTCTCAGATGCAGAGGACTTGGCAATGATAAAGTAAATCTATTTCAGTCATTAATAAGAATTTCTTATTCTTTTTCTTGATCTCTGCTAGTCTAGGGAAAAAACCCTAAAACCTAATGTTAGATCAGCCTTTGTTTTAAATGACTTACAATTTTGATAAAGCAGCTCAAGTAGTTTTTCAAATTTAGCAAAGCCTTTGTTCTTCCCAGTGAACAGAATAGTCACTTGATATTGAGAGATAGATTAAGAGGAAATTATCTTGAATTTGAAAATTAATTTCCTGGAATTTCACAGAGAAATATTGCTATTCTTTCACTCCCCAAAGCAATTAACAAAGTTTTGATGAGTCAACATTTGCTAAGATAAAGTGTCCAGCTCCAGAGTCCTCAGCACAGGAAAGACATGAACCTGTTGGTCCAGAGCAGGCCACAACAATGATCAGAGGGCTGGAACACCTCTCCTGCAAGGACAGGCTGAGAGAGCTGAGCTGTTCATCCTGGAGAAGAGAAGGCAAAGTCACTAGGAAGCCCTTAGAGCTTCCAGTGCCTAAAGGAGGATTACAAGAATGCTGGGGACAAGCTTTTCAGCAGGGCCTGTTTGGTAGGAAAATGAGTAATGGTTTTGAACTAGATAAGGTAATGGTTTTAAACTAGATATAAGGGGAAAAAATAAGGGTGGTAAAACACTGGCATGGGCTACCCAGAGAGGCTGGAGCTGCTCTATCCCTGGAAACATTCTAGGCCAGGTTGGATGGGACTTGGAGCAATGTGTTCTAGTGGAAGGTGACCCTGCCCATGGCAGGGTGTTGGGCAATATGGTCTTTAAAGGTCTTTTCCAACCCAAACTATTTTATGATTTGTTTTGTCAGCAGTTTCCAACTATAGATAAAACTGTATCTGACTTTAATGTAGTTCAGGAATAAGACTATTTTCCTTCCTAGTCCCCATCACATCATATGCCATCAAAGATTACTGCATTGACTTTGGAGGACAGCGTTAAACAAGCCTGGAAGTTGAAGGAGTTTCTACCCCCTTGAAACTTCAGCTGTGCCAATGCCATGGGAATCACTTGTCTTCAAATCAGAATATTTATTTGTTTTTAAACTGTTTAGCTATACATATATATATATATATATATAAAAGTAAGGCTTGGGAAAGGCTTGTAAAGAACAATTACTAGAGAAGTGAGGATAAACCGTGAGTAGATGTTAAAATGGACTATGACACTATTTACAAACAGTGTATGTGAGTAGGTAGTTTACTCAGAACAAATACTCCTACTCACACCCAACACACTGAATTAAAAAAGTAGAATGTATTTATAAGCATAAGAAAGTACAGAGAGAGGTGATAATAAGCTATCCATTTTAATAAGGAATTAGAATTCTGACCTAATTCTTTCCCAGTAGGGTTTATCACTAAGTTATAAATAACTTACAGGTATAAGACATGGCAATGAAGAATAAATTAACAGTATAAACAAAATGCTCGGAGACTTCCAGCCCCTGCTGCTGCCACTTTCCCAAGGAAAGGCTGGAAGAGAGTGATATCACCATCTGAGCTCAGGTTCATTTTCTGGCTGGCTTAACTCCATTAAAGAGTTGAGTCTGGGGATGGGGAGGGCAGGTGAGAATGATGGTGGTGTCTCTGACATGTTTATTGCTGTATTTTATTGATTCCTGGGCGAGGGCAGAGAGCTGCAGGTACAGCACACAGTTGCAATCCAAATTGATCTTTTCTATTGTTTAAGCAGTTCTGGCTTGGTTTGCCCTAATAACAAGACAGAGCTTTGGTGAGTGTGGTTTTCCATTGCACATGGTTTGGAGGGTGGAGATAAACAGCAGGATCTTTCTCTCCTGGTTTTGGAAGCAAAGGAAGTCCAGACAAATTCACTGGTGCATAAGTCAGCACTCTGTTCAGCTGGTGCTTTCACACATTGGGCTGTGAGTGTTTCCCTGTGGATATACCTTCTTATTTCAGACTGTTCTATCTTTCTATAGCTTATTAGAAAAGCTGGAGAACTGTGAGAATTGCCTAAGAAAATTCCATCATTACTGAGGAAATGTATTTGTCTAAAGCATTCCAACTTTTTCTTCGTGGTTTTCTATTTCTTTTTTTTCTGTATATTTGTTTTTGTGAAAGGTTATTAAGTGACCTTTAGGAGATATATCAATTATATGGTGATAGCTCTGTATGTGTGCATTGGAAATGTGCTTGAAAAAAGAAATAAATTCTAAATATCCACACGACTGGTATGAAATTTTCAGGAGGCCTTTTTTTGGGCAATATGGCATTTTCAAGCTGCCAAAGGGTATCTTGATTTAAAGGTACATCTGTCTTTCTCTGTTTTTCAGATTAGAAACCTGCTCTGAGGCTGGTCCAGAAGAATGTGCTGCAGGTTTTGCCCTTGGCAAGATCTGGTCCCAGCAGCACTGATCTATTTTCTTTCTGAATCTGTTCACTGTGAAACCAATGAATTTATTCCTCCCTTTTTGTTCATACAGCTGGAAGTTGAGGTCACAGACATGAGTGGGAAAACCATTGATGGCCCAGTCCGCCTGGATATTTCTGTTATTGATCAAAATGACAACAGGCCAATGTTCAAAGAAGGGCCTTATGTTGGTCATGTCATGGAGGGATCTCCCACGGGTAAGTCCAAGCCAATAATTTCTCTATAAATAATTCCCGATCAAATTGTCTTTTGATAAATGCATTATTATCATATTGTACAGCTTTTCTTGCTCATTTTGTAGCTCAGTGAATTCTTACCCTGCATAAATAGGTGAGAAGAAAACAAAAAGCAGAAAAAAAGGAAAAAGAAAATAGTTGGAAATAAAAGCTTTCACATTGATCCACGTATCATTGAGCATCTTGGTTGTCTTACCTGTTAGTCAAAGTTTTAAAATTGTTTCCCAAATTTCTCTTCCCTATCCTCTCCCCTTTTCCCCCTCATTTTCCTGGCATCAATAACACCAATGCTTGCAAAATTATTTTGTGAACAAGTGAACCTGTAGACTCAGCATTGGCTGGGATCAGACAGAGATCTCTATGCAGGTAGCATCCAGTCAGCCAAGGTCTGATGTTGACACCAGGTTTCCATTCTTCACATTTTCTGGCCTAGATCTTCAAATGATTCCCCAGGTTCTGCTGGCTGGCTGCTCCCAAGCAGTAGTTGCACTGCAGAGCTTGATAGAAATCTTGATGTGTGTGTTTGTCTGTAGGATTCCTGATTCCTTCCTTCTGGATTACAATTGTATTGTATTTCCTTTTTCAGGTTGCAAAAGAAAGGCTTTGCTTTGTTTGCATAACCTTATTTTCTACCACAGCCACCTTCATCTTCATTCAAGCTCTGAATCAAATCCATTCATTGAAACAGTCCAGCTAAAAATAAAAAAAGGCTCAAATAGGTATTTTGGATTTGTCTTGATGTTCATTGGATCAAAGACTAAATATCCATGGATTTTAAGAATTCAGTGATGATAGATGATAATTAGGTAGAGAAAACTGTAAATATACTGGACTGGGAAACTTGTCTGAAGGATTTTGAGGTCTTTTTAAGGCATTCAGATGATATTATTTCTTGCTTTAGATTTTTTATTACATGATTCCTGTGTGTTTTCCTGTTAATTTTATTAGTCACAAACCCAGTGGAGTTCTCCAGGGACTTTTCACTTGTTTAGTGACTCTAAAATTGAACTTAGATGTTGTATATTCACCAGAAACATCAGAGAATTACTGATAAATAATTCTTAGAGAGAGTCAACATCCAAACTTTTTATATATAAATCTGAATTTTAAGAATTGAGTGAATATTTACATTAGATATTTTCCAGCTTTTTGTTGTATGATAAGAACTCTTATCCTTAATGATTTAAAGGCTTAGTTTCTTAATTAGGGAACCAAATGGAAATTACAGTGCAATGTCCTAAACCCCTTTTAAAGACCCTCCTCTCTCTGCCATTGGAGACAGATACAAACAGGAAAAAATGAAGAAAACGTGGAAACAATGGTAATCTTTGTATTTATTTAATCTGTCTCTGAATAATTAAAGAATCTTTTGTTCACAGTCCCACTGAGGAAGGATATTGGTGATGTTTTTACAGATTTTCTGCGTTACTAAGGCCATTCACCTTTTTGTGTGTGATTTTGTTGAACTCACAGTAAACACCCCTGGTTATTTGAGCAGCAAACAAATTATGTGTCATCACATTCCTAGAGAGGCAAATACCTGGACATAATTACTGAGAACATAAACTGCACTAGATGAATAACTATTCATCTGAATTTCAAGCTAGAGCTTGCCAGATCTTATAATTAATGATAAAAATATGTGAATACCAGGTGATATAGCTACATATTTCTTCCTTCATTTGTCTTTCCTGGAGAAATTTAATAATATAGTTACTTACAGTAAATTAGCTCTTTTCAGGGAAAATTGTCATAGACCTGAAAATAGCCTGGAGTCATATTCTAATGAAAGTAGACTCAAACATGTGCTTAAAATGACCATAGATGTGCTCAGATTTCTAGTCAGTATTTTATTGAATGAACTGCAAACTTGGAGAATATCAATCTTAATAAATAAATCATATCCTCCAATAATAAACAAATAAAGAAATATAATAACAATAATAAACCAGGAGAAACAGTTTGGGATTTATTTCATTGATAACATCTCTAATTTCTGCATAAGACTATAGTCAGCATAGCTGAGCCTGATTCAATGACACCTGTGGCAGTTTTTTGGTCCTGTAATGGGTTTTATCTGTACATCTGATTTCTCATGGATTTGCTTTTAAATCATGAGCCAGTTTATTCCCTATGGATCTGTGGTCTGTCCAGCTGCCAGCTGGGATCTGAGTCCTGCTGCAGCCTCAGCACAATAATGCAAATGACTGTAACCTTATGGATTCCATAGGCAGACAGAAACCCTTGGATGTCTCCCTCTTTAAAGGTGGGGAAGTGAAGGCTGGTTAAGTGAACTTGGCAGCCACCTCATTGCACTTGCTGGAGGCATTTAACAGAAATTATTTTAACCACTTCTGACATTATGTGACTTACAACAATGTGCTGCAAACCCAGTGGGGTGAAATCTTAACTGCAGTGCTTGGGAGAATTGCTGGAGAATTGCATTTAAAAAAAGTAACTTGTTTTCTGCACAGCAGCCTGGATATGTTGGGTTCCAGCCATGGAGCCTGGACTGTCAGATGTCTATAAATAATTGCTAGAAATAAAGGGACACTTGGAGTCATCCAGAGAGGAAACAGAAGGAATGAAGAAGAATAGCCTAGAGGGTAATAATTTATAAAGATGGAAAAAGCATGAGGAAGGATCTGAAGGACTAAGTATTATTGGTAGCTCTGCTTTGTAAAGTAGTGGTTCAGGTAAATGGAAACTGGTGCTAATTGTGATGCCTTTTTAGCAAGAACAATCTGCCAGGATGGGTTTTTAACTCTTAACCCAACAACAAGTTTAGTAGACTAATTAATATAAATGAAATTGTATATTGGAAAAGGGATCAGAAGATACCAGAAAAAATAAACCATGGACAGGCTGGCCCAACAGAGGATAACTATAAATATCTTTGTCTGAAAAGCACCTGTTGGCAGCTTTAGTACATTTCGGTTGTTATGGTAGAATTTTCCAGACTATGTTTTGTTGTTGCTTGTAATCCTTGCTGGTTTGTGGCAGAAGAATTTTACCAAAGCTGTGAAATTAATCAAATTACATTGAATTTGAAGAAGTCTCCAGATCTTCCTTTTGATCCAACAGCACAGAGGAAAATTAAGGAGTGTTTTTATCATTTGTCTTTTAACCAAAAAATTAAAAAATTAAAATCACAAAAAGTCATTAGAAGAGCATGGTAAATGATATAGTTTCTTTTTACCTAGCTTAAAGTAGCGTCTGGTAATACTTGAGTCTTTTTGTCACAGAAGTTACAACGTTCTGCATATATTTGTTGATGTTTTTGAAGGGTTTTTACACATATTTTAAAAATAAGAATAAATGTTCAACTGGAGGGAAAATTCATCATATGAAATCCTAAATAGCATTAAAATCATGATCTCAGCATGAACAGCCCCGTAGAGCAAACCCCCAGCATCACTTGGCAGTTCAGGTCTGAAGCAGAATGTGGATTGCGCATATTTATTGTCTGCTGAATATTACACCAAAATACAATGGGAAGATTTACACACTTTTTGAGAGTTTTACACAGGAAATCTGCAAAGGAACCACTGTGTGAAACTGTTCTATCAAGAAAAATGCAAAGTCTGGGGCAAACACTTGACAGACAGTGTAGATAAGAGTTCGTGCCCATAATGAGGATAAAACATGGAATGTTTGAATAAAAATTGTAGAAAAAGTGTAATTGATCAAAGAGGTGCACATTGATGGGTCTCAAAGTGTACTTTTAAGCAAAAACATACTCAAAAACCTGCTGGAATTAATGATGGTTTAAAAACAAAGAAAGAAGATGAGTTCAGACAGTAGCAGAGATGGTTTCCTTCTTGTAATATATAGGGAGACCCAAATGTTCTGAATCTTTTTTGACATTTTTTGTAAGGAGAGATTTATGATTTACTCTTTATGTAAAGAAAATTAACATTACCACTGGATTTGCCAAGGAAAATAAGAATCAAAGATTTAATTTTCATAGGATGAGAGCTTTCATACAGGCTTTGTAGAAATGCTTTGTATGATATGGAAATATTGATGCATTTTAATACTAAAAAGTAAAATATTTCACTTTGTTGTGAGTCTTAATTATAGGAGTCTCACTACATCATAAATTAAATCCCTGGGTTGGTCCAAATGGGGTAGGCATGTTCTGCTAACCCTGAAGAAGGTATTTTTCACATCTTGTATGTATTATATTTGTCTGATCCAAGTTACCTTTTTTTCCCTTCTCAAGCTGAGAAAAGGAATATTCCATCTTGACCTTTTTATTTGTTCTTTTTGCTTAAAAACAAACAAATAAAAGACAACTTGTAAAGATGTGGATTAGCTTTAAATCCTGTGTGTAAACCTGAGCTTCGACTAAAAGAAGTGCTGAAATTTGAAATGTTCATTACAACCTCTCCTATGGGTGGTGTTTTAGCAGTTTTTGAAGACCTGTCAATTCATTCTCGGTTTCTGCCTGTTGGCTCCAAAAGGTGTGTAATGACTGAGCTCATTATTTCACATTAAATTATTTATATTTAAAAGAAAAAATACAACAGCAGAAAAGTTAAAAGTATCTACAGATCTCAGCTGTGAAGCAAAACTATTTCAGTAAATCTATCTAAAAATTAAATGTTTCAACCTGAATTTTTTTGACTCAGAGCAGCTTCTCTTGCAGCAATACATTGGTTTTAGAGGAGGTTTGAAATGTCAAATATTATGCATTTCATTAGGAAATGTACTGCTATGAGCTGTTGTGGAAAACAAAAGGATAAATTGGAATGAGACTGTGACCTGGGAAGCCTCTGAGTCAAAGGAAGCGAAAGAATAGAGAAGTTCCCGAGTCCTTCCCTGCTGGAGATGGGATACTCAGTTTGGGAAAAACTCAGCAGAGGAATTTTAGTGTTCCTTTGCCTACAAATGTGTGCAGTTCTGGACACACTTTAAAACTTGCTGATGGCAAACTTTCAGCAATCTTTTCTTGGGCTTAATCATCTGCATTTCAGCAAAAATAGCCTCACTGCCTTTTGTAATCTGGCCTGTAAATGCAACGGATATGAACTAGGTAGAAACATCTGTAATGTCAATATTTAAATTTCCAAGCAGAAGCCAGGCTAATTATGCACAGCTGCTTTGTATATCCTAGCAGGAATTTTTGCTCAAATCTGTGTGGAATAAAATACAGCTGTACATGAACATGGGTACTGTGTGTATGTATAGATATATATCTTATACATGTGTATGTGATGTGCATGTATTGCAGAGATGAGCATGTACAGACACAAATACTCATCTGATCCCACTAGTGGGGATCCTGGTATGTTTTGGTTACTGTGTACGTACATGATGGAAAAAAAAGTTTTGTATTTACTAATAATATATTTTATTATGGCAGACAAATGTGTACATCAAGTCTAATCTGCCTGTATTTGTTGGAAGACATTGAGAGGAATAAACCATTAAAGTCTAACACAGTAATTAACAGATGTCCAGGTATGCAAGGGTGGTTAAACCAGTACATTTTGAGGAAATTAAAATAATCTCATGTGTAGCAATTAGCAGTTCACTCAAACGGAGTCTGTGATGGGAGTGTTGGAAGCAGGAGCCTGCAGCCCATCCCAGGGTTCAATTAGTCTTGATTTTCAGCAGAAATAGGTTAATCTCAGGACAGGCTCCAGGTCAGCTTGGGTGCATAGGTCAGAATTACTGATCTGTCTGTGAGGACTGGGAATGGTGAGTCACCCTCTTCAGTCCCAGACAGAAAATTCCCCTTGACTTCCTTGTGACTGCACAAGTGATTTGTGTGCTCACTGTCCTTTCTGCCAAAATGAGTTTTCATCTGCTTTTCTGCAGTTACACACTTGACATACCAAAAATCAGTCTAATGTCCAGACCAGCATTAATGCCTAATGTTAAAGGTTGTAAAAGCATTATGGTCTCTCTACCTTGGACAATTTATGTAATAAAGTGCTCATCCTTCCACTCACAGAGCAGTGGAAGCAGTGATGGTTTGTGCTTTTGGCTCTTTCTCATTATAGCCCAGGTTCATTAAATAAAAATAAGCATGTTTCTTAATTACACAACAAATGAATTTTTTAAAAAATGATGGAGTCCTTGCTGAGTACTGAAAAACAAGGGCTTAAATGAGTTTGTGTAACTCAGTATGTAATTGTTTGCAAAGGGAAACTTATGGAATTAATTACATTTACCAATGGCTTTTTCACCTGGGCTTTTGCACCTGCTTTACACATCTCCTTCTGATCTCTCAGAAAAGAGAAGGATGAGCTTTAAAGCTCCGAGCAGTTTGGGCACATGAGACAACCCCATCCACGCAGTCGATTAATTGAAAGGTTCCACCATGCCAGGAAAACATTATCTGAAGAAATGCCTGGCTGTGTGGCTGTGCAGAGGAGGAGGGTGCTGCAGCCCTCTTGGCAGGCTTTATTAGCGTTATAAAGCCTCAGGTTGTGTTTATAAATCACCATTTCTGGATATTGCCTCCCCATCCCCTCTTCAAGGGCCTGCGGCCCCGCAGGGTCTACAGTGAGTTGTGGTGTCGGGCACTGGACTGTTGACATCCACACCACTGGATTTCATTCAGACCCTCTAAAGTGCATGAAAAGGGTGACAAATCCTCACAACTTGCAATCATGGGCCATCAATTTCTTATATGATTTTGAGACTGATGGCAGGAGAGGCAGCAGCTGAAGCCCTTCCCCGCCCGCCGTGTCCTCTCGCTCAGCCGGACGTAAATCCTGGGGTTCTGTTACCAGGTGTTGGAACAGTGGGATACCATTTCCCCTGACACTAATTCCGTGGTGTGGCCACAATTCCACGGGCCGTATGAAAAAAGTCTATAAATTGTCAGTGCAGGCAGGATCTGCCTTAGTGTGCAATGCCAGGATCAATCAACAGATAAATCCATTCTTTTATTATGGAAGAGATATGTAGCTGAATGGAAAACTCACCATTGCAGAAAGGCAGGATTATTTATCCCCTTGCAGGTTAATCTGGTTAATTTTTCCAATTTTATTTGAAAGCTGTAATCTTACAGATATTGTCTCGAAAAATAAAAGGGAGAAAAGGGATGTTAATTTTTAACTGTGGGTTCACATTTTTCTTTATTTTTGTCCCATTTCTCTCTTTATTTCACGCACTCACAGTTTCTCTTTTCCCACTGTTAAATATAGTCCTTGGGTTTAAATTGCAGTCTGTAATCCCATGAAGTCAAAGGATAGTTGAACATTATGTTTGAAAGAGTGAAAGCAATTGCAATAGGAAAAGAAATCTCAGTGAGCATGACCCAACAATAAAAAGTAAACAGAAGAAATAATGACAGGTAATCTAGTTTTGTAGTTTGAGAAGTTTGGGGGGTTTTATGGAAATATTCAAAATAGTTCACTTGTCTTTCCCATATTGAGTCCAACTTTTAGAAAATGTAACTCTTTGATTTCTCCAGTCAGATTACATCTTTTAAATACCAAAAATGTCACCTTTCCACACCATTATTCATTTCCATGCAGTTTCACTTCTTATGTGCAGTAGTTTTCCAAGGCTGTCCACCAAAAATAGATGCAAATTACATTTATTTTTAGAAATCAAGCCCTCCTAGTGAGCACCACTAACATGTTCAAAAGTAAGTAAGAGATTTTTTTAAAAAGGACATATTTGTACCTGAAGAAAATTCTGGTAATGTTGAAAAGATTATTATTGGGATTTTTGCAGGGGGAGGAAAAAAAGTGTTGTCAGCTAGTGTGTGTGACAAGCAGAGAATGCCTGGCTGAGTTGGAATCACACTTAGGAATTGGGGAAGACAGGTGGAAGGTGAAATCTCAGAGTGGTGCACAGTTCTTACTTTCCACCCATCCTCTGCTGGTATATGCTGGAAACTCCCAGTAGAAAGGTCTGTTAGATATGGATCTAAGAAAATATTAACTGATACGTATTCAAGACAGGGATTTTTTGGAATACAAATGTAGCTCATCATTACTATGATTTGAATGTACAGCACTAAAACAAAAGTGTCCTTTTGATGGAAATTATATGGCTTGAGTTTCATGTTTTCAGTTTTGTACAAGTGGACACTATGAAGGCAAAGTAATATTTGATTCCAAAGTAAAAGTAGAAAATAACTTAAATAAAACATTTTAACTTGTTTTTCAACAATCCTTACTTGTTATACTTATAAATAACTTCTAGTTTATAAATGGATAATACTATGTGCTAAGAATTATGTTGGTGAAGATTGTGAATGTTTTCTTGGATAGTTCTGTCCCAGCTCCAAATCTGTTTTTAGCAGTGTGCTTATACTGATGTTCAACTTTAAAATTTAATGTGAATATGTTGCTAAGAGTAGTACAGTGTTTAATAATTTTTTAAGAAATAACAGTATTATAAAAGATGTGATTTTTTATAAATACTTGTCATGCAAACATTACAGAAGCACCTCAAAGAAAGGAGGTGGAACCTCTGTGGAACCTCTGAGGAAAACAGAATATCATATTTACTACCAAGAGCACAATCTATTTTTAACGTCATTTAATTTTAATCATCAAAAGTATTGTTAGGAAAATAGGCAGGGAAAATTTTAACACGGTTTTGAAATCGAGAGGCACCTCAAGACAAAGCTACTTTAATTAATGAAATAATTTATGATACCCTGTAGGGCTTGTCCATGGAGTCATATGATTACTCATTCAATTAATATATATTATGAATTTTCTTCCAGTCTACTCAGGGGTGCAATTTTATCGAGCACACAGGGAAACAGTATTTCTTGGCCTCATTGATTTAGGCTTTAAAAGGGTAGAGTATATTTGATCTTGCAGGGGGAGGTGAGAGAGATGTTTTTCCCAGACTGGGTGGGGTAAAAAAATCAAACCAAAACCAACCAACCAACTAAACAAACAGACAAAGCAACCAAAAAACCCTCAACTCTGCACAGTTGGTCAAACCTGTTTTGCTTTTCTCAAATGAGGATTTGTTATTTATTTCTCCATGTTGTAGTCTCTCATCTATAGTGACATCCAGCTCCTTTGGACTTTGAAAATATTGCCAGAGTCTCAGTATGTTTTTACAATCTGAATTTCATGATGTTTGATTAAATAAGAATCTCTTGAAGAGCCGTTCTCTTTTACCACTGGCAGTTATAAATATAGTATCTTTCTTTAAAGCGGTTCTAAATTTTTAAAGAGGTGTTATTTAAAAGTTTTTTATCTGTCATTTCTTGCCATCAACCCTGTGCTCCTGTGGCGCATCTCAGAAGTTTGGAAGACATCTGAAACACTGAAGAAAAAGGGAGTGTTAATGAAAAGTCTCTTTGTGTTTTCTTGTGAACTGACAATTCTTTGTGTCAGCTGAGATTGGCATGTTGTGAAATCAATGGATGTAGGAATGTCAACGAAATTCATGCAGGCTTGTTATTGCTAAAAGCCCATGTACTACAAATCCGAGTCTTTGGAGATAAAATTTGCAACAATCCCTATTTAGCATAGAAAAAATCATTCCTGCTACATCACCACCTCTTTGATTCAGAATATGGAGATAATGTAGGCCTGAGTCTGTTGATAAAATATACACAAATTTCAGCAGGGCACAGGATTTTTCTTTCAACATTTAATTAACTACCTTAATTTTCTTTTATATTTTGTTGCATGAACCGTTAATTAATGTCATTGATCTGGAGATTTGAATACTTTAGCACCTGCAGCACCTTTCCTGGGAAGCTGTAGTGCTACCCAAAGCACTCTGCAAATTCTCTGATTCAGCACCTAGGTAGCATTTTTTACTCTTCAAAAAGTTCTCCTCTGGGGCAAAGCACCAATTATAAAAATGCAATCACAGCAGTTGCATGATATTAAAATAAAACTTACACAGTAGCATATAATAGCAAATCAAACTGTTAAATAATAGTTTCTTCCTATTTGCAAGAATAGGTTCTTTCTCCCACAGGCTGTGTGAGAGCTCCAGTCAGAGGGATTGTAAATGTTTGCAGGATTGGGCTGGTATTGAGGAAGCCCTGGATTATAGAATCATAGAATAATTTGGGGTTAGAAAAGTCATTAAAGCTCATCTTGTTCCAACCCTCCTAGGCAGGGACACCTTCCATATCCCAGGTTGCTCCAAGCCCCATCCAACCTTGGACACTCCCAGGGATGGGGCAGCCACAGCTTCTCTGGGCAACCTGTGCCAGGGCCTCCTCACACTAACAGGCAAGAATTCCTTCCTGACATCTGATCTAAATCTCTCCACCTTCAGTTTAAAACCCTTGTCCTATGACTGTCTGCTCATATAAAAAGTCCCTTTCCCTCCTTTTAATAAGGATGAAGCCAAGATTCATTACTCCAAGTAAGAGGTGTGAACATCCTACTGGTGAGTTTCAGTAGAACTTGCTTTGGGTCCCTCCATTAAGAGACGTCAGTTCCTTGTTTTGAGGCAGTAAAATGGTATGTAGGTACTTGATATCCAAGGTCTACATACCACTTAGATGTAGTAACTCTAGTACCAGTAGCCACTAAAAAAAAGTGGTTTAAAGTTTTGATCTAACAAATTTTGCAATAGTTATATGAGAAAGCTAGAGGAATACTCAGGTAAATCCTATTTGAGAAGAAGCTCATAACCCAGGATCACTCTGAAAATTTCTGGTAATTGAAAGGTGACCAGACACTGAATGAGTAGTTTTATAATCCAAGAACTCAAAATAGCACTAAAATAATGTATTTGCATTAATAGGGGCAGCTGAGCTATGAAAGGTCTGTGATATGGCTGTGAATAAATGTATTTTGCACTGCCTACCATCACTGCTATCCAATGTCAGTAAAATATAAAACAAATATAAAACAATACTACTCTTTTTAAGCAGATGGGATGAGTGGTCTCCAGGTCTAGTTGGCCAAAACTTGACATGAGATCTCACTTTCCAGCTGTAGCAGAGAAGGGCCAGAGCTATGAAAAACAAAAGCTATGGTAACACATCAGCATTTTTTGACAGCGTAATGGATCATGAAATTGCATACATTACTGTTTGGACACACTTGTGAACATTGGTTTGCAAACTTCTTATTTTTTCATTTTAACAGTTTTGCCTTCTTGATTTGAAGCTGAACTCCATCACAGTTTCTGTTAGCAAAAGCCTACAGTACTCAAAATAATTAGAAGACAAAAAGATAGACGTGCCCCTTGGGCTTGTTGTAATCTTGCTTATTTGGCAGTTTCCTTTGGGGAGGTTACACTTTCAGCAAACTCAGAGTGTGCTGCAGTCTTGCTGGAAAAGAACTGAAGAATTGGAAATTTGATGGTATTTTTTTAGCCAGGGAAAGAAGTTAATAGTATAGCTTTTCCAATTTCATATGTTGAAGGTTTGCCCTTGCTAGTTAAGATAATATAGTTTATCCATCCTTTGGGCTCTTATTTTCTCATTGTTACAGCGGTATCCAAGAAAGTTGAAATTATCAGCTTCAGGCTTCATTGCTATTGAATAAAGTTTTAACTCATTTTTCTTTTTTCTTTTTTTTTCTTTGTAATTTTTTTTCTTCAAACTGAGGAATCCTTTTGGAAGCAAGCAAGCAAGCCTTTTGTTTTTCCTCTTATTGATTTCTAGATTACTATTTATCTGTCAGTTCTTTAACAGGCAGCTACTGAAATGGGAAAGTGTTGGGGAAGGACATCAAAATTCCAGATGTTTTCTTTGATCACTACATAGATGATAACAGAATTACAGTACTATCAGCAAATCAGTGTGAGCAGATGAGGCATTCCAAGCTCCTGATTGTACCACTCCCTGCCAGGCACCACAACTTGGAAACCATTTCTTCAGGAACCTTTT
This sequence comes from Serilophus lunatus, assembly GCA_013399895.1. Classification (NCBI taxonomy): domain Eukaryota; kingdom Metazoa; phylum Chordata; class Aves; order Passeriformes; family Eurylaimidae; genus Serilophus; species Serilophus lunatus. Next base: position 1,674,052 of record VXBA01002171.1, read on the forward strand.
TCCAGAGTGGTTTACTGCTGAATGTCTGTGTCTCCTAAATGAAACTAAACCAAATTTTCTGATCCAGACAAGGATTTTTTCCTCAGACCTCACCCAGGGAGAGAAGTTCTCCCTCCCAGGCTGTAGCATGGTGTTTTTTCATTCCCACTCTAGCTCTATAGTAAATATATTTTTCCATAAAAAGTGTTATGATATTTACTCAGGACTGGTACATCTTTGTATTACTTTGGTGCGCCCTGAGGGTTTTTAACAGTGTGTGCTGGAGTAGAGGAAAAATATCTTCCTTAACTTACAGATTTTAACATTTTCATAGGCATGTCTGTGAGAATGGATAGTGGTGATTCTGCTTAAGTACTTCTGATTTTACTCAGACTGCAGCAGCCAAAGAAGAGAAAACATAAAAAAAGCGTTAATTAACAGAAGCTGAATGAAGTAAAGATTTCTTTGTTATTGTAACTTTTCTCCTGTAAATCTGCTATACCTTGGCTGCAGGCATGTCCCTCACAGGTCCAGGAATTACAAATTGTTGAAGGCTAAGTAGGTGATGTGGACCGATATTAATGAGAGTCTGTGGACCAGGCTCCTTATTACTGCAGCCAAAGGGAAAAAAGAAGGGTATTTCATGGTTTGCTACTCTGCCTAGGGACACCGAATTTACATATGGCCTAAAACTGCTGATCAGAGCTAATCTCCCTGATCATTATAGCTTGAAGAAAGGTTTAATATTCAGGATGTTCTGAAGGTTTTTTTCCTAAACAAAAATAGGCTGCATGAAAGTGGGCCATTGGCAAGCCAGGCCTCTGTGCTGCTGCCAAGAATTTTAATGGCCTGGTGCTGAACAGGGAGGACTTTTGCTCCAGGAAAACCTTTTGCAGTTTTCTTCACAAATTCTTGCTCGGTTTATTTTGTCTTAAGTCTTCACTAAAGCACACTTTTCGTCCAGACTCACTTGATGGATCCTGAGAGTGCAAGAGACAGGGGGATGTGGCTGCTTGATGAGTCTTGGCAGCAGTCATGGCTCTTGTGATTGCCATGGGATGTCCTTGAATCCTCCTCTCCTTGACAGTTTTCCTAATGGGATGCGTCAGTTTTCAGCTGAGACTGTTGTTTTCATTTCTCTTCGTGCATGGAAAGAAGGGTTACAAAGGTTTTTAGGGTGGGGAATCCTTGTTTCTCCTCACTTTTGTTTTAATGGTGTGCAAACTAATTGCCAGCTTTAGTCTTTCTTTATGGTCCTGAACCAAGGACAACTGAAAGCTGAAGGTAATGTGCCAGCTGAGAATTGTGTTTGTTTTGCAACTCTCCTTGCTGCATCCCCAAAATTCTTATTTATGTCAAATTTCTGAGAAAACCAGAACGAGCCAGTTTGTTCTAAATGACTTCCCGTAAGCAGGATTTAGTCTGTGGATCCACTTGTGTTTCATCTATAGATGCATTTACAGATCCCCTACAGACTTGGTACAATTTCTACCAAACTGTGCTATTTGCTTTTATCCAGTAGCTAAAAAATTAAGATCTTTCATCTTTGTTTTGTAGTACAAAGGGGGAGATACTTTTAAGAAATAAAAGTCCTAGACAAAAATTGCAACTACAAAATTTTGCCCTCTGAAAATAGCTGCTTAATGAAAGTAGATTGAAAAAAATGTGTTATTTTTGTTGATTTTTTTTTTGCTTGGGGTCAATAAAAAGCTAAAAGCTAAAAAAATAAACACTCCACTCTATTATTCACTCACCACACTGTGGAGAGACTATCACTGAAGTGTTTGCAATGGCTGAGAACCATGAGGAGCAGTTGGAGGAGCCTCTCGTGGTTGCTGTTTGCCCCATTCCAATCAGACATTGTTTTGTGGCTTCTTTCTGATCTCTGTGCAGTATCTTTTCTTCCTGTGGCTGTAGCAAATCTGAGAGGCCTCACCCCTAGCAGAGCAGCATATTTCCTCACCTCTCTGCCCCTGCATTTCTTGTGTCTTGGTTTTTGCTGAGGAACAGGCACAGAGTGATTCTGAGCTGTGACCACTGCTGACCTCTTCTGCATCCCATATGCTGGGTATTTTCTCATATATTAAACTGCAAACCCCAGAAGATGTGGGGTTTAACTTTGGTTTTGTTTCATTTATTCCTTAAAGGGCATCCTTTTTTATAAAAAAAAAACAAAACAAAAAAAAAAAAAAAAAACAAAAAAAAAAAAAAAGATGTGCAAGAATTTTTTCTTACATCTTGGATAAATGAGGTCACTTTGATAGTCTCAGCTTTAATGTGAATTGTGACCTCCTTGGCAATATCTGGGACATGGTAAGAATTTTATTGCCCATGAGCTGCCAAGAAATGCATATTTCTCTGTGTTGGTAGGTGGCACTTTCTGAAGTGCAGCTCTTGCTCATGCAAACACATAGTCAGTGTCTTTGGTTACAAATTATTATTGGGAACAGTTCCATGAAAATTCCTTTGAAATATTTGATCCTAATTTTTCCTGCAATGGGCTGAGCACTCATAGCTTTATACATTTACTTTTAAGCACATCACTTGAGCTTTTTAGACCTGTCTGAGACAACACTGACATACAGAAGTTGTTACTCCTACTTTTAACTTTTCAAGTCAATTTTCAAGAACATAAATTCTTGCTTCCTAATTAATTTTTTTGCATGGTTGGAAATGACTGCCAGAGTTGGCAACTGCAAGTTGCTATGGAGATATTTTCTGTAGGCTTTAAGAGGGGAATAATGATGTTTAGATGTACTCATCACATACATAAAGTGTGTATATATATTCATATCTTAATTAATAAATTCCCAGAGTGTGATTGAGATTTAATATTTATTATGGTTAAATAAAATGGCTTATATTTCCAATTTTGAAGGTTCCTTGCAGAGCTGGACAAATAACTGCTTTATCTGCAGCAGGTTTTAAAATTATTATGAAACATGAAAGTTGCCTCTTTATAGGTCAAACAAATTAATTTATTGTTTAGGATATTAACAGAGATTGTTGACAAAAATGTTCATCAGCTGAGTGTAGGCCTAATAGAAAGCTTGAAGGGAAATTTGGAGTTTGGAGTATATTTTCTGTTAATGAGAAAATATTGACTACTTTGTACATGGAATGTATGGTCAAGATACATATTTGAGAGCAAGCTTGCTTGTGTTGATTGGAAAAGCACTGAGGGAGGAGTTTGCAAGTGAGATGAGGCTGCTTTTTACAATGAATGACTGTAAAGGATGTGGAGTCACAAAACAATGAAGGGAGATGGACCTCTGGAATTTGTCTGATCCAGCCCCTCTCTCAAAGCACAGCCAACTTTATAGTTAGAACATCGCAAAAACCATCACAGAAAGTTGCTTCAGGACACAGAAAACATTTAAACCAGATTCCCTGCAGAGTTTCTAAAAATCAAACTTTGTTTTAGGCAAAATGCGGCTTCTTTGGGTGGAATAAAGGCCATATAAATGCCAAAAGTATTTGTACTACTATTATTCTGTGTATTCTGAGCAAAAGTTTGATTGGAGCATGTTCATGGGCTCCTTTCCTCAAAAAAGTTAATGTCAACAGTTTTCTCAGTTTATAGAGGTGAGAAGCAGATGCCTTCAATTGATGAAGTCTGTCCTTCAGCCACAGGTCAGCAAAAGGCCTAAGCAGTATTCAAAAAGGCCACTGCAGTATCTAAACCCCATCAGCAGTTTCCTTTGAGAAGAGTAAATGAGCTCTGGAGTTCCTACTTTGCAGTGAGATGAAGCAGCCACAGTCTCTTCTCTTACGTTTTCAGTCAAGTGTTGTTCAGATGCGATTCATGACTTCCCACTTAGTCATCTTGGAAATTCACTGCACTGTCATGAAACCCAAATATTGCCACGCTTTGTAATGTAGTAAAGACTTGCAAGTTAAGGAAATTCCTTGGGTATATTCCTTATGCTCCCTAGGGAACTGCAAACAAACAAAGTGAAGCGTTTGAGATGCTGCAGTTTCTCTTGGTGCCTGAGACTTCACCCATCCCGTACAACTGGCAGGGTGGTCAGTGGGGCTTGAAACAAGCTGCCTCAGGGCCATGCAAGGAATGGAAAGTGCCAGAAAGATGATGGAAGTTAATGGGATTGACACCAACCTCATTCTCCTTTTTGGCAGCCCTGCATACAAACTGTTTTGGGTTTTTGAAAATTATGCATTTCAAAGCTGAAAGAAGTCAGTGTGTGTGGCTTCAAATAGAGTTTTCTGTTGTGGATAACTTTATGAACCCAACAATGAAAAAAATATTTAACACTGCAGTCTTCAAGAGAATATTTCCATGTTCAATTTGTGCTTTACCTTTCCTATTTGTGACTGAAAAAACAATGCTTATTACAGAGAGGAAAATAAAAAAATCCACAGATTTTCTGCTATGAGTCATGTTACCTTTGAGATTTATAAACTAAAACACATTTAGGAGAACTCCAATGTAAAGTAATCCCAAATCTTTTCACAGTGAAAATAGAAGTGTATAGAAAAGAGATAATTAAAGGACTCTTAAGTAGTTCTAGCAGAATGGTCTGAGTTTTAAAAAGTTCATGTCATATTTTATTATTTGATACATAATATCACCCCTCTAAGAATATCCCTTGTGTCATGCAGGAATTTGTTGCAATTTCAGAAGTAATGAAATGCACAGTGTTCAGAATTCCTTAGTCCTACAATGCTCAGGGCTACATTAATATTTACATTATGTAAATTATTTATTAAATGTTGAATAATGTTGAACCTGGTGTTATCTTTATAGCATTTATTCTATAGAGCATTCAGCATTTTATAAAAAATACAGGGAATTCATAATTCTATCTAATTATTGGAGAAAAATGTAATACTTTAAATGTGATATGAGTTACTCCTTTTATTTTTTTAAATGGTCATGAAAACCCAGATGGTCATGTTGGCACACATTGTTCTAATAGAAGAAATATTGAGATATAAAGGTTGCTCAGAGAAGCTTGGGGTTTATTTTTGTTTAAAAATGTCGTTCACTCCAAGGAGAAGCATTGTTTCTGGGGAATACATTGGGAGTTTTGCCATCAAACTCAAGACTAAAGTTCAGACTTAAAAATATTTAAAGTATTGTGCCAAACTTCCTGCTACAGTCAATATCCAAAGGAAAAAAAAGACGAATTTAAAATGTGGAGGACCCAGGTTGTGCATCCACAGATCTCTGCAACCACCTCTGAAATAAGGCAGTAAAATAGACAGGGCTGTAAAGTGGGAGGATTTATCTGAAGCTCAAGATGTGTATTATAGCTCGGTCCTCTACTTCCCTCTAGAGCCAGTGGGAAGAAATAGGTGTCTCCAAAGGGTGATAAATCCTCCAGTGTACCAGTGTGATCATTGAAAACTTAAATGTCCAGCCATCAGTAAACCAAATATCACCCTGGATGGCTGAAAGTCTTTAAGCTGGAGGTCACTGGGCTGAAATCAGGCAACTTCTGAAGTCAAAGAAATGTTTGTCATGAAATTTGGGTTGATGTCTGCCATTTATTTATTTAGTAAGGGTAAACATTTGGTTGGTTATTCAGGCTTTTAAATCACATAGTACTGAATCATAGGTACCTAATTCTCTTAGTGATCACGTTGTGCTACAGAGAAGTAAAAGGAAATGAAGAAATGGGAAGGGGGGAAAAACAGGTATGTTAAAAGACATAGGTTTTCTTTCTCAAAGCTTTCCATATCTACTAGTTTTGGAGTAAGTCTTGATAGTCTTTAATGCTACTCCAGCACTGAGTAATGGGAAAAGGTCTGGAAGGAAACTTAAGGAACGTTTCTTCCTTGAAGCACCCTCACTATGAGTTTTTCTGTGTGAGGTTACAATTTCTGTTCCAAAAATTTAAACATAGTTTTGCAATGCTTGTAGGATCTGAGACTCTTAATTCTGACTGTTATTCTCAGGGTATTTCTTAGTGTGGCACAAAATTTTGTAGGTGAAAACTATAATGTCTAACTGGCACAGGTTTGTGGTTCTGTTTTAACCCTTCAGTACTCGAGAAAATGCGCTTGTAGGAATTGCCCCAGTTGTGTTTTGTGCTGTCCCAGGTGTTGTCCTGACCAGGAAGGAGCAGGGTCACCTTCCCAGTCTTGTTACACTGGGCTGTGACAGTTGATACAATTGGAAAGGTGGATCTTTTTCAGTTGTCTTCGATGAAATTGCTCAAGTTTGGATTAGGGAATTTAACAGCAGACAATAACAAAGCTTCCTACATGTCCATTATACGCTGATGTTATTATTTTGTCAATACTGCTGTAAATTTTGTCTGTCAGTCATAAAAAGAGCCAAAGGATAAAGGCAATTTTAAACAAACATGTTTCTTTCACATGTCCATCAGACTTACCAGCAGAGCTGATTGTTAAACAGACACCAACCACCAGACACATTCCTTCTCATGAGAGGAAAAAAATGATGGTTTATTGATTGTGGTTTTGTTTCCAAAGAATGTGAGTTGTTCACTGAAATAATATTAGTGACAGAGTTACCATAGACTAATTTGAATGTCAAGGGAAAAGCACTGGTATATCTCTCCATGCAGTAGCCTGCCATATCAATCATATCTTAGGAACACTTAGCTTTCTCTTACGAGTAATTGCAGATATGTTTACATTTTGCATAAAAATAAATGGCCAATCTAATCTTGAAACCCACAAGAACTGGAATGAATCTGCCTCCCAGCCTGTCTCCCTCGCCTGCAGACTTGGCTTGGCAAAACAAGCCAGTAAATGTATCTCTGTAGCTGATTCAACCTAAAGCTGAAATGTTCAATAGGATGAATATTTGAATTTAATTATACTGTATACCATGGAAGTAATATTGCAGGCATCTATTAAAAAAGGAAACCTGCTCCTTCATTTGGCTTATGAATGCTGGATCAGAATAAGCCCATATATTTCCTCAGTTGCCTCCCTCAACATTAAAGTGACATAAAATGCCCAATGATCTGGAACTCCTTTGCCTTGAGACCTCTGATAACAAGACTTTCAGCTGTGGCATTGGATGAGAGGAGTTACTGGGAGCTTTCTTTTATGGAGTGGATTTATCAAATGGGTGATTATAACTGACTGTTTCTTATTTCTGAATTTTAATATGTTAATGCATCCTGGAATTATTTTTAAAATCAAAGTGCCAAGTATTTAAGCTCTTTCTCTGTGGCATGGACAAAGCTCTTGTCAAAGACTGAATTCAAATCTGATGCTACTAAATATGAGCAGGGATTGATTTGACCCTTTAGTATAAACAAGAGAATGATGTACTGAGAACACTAAATTCAGGCTGCCTCTTAGGACTTCATAAGTGAGAATTTTATATATTTCTCTATTTTTTACTTTTTTTTTTTAGCTGAATGTGGACTTCAACGAAGGCTGGATTAAGCCAACAAGCCAATTTGATGTTGGTTTTGAATAAGTATTTACTCTGGAAAACCTACATCACAGCAGCCATTCTGTAAAACATTGAGAGTTTTGAAGGAATCTTTTATTTAATTGGATTCTTAGGAGCTAAGTAAAAAATTACTTTATCACTCTCTCTTTTTACAACACTTTTACAGAAACGGTGCCTTTTGTAATCACAGAGGCTCAGTACATGAACTTGAGGACTTCTACAAAGGGAATTTTTTCTCATTGGTTTCTTATTGCTTTGATGTGCTAATTTCTGTTAAGAATAGTTTAGGAATAATTAAAACATCTTTTGAAACAGACCTCTTGAGTGGCTGGAAGACACCTACTAATGATATTCAAGAACTACTGAAGGTGACATCATTCCACCACACAAAATATACTGAAAAAACAGAGTGTTAAAACCTTTTTAATGCCTCATTTAAGCTATAAATGAGGAGTGAAAAAGAGTAAGAAAAAAAAAGATGGACATCTATACATTTATGGTTATGGGATTGCCCTGCACAAACACAGCCTTTATTTCTGTGTCTCATTAACCCTTTTTCCCTAGTGGAAGCTGGAGAATTGCAAACAACTTACACCTTCTCTAAGCTTTTTAGCTGTGACATTTTTGTGAGCTTATTTTTCATTAATTTCTTAACTTTTTAGCATTGTGCTCCAGCTGTATAAATGACAAAGGAAATCTTTTGCTAAATGTATCCAACAGATCCCCTACTTCACTTGCAAATGACCATCCTTTGTAAAAAAAAATATGTTGCACAGCTTGTAGCTAATAGAAGCCTCAAAAGATAATGAGTTCTCTGTTGCAGAACAGATGTATACTGCTCCTTTTATCATAAGGAATAGATTTACAAGAGAAAAAAATTACAGTAACCCTTGAAAATTCACAGCTTTGCTGGCAGTCCTTGCTGTCTGTTGTTACATGAAAAAGGGCACTGTGGTAACTGAGAGTCAAAAAGCAATTAAATAAAAGCTAAAAAGATCCATACCAATGTCTAACAAAGACAACGAGTTGTTGGAGAGTAGGGGAAAAAATGGAAAAGGAACCAAGTGGAGAAACTATTAAATGACAGAAAATATTGGCTGGTTGTTCCCTGCTAACTCATAAATTGGGGATTAATCCAAACCACAGGCAATTGCCAAATGCTACAGTAGAGAACTTAAAGGAGGTGGTGGAGTCACTGTCCCTGGAATTGATTAAAAAAAGACTGGATGTGGCATTTAGTGCCATGATTTAGTGGATGAAGTGCTGTTGGGTCATAGGTTGGACTTGATGATCTCAAAGGTCTTTTCCAACCAAGTTAATTCTGGTATTCTGTGAACAGTTATGATCCCTTCTTCCCAAAGCAATATAATTCACTCTACAGTTACAGTATCACAGGTGCCTGGAAGCCACAGGATCACATTCCCTTCAGGAGAGCTGGTGGAGTGCTCCAAGTCCACACTTTGAGTCCACATGGTCTCCAACAGCAGGCCAGATCCATGGCTTTTCCATTCTTTTATCGAAATGAGATAGAGGAGCAGTCCCTTCCCTGTCTGGAATGCTCAGCACAGCACAGCAGGTGTTACAAACCCTCTTTCCCCAGACACCATCAGCAGCCCAACCACAGAGCACCTTTCACTGGTATTCCTAAACACAGGGACAGGGAATTTGTTCTGCAAACTGCAGCTGTAGTGCCTTGATTGCCAAGGTACAATACGAGCTACCATTTGTGACAGAGACCGCGCACAGATGTCGTTTGAAGGAAACATAACTCCAAAAATATTTTGTCCTTATGTCTGATCCTATAGAAATGTTCTTTGTTCCCTGTCAGCAGGAGTGAACGCAGAGAATCATCGTGCAGCTCTGCTACATCATCACACTGCACTTCCCTTCCAGGACTCTGTAAATCAAAATACAACCACAGTCATTAGGTCCAGCAGTCTAATGTGCCATTTTGGTGCTAAATTAGCAGTTATCTGAAGGACAGAGAAATTCAGAAGCAGTAGGGTGTAATCATTTCTTAATTACTTAGCATTTTGGCTTGAAATTATTGATTGGACTTGGAACTACAGTAGGAAAATAAAGACAAATCACAAAATCATCTAGACTCATGAAAAACACCTTTGACAACAAGTAACATCAGAGCTTTTTATGGCTTTTCAGATTCAAGGATATTGTTTCTGGATCTATGTTTATTTTGAAAGCTGTATTTCATCCAGAGTGCTCAAATCATTTTGGAGCATGTTTTATTTTTAATAGTACAATGATCATTTTCCAGGGTCTGCTTCAGATGTGTGATTTGAGATGCTGAAATTCCTGCTAAACTATCTGTTTTACTCTGACAGAATTCTTCCCCAGTTATGCATTTAACACACCTTAAATTAGTTTGGTTAAAAAATAAAAAGAGAATTAATAGATCTTTTTTTGTGTCAGTTTAGCAAGAGAAAAAATACATCCTCTATAACACTGATGTTTCAGTTCTCCTGGTTAAATCCTATCCCTGTGGATTTCAGTGGCCCTTTGTGCCCTCTAAGTCATGTTTTGCCCCAGCTGTTTTGCCTGTTGATCACAAGACATTTGTGACTCAGTTAAATTTTGGACAATATTAATGTTGGTTGCACAGGATAATCAGCAGAAAGACGTCTCAGAGAGGTGAAAAACTTGGACTGCACATGTATTTTAATCAAATTCACAACATCTTTCTATGTCCAATCTAACTAAACTTTTCACCTGCTGGAGTAGAACTTTGAAGGACAAATCCATGTTTAAGTCAAGTTACAAGAGGTGGTAGCAGAGATTGGTGAGGGACAGTGCCCTTGTCCAATTATTGAGAGCAGGGTTAAAAACTTTCAGCTATCACAGTGGATAATTGTGAAAATATCAAGTATTTTTTGAGTTGAAGATGTGTATGTAGCTTTATAGAATATACGAGGCATGCAAAGATAAAAATTAAGTGCAGAACGACTATTTGTGTAAAAGGGAGTAATTGTTTTGTCTCCCTAACTCATCTTGTTGCTCTCTTGGGCTTTTTTCACCCAGAATGTCATGTATCATACACTATGACCCCCACCTTTGTTACTGGAATAAAGACCAAATGTAGTTTCATTTCTTTATTTCAGTATTCCTGCAGAACCCAGTGTTGGTTTTTACAAAGGTTTCGCAATCTCTCTCCTGCTGTGCTTATTCCTACATGTACGGGTGGTTTGTGTGGCTTTTGGCACATCACTTTCATGACTTACTGTACAGCTGATATTTTGGGTTTGGCACAGCCTCTGCTACCTCTCTAAGTAATTGTGATATATCAAAACAATAATACAGACACAGCTGAAGGACACGGCAGGGGCAGGAAGAGAGCTTTTTATTCCCTTTAGGAGATCTGTCTATACACCACACTTTCCTTAAGACACATATTCCTTAATAAATCCCCCCCTGGGAGCTGTATGTGCTCTCATTAGGGATCTGTCTGATTTCTGAGTTTCAATCTTTCTCACGATTTCAAGGGGTTTGTCCTCAAGTTTGGGGTGTATCTTTTTTTTCTTCTTTTTTTTNGGTTGTTTTTTTCCTCAAAATGAAGCCTCAAGCTGCTGGATTATTAATGGAATTTAGTGTCTGTTTCTCTGGGGAGTTGCAAACAGACAAAGTTCACCAACATCTAAATTATCAGTCGAGTCTAAAGCCTTGTCCTGCTGTTGAGTGACATCCTTGCATTGCTTTTAAAAGAAAGCTTTATAGCCTCAAATCCTAACAATTTATTTTCCTGCAATTTTCTCATTTTCCCTGGAAAGCTCAGATTCTCCAAGGTGTTGAAATGCATCCATTTCCCTGTGTGGAAGGCAAAGAGCTCAGCTTTTTCCTGAGGTTGCCTTGCATCTCATTGTTGAGTGAGACAGAAATAGAGGTGACCTAGCAAGTGATTAGAGGGAATCAGGAAGGTTGGTCCAGACATGGGGATTAAATTAGGTGAGGGTGGGTGGTGTTGAGATTGGGCTTTTTTTTGGAGTTTAAGTGATATACACCTGACTCAAAACAGAATTATTGCAACACTAATGTCTCTGAATTCAAGATGAATAAGAATTAGTCACTATCTACTGTTGAGGAGCAGCTCATCTCCTCCTCGGAGAGGTTTGAGGGCAGTGGATGAACTCCACTGCCAAGGGGACCCTTGCCCTGCTTTTCTTTAACAACAGTATGGTTTGTTATGTCAGATTGTGTGTTTAGCTTTCCCATGGCTACAATTTGATTAGATTGATTCAGTCATTACTACACTGAGTTCCAGATCTTCTGGCATTTCAAGATGACTGTCAGGTTTATGTTGAGATAATTCTGACTGTGCTACAAGCTTTGCCAAGACACATTCCTTGAAGTTTTTCTGTGACCTTTAATAATTTTTACAGCATTTATCAAATGAGTTGAGAGCTCTGTTTGCACAGGCCTCAAACAGCAGAATGTTGTGGATATGCATTTGGGGGCTGATACCATATTCTTTAGGTCTCTCTCTGGCTTAGCAGCTGTTGTCCAGTGCAATACAGACTCAGCACTGATACACTGAGTTCACTGGAAAAAATCGTTGTCTTGACACTTATGTTTCCCTTCTCATTTTCCTTGAGATCTCTTAATGTCATTGCAAAAACAATTTTAAGACGGGATAAATGATTTAGGACTAAATGTGGTTGCTGCCTCTCTCCTTAGAGGGAAGAAAAAAAAAAAGTAATTCTCTGTTATTGGATATTTTTTTATTATTATTTTTAACAATACAATTTTAGGCTGATATTTTGACAGCTGAATTGCAGAAAGAATGAATAAATTACAGCCATTCACACCTGCCATTTAGTGAATTCATTTTTTAATGACATATATCCAGTAGATATGCCAATAACATAAATGGTCACACACATGCAATGCATTCCAGAATAAATTCTTCATCACATTTAGCCAGCTGACAATCCCACGGGTTAGATAGAGAGTAATGGGGAATTGTCATTTTGAGACTAATGTGCTAATTGCTGATGGCAAAAGGCTGTGGAAGATGGTGATGGCAATGTTGAAACTTTGATTATATGTTGACCAACTGATGAATGTTTTAAAGAGGACACAGGAGAGCCTGTTACAGCAGAGTGAAGGGCTGCAAAATGCCTTGAGAAATGTTACTGATTTGAACAGAGTTCCCATCCCTGGAAGTGTTCCAAAAATGTGTTGGTGTGGCACTTGAGGACTTGGTTTAGTGGTGAACGTGGTGGTGGTGCTGGGTTGGTGGTTGGACTTGATGAACTTAAAGGTTTTTTCTGGCTGTTTGCTTCCTAATTAACAGCCTTGAATTCTGGGATGGGTTTCACAACAAATACTTGCACCCCTTGAGAGGAAAATATAGAAACATAACAGGAAGAAAATGGCTTTTTTTTCTATTTCTAGGAAATATGAAGCAACACTTTCTGATGTTATCTTCTGAAAAAAACAATAAAGCAAAAGAATTAAGGAAGTTTCATTCATAAATGTCCATTTTGTCTTGCAGTGTAAGTTCTGCAATCAATTTGGTATTCAGCAACACCTCAAATAAACTTGCAATTGTATGAAAGCCTGAAAAAGCTGCCAGAAAATGTTTAATCCTATAAAATAAAAGAAACATGAAGCTGTATGTTTAGATGTCAGGATGTGACCTGCTCATAACAAAGCCTGGAATCAACACTGTCCCATTACTCACATTTCTGTACAAATTCCCAGCTGGAATCTGATGGCAGCAAAGAGACTTTCTAGACCTCTCACAAGGTTATCTTTCTGTGCATTTGCTTTAAGTTTGAGCCGTTAAGAAGTTTTAATGGATGATTTTTTTGTTGCACAGTTATAACTTGTTTGCCAAAGATTTTATTATGAGAAAATTATTTTTCTCATTACTTTATATTTTAAAATGCTTTTTCAGCATCTCTATAGTTCTTTAGTAAACATGCAAGGCTGGAAGATACTCACCTCAATTCTAAATAATTGGGATTTTTATATTGTAATTCCGTTTGTTTCTGCAAATATTTTAAAATTATGATTCACTGGGGATGAATTTCTACTAACCTGTTTTTTATTATCTCATTTTATACTACACCTTTTTAATATATTTTTAATGTGCTATTAGTCATTCCAATAACTCTTTCTCATTTTTCCCCATTGCCTTCCCAAGCTCCTTTAATACAAAACTATTTTACTTTCTGTGAGTTCTTTTTCGGGGGGATAATCTTGAGGGATTTGTGCCCAGGAGGAGAACACAGGGAAGAAAAAGCAAAACCACAGAGTTTTAAAGGTAACAGATGAACCTGAGTGAAGGTTTTCCAGGAGTGGACCCTAATTAAAACTGAAAAGGGATATGGACTTTCTCTCAGTGTTGTGTTCACTTTGCTGCTCTTTGATCAGGGGAGAGGCACAAAGCAGGAGAGCTGAACAGGAATAAAATGTTTGGAAAAAAGATCTTGAAACTTTCCTTACATGTTTTATTTCATTTGATTGATGTGGTAATTGGTCATGACTTTTTTGATCAGAGACAGGTATTTTATAGGAAACTTGCTAAAATCACTCATGAAAGAGTGGCTGAAACCCTTGAAACGTTTGAATTTTACCTTTGATTTTGGAAGCTTTGGTGGGCATGGCCCTCATCTTCCACCATATTATCTGAGTGCTCTTTCAGTCAAATAAAGCTGCCAAAAGAGGCGTTTTCCTGCATTTGGAGTCTTCTAAATTAGAAAATGTAATGTACCATGAACACTAAAACAGTGGTTGCATGATTAAATGCTCTTTTTTTCCTGTCCCTGCCCGTGGCAGGGGGTTGGAACCAGATGATCTTTAAAGTCCCTTCCAACCCAAATCCTTCTATAATTCTATGACTTTTTAAGTACTTATTGTTAGTGCTATTTCAAACCACCAGTTAGTGACATCCGTTGTACTGAACATCTCAATATTTTATTAAGAGTTCAGTGTCTAGTGCTTGGTTGTAATTTTAGGGGTTTTTTTGCTAAGAAAAAGTATTCTTAAGAAAAATGTAGTTTTATTGAAGTGCAAATGAGAAAATGAAGTTCAGATCTAACTATGTTGTTTTCACTTAAAATTCATCATTACCTTGATCTCTCAAGTCTCCAGCTGATCAGTAAATCTTTTTGAAACCTTCATGGTTTCTTTCAGCTTGATAATAAGTTATGATACTGTTAATGTGTACTTGTTCATAGCTGCTATTTCTCCTGTTTTGCTGAAGGAGTTCAGATAAGAAATACTCTGTGATCTTTTAAATGTGTGTACATGTAATTTATTTTGGTCTTGGGTTTTTTGGTAAAGTGTCAGAATTTTCTCATTCTTATTTATAAGGTATTTATGTTTTCAGTGTGTTTGTTTGCCTTTTGAGTTAACTATTGAAGGTATTTAATTAGGTCTACATGTTGATCTACAGCCCACCATCTCGATGGAACTCATGTGGGTTGAGTATATTTTATAAATGGCAGACCATAACAAAAATGAAAAATATTATAAGTTGGTTTTGAATTTTTTTTGAGGTCACACAGGATGTTTAGCACAGTTGCAAAGATCCCTCTGTTCCCATTTCGATGCTATATTTAGTTCAAAACTATCCTTTCTGCTTCTGTTCTCTCTTTATTTGTCAGATAAGAGGTGCTCTGATCACACTCACTATGAAGAGAACTTCACAGGATTTTATCTTTATGAAGAAAAAATATTTGACCAGACGTCTTTAAATGTTGTGTTGTCTGTTCTTAAGATTGAAATCCTTATTTTCTTCAGCTTCTTCCCCTAGGCAGGAGACACTTTACTGGGATAAATATTGTATGGCTTTTAATGCTAATCATTGTTGATTCATGGCTGAGTGAGCAAGTTGTAAAAGGATAACCACGAAGATAATAAACAAAAGGTATTAAAAAGCATCATAAACAAATAAATACTTAAGCAGCTGCTTTTCAGTGCTCCCCTAAAGCAATTATACACTAAGAATGTGCTTGTATGTTTTGTCAAGTTCACGCTCTATTGAAAGAAACCCATTTATATTAAAAGATAATCTTAGGTGGGTGAACCCATTAAGTCCATCCCTCATCCTGTGTCTGTCTGATTTCTGTGACTGATCAAAAGAAAATTTTGGATAGTTAAGGAAGTTGATGATTATTTGGCATATCATTTTTGCATTTAATTTTGTGTTTCAACCAGCATCTTTAAAGGTGCTTGCCTTTCTTCAGGGTTCTGTTTCCAGTGGGGTAAATGCAGGACATTAATATTGAAGCTGTTGGTTATATCACCTGATTATTTGGCTCTTAGTTTGTCAAAAGTCTTACAAAAAACATAGGCTGTTCTCAGTAAGTATAAGCTAGATACAAGAAAATTAATCATTTACATATTTTGTGTCTGGTTTTTAAATTTTTAATGCAATATTTTAGGGGAAAATACAGGGGCCATCTAGGTCTCCTTGATGTCAAATGGCTTCCCATGTAGAATTACAGATTGGAAGAGGATTCTTATATGTATATATACAGAGCTGGTTTTTTTATTTTTTTTCACTACTTTAATCTTTACATATAGTGCTCTGGACCTTGATTGCTAGTCTCCACTGTTATGTAAATCCTTCAAAAACAATGGAGTTTGACTGATCCAAGGCTTAGGGAATGTGTGGCTACATTTTTCCTACTGGTATTGGTATTCAATACTTTTCAGGGTCCTTTTTTTTTTTTCTGAATTTGGAGGAATTTAAATGACACCATTGTAACATTTTTAATCGCAGCCAGTCCTCTTGTTGTAACTCTTGTTATGTTTATTTCAATCTGTTTTCAAAGAATTGCTGTTGATTGACAATCTGTATTCTTTTTGACAGAATGATTTCACCTTATTTCAAGCACAATTTATTATGTGGCATTGAAATTATAGCTCTTAAGTTTTTTTAGAAACTGACTTCTTGTTGTATTCTTTCAAATTTGTAGAGTTTCTTTCTGTCATAAGGTACTGAGGGTAAAATATTAGCTTTTTCCATGAGAGGTAAACTGAAATGTCCTGTGGCTGTGATAGTAAATCTTAGAGAGAGCCCAGCACAAAGCATGTGACATTTAAGTTGAGGCAAAACTTTAATTTAGAATTTATCTCCCATTGAGTCAGCTTTTGTGATTCTGCAGGGACATGTGTGTGGGTGGATACACCTCCCTCAGCAGGAATTTGTGAATATTAATTACAAATGCACAACACAAGGGATGCAACACTCTGGTCCCAGCTTGGTATGGACCCAGCTGGATCTCACGGACCTCAGGGGAAATATTTCCATGGATTTTAGTTAGGGAATAGGGCCTGGCCTCCCTGCTGGGGAGAGCTGAAGTCTTCGCAGCCCAGGGTGTTTGTCAGTGTTTCAGTGTTTCGTGCACAGGATTATTGTTGTCAGAGGGAAGCACATTTTCTAATCTGTTTTAGTGCTCTGCTCCATAATAAGCTGTTGAATGCACCAATAGAAATGTGTTTGGCCCTAAGAGAGAAACCAATGTCTGGCACTTAGATATGAAGATGAGATTTAAAAATGCACTTTTTGCTGGTTTAGAGGAAAGCCAAAAGTGAGAATGTCTGCTCATGGGAACAGTTCCTGTTTGTGAGAGGATGTCTGCAGTGCCTCTGAAAAGTAATACCTTCCCATTCCTCTCTATTTCCTCACTCACTTTGCTTTTTCTTCCTTACTTTATTGATCTGATGTGCTTTTGTCTAAATTGATCCCTGAGGTTATAGATCAGCCTTTTAAAAAAAAATCTCCTTGATAAATGGGGAAACTGGGAATACCCAGGAAGTATTTGTTGGAATTTTCTACTTACAATGTGTGTGAAAGTTGTAAAGGTAGAATATGAATGTGATCTTCAAAAAATCTCATTGCACCATGAGAATGAACTGGTTTAAAAAAAACTGCACGAGACCTGTCACCCTGCTGCTGAGCAACTCAGACAGCAAGGCAAAATTTTTTCTTTATACCTAGAATTTAACATTTCAGAGCTTCATGGACTAAATATTGATTATCGAGATTGATTATTGGAGAAATCTGTGATGTTTTCTCAGTACTAGAAGATACTGAAGAACCTTTCAGTTTTTTTGAGACAGAATTGAATTTCGTATTTCCAAAAGAATATTTAGGAAGAAAGATTATTTAAAAAAAAAAAACAAAACATCTTTAATGCTGCTCAAGTTCTATTAGCACATTAATATGGAATTTCTCTTCTATTTTCCCTTAAAGTATGGCTATTTTATGTTTCAGATGAAGCCATTGCACCAGCTCCATTCCTGTTACCAAGCTGGACAATTGGCTTTACGCTGCCTGAAATATCTTTTTGTCTTCAACCAACCTTTTCATTAATTTATGGATTCATTGACATCACCTTCTCTGGCCAATGAATGATTATTGCTTTTAACTTCTTGGTGCCACAGAGGCTGCCTGGGTTGGATGGTTTGTGCCCCAGATTTTCATCCTACTGCCAGAGTATTTTGCCTGTTTTTTTATCACAGGCAATTTCTTCCTTCAAAACTGTACATAAATAAAATATTTCTTCACGCTTCTGTCCCAGCGAAGCACAGAGGAAAATCTTTACTCACTTCTGCAAAACATGATATCTGTTGCAAAGAGTAAATCCTCATTTTCATATTTAATGAGGCCATAATCAATGGTAATGGCTGAAGATTGCATTAAAGAAATCTTAATGTTCCTCCCAGGGGAAAGTAATTTTACTGGAAACAAGCAAGTTAATCAGCCTCAGAAAAACTAAGTGTGTTTTATTATACAGGCAGGTTTTCCAGGGGCCAAGTAGGAAACACAACAAACACATGGGCCTGTTTTTATTTTCAGGAATTTCTCATGTGGCATTATGTAGATTTGCTCCCTCAAACAGACTAGTCCTCTTGTTTAAGTTTACAAACAAAAAAGGCTGACATTTGTAAAATATTTATTTCTGCCCTCTACTCTGTGTGATTTTCATGCGGATGCAATTAAATTTCCCCACAAAATGAACTAAACAGGGAGAGTACAAAGAGCAGCAGGCAGCCAAATAATTCTCTCGGCATGTGCCATACATCTACATCAAAATTTACCCTCACTGTTGATATCCACAGAAAAGCCATAGAGGTTTGTGCAGCGTGAGCTCACTTGAATCCCCAAATGTTCACTGCAAAGGGGAAATGAAACCCAACAATTTGGCACAATGTCCAGTTTGGAAGAGCATTCACTGTCCCCCTCAAACCACTGCATGACTGGAGGACTCTTAAGAGAGAATTTCCTGGATCACCAGCCTGGTGGGAAGAGCCTTGTAGTCACTCTCCTGTCTGGATTTGGGCTGCCAGTCCTCTCTTCCCTGTGCACAACCACGCGATTCTCTACCCTGGACCAACAGCACTCAGAAATGATTTCACTGCTGGGATTCCACCACAGAACTGAGTGACCACAGAGGATATTTTGTGCCTGGCTTGCAGCTGAGGGGCAGGACACGTTTGGTTAAAGATTTCAGCATAAATCTCTTTTGTATGTGAGTAGCTGTGATTGTGATGGCCTAAGAGTGTGAGTGGCTTATGTTTGTAAAGGAAAATAATATTATCTGTCTGTCCAAAAGGACTGGAAGCAGAAAACTACCTCTGAAGCACCAAGCCTTTGGCAGGGGAAATGCAAGGACACGTTGGATCTTCATCTCCTTGCTCATTCATAGTATTTAGTATTATTTTGATATAACTGAGAATTAAGTCCATTTCTTCTGCTTTTGGGGAAAAAACTAGCTGAATCAGCCTTTTTAGTTGGCATGATAAGAATGAGCCTCATTTCTTATACATGTCTCTTGGAGCACTTTGCATTATGTATACATAAGGAGAATAGACTGTTACTTTTGTGTAATTAAAATGCAGCTGAAAATCATTGATCTGAAAAAAAATCAGTACAGAAAAAAAGAAACATTGCTTATGGTTTCAAGTAGAAGCTGAGAAAAAAGCACAATCTGTAGGGTGCTGTGGGACTGCCACATTCCTAGCAAGTCTCAGACTATTTATAGATGCATTTATAAATACATTAATGGTCACTGCTGAATGCTGTAGAGAGGTGGAAGGAAAGGAAAATCTGGACTCACTGTCAGCAAAAAAAGTTTATTGGAATTGCTTTTAAAAGGAAATGTTAATGTTCCCACATACGTAACCTGAAGAGAACAAGAAAGTAACAGCATAATGAGATAGACTTGATGATCTAATTGGTTTTCTGATGCTCTCATTTCTATGATTCATTTTAAGAAGTCTTTTCAAGCTTGTGTAGTTGTGAAATAAATGGAACAAATTGGAAATGTGGAAGCTAAATAAATAATGATCTGCCCATCATGTTACTATCACTGCTGTCAGTAGTAGTAACATTTATTTAACAATTCTCCTGCATTAGTAGGAATGTACATGTAATAAAGTCTTTCAGAGAACTTGTTCTGGTATCAGCATGTCTGATAAGTCATCTTGCATTCGAGGATTTCTACATTACAGAAGTGTCACTACTCTGGAAATATTCATGTGGACAGTACTTGGGAAACAGCTTTCTTGCTAATGTAGGTTTAAATTTAGGACCTTAAAATTTTGTGGCTACCTAGTATTTAAAGAAAGTTTAAATTTTCCAAAGCAATACCTGTTCAGTGTATTCAAGGGCAGCAAAGATGATGACAATTTCATTTTTTGTTGGTTTGCTGCTGATTTATTTTGAGGTCTGTGTCTCCTTCCAAAACCTCTGGCCTACCCTCTCTGCATATGTTGTAAATCACAAAATAAGCATTTTTAGTTTTAGGTAACTCTCCAGTTCACAATGGGAGATCACTAAGGAGTTGTGCAGTGCTCCATACAGCAGTGTGACTGCACACCCCCTAGACTCATCACCATCCAGAGCTTTCCATTCACTCCTCTTCTATGTGAGGCAACAGCCTCTGAAAATTTTCCAAGGATAAATAATTTTGGCTTCCAGAATAATCAGTTTTCCTAGATTGTCTATCCGGTTTCCCTGGTCCTATTTCCATTGAGTTTCATCTCTCCAGACCATATTTCTGTGGTACCCCCTGGCTCCAACAGAGGGCTGGGCAGGAGGGGAGCTCTCTTGCTGCTCTGTGCCAACCCTGCCCTCTTTAGCCTCAGGCTTCCTGCAGCTGGTAGGGTGGGGAATATGAACAGCACCTCTGTGACAGCATCTTATCCCAGGATATTGCCATCCCAAGGATTTTTGGTGGGCTCCAAGGTCCCTCACTTCCCCATAACTTCAAACAACCCTTTCCCACCTGATTCCCTCTGTTGTCAGTGAAATGATGTCTGGTGTGGAGGAGAGAAGGATAATGGACATATCCTAAATTGTTTACCAGCAGTGGGTGTGATCCTTTAGGAAAAGCCCAAACCTGGACATCCCAACACTGTGCAGGACCCAAGTGGGTCAGAGTTTGGGAACAGCACGAATCAGGGAAGGGGTTTCCAGGGTCAGGCTTCACACAGACCCCTGCTCAGGGTGGAACCCATTGGCCACTCTCAGCTTTTCCTTAATACCTGCTCAAAGTCCTTCTGTCTGTTCCTGTAAGGACAGGGAGCACAGATTTTGCCGGTGGATCCCAGTTCTAGCTGGTCTAAACAGCATCTTCAGGTGGTTTGTTGCAAACATGAGTATCCCTCTCTCATGAAAGCTCTCACTCGCTCTATTCCAGAGGCATAAATCTGTTACTGATTATTGGGATTCTGTTTAAAGGAAGGAATTAAGTAGCTTTGTCTTAAGGCGGGATGCCAGGGATATTTGTACTGCAAATCCTCATTTTGTGGTTTAAAAAAACTGGAGAAGTTTTTATATGGCTGTAGGGAATTCACTGATCAGGAAAACATTCCAAAATATCATAAAGGAAAATTAGACTTGTAGGAGATTATGCAAATGAAGCCGTTTTCTCGTGGAGGGAGAGGAATCTTTAAATTTTCTTTTGTTTAAGTTTTGTATGTTTGCCTACATGAAACAAATTGGGGAAATCAGAAGGTTTTTTCCCTCTCTTTAAATTCCAGTGCTGGTGTGTATTGTGTAATTATTTCTCTGTTCCTATATTTGAGAATTGAAACATTAAATGAAAAATTTACTTATGTTACTTTCTAAGGTATCTCTGAACAAAAAAGCCAATAGTTTACATTTTGTAAATATTTATGGCTGTGTGCCTTACACATTTATATATTTTTTCAAATATTCTAATTGAATAAACCTGATGAAGAATTGATATAATCAGCTTTGTACATTAGAGCTATAAAAATGTAGCTTCTTTTAATAACAGATATACATATTTTAGTGTCACATTTCAGTTTCCAAGTATTCTTAAGAAAGTATTTTTAGAGCAGGAGCAGAAATTATGTTTTATTCTTCCTCTGTAATAACTGGTGTAGTTGTCAACATGTGTAATTTTTCATTCCTATTAATCTCCTTTGGTGCATTCAGCAAAACATGAACAACAAAATTCCTATATCTCCACTAATTATTTTTAAAAACATATATACTTTTAATTGCCATAGTTGGTTGGTCAGTAAGAGTGCAGACTATGAACAGTGTGTTTGGGTAAAGATAATAATTCTGCTTCAGGAAACGAAATCACAAGGACTTGAGTTCCTTAGAAATGTGATGATTTGTGTAATCTGCCATCTTTAAGTTTACTGATGCAAAACCATGTCAGTGTTTGAGGAGTGAAATCTTTGATGCCTTCCTGGTAACTTGTGTGAAATTATTTGAGGTCCCAGCCTTTCCCTGGAGCCTGGGGGTTGTGTGGCCCGTGGGGACAATGTGCCCACAGCACTTGCACCAAAAGTGCACAGTAGGAGAGTTTGCTGTGCCACCTTCTGAGCCTTTATCCACCACTGGAAAGTCCTATTTCCTGTTATTCACAGAGCACTCGATAAACAAGTGCCTGGAATATGAAAAAATAAGAGAGGAAGCAGCTCTTCTTTGGGCTGTGGGAGTTTATTTGGCTGTGGAGCATCTTAGAGTTGCACAAGGTATATGGGAAGGACATTGGCCTTCTTATTCCATAAAAGATTCTTCTGGAATTATTTGAGTCAAATCAAATCAATGTGGATAATTCAGCAGATAAAAATGTCAGTGAAAAGACTCCAAGTCTGAAATGCATTTGCACTGATATAAACTAAAAGTAACTTCATTAAAATCTATTTTTTGATAATATTTTCTATATCTATACATCTATTATGTATGTTACACCAAGTATATGTGTATATAATACAGAAATTAACTGCATTACATATTGAAATGGTACTATTCAAAATTAAATTATGTCAAAGAAAAATATACAGACACTCATAATTATACATATATTGAAATATCTCTCTTTGCTTTAGAGCAGTACATTTAAATAGATTTCAGTTTTAAGAATGTATGTACTTACTGTCAGCTCTTAAAGCATTCATTTGCTTTTATGAGCCTGTAATGCTTCTGCACTATTATTCATAGTGTCATCCCTGTATCATGAAGTCAAAACTTGCCAGAAATTACCACATATCCAGTATTGCAGTGTCTCCACATGCACTAACTAGGACAGAAGATGAAATGAATGCTTTAGAAAGTTTGCCTAGAAAATTGAAACTCATCATTTATACTCTGTTTCTATGTAAGTGCCTTATAAATGGTTAACTAGTTATGAATAAATCTTTCATAAATGTTTAATTGAGGGTCACTGGGTGGATTCTAATTATGGCTTATAAACATCTGTAGCATGGATAATTTATAATGCAGTTTGTGGATCTGGACATAGATCTCACTGGTTCAGGAACAGGCACACAAGTAGAGAATGAAAAATTCCCTTCCCTGCTTTTTTTACTAATTGCTTTCCAACCCCTGGACACTGGGGCTACTTTGCAGCATTTCCATCCCAATCCTGATGGAGAAACACTTCCTGATGTCCTACACAGAACAGCTCAGAGGTGTTTTTACTCACTGCCCAGATCTTGGCAAACAGTGAACAAAACACTAGTTTAAAAAGGTTTTTTGGAAACAGACTGTAACAGCACATGCCATTACATTGCATTATTCACGATATCACTTTTTTCCTGCACACAGGAATGTTATTGTTTGGAAGCAGCAGGAGATGTCTGTATGTGGAGCTCCAGTACTGTACACAGTAGATTCCATAACTGATGTGCCACAGAACATTTGTCAATTTATTTCTTACAAGTAAATGTGATAAATCCCCTCTGAAATTAGCATAATTAGGTCATTCTGCAAGTGGGATGCAGCTGAGATTGCTAAATCGGAACTAAAACTTCAGTGGTGCTTTTCTGCAGCTTCTACACCCTCCTAATTTTGCAAAAGAACTGATTTATGGACAAATTTAAGCAGAGAATGGCAGCACTTTTCATTTCATTTAGTACAGAATCCAGGTGTGAGTGGTGCTTGCAACAAAACCATCCCATTTGCTGCCCCAGCAGATCCCAGCCAAGGGAGGGAATTTTGGCTCACACTCTGTTTCAGGCACCAGAGTGACTTATCCCAGTTGGATATAGGCAGCATAGTTATTCAGGCAGCAACAGCTTAGTGTTATATTTGTATGCAAAATATCAGAATAACTGGTTTATAATTGTCTTTTTTGATGAACAAATAAAATGCTGGTTAGTAGGATCCCAATATTTCATAGTACAGGAAACTGGGAATGGCAGATACTGAAGGCAGTGATGTAATGCACATGCAGATTATTTATTAAATGCAAAAACTGTATGGAACATTAGAGGAGATTTTTCATCCTCTTTTGTTTTTTGTTTGTTTTGTGTTTTTTTTAACAAGAGATCTGAATGCATCTGGGAGTTTCAAGTGATACTAAAATCTCAAACCATGATCGTTTCAAGGATAGAAAATATAGAGAAAGAAATGTTTCTTTACAAAGTCTTAATATGAATTATTAAATGTATTCTATTTGGGGCAAGTATTTATGTATATCTTAATGCCGATGGAATTTTATTAACCTGAAAATCTGAAAAATTCAGAAAATATGTACAGAAGAAATCACATCTTTAGAGCTTAATCTCTTTGAGAACATTCTACTCTTACCCAAATTTTTTTCACAGTGCTACTGGCACCTATATTTCTGTAAATTTGAACATAACCAAT
Source organism: Serilophus lunatus (assembly GCA_013399895.1). Classification (NCBI taxonomy): domain Eukaryota; kingdom Metazoa; phylum Chordata; class Aves; order Passeriformes; family Eurylaimidae; genus Serilophus; species Serilophus lunatus. The sequence continues at coordinate 1,698,537 of VXBA01002171.1, forward strand.
TTGTCTTTAGTCGTGTAGATTTTTTTTTTTTTTTCAAATTTCCAAACTATCTTGGTATTCTGTGTCATTAACTGGGAAACTTGTGAAATGTTTCATCTTTTATTGGCTTTTGCAAATTACCCTTTTTGTCTAATTCATAGTTGCACTGTGTCAGCAGATATTCAGTGCAAGGAGGATCATTATCAGATCTGCTTGTTATGGGCTTAGAGAGCACATGTTTAACAGGATGCTGCTGGGATTGGTATCAATGGGTTAGTTCATAAGTGGCATGGAAGTGACTGAAATTACAGACTATTCTCCCTTTAAAGAAATACATTTGAATAAAGTAACACATTTAAATAAAAAGCAAAGTGAACTCCTGGAGCAAAAGACTTTGCAGCTATTTAATGCATGTTTCTGGTAATGTAATAAAAATACAGAATAACTTCATTTGACATTGCTACATGTCATTGGAATGCCTCTCTCCCCTTAGACTTTCCAAATCTGTCATGAATCTATGATTTAAGCTACAATTTTTCAAGTTTGACATGTAATCCATAGATACATATCATTGTGGCTCATTTATAACTGTCATAGGGGTTCTGCTGTAGATAAACAGACATAAAATAATTATAAAGTAAAGATATCAAAGTGGATAAGTTTGAGGGATTTTTGTTTGCTTCCTGGATTTTTTTATTTTATTTTTTTTTTGAGTTTGAGGGGTTTTGGGAAGTTATTGGTCTTGTTAAAAGTCAAAGAATTTACAAGGTGCTTTTAGTAGGCAGTCTGTGGTCCTCAACCCTTGAGTTTATATAAATATCATGTGCAATAATATATTGATGATCTCATCCAATTGTGAATTGTGTGGCAGTATCAGGGAAGGATATGAGCACAAGAGACAAAAACTGTGACTCAGTACTGACCTTGACTTTTTGACTACCAGGGAGATTTACAGCTCACATCCATAGAAAGTAGGGATTCATACAAGTTAGTGGGAAAACAAAGAAATAAATCACAGAAACACAAAGCATATGAAGTAAAATATTTCTTGGTTTTTCTAACATGTTTTGCATGGAAGAAATCCACTCACTCAAGCTCTCAGAGATTACATCCTGAATGTTGATGTAAAATGAAATTATCATTCTTCCATAAACCTTGAGCCAGAGCTCCACTTAAAATTATAAAAGAGCTGAGGTTGAAGGGAAGCTTTATGAATGCATTTGACAAATTATGTTTACAGATTGCCTTTAAACTCAGTGGTATATTGCTATTGATATTTTCAACACTGGAAATTGTGAAGGCAAATGTCAACAAGGAACCCAAGGCCCCCTCTGCCCCCAAGTCCTATTTGCCTTTCAATTCACCTCTAACAGGGAAAGCTGAGGGGTGGAAGGGACATTCACCTGTTATGGCTCCATTCAGGGTGCCATTTACACAAGCCAGACACACCTCCTCCTCAAGAAACAATATTTCACTCGAGTCCTGAATTGAAAGCTTGAATTTTAAGAGTGTTTAGGTTGAGGGTTGTGGAATTTTACTAGGTGGAAAAGTAGAAATTTGAAATCTATTCCTGGTTCTTCTTTCCTGAGATGATACAACACTAGTTGATGATGGGGTTTTTGCTCCTAAGAAAGAATGTGTATAAAAGGACTGAGCAAGCTTGCAACTTAATGACATTATATTTGTACAAAGCTCCACAAATCTTTGTGATCTCTTGGTATCCAAGTGCTGACAGTGATATATGGTGGAGCTGTTCTGTGCTTAATTATTAATTTTACATTAAGGAGTTCCATAGTCAATATTTAGATGTTTTACGACATGCAGAGCTTTTTCCATACTCATATTTTCTCTTCAGGGACATAATATAGCCCTTTCAATACTAAATCAATTACACAAGAAGTTAAAATAACCTGATTTATTGCTTAAGGTCCTTTCCCAACATGATGCATCAACTCTAAGGGAGTGAGAGCAGGGATATCATGACCTGCTGTAAATCCTTGGAGACCCCATTTTAAAAGGGTTAAGTGCCAGTGCAAACCAAAGAAGTGCAGCATAGACCTTCCTTCAGCCCTAAGGAGTCATGAATTGGGAAGGAGAAAGTGTTTTGGAGAGTGTGAAACCAGAACAAAAGTGCAGGAGAATCCTTTTACTCCAACCCCGTTTTCCACATCTGTAGTGATGGGCAGAACTAACAGGAGTGGTATCACCTATTTTAAGTGTCTTGGAGTTTGATATCTTCTATGAGTTAGACTTAATCCAGAATTAATGCTTTTAAAGATGTTTTGCCTCACCTACCTTAAATTTTTAGATTAGAATGAGATGAACTTCATCCAAAATTTCCAGTCCCTCTTCAGTGACTATTAAGAAACCTGAAAGACTAAATATCTGAGCCTAAAATGGTTGTAACTTAGTGAAATTATTCACACTGTGTGATCCCAAACTTCCTGAACTAAGTTACTTAACTAATGACTTAATTCAAGACCCTACTGAAAACATATATCACACCCTCCAAACCACATCCTTGTTCCATATATGGATAGAGTTTCGAAATTTGTGGTTTATAATCACAGAGTACACTCTTTCAGCATCTGAATGCTATATTAAATTCAGCTATCAGTGGCTTTAAAATATAATTTAACTAAAAAGATCAATTTGAGCAGCGCTGCAAAGATTTTTGTATGCAGATACTTCAATCTCAAGATGGGGAAAATGGCTGAAAAATATTACATCTTTTGTTATTCTAGAATACTATTAGGAAATGAGTTGTATGGACTTGATTTAAAGGCTGACAAATTTGAAGTAGAGGTTTCCAGAATAACTGACTGTGTTTGTGCTTCCTCTCCATGGACTCCTTTAGAGTGGGAGGATGTTGAACTTGGTTCAGAAAAATGTTTGGGGGAAAAACTAATCCTTTTTAAGAGAACAGACATCTCTCCAAGACATGCCTTATGATCTTTTATAAGGATTGTTTTCAATAATAACTTAGAGACCTTAAAATCAAATATTCCACTACTGTTTGTAGTTTTAACAGGAGTTACTGCATCTTCAATATGAATTATCTAGAAAAGTGCAATGGACTTATTGGAATTCTCTGAGTGAAGAACAGGGAGTAGTTGCCCAGGTTATTTATAGGTCCAGCAGTGAAGTTCATTATGAAATATTGTTTGGGCAGGATGAATTTTAATAACTTCAACAGGGCAGACACTGACAGACCAACTAAATAGTTTATCCAGTAGTTCAGATGCAGGAGAGGAGAAAGATAAACAAAACTCACCTAAAAGGATCCTGGGTTAAGATGGAAACACTTATCCCTCAGACAAAAACTCTCAGATGTTTAATAGATCAAATGGCTGGGCCTTGACTATGAAATCAATACAAGGATGAAATAATACATTAGAATTGAGTGTGTGCTCTGGTTCCTACAGATGAAGCTGAAAGCTATGTAAGATAATTTACCTCCTCATTAAGACATCTGATTCCTTTTTCATCAGCACTACTTTTATAAAATTAAAGAACCTTTGGCTTATAAGGGTTAATTTTGGATTGCTGTAGATGGTGAGAATCATGGAAACAGCTCACGGGGACAAGGCTGGGTGTTTCCATTCTACCCCCACTTTGTAACATGAGATTAAAGCACAACCAGCTCATATTAGTTAATGAGGCAAAGAATAATGATGAGAACTTCCAAGGAGCAGTAACTGATGAAGTGTATGGTGGTGTACAATTTTTATCCTGTATGCATAGGAAAAAAAATGATACTTGTATAAGTTGCTGGCAGCAAGAAGGAAAAGGATCTAATGCAAAAGAGGCACAAAAAAGGCACAGATCAGCCATTTGCTTTTCTCTTCCAATTCAAATACCCTGTAGTGAGAATTTGGGAAGGAAAAAAGGGACCAAAAGCAATGGAATCATTGCTGGACATACCTAGTACAGACCTTCAAGGTCGTTCCTGTATTCCACAGCCTCACCCAAGATAAATCTTTGCTTTAGTAGTGCTGGGCTGAATTAGATCAACAGAAATTCTGGCCCACTGTCACAAAAAGCATTTCCAATCAGGGAAGATTGACCTTGCACCAAGAGATCTTATTAAAATGTACTATTATTGCCTTTTAATCAGGAAGGATGCCAGGCTACCTCACTTGGACACAGAAGAATCGTGTAAAGTGATTTCTGTGAAGTAATGACGTGTTTTTGATTAAAGCCCACTGAGACAAGGGAGTGTAATTGCTGCCTTTCTTATAAGATTTTTCAAGAAGCCAGTTAATTCCTTTACAAAAGTAGGTAATTTAAGGAATGAGATCTTCCATCTATGAATGTGGTCCTGATCAAAAGATCATTGAAATCTGTGAAAATTTACATTTTTAAAAAAATTTTCTTCATGTTGTTGTTGTTCTGGAACAAGTCCTAATGCAGAGAATACACAGAGTGTGTAGCCTGGGCTTCTTATCACCCAATTCTCGCTGTATTTTTATTGTTTTTAAAATACAGACACTGTGTCATTGCTGCCTTCTCTTTTTAATTTTTCATTTTGAAATAATTTGTTGTTGGAATGAAAAGAAAAATATTCATCTCATTTTCATTCTAAAAGTGTTATTAGATTTAACACACCACTGATTTAAAACCTACATTTGGTTCTGATCTCTTTTATTCCCATGAATTTTATTCAACTAGTTTCACCCTTGCCTTACAGATAAAGAAAGAAAATATGACAGACAAACATCTCTGTGTTGCAGCTGCTACTGGCATGGAATTTCTTCATTAAAAAAAAAACAATACAAGAAAAAACAAAACATAAAAAAGAATAGCAGCCCAGTGTTCCCTTGATTCTTTCCCAGCTAAGGTGCTAAGACATCCCCGCACAGTCCAAGGGCTCCAGTATCCATATCACTGGACCCAGTAAAACACTGCTGCTCTCTCCCCCCCAGTGCCTCCAAGATTCCTTTCCAAAGGAAAAGGAGCTCTTCCCTGTGAAAGGCTCGTGGGATAGAACATTTCTGGGTTATTCACCAAGCACTCCAAGAGCTGGTGAGTGCTGCTGGACCTCCAGACTTGGAGGCTGTCATGGCTTGATGGACATGAACTGAGTTCCCAGTGTTTAATTTTGTTTAGTAAGGGCTGAGAGAGAAGTCTGTGCTTGTTTTCCTTGCCATTCCTATAAATACTCAGGACACTGACTCTGCTTGACAGGCCTCGATGGACAGCAGGTAAAAGTGATTTTGAGGTGAAAGATGATCAGCTCTCTCCCAGAAATTCAGGATGCAAATAATCTATAATCCTTTTTTACTAACCTAAGAGAAGACTCCAAAAACTCCATTTTCTTAATTTATCTTGATTAAGGATGCCTCCCTACTTAAAGGCTGGGAGAAATTGGATATTAACTTCTGTTTTGGGGAGAAAGTTAAATGATTAATTTTGTCTGGCTTATTTTCTGTCATGAGGTTTAGGGAATCTTTCTATCACATTCAGAAGGTAATTTCTCACGAGTATTACTGAATATGAAATTTACATCAGGCTTTAGTTATTTGCTTTACTTTAAAAATTGTTGTCTATTAACAATTTGCATTGCTCTGGCCAGAACTATGCCACCCAGATAAACAGGGACAAGCAGAAGAATAGGAAACTATTAAAGAAAAAGTAAAGAAAAGCTAAAAGAAAACATTTGGATTAAAAAATAAAGATAAGTGCAGAATATATATTTTTAGTAAGCCCTCTGCTTGGCTATAAAGTTTGCATCTGCATTTAAACAGCTTGTATACGCCTGAAATCAAATTTGAATGATTGCAGGCAATTCCAATTTTACATAGGAACTGGGAAAACAGTACAGGGAATCACGTGAGCTGGAAGCATCTCTGACAAAGTGTTCCAGCTGTTGAGCAGTTCAGATCAAAGGCTGAGGGATTGAGCAGCTCACTTCAGGACAGGGGTGTCCAGTCTCAGGCTTTTACCCCTGGTATTTCCATAAAAGGGGAGGAAAGAGTTTCCCACTCTCTACGTCCCCTGGTGCAGAGCTGTCCTGGAGTTTAACTGGCAGTGACCAATCTCCTCTTGGGATTTGGGCAGGATTTCTGTGGGTGTTTGCCACATAAGGTCATAAGAGACTGTGGAAATTTCTCCTTTTGAAGTTTTCAGAAAAGAATATTTTTGTGTATCTTTTCAAGGATGGTCCTGCCTTATCTTTTTGGGGTTGATTTTAATGATGTTTTAATGTCTCATCTAGTCTCTATTTGCTGATTTTTCTGATTGATTTCTAGTGCTAGTCAAACTCCTTTGAGTTTTCTGAGTATGCCTAGGGCAGAATCTTGCTCTTTGTATGTTGAATAGATCTTCTTTCACACATAAATCACTGTTCTGTCATGTTCTCCTGCTGCGAGATGTTCAATGCATATCATCATTTACATTAAACCATTTACTTCAAGAGAATGTGTTATACTGCTTTATGAATTATTTTATCTGACATATAAGATTATGTTATGAATTGGCACTTAGAGTATTAGAACAGTGGGACTTTTTATGGCTTATGGTCATGATCCAAGAAGTAATTCATGCCTCTTCTTAATAAACTTCACTGGTCTAAAGGGAAGCAGACATGAGAGAGTGACCTCTTTAGTCTGGATTCAGAACTTAGGAAGAATCCTAATTAAGAAAAAAAATCTTTGGTGATTGGCTTAAATCTGCAGCCTGTTCATATCTGAAGGAAGGATATAATTTCTTCAGCTGCATCCCTATTGTCTTAAATCCTCTTCCCTAAACTTGCAATTCCCAGTCCCACTGGAGGCTGTAAGTGAACAAGTGTGATGAATTCCCCATGTCTGAGCTCAGAAGACTCTTTGCTGAAGGTGTAACAATGAGATTGAGCAGAACTGGGGGAATTGTTGAGAGCAAGACAGAGTTGTAGCAGGTCTGTTTTGCTGAGGAGTTTCTAAGACCAGCAGAGCTCTCACAATTCCTCTCCTCTTACATTTCCCTCATTCCTGTTATCTGGAGATTACATTCACATCTAAAAAAAGGATAAACTTAGTTCAGGAACACATCACAGCACTTTCTTCATCAGGAACCGTGTGTTAAAATACTAAACCTTTTTATTTTTTTAAATGTGAAAACTTAATATGTTTTTGTATGTCGAGGAGTGGTGAACATTTCCACCGACCAGCTCCGTTCCTCTCGCAGAAAAGGATTTAGTAGCTCTGTCACCACATATCAAGGTTTCTGTTATTACTCCTATGCCTGTATGTGTTCAGATGAGGGGGGAGATTGACAAGTAGTGCACTGACCACTTGGGCACAGCGGGGTTTTTTGAGTTTATCGGTAGATATGTGATTATGCTACCAAAATAAGAAGCCATCTCAATAAAGTGGTGACTTTTATGCTGTGTTTTTACCTGTGTAGCAGTCAGTTCCTCAAAACTTTTGAACTCATCACTCCGTTTCCACTAGTTGTCTCATAGGGATTTCTTTCAAGGATTTCCTTAAATTCATATAAAAATAAAAGAAGAGAAAAAGATGATGATAACGATCTTGTAAGTGTTTGAGCCCCTCTAAAGAGATCATCTTATCCATACAGGAGATGAGCCTTTGGACAACACCAGATAGGAAATTAGACTTCATTGATTTTACTCCTCATGGAACTGCTTATTTCATGCCACCTGTAGTCTATCAGACAAATGAAAAGTCTACATGATTTTATTTATTTGTGGTTTTTATTGTTTGGGGATTTTTAGGGGATTTCTTTGTGAAGGAAGACTGCAAATGGTCTGAAATATAGGTTATCTCAATTCAGTACCACAAGTCTCATATAACACAAAATCTGTGATGTGGATTTTAGTGTTATGAAAGGATAAATAACATCCTTCATAATTTCTTGTATCTACACAAAACAGAGCATAAGTTTCAGTATACACATCCTACTACAAAATGTCATAACCTGGCCTGATTTGGGAATCCTTGATGGGACTAACAGATTTCCATATTTCACCAAACAGTTTCCTCCAGAAGGAAAAAACATCCATAACACTGGAGACAAAACACAATATACCAAAGTAACATCCATTTCACAGAACTTCAACTAATGCAAGTCATTTACTGACATTTCACATATCAATATCTGGCCTGGAGAGGCATATCCCTGAAAGCTCTTCATGGCACTTTCAGCAATGACAGTGGCTGAAGTTTGGCTGGGGACAGCGCTGTGTGTGTCTCTTACTCAAAAACATCTCAGGAGTGAGTCATTCATTCTGCCAAAACAGCTGTGCTACTCATGAGAAAAAAAGGTTAAATACCAGCATTGCTAAAGGTTGACCTGCCCATACATCTTCACTGCTCTGTCATAACATTCACCTGGGAATGTCCTGTTATTTCTTACTCAATTTGTATGCTTCTGTCTGCATTAACTCTCTACAGATAGCAACAATTCTTGGCAGTCCTTCATCTCTACTTAATGTTACTGAAGTTTCTTTTGTGTATCAGGAGAAGTTTGTTTATTATTCATTCCAAGGTTGGTATTCACAAGTGCATCCCTCCAGTCCTGCTGACTGCAGTACATTGGCATTCCCAGAGGGCTGCTCAGGGATGCCATCTAAACCACAGCTTAAAAGGAATTTGCCATACATTAAATAGACAGTGTGAAGAAGTCCTGCAGGGTAGAAAATTATTGCCCTGTACAAATATAAATATGCTAAAAACATAAACTCAGTAACTCTGACTGAATGCTTTCTCTATTGAGCAAGGCCTTCAAGTTTTTAATAACACAGTAAGTTAATAACTGTAGTTGCCATTCAAATGCCCTTGATTGGAAAGGTAATAGACCTTTTTTCTTATATTTGTTTTGTTTTCCTGGCATTTGTTGTCTTAAAGTACAAAATGACAGTGAAACATGTAATTAGTTATGATGAGGACATAGGCAGGAGGGTCCTCCTTTGCTCTATTTTCTGGAAGTTGGGCTCCAGAGACATGGGTAACCCTTCTCTTTCTTGGGTTAGAATATCTTTCCTTTTCAAAATTATACCATCGTGCAGCTGATTATTATCCATGTGCAGAGGTAGAGCTGCACTTGTGAAGAAGGTGGAAACATAACTCAGCAATGACACATTAATTTCTGTAACACAGGTGGAAAACAATGTGCTGAACATTCAGTGGAGACACAGAGAAAGAGTGAAAATAACGAGACAAATCCAGTATGAAGTTTTAGAGCATTCTAGCTCTCACAAAAGTTATAACTGTTCAATCCTTAAACTGGATAATTTTAATGTTAGTGTTCAAATACAGATTCTTAAGCCTTTAGGCTTGAGACACTTGTTCAAATTTCATCAAGCTAGAAATAGGCCTCACTTCCACTATGTTCCAGGCTTACTTGTAAATCTAGCAGCTGATTATAGTAAATAAATTAAAGGTTAGTAGCAATGTTCTCTTGGCATCCTGACAGAAAAAAAGAAAAAAAAACAAAGAGGAAAGGAAAGGAAAGGGAAGGGAAAGAAAAAAGAATGAAAAGAAACATTATTAAGAGGTTATTAGCAAAATACCAGTGAGTTTTCCCCAAGAAACCATTTGCTCCAATACCCACAAAATTGTGCAGGCACTGTGTTTTACTTCTTAGTGCCTAAGGGGGAACCTTCTGCCAACATTTCCAAGCTAACTTAAGGGTCAAATGAGCAACCAACAGACTGATGGTGCAGCCTCAGGAGCAATGGCCTGGCTGGTGAGATGTGCCTGATCAGGGGGAAGCTCTGAGAGGTGCAAGTGGAGGTTCTGAGCCGTTCTGGGAATAGTGAAACTGCCCAGAGAGTGTGACCAATAAACCCTGACTATTGAGACCCACCCAGGCACAACCACACCTTTCCTGGGAGCGTTGCTTCCAGGGGCATCTGTGCATCACTGGCACAACCATGAAGTTGCTGATTCTGCAGACATTTCTTCCTCAGCTTGAGAAGTTAATATATATTGTTTAACATGATAATGTAGCAAGCTGTTGTTTGGGGGTTTGAAAGCCAGCTGCGTTTGATTGATGCCAGGAATGGAAGAATTTGTAAAATGACACTGAATTAGATGCAGTCAGTTTATGGGTCTGGGGAAATGAATATTTTATGAAGAATAAAACTTTATGATGAAGGAAGAATACTGAGGAAGTTGCATCTTGAATGAGACTCTTTTGGGCTGGTGCATGCTGTAGAGCCTTTAAAATACACATTTGTGTCACTGTGTGTTTAGGAAGGAGATCTCTGTACAATCATTGTCTTTGTGGTGGTCCAATCCCAATCACATGGTTATGTGTGTTCTCTGTGAACACCTCAACTGGGATAGGAAAGGTCTTCTCTGGAAATAAAGCTATTGGACTACTCCAAAGGCTGTCTGGTATATATTTTAGCTGCTGCTGTAAAGCTGTTATGATTTTTGAGGCATCAGCCACAAATATGGAAGCACACAAATGATGTTTAAAGAAGTGTAGTTTGTCTGTATTGATGTTCCCAAACGTACAACCCTCGATAGATTGTACTAATACATTATAACATCTAAAGACAAACCCACATTTATGTACATTTTTACATCTGTTATGTGAGGTTGTGAGACCAGAATAACTCTTACTTAAATGTAAATGACACTTTGATGGTAGCCAGAAACCAATATCTCAAAACTTTTGACAGAAGCAGCACAGGGGAAAAAAAATTCTCTGCAGCTTTGCATCTCTATGCAAAATAAATGTAAAATTCTGCTCATCTGAGTTGCTGGAATTTTTTATCTGTGTGCACCAAAAGAATGATTGCACAGAACAAGATAATGTCTAGTGAGTTGAAAGGTTAAAGAACTGCAGCTGGCAAATCAGAATCAGATTCAGCCATTGTACTGAGCCACTTCTATGCCAGAGTAACTAGAGGTCTGGGATTTACATCAGATCTGAAAATTTACATGTGCTTTCCACAGCCTTATCGTCAGAAATATTTCAGTAGAACTATCTGGGACAACTGTATAAATAGGATTTTCTAGTATATATTTAATAAGTTTCTAAGTCTCTGCTGAGCATCAACTCATCTAGTAAATGAATAATAATAGCAACTGTATATTCATTTAAAATGTTGTTTGATATTCTTGAGTATAGTGTCTTATTAAAATGCATTTTTCAGGAAAGCATTGTGTATTGAAGCCTATTAAAATTTCACTTGAACTTGGGAACTCTATGAGATCATTTGAAGATTTGCCCCAGCCTCTACCTATTTCACTGAAGTTAGGAGACTTTTGTGGAACATTTTATCTAATATTCATACAAAAAATCTCTAAATGCAACGATATTCTAAAAATAACACATTGTGTTGTACTGTGAAAAGAAGGTGAATCATTCTTCACAACAGAAAGCTGCTCTTTTTTTCTCTTTTTCTTTGGAAACAGTCTCAGACAAAGTAGGTGAAAATATCAGGGCTGGGATCATCTTGTAATACTGGAAAACATGGCATGGTATCCAGTGGTAAGCTTCCTTTTGAGCTGTCTGACCTTTAATCACTGCTGAATAAAACCAACATGCTGTCAGATCTCTGCTCTTTTTCTCAGGGGGGTAACTCTGCCTGAAGTAGCAACGAAGCAAAACCTTTGAGAGTTTACAGTCAAGGTCACTACAAGAACAGACACCACTTTGTACTCTGGGAAGTACAACAAAAGAAGAAAAAAGGGATGAAATGTATCTAAACAAGCCAGTTGACTTTGTTCAACAGTGAACCCAACAGTTGTTATATCAGCCTATAAATGAAATTGGGTTTGTTTTTATTTGTACTACAATATTTCATTTTTATTTGATTTTTAACTTCAAGACCTTCAGAGAGAATATACTCACTGTTTATCATTGTACATGAACGATACATATTTCTATTATTGAGGCACTTCCAGTCTAATGTCTTAGGCCTTCTCTGTGTCAGAAAGCTTTAATCACTCGTAGTTATTTTGCCACAAAGATCTATATGGCTACTGAGAACAGATCATACGATCTTACAGAACTGTTAAGAAAATAAAATGGTCTATTTAAAATGTTTTCACTGAGGTATTTTAAAAGAATACTTCCTCAATATATGGGGGGAAGAAAGGGTTACCACACAAGAATCCACACAGGAATTGATTTCTAACAAGGATTTACTTTGACACTCTGACTCACACATTGGATAATGTGATATCAGCAGAAGCTACTTCAATGTAAATTGTGTAGTTCATGGATTTTTAGGCCAAAGGATGGACGTCTTCCTAGATTTCTTATTTGTATAAAGTTTGGTAATACATTTGGCATTTGTGTATTACTTGATTTTGATGTGAAATTAGCTTGTTGATCTGATCATTACTTTTTTGTTATTTAACATAATTTCATTCTGTCTTCAGCTCATATTACCAGAAATATTTCAGCCTTACTATGATGATACATTATTTAATTAGATTGCTTTGAAAAATAATGCTTACATTTATAATTATAAAATAACTGATGAAGAAATCATTATGGTCTGGGGGTGACTGTCTCAGTTCAGCCCAGCTGTCTAATTAAACCCTTTTTGGGGGGTCTCAATGTGCTGTAGAAAGCAGATAAAATGCTATGACAGAATTTTGTGGGCTGTGTCAGCCCCTGGTGTGTCTGTCTGAGGGAAGAGGAAAAGACTTGATCCCAGGATGCAGGAGCATATGTTCCACTAGCTAAGCACAGAAGTGGCAGCAGCTCAACCCTCTCTCTATCAACTCTGATACAGAAGCAGAATGAGGTTTTTCCTCTGCTCAGCATTTCCCTCATTGCACTCTCCAGCAGGACTGTGTGCTACAAGAATTTCACCTTAAAAAAAACCCTCATTACTGAGGGGACAGTGGGACAATAGAGATCTAAGTTTTATTGAAGCCCTGAATTCGTACAAACTGAACTTAGAATGATGTGGACTTTAATAATTAAAAAAATTCTTATTAACAGAAATCATGTCCAATAAATTTTGAAGTTGCAAGAGATTGCAGAGAAAATAGAGATTTTTCTCTCATGTCAGAATTGTCCTCATCACACACGTGTGTAAACTTTTTACCAGCAGAATTTATAATGAAGAAGATACACCTGTAGTTCATTTAGTGAAAGGCAGGGTTTTTTGGTAACAAAGCAGAAATGGGGAATTTCCATTAGAATCACATGAGTGCTGCAGACCAGAAACACTGGCCTTTTGTGGGCTGAATAGCAAGTGAAAATAAGCGAAACACAAGTCAACCTAAATACCAGGTGGAACTGCCTAGTGGTCCTGATAATTCCCCTATTGAACCCACCTGGCAGCCACAGGTGACAGCAGCATAATTCCATATTTTTTTGTCTCCTTTTCCCTCAGGAACCACAGTGATGAGAATGACAGCCTTTGATGCTGATGATGCCAGCACAGACAACGCTCTGCTGAGGTACAATATCCTCAAACAGACGCCCACCAAACCCTCCCCAAACATGTTCTACATTGACCCAGAGAAGGGAGATATTGTCACAGTGGTGTCACCTGTCCTCTTGGACCGGGAGGTAAGTGGCACTTTCCTGTCACCAGTCTCATGTTTTTATGGTTGTGTCAATAATCTCCTTTTGGGATGTGAAAAGACGTTCTGCGTGTTGTGGGAATGGGGACTCAGATGCTCAGCTTTGACTCTTTTAAGAGTTTTATTTCTTCTTTGGGTGTTGGAAGGTGTTTGATCCATGTTTGTGACTCCAATACCTAGTGATTTCTGGGCGAGACGTTGTGTTGAATGGGGAGAACAAAATTCTCAAGAATAAGATTCCCTTCTAAATTCATTGTTTCAGTTCAAAAGCTTTATATTGTTTTCTAAAGTCAGTTTTAGGTATTTTTATCCCTAATAGATAACCATTCCCTAGATTAAACCATTTTACTCAAAATTAGAAAATCAATGAAAGGGAATGAACATGCCTGCTTTCCCTAGTATCTTCCAAAGGTCACTGGTGATTCATGAAATAATGATACCCACCCTTATTTGAGGAGGGGGGTTATGGCTGGGTAGTATATCCTCAATTCCTCGTGATTTTTAATAATAGTCAGTTCAATACCCTTACTTTGAAGATGACAAGCTGTGCTCTTGTTGAAACTGCAAAGTAATTTTTGTTGTTGCTGCAAATGCTGTGTGTTTTATGAGCCAAAACGTAGGGCTGTGGATAATTTTAACCCTAAGACCAAGCATTATCTTCAGATAAAATCCAGGTTCAGATTACTTTGTCAGTGAAAGGCTTAGAATAAAGGATGTTTTCCGTTTCTTCTCAAGATGCTGTTTGCTGTCTGGGATATTTGTAGGTTCAGCATCTTCTCCCCTTCCTGCTCATGTGTGTCTTGTGTGGAAATTGGTAACCCTGCCTCCTTTTTCAGATCTGTGGGGTTAGACATTCACTGTCGAAGATGTATATCTTCTATTTCATCCATAATAGCAGCTTCTAGACACAAGCAGCCTTAAAGAGCCTATTCTGAAAAGAAATCTGGGTACCAACATGATCTTGATACTATATAAATACTCATATATTTCTGTGGAGCTCATGAAACTGAGTTATTGAAAAATAATTGTCTGTGTCATGTGGAGAGAGACAGGAGTAATACCTGGAGAGGAAATGTCTGACTAGTTCCTTGCTTAGGGAATAAGGTGTTTGCACATCACCAGACTTAAAATGACTTTTTGGAAAGGTGCTGGGTTGAAGGGAGGACCATGTTCACTCCTTTGCAGCTGGAATTTGTGCCTTATTGGTGTAAACAGCAAGGCTCTTCCTCATGTTTTCCATTGCTTGGAAAAGAGAAAGGATGTTAAGCTGATCCTATTTGATGGCTAGGATTTGAGTCAGCAGCATTTGCAGGTGACTGGGTGCAGTTCATGAAGGCAGACAGAGTATTTGTACAGAGTGAGGGATGGAGAGATCCTGCTGGGAATTCCACAGTCCAGAAACTACAAAAAACTGGTCCTGGTGAATCTGATTTTTCAAGTCTGCCAATTCAAACCAGCAATTTCTCCTGGGTTTTACTTAAACTTTTAATTGGGTCAATCACCTGTGATTGCAGGTGTGTTTTTAAGACTGTATTAGCCCTAGACACCAATTAAGGATGTGAATGAAAGTAAAAATTTCTGTAGGATGGAGACAGAGACAGGAGAAAACTATTTCTCATTATTAATTTGTATATGCACGAGGGGATTATATGAAGTCTCTTAAATCATGATAAAAATTATTCCTGTTTTCCATCTCTCTAACTTTTACCACTGCTTGGGTCTTGATGCTTTTAGAAAACTCTCTACTGCATTTAAGACAAATTAACAGAATATAAATTGTTTGGGTGTTTGGTTTGGGTTTTTTTTCTTCATTTTATGTATCATTTATTCATGTTTGTACATCAGATGGAACGGGAAATTGGGGATTTTTCCCTGTGGGAGATACTGAGATGTGGAGAGAGAAAACATCTGCCAGGTTTTCCACATACTGGATAGATAGCCCATATTGTTTTTCCATGCTTCAGCATTTTCTGAAAAGTTACAATGGCACAGCCTAGAAATTCTTGTTCCAGAGCAAAGAATCAAAGTACAGGTGAAGTAAAATACCCTATAGTAAAATAAAGTTTGGCCATCTAGAAAGCTCACTTTTTATGTCCAATTGAATTATATGTGGGACAGTGTTAACATGCATAAGTAAACATCTGAGTTAGTGATTTCAAGAGATGAAAATCAAAGATTTTTTTTTTCTGATAATACTTTCAAAATAAAAGTAAATTCCAGATATACACTTTTAAAACAAAATTTAAAAGGAAAGAATTAACTTGTTTCTAGTCAACTACAACTGTACATCTGCTTTTCTTTTACCTCCTCAGGATCAACTCAAAGTGAAGACAATATTTTATATTCCTAGCAGATTTCTTTCCCTGTGACTGTCATTTATTAGGTCTGTTGTTGCATGGGGACTTTGGAGGTTTAAATTACTCTCTTGTAGTAATTGAAATAAAAGTGGGTGTTGTAGCACAGAGGAATGACTGGGTGTGCTTTGGAGCTATTTCTGTGATGTAGTAACTCCTACAAAAACATTAAGCAAAAAAGACATTCCCTGCAATATGCAGAAAAAGGGGTGTTTAGGAATCCCACAGATTCATCCAGCAGGCTGAGGGAATGCTTCGTGCCTCCGAGGAAACACTGTGCAGGGTTTGTATTTATATACCAGCATGGGTTGATTTATAAATTTTTTAGATTCAAAATTGTTTCCAAAAGTACATGATCCTGAGGGTTTAAAACAAAACTCAGTTAATTTCTCAAAGAACATCCATTTTCATTTTGAAAAGGCAGGTAAGGACATATTTTTGGAGATTGATGTGTTGGGTTTTTTCTTGTGGGAGTTAGGCATCCTTGAATGTGTCAGTAATAAAGATTGAAGAGTGTTAGGGGGCAAATTATACCTCCAGATATCCTTTGGAGAATATATTCTGATTCATAAATTCAGAGGAGAAGGATGCCCTCCATCAAAGTGTATGGTTTAAATGACCCAAAATAGAGCACAACAGGGAAACAGGGAAAAAAAGAAAGGGAGAGGGGAAGAAGTTGAAAGAAACCTTGAGGAAATGTCCTGAATTTGTATTTCAGGGACAGAGACTCTACTACAAAGTGACACTTTCCTGTAGTGAAAGAAAAATAATGCTCCTCGTATGCATATATGAAGAAAACGATTGTAGTTTTGCAGAATCAACTCTTAAATTTCCTTTATGGATTAGTAATCAGGTTTTCTGCTTACCCCCAGTGCTAGTTTACCAGTGTCACAGACCCCTCTGCTCTACAGGAAAGTAACTGTGGGATTTGTATAAATTTTATGACTAAAACACTTATTGGAAAGCTGTCACCACAGCTGCTTGAGTGAAATATTCACTTCTCATGGTTTGAGGAGTAACCTGCCTTTGATAGGATCTGCTGTGCTTAATTTGAGCTCAAGTTAACAAATAGCTTTAGATATCTGCTGCACGCTGATCTATATGCTGTCACATGTTTTAAACACCTCAAGAATTCTGGGATTCTGATCCTGAGCTAGATTTGGGTAAATGAAATGTGTGGGGTTGGCACTGGTGCCCCTGCACAAACAATGCCACCAGCTCAGTAAGGAAGTGCTATACTCTGTAACCATTTGAATCAACCTTGCTGCAACAGTCTGCCATTATTTGAATCATATCTACCTTTTCCTCTCTTTATGACTTGAAAAAATGGAGCTGAAAGCCTTATGCCATAAACTATGAGAAAGCTGGAGTTATATCAGCCCATCCTGCTCAGGTTTGTGTGAAATGTTCATGGTAACAAAGATGCTGAGGGATCTGGAGCATCTCTGAGCAGAGACTGCAGGAGCTGTGTCTGTTTAGGCTCGAGAGGGGACTGAGAGAACCTCGTTAATGCATAAAAATGTCTCCAAGGGGGGGTCAGAGGATGGCCGCAGACTCTTTTTAGTTCTGCCCAGGGCAAGGAGCAATGGAGTTTGACCTCGACATGAGGAAGAATTTATTTACATGGGGGGTGGCAGAGCACTGGAACAGCTACCCAGGGAGGGCCTGGATTCTTTCTCACTAGAGACATTCCAAACCCACCTGGATGCTCCTGTGTCACCTGCTCCAGGTGACCCTGCCTTGGCAGAAGGGTTGAACTGGATGATCTCCAGAGGTCCCTTCCAACCCTAAAGCCTCTGTGTGTCTGTAATAACTGCTTGAACCCCCCACTTAACCAAGGGCTTTGATTTAAACAACTGCAACAAAAAGCAGTGTATAACAACCAGCAAATAGCCATTCCTGTCTATTCAGTGATGAATGACTGTACAGTGGGTAGCAATTTTTCACGCCAACAGCAGCCCCCTGATACATATTCACCAACACACAGCTCGTGTGGAGGAATGGATGCTTGACATAAATGTTCCTTAAAGTCTGCAACCAGCTCTGCTGTGATAAGTAAATCACAGTGTTCCTGTTGATAGGGCTTAAGTTCTCTGAGGAGGAAGCAGGAGGAAGTAGAAAAAGCTTGTCCACTTTTCTGCATGTGGACACTACCCTCTTTATCCTTATTTTCCAGTTTGGAGATAGGTGTCTTAAGCAGTCAATATACTTATTACTTACTCCATCTAAATGCAAATGCTGAACCAACAGTGCACTCTCATTTTTAATGAAAAGATATTAATCTTTTCAGCAAATGCATTCTACATTTGATCTTCATATTAACCTCTAAAATATTCATATTTACAGCATTTGAGGGAAAACATATACCTTGGAGCATATCAGCTCTGAGTTGGAATAATTGTATCATTTTGTCTTGTCCTGTCTGACAGAATTCCCACTTCCACACCTTTAACTTGTTTT
This sequence comes from Serilophus lunatus, assembly GCA_013399895.1. Taxonomy (NCBI): domain Eukaryota; kingdom Metazoa; phylum Chordata; class Aves; order Passeriformes; family Eurylaimidae; genus Serilophus; species Serilophus lunatus. The sequence goes on from VXBA01002171.1 coordinate 1,716,835, forward strand.
GCAGCATGGTAAATTCCATAGCTGAGCCTCAATTTCTATGGTGTAGGCGTTTTAGTGACTGATAAAGCAGCATCTCATATTTTCTTTCTGCTTGAAATACAAGATAAACAAGGCATTCATTCTCCTCCCTCAATTAATGCATTTCTGATGCTGGAAAACATAAGGAGCAGGGGGTCTTGGGTCAGAAGAAAACTTGAGGGCCTTTGGTCTCTTTTCAGAAATTGTTCCATAGTTCATCGTATCCTAAATATTAGAAAAGGAGAAAAATGGAGAGAAGAAATCTTCAATTATAATGCTACACATGGACAAATGGACTGAAAGTGTCCCTTAGTGAGAGGTACACTCACATTCAAAGTTAATTTTATGATGAACTTTTCAGCATTTGGGCTTAGATGCCTGCAGTGAGAATCTTATTTTACCAGATGTACTGACAACCCTTAGATTGATTCCTATTATGTTTTTGAGAGAGCTTATTAACCTGTTCTTAAATCTTGAAAAGCTGTGCAAAAGAGAAATAAAAGTAAAAATGATATATCAAAATATGAGTAGTATCATCAGGTTAGAAATAGTAAAGGTTCTTATTGAAAGAACATAAGAGAAGTTGTTCATTAATGAGAAAAAAGTCTGCTCTGTTTGAAGCCTTAGTGGCAGAACTTCTGCAAATCTTTCATTATATTGTTAGATAATTTACAATTTCATTTAATTCAACACATAGTTTGATAGGTTTTGTTCAAAAAAAAAAAAAAGGAAAATGCTGTTAGAATAATAGGAACAGAGTTTTTTTTCTATACAAATCCATGAGGGATGAACATATCAGGAAACCCACAGGCAGCCATTCCACCTCAATATTTCTGTCTCCTTCTGGGCAGGGAATGTAATACTCAGATCCCAAGGCAGATAAATCACTGAATGGCTTTTCTTCCAAACACAAAGCACAACACGTAAGGATCCCTCCACTGGAAAAAATTAAACTAATGTTTAACAAACACATTTGCTTTTTTTTGTAAGTGCAAGGCTTATATGCTCCTTATATATTATATGTAATAGACACTGCTTATACTGTCCTGCATTTCCCTTTCCCCCTGTGACTGGCTGCCAACTCTGCAGACCTCTGGAGCTCCTTCCAATCCCTGCATTGGCCTCTTTGTGTCTTTTGCATTGTTTTAAACAACTTTGAAGGTAGAATCCCGTGGGCACCACAGATCCCAGGTGGCCATTCCTGCCAGGTCTGCTGGCCAATATCCGTGTGCAGGTGCCCCTTTACAATTTCCTCCAATAGAACTTGGGATAATTGCTGTATATATTTCTTAAACTTTTTGAACTGTGGCTTGCAGGTGAGATGAATAACCACTTGACAGGCAGAGCTTCTACAAGGATGTTTCCTTCTCTGTGTAGATGAACCACATAAAATCCCAAGCCACCTCACAAAGGAATATTTTAATCTATTTGCTGTTATTGTGTTTGCCTTGGACACCAAGCATCTTGGATTTATTTCTTAGTCTACTGGCACTTCATTCCTCTGGTATTTTATACACCACAGTGAGAACACCAGGTGATTTTCAACCATCGATGACTCCAGCCATCGTTGTAGAATATATGCACTCCCATCATATCTTGTTTTCTGGAAAAGCTCAATATTTTCCACAAGAAGATGTGAATATAATTTCTCAAACCAGTAGTTCTCTGTAGCTGCACTAAGAAATATTTATATTCTCGCTCTCGTGTTTTGGGTGAGGAGTTCTGGTGTCACTACCTCCTGTGGCAGATACTTTGCTGATCCTCTAGACATGTCACTCATCTAAACATCCTGAGTTTCTCTGACACTGAGGCTTTACAGAGAGATTTAAAATATCATCTTCAAGACACTTAGAGTGACACAAAACATGCTATCAGCTGCCCATATGCTTTGAATAGAGGCTGATAACTGAAATGTTCTCTCTTTTTTTTTTTT